>JAJHZJ010000314.1:25807396-27007396 GCA_023548195.1 Bettongia penicillata ogilbyi | reverse complement strand
CATTGCTTTGCACAAGATGATCAGGATAGGGAAATCCCAATGTGGGAACTCCTTTTATCAAGGAAGCTTGTAACCCTAACAGTTCTAAAGAACTGCCTGTGACATGTCACAGAGTATTAAATGTCTGAGTCAAGATTTTAACCTAGGCCTTTCTGGCTCCAGCACTCTCTCCACTACTCCACACACCTGGATGTCCTGGCTGTTTTCTTGAGATACATGTTAACATTCCTTTCCCTACAAAGTACAGACTTTTGGAACCTATTACATTTTCCTCCTTGGCCATACAGCAAGTAGGTGTCTGAGGCTATGTTTGAACTCAAGTCTTGCTGACTTTTGGTCCAGTGCTCTGTCCACTGTACTACCTAGATACCTGAGTTCAAATCCTGCCTCTGATGTGTAATTATTACTTTTATGACCTTGGGTAAATCATTTCAATACAATTCAATGTGTACTGAGGTGGGAACCCCCTACATGTTTTTTCTCTTGGCCATAGTGTTAGTAAGTGTCTGAGATGAGAATCCATTACATGTTTTTCCTCTTGGCCCAATAGCTAATAAGTATCTGAGGTGAGATGTGAACACAAATGTTCCTGACTCTAGGCCCAGAATAATGCCCATGTACCCAGCACATATCAAGCATTTAACAAGTGCTTCTTGGGTCTGGATCTGGGTTGAGTTAACTTTTGGGATGGTCAAGAAACATATTTATTTAAGAGAAGAAGCACATTGTATATGTGCATGTGTGAACAATATGGGGTTTGGAGAATCATTATGGCTGAAGCACCCAACACACTCTAGAACCTGCATAATGAAAAGTTATGGCTAAACTTTCAATTACATTTCAATAAACATTTTCAGTTTGCTAAAGTAACTACCCTAACTTAGCAGTTACCATGAAACAAAACTCCTAAGTTGATGAACTTAAGCAGGATTTCCCCTAGTTGGGTTTGAGTTTGGGAACCATTACTTAGTAGCCAGATGACCTTGGGCAAGTCATTTGCTACTCTGATCTTCAGTTTCCTCAGTCAATCTATAAATATTTATTAAGTACCTATTATGTGCTAGATAAACTGAACATCTCTTATTTTTCAGTTTGCAAAGGCATCTATCTCAGGCTTCCTTTAAATTTAAAGGTCTAATGATTTTTGAGTAAGATTCGATTTATAAAAGTTAGTCACACACCTGACTGACCTTTTTAGGAGCAAACCAATTGCTGAAAGCAAGGCATGCCTACAACAAATGGAGGAGAATAGTAGAGCCTGAAATAGGATATTGGCGAGGGGGAATGGGTGTAACCAGTGAATTCCAAAGAGCCTTAAAGCTCCCTCTACAGACTCTCAGTCACCAACACTCCTGACTAAGGAATCAGCCATAAACTCATAGGATCTGCAATAGAGAGGGCACTCCGAGGACCTGACCCCTTTATCTACCTGAGACCGATGGAGAAAAAATGTCTTGCCCATGGTAAACAAGTAGAAAGGTTAAGAGGCAGGATTTGAACTCAAGTCTTCAGAATTTGAAGTTAATTCTGACTCTAGAGTAAGGATTTTTTTGAATCACTTAATTCACTGAGCATTATTAAGTTCCTACTACATGCCAGGCACTGTGCTAGCTGCTCATGACACAAACAAAAACAGTAGAATCCCTGACAGCAAAGAGATTATCTTCTGCTGTCTTGGAGTATGTGTGGAACAGTATGGGAATGATAACAGAGATGTATGTGCAAGATTTAGGTAAAAATATTGAGAGGGAGGGAGGTGAATAATTAGCAAATGCTTCAAGTTTAGAAAATGCTTCCTTGAGGCAGTTAGGTGGTGCAGTAGATAGAGCAAATGCCCTAGAGTCAGGAGGACCTGAATTCAAATTCAACCTCAGACACTTGACACTAGCCGTGTGGCCCTAAGCCTGACTATCTCCCCTCCCAAAAAAATGCTTTCTCATAACAACAACTAGGGGAGGCTATACCAATTTTATCCCCACAAAATTCTCCCCTGAGAAAGTAAGCTCCCTGGGTGCAAGGATAATTTTTCATTCTTTGCACTTTTATTTCCAAGGCCCAGCATGCTGTAGGCACTTAATAAATGCTTACTGAACTATATTAGAAAAAATTCTGGCTCTGAAGTCAGAAGGAAAAGTGAACAAGTGTTTATGAAGTGCCTACTATGTGCTAAGCACTTTACAGATATTAAAATTTCTCATTTGATCCTCCCAATAACCCTTCTGAGGTAAGTGCTATTATGACTTCTATTTTATACTTGAGGAAACTCAAGACAGACAGAGGATAAGGAACACTTATTTGCCCAGGGTCATACAGCTAGTGAGAGTCTGAGGCCATGTTTGAACTCAAGTATTCCTGACTTTTGGTCCAGTGCTCTGTCCATTGTACCATCTAGGTACCTGAGTTCAAATCTTGCCTCTGATGCATTATTACTACTTTTTATGACCTTGGGTAAATCATTTCAATACAATTCAATTTAATAAACATTGATTATATGCCTATTATATGTCAAGCACCACACTAAGTGCTGGAGATACAAAAAGAGGCAAAAGACAGTCTCTGCCATCATGGAGCTTACAACTGAAGAGGGAGAAATCATGTAAAAAACATATACAAAGCAAGCCATACACAGGATAAATAGCACTTAATCAAAAGAGGGAAAACACTGGAGTTAAGAAGGGTTAAGGAAGACTTCCTGTAGGAGGTGGATTTCAGTTGGGACTTAAAGGAAGCCAGAGTGGTCGGCAGTTGGCGTGGAGGAGGCAGACTATTCCTAGGTATCAGCCAAGAAACACTTTGCCTTTCCTACTATATAACTGGTGTTTCAACTGAGAAAAGAGTTCTTTACCTGAGGTCTATGAACTTATTTTTTTTATAATATTATGACAGCTGTGTTTATTTAATAAGTTTCATTATAATTATATCCAGCATCTCTCTCTCTCAGAGATCTATCCCAAATACCAGTATGTTTTAGAGGGGAAAAAAATCAGCAAAACTGATGGATACATTGGAATAAGGTCATAAACATGTGCAGTGTATAGCACCTGTGAGACCCCCCCATCTTTACACAGGGGTACTGGATCTCATCATAATTGATTTCCCTGGTAATCTTATGTGTTTTATTTTATGCATTTAAAAACCATCCTGAGAAGGGGTCCACGGCACAAAATGAGAATACTTACTGAGGTAAGTTAAGGACTAAGATCTACGTTTACGGCAAGGTGAATAGTTGGACCATCAGTCAAGAAGCATCTAATCAAGCATCTAAAGTGTGTTAGCTACTCTGCTATGCACTAGGCACATAAAGAAAGGCAAAGACCCAGTCTCTGCTATCAAGGAGCTCACAGCCTAATAGAAGACAGCTGGGAAAAGACTGTCTTATTTTCTGCAATGGCCACAACTCAACCTTGGATAATTCATTTGCTGTCATTCAGTTGCGTACTACTCCTTCATGACCCCATTTGGGACTTTCTTAGCAAAGACCCTTAGCAAAGACCCATAGTTTGCCATTTCCTTCTGCAAACAGAATTAAGTGACTCACCTAGGACCACACAGGCCTGATTTGAATATCTGAGGCCAGATTTGTATTTAGGGAGAGGAGTCTTTCGGACTCTAGACCTGGCACTCTATCCGCTGCACTGCCCTATATAATTTAGCCTTTCCCCAAAGTGCCCAACATTAATTAGACAGGAAGCAGGGAAAGGGAATTATGCTGCACAACAAAAGAGCTTTCCTGGCCTTGGAAAGGCCAGAATCTTGGTTTTTGGGCTCTCGTGAACAGGCCTCACGTTCTATTCAATGTTCCAGCCGAACTGGCTGACAGAAATCTTCCACTTTTGATCATTCTAGCTCTGCTTTGGCCTATGGACAACCTGGGTATTAATCAAGATACTGATAAATGGGCAGGCTTTCTAGGATGGCTACATTTCAGAAGGGTGGGCTCTGAACCCAGGTCTTTATGACTCCAGGCCCAACATTACTCCCAGCTATGCTTCAGAGATTCTTCCTATATTTATTTCTCTACGAAACACAAACGTCCCTGAAACATATCACGTTCTGTTTTTTTTTCCCCTAGGAATAAGCTTAAAATAACAAGAGGGCCAGAGAGTAGACTAGCTGCCACATGACAAAAATGCTGATTTCTTCAGATGCGAAGGAAACTGTGAATGAAAAATGTGAAGATTTTATCTCTTCCATCTCTTGGCTGCTTTTGCTGATGTGTTCATGTAGAATGACCCATGCTCAAGCACACCACGGTTCACTGTTTGGGGCAGCAAGATGGACGTCAGAAGGGAAAAGTGAAGGTCTCCTTGGGCTGCAGGGCTCTTAGTGTTTCAGGAAGAAACAGATCTGAGTAGTAACAACAGCTGATATTTATCTTTGTCTTTAAGGTTTTTAAAATGCTGTGAGGCTGACATAACGGAAGACTTAGAGTGGAAGGGACATTCAAGGCCAACTAGCCAACCCTCACATTTGACAGCTGAGGACATTGGGGTCCGAGGGGTTAAATGATTGCCCAAGGTTACAAAGGATCACAGATTTAGGGCTGGAAGAGCAGGCAATCAGGAAGCATTTATACTTAAGTTTCATTAATACCTTCAGTTTAGAGATGAGGAAACTGAAGATCCCTAAGGCTAAGTGGTTGGCCAATGGATACAGCTTGTAAGTTTCCAAGGCAGGATCTGAACCCTCACTTACAACAACTCCAAGGCCAGCCCTGCTTCCATCACATCACATGGAGGAACCACATTTGCTGTCTGTTCCCCTTTGCATGTGAACCTTGGCACACATCTCTTTTCCCAGCATGTGACTTTTCCTTACTTTGGTTTACTTTTAGGGTGATGCTTATAGCCTCTGGCTGGCCTTTCATTGTGAAAGTCTAGAAACTAATGTTTGGGACAGCCAAGAGCTGGCAAGTAGGCATATATTTGTGTCTGTTTGTATAACTCAATTGTCCTCTCCTATACACCAGTGCTTGTGCATTCAAGAGCCCTCTGCTGCTCAAGTTAGAAGGTCAGCTACTTTAAAACGTCTGAAAGGAGGCCAGAATTCTGAAGACTCACTTAGGATCAGATGGACCCCCAAGAAAGGGGGAGGGGGAGATTATAATAGAGAAACACTAGACTGAAGGTCAGGAAATGTAGCTTTTAGCCCTAGGTCTTCTACTAACTAGCTATATTAATGCCTTGGACAGGTTATTTAATCTCTCGGACCTTCACTTCATCCATAAAATGGGAATTCTGAATTCAATGATTTCTAAATTGTTTTCCAACTCAGACTCAATGGCCGATAGAAAGTGGGAAACCAACCAATCAATAAGCATTTATTCAGGAGTTAGATGG
Organism: Bettongia penicillata ogilbyi; assembly: GCA_023548195.1. NCBI lineage: Eukaryota > Metazoa > Chordata > Mammalia > Diprotodontia > Potoroidae > Bettongia > Bettongia penicillata. The sequence goes on along the minus strand of JAJHZJ010000314.1, from coordinate 27,002,057 downwards.
CTTAGTGCATGGAGCCCTGGAGTCAGTGAGACCCAAACTCAAATCTAGCCTCAGATACTTAATAGTTGTATAACCTTGGGCAAGTCACTTAACTTCTGTTTACCTTGGAGGTAGCTAGATAGCTCAGTGGATATAGTGCTGGGTCTACTGTCTGGAAGACCTGAGTTCAAATCTGACCTCAGACACTCACTGGTTGTGTAACCCTGGGCAAAATCAACCTGTTTGGCCTTAATCTACTGGAAATGGCAAACCATTCCAGTATCTTTGCCAAGAAAACCCCATATGGGGTCAAGAAGACACAGATACAACTGAACAACACAGTATGGGTTAGGAGTGTTGAAGATACAAAGAAAAAACAGAAACAAAACTTGCCCTGAAGGAGTTGAATGGGGTAGCCAACATGTACATTAATGAGTAAATACAAGATATATACAGGGTACGGGAAGGTACCAGTAGCAGGCAAGGACTGGGAAAGGCTGCCTTCAGAAGGTGGTGTTTGAGCTGAGCCTGGAAAGTCAGGATTCTGAGAAGTAGACAGGGGCATTCCAGGACCGTGGGACAGCCAGTGCAAAGTCTTGAGACGAGAGATGGAGTGCATCAGGGAGGGCAAAGAAGATGAAAAAGGCAAACATCAGGCCAGGGTCTCTTCTGGGCAGCCAGAAGTAACAGGAGGGATTAATTACCTCCAGCAAATCTGCTCTGAACCAATCCACTCTATGAAGTGATGCTAGTCTAGAAGATTAGAAACGAGACATGGGGAGGGGGTGGAGAGAAGAGGGAGCCTGTCATGGTACCAAGGCATGTGAAGGGCTATCATGAGGAAGAAGGAGTCACTTCATTTCCCTGGGCTCCAGAGAGCAGAACTAGAAGCCATGGTTGGATGTAACAAAGAAGCAAATTTAGACTTCTTTAAGGAAAAATTTACTGATAATTAGAGCTGTCCAAAGAAGCCAAATGAGCTGCCTTGGGAAATTCTGGGTTCTCCTCTGCCCTCAGGAGTCTTCAAGGAAAGGTCTAGTAAATGTCAGAGTTGAGACTGGAACCCGGGTCTCCTGACTGCAACTTTGGTGCACTTTCCTTCTACCATTTAATTTGGTACTTGATCACATACTTGATCAACACCTGCTATGTTTCCCAGAGGTATCCCTGGCCTTCCCAAGTTGCGTCTAAGCATCTAAACATCTGGAGGACAATGACAAGGCTCTGGAGCACAAAGACAAGGCTAGAGATTGCAGCACATAAGGATTAAAGGAGCCGAGGCCATCTGGCTCAGAGAAGATAGAATTTGTGGGGGGACGTGACTTCTGTCTGTCCCTGAAGCACCTACATGTTAAAGACTGGTTTGTGCCTGGGTCCAGAGGGCAGAGCTAAGAGCAAGTGGGTGGGGGCTCAGAAAGGCATAAAGGAAGGCTTGGCATAACGAACTTACTCATGTTATCTAAAGTTGGGTATTTGTTTCTTGCACAGATGGGTTCACTGAGCATGGGATGTTATCAATCCACCAAACTGGCCTTCACGGCAGGTCTTCAAGCAAAAAACTGGATGACTTCTTGGCACATGAGTTGGAGAGAGGATTACTTTTCAGGTATGGGCCTTGATGTGCTTTGAAGTTCCTTCCAATGCTGACATGTGATGTTTGTGAAGGCAGAGACGATGCTCTGTGCTCCTCCCCACCTGCATCTTCCAAAACACTGAGCGCGTGGCAGATAGCTACGAAGAATCTCTCAACTTTTTCAAAGTCAAAAGCATTTATCATTGTTGACTGACACAAAAAATAGGAACGTGCTCTACTTTTGAGGTTAACTAAATGAATGGGGGTACTAACTAAACTGTTTTCAAATCTGCCAGACAAACCAAGGAGAATTTTGGAAAGAGCCTAAATCCAGGATTTATGTATCAAGTTATTAGCCAACAGACATAACTTCCAATAAAATGGTAATATGTCACCTTATGGCCACAATATTTATCTTGTATATAGCTTGTTTGTGTATGCTTATTTTCATAATTACTAGCTGCATGACTCTGAGCCAGTCACTTAACCCTGTCTGCCTTGGTTTTCTCATCTGTAAAATGAACTGGCAAACTCATCCAGTATCTTTGCCAAGAAAACCCCAGATGGGGTCACAAAGAGTCAGACATGACTGAAACAACTGAACAACGGGTATAGTATCATTCCCATTATGCTGTGAGCTCTAGGAGGCCAGGGACTATCTTTTACCTTTCTTTGCTTAGCACAATGCTGGGCATGTTGTTATTTAGCTGTTTTTCAGTCATGCCTGACTCTTTGTGACCCCATTTAGGGTTTTTCTGGGCAAAGATATTGAATGAGTTTGCCATTTCCTTCTCAAGCTTATTTTACAGATGAGGAAACTGAGGCAAACAGGGTTAAGTGACTTGCCCAGGGTCATACAGCTACTAAGTATCTACTAAGGCCTACATCTCAACTCAGGAAGAGGAGTCTTCCTGACTCTAGGCCTGGTGCTCTATCCACTGTGCCACCTAGCTGCACCCCCTCCTGGCATGCAGTAGATAATAAATAATGTTTATTGACTGACTGATCTAGTACTTTATTTTATCCTGGAATCATACTTGTGAGGTAAGGTCATTCAAATGACAAAGTTACTATTATTGTCATTTCCCATCAGACTACCCTGCTTCCTTTCTTTTTAAAAATATGTTTTACTGAGTTTGAAATTTCTAAAGGATGCATGTGGATACAGTGGAGAGCGCACCAGGCTTAGAGTCAGGAGAACCCGAGATCAAGTGAGCAACTAACCCTCTCCTTGTGGCTTCTGTTTCTTTCTTTATCTACAAAATGGTGGCAGGGATAGGGTTGGACTTGGTGACCTCAAAGTCTTCCTCCAGTTCTTAATCTAGGATCCTATGCCTTTTTTCTTTATCTATAGTCATTTCCTGATATAACATGCCACCATCTCCTTTAACAAAGGGGATAAAATCATCCCCTTTAACAGAGAAAAAATTAAACAAAACTTATGCCATGACCAAATGTGCCATCATATGCAATATTCTCTTCCTGTAGTCTCTCATCTCTCTTCCTGAAAGGAGAGGATTCTCTGAGATCAATGTTCTCATTTTGTTTAATCTGAATCGAGCTGCTTTTCAGGGCAGTTTCCATTTACAGGATTCTTATCATTGTGTAAACACATCCTGGGGTCTCCTTTCCGAGCTTATTCTGGGTACCTTGTGTACAGTTCTCACAACTTTTCCTGCTCAGGGTGACAGCCATGCTCATCCCTCTGAGTCACCACACAGATGGAAATGGACCTCTCAGCAGCTGCCCAGTTCCTCGCTCGGTCAGGGCAAGGCTGCCAGAGGTTGGTGACGTGGGCAGCAGGAGGAAGGCAGAAGCTGAATGCGGCCAAGTTCATCTCAGTCCCTTTCAGTACAACAACAGCATCTGCTGGATTACGGAGGTTACTGCAATTTTTTTTCCTGCTTTTTCCATTTCAGTTGGTGAGTGCTGTGGTGGCTGGTTGCACAGAGGCATCCACTGAGACAGGCAAGAAATCAGTTATACCTATGGCTGTAATTCTCATGGAATTTTACTACCGGTGTGGTAGGTTGATAACATCCCTTTCTCGATGAACCATCTGTTCAAGAAACAAACACCCAAACAATGTTGATGCTTATCATATTTCCCCGTTGGGGATTTAATGCATGTCAAATATTAATTCTTTCAATCAACTGATACGGTTCAAAAGTTGCAAATATTTACCTCTCATTTTAGTTACTTTTCCTGAGCGTCTTTTAAAGAATGCCTTGCTATGTGATGAGAGACACATATTTCTTGAGCATCCTGTGCACTTATGAAGGGCTGCTTCTGCACCCTGGGCAGGCATCTAAAAGTAGAGACTTGGGCACTTTGGCCAAAAGGGTTCTGAGAACAAAAGATGATCTTGGTGTGTGGCACAGATCATCTTGCTAGTCTCAAGTTGTTGCTGGGACCATCCCCCTTAAGCCTTTTCTGACTGGTAGAACCTGCTACAGCTTGAACTCTACTGGCCTGGTCTTGAAGATCCCAGAGTCAACTACAAGCTACAAAGAGGCATCAGCGCAGACATCAATAGCACGATAATAAATAATATTTATTAATTAATAATCATATAATAAATATTTATTATCAATATATCAATAACATTAATAATTAAAATAATAAATTAAGTAATTTATTAAATTATTACATTTGGCCCCCCAAAGTTACCCTAATGTTTAGCATTGGAGGGAGGGCTCTGAGAAGCTGCTATAGGCTTCTGTTTGCAAAAAATGTATTTTACTGATGCTCTTTTGAATTTTACTTTGCAGTCCCCACCTAACATTTCATCCTACCCCAACTCATGCCACCCTGAGTCCTTCCTTATGGCAGGCTGATTTTCCTGCCTCAAGTCTCTTCTCACTCTAACTTAGTCATCAAAGTAATTTTGCTAAAACATAGATCTAACAAAAAAAAATTGAGGATCAAATGTCAGCTTCTCTTTTTGACTTTTAAAACCCTTTATGACCTGGCCCCTTCTTTCCTTTACATCATCTTATCCTGGACCTCTCTCCAGCTCTTCTATTGCCTTTCCCTCATGACACTTCCCTTCCAAGTCCTTTGCCCCAGTTATCTTCCACACCTGGAAGGCACAAGCCTCCTTCTGGTTTCCTTCAAATCTCTCCTTCTGCCAAAGGCCCTTTCCAGTCTTGCTTCCAGCCCCTCCTTCCTGCTGGCCTCTTACCTCTGAGATTATACACTATAATATCTTGGATGTACTTTTTATTTTTGCATGCTGACTCCCCTATTAGAAGGTGAGCTACCTGAAGGTAGGGATTACTTTTCTGCCTTTGTTTCTGGCACACAGTAAGCACTTAAATGTTTGCTGACTGACTAAACTGACCATGTCTGAAGACAGCATGTCTCATGCTGTACTTAGAGTCTACCAAGAGAGTGGAGATATACTATTCATACTTTGTAGTCACATAACCCATTAGGACTGTCTAAAAATGTAAATCTCATGCCATACCCACAGTACACTACCTATTTTCCAAGAGGAAGGCCATCAGACCTCTGTAGTTGCAAGTTATCACTGAATTGAGTCTTTCTGGGTTCTTTTCCTTTCTGTGGCTGTGGTCACCTTGAAAATTGTTCTCCTCATTGTACATCTATGGCCTTTCCCCACTAACACATTAGTACAAGTTTTCCACATCGCTAATTGTTACCTCTGATATGTGCTGGCTGTGAGACCCAGGGCAACTCACCTAACTGCTTTTCAGTGCTCCAGGCAACTCTCTAGGACTTCCAGTTATATGGCTGGTGGAGGTCTTCTTGTCCACTCGATTCAATCTTCATGATCCCCCGTGGACCATACTGTCCATGGGGTTTTCTTGGCAAAGACACTAGAGTGGTTTGTTATTTCCTTCTCTAGTGGATTAAGGCAAATAGAGATTAAGTGCCCAAGGTCACATAGCTAGTAAGTGTCTGAGCCTGGATTTGAACTCAGGTCTTCCTGAGTCCAGGCCACTGAGACACCTTATATAGCTGGTACTGATTTGTGTTAGTAAAGATAATTTCTTCATTAGGAGTTCCCTGAACTAATAAAATCATAGGTCCCCAAAGAAATAGGTCAGGAGAGTCTGACCCTGAGAGGACAGAATGTGGGGGAGGATGGAACAGAAGTAGGAAGAGGAGATAAGCATGGCAGCTGGGAAGGATATGGTTGCTAAAAAGGGATGATGGATAAAGAGATGAGATGCAAGAGGACTGTCCTAACATCAATGCACTGTATATGTGCTGGGAGAGATGATACCTCTCTAAGAATCAAATGAAATGAGTGTTTAGCACAATGCCTGGCACATAGTAGGCACCTAATAGATTCATGTTCCCCACTTCCTCTCTCTAAGCCTGATCTCTATAGTTTCCAGGGCCAGTGCTTTGTGGGGCATAGGAAATGAATCAACACACAGGTACGGACAGATTCATTTATTTTGGCTAAGACATCATATATGACTCAGGAGCTCCCCTCCCCAAGCCCTGGTTCAAAAGAAAGTCAGCCAAGACAAGAAGTCTATGGCAGATTATTCACCACGTTTATAGGATCATATGTTTATACTTGGAACGGACTTTAGAAGCGAGAGGCTACAAGTTCAGTAGCTTCTTTCGGATAAGGAAACCAAAGCACAGAAAAGTGAACACAGATATACTGAATCGATGTAACTTTTTGGGATTCATGTACTTGAGTTTCTATGCCCACTCAACTTTCAACTTCTGCCACCTACTTTTTGTTTTTTTTAAATTGGGAGCAAGGGAGGGGGTAAGATATCAAATAGGGGTTTTCTCCAGTGCAAGGAACTCCCAGTGAGGAAAATCTCTCTATTAATGTAGGTTGGCACCTTTTCTCAATTTATAATCTTAGAGAGTTGTCTGAGCCACAAAATAACTTTCCCAAATGCCTCAGTTCAAAGCCTGCCTCAGACATTTACTAACTGAGTTTTCTGAGGTTAGCCACTTATCTCGTTCAGCCTCAGTTCTGTCACCTGTAAAATGAGGAAAATAATAGCATCCAGGGTTGTTGTGGGGATCAAATAAGATAAGGTGTATAAAGTGATTTTTAAAACTTAATGCATTATGTGTTTATAGTAACAGTTATTATTATAGTGATTCTGGTTTCTCTCTCACCTTCTAATAATTTCCTATCAGCTAGTTTATCACTTTGGGTCAAGGTTCAATTTAAAGACATTTGATAGTATTATTTCTAGGTGGATCATCTTTTTTAATATTATATTAATTTCCAGAATTCTTTGAGTCCCTACAGAAGAGTCATGATGTGGTAATTCTTTACATATACACATATTACATATGTATGCATATGTTTATATCACATGATTGCTATTATAGGTGTTTCAGGTCAATGGCTATTGTGTTGCTGGTTTTGTAAATATACACACATGTGTGTACACGTGTATATACGTATATATGTGTATACACACACACACATCCTTTTGAGGGGAGAGTGACGAGGCAATTGGGGTTAAGTGACTTGCCCAGAGTCACACAACCAGTAAGTGCTAAGTGTCTGAAGCCACATTTGAACTCAGGTCCTCCTGACGAGGGCCAGTGCTCTATCCACTGGACCATTTAGCTGCCCCCAGGTTTTTTTTTTTAAAGCTTTGTTATTACTCCTCACAAAATCTAATAATAATCAGCTAATACAATACCCAATAAACAAAGTCACAATTGTACAAGAGGTAGAAAGTACGTTGCTATGTTTCTTCCATGGCAAAGTCCTGACACTCCCCTACTCCACCTTCATTAGCTTCCCCTTGCCATGGTATCACCTCCTCTTACAACAAGAGAATGAAGGCAAGCTAAAAATACCTGGTCACTTACCTGCAGTTCCTAAACTCAGCAGCACAGCAACCCACAGCACCCAGAAGAAAATGAGAATTAAAAACGTCCAAAGTGGCTGGAGGAGCAGGAAAGGGGAACTGCTGATGGTTTTACTCGTTACTTGGAAAAGGTCTACTGTCAGCTGGATCCTCTCTCTGAGAACAAAAATCAGTATCAGCAGAACCACCTGTTAAGGAAAAAGTTATTAGCAAATTCTTTTTAAAATTCCTGGAGAATTGTACAGCATTTTTTAGGTTTTAAGAAACTTAAAAGTTACTGAATTTTCAGAAGGCAGCTCATTCCTCTGTCATGACCTGCCTCCTTCTACCTTTCCAGTCTTCTTCCAGCTTCCTCCCTACCACGTGCTCTTTGATCCTGTGACAACAGCCTCCTTGACATTCGGTGAAGAAGACACTCTACGTTTCTCAGCTTTGGGTATTTTTTTCTGGCTGTCCCCCATACCTGGAATGCTCTCCCTCCTCAGTTCCATCTATTGGCTCCCCTGGCTTCTTTTAAGTCCCAATTAAAATGACACTTTCTGCAGGAAGCCTTTCCCACACTCCCTGGATTCTAATGCCTTCCCTTTATTAACTGCTTCTTATTTTTTCTGAATACAGCTTGTTGGTATGTATATTTACTTGTTCTCTTTACCCATTAAATTGGGAGCCCCTTGAGGGAAGGGAGTCTTTTGCCCTTTCATATTCCTAGCACTTAGCACAGCATCTGGCACACAGTAGGTACTTAGTGTTTACTCACTAAGTTCTGCTTACTCTTTTCACATCAACTGATAAATTCTGTGCTCAATGGAAAGGGGGGAGGGCAATAAAATAAAACCAGAGAGTGAATTATTATGCACTTTCTTAGGCAGGACATTCAGCTTTTATTTCTATCACATTTCTTCCACAGTACTTACTATAAATGATTATCATGCATATGTGCTCAATAAAGGATGGTGGACTGAGCAAAGGGAAAGGGGAGAGGAGATGCAAAGGAATAAAAAACTAAAGGCACAGTGCAATCATGTACTATTACATTTATCTTTTATTTGGATTTAAACTGTAAATGAAGCAAAATGGGATGATCTTTTACGGAAAAAAGTGAGAAAGCGGTGTGAATATTCACATAAGCAAAAAGCTATAGTGCAAAGAACACTGGATGTAGAATCAAAGGTTGTCTATCTGCATTCTAGTTTTGTCATTTAGTAGATGTCTGACCTTGGGAAAGTCATCTAACCTGTCTGTGCCTCAGTTTCCTCATCTGGCACATAGCAGGCATTTAATAAATGCTCATTAATTGATCTAGTAAAGGAAGTTTGAACTAGATGACATGATAAGTTTCCTTTCAGAGCTAAATCTGTGAGCCTATAATATTTGTATTTTGTAATCCATTTTGTGGGAGGCAGTATGGAGCAGGAGGAACAAACATTAGCTATAAAGTCAGCAGTCACAACATCTCTGAATCTTCTGCACATAACTTGTCTCTAGAATGGGACAATAATACTTATACTACCTTATTCCCATAATTATTGTGAGGGTTAAGAGACAATGTATATAACACTCCACTGGGCAGTGCCTGGAAGATCAGCCTTGGGCTGTGTATGTAGTGGGAGATGTGACTTCTTATTGGCTGAGAACACAGAGTGAGATGCTGTAAACCTGCTACATGGGGCTTATACCTTCCCTTCTGAATGGTAAACTGGGGTCCTTGGGGCTATTCAAAAGTCTGCCCACAACTTCACTGGAGGTCCTCCCTCCCATGTCTGTTTCTGCATCTAATTCAAATACATCCTTAATGTATCATTCTCAGTATTCTCTCAGTCAATCAGGAGTCATGAGTCCTTTAAGATATACATCTCTGGGAATGGCCAAAGAGGGTGTTACATATCTGGAGAGCACTTTCTAATTGTAAAGAGCTATAGAACTGTCCATTTTGCTGTTTTTATTTTTATGCAAGGTGTCCCAAAAGTCTTAGGGCAATTTTAAGCTATTAATGTTTAAAGACATATTATGCTATTGACCATAATTTGGGAACACACAGCAGGTAATTTTCCCAGGAGACAGAGGAAATTTGTATAACAATCCATATTATTTCTCCTGGCTTCCCTTGAGACAAACAGTACCAACTGGCAAGCAAGGTAAGAGTTGATGGCCATGGAATATGGCAGGCCAAACTAACCTCCATGGAAATAGAGCCCCTGCCTGCCTTGGCCCCATGAGCCCTGCGTTCTACTCTGCAGGCAAGCTGAGGTAGGGTAATCTCTGTGGAGACCTTTAGAGAATTAATGTGACATCTGTCTTTTAAAGTCATTTCATATTCATTAACTACATGAAACTGACACTTTGTACCATGTTATTCCACTCTTGCTGGTGTCCACTTTACATCTACTTAAAAGAGACAACATGATGTATTAGAAGGAGTGCTACAATTGGAGTCAGGATGATATGGATTCAGATTCTGCCTCTGACACATACTGAATCTGTCACCACTTGTGATTCACAATCTCTGAGTCTCAGCTTCCTTATAACTGTAAAATGAGAACTGTAAAATAAACTGTAATACCTGCAGTCCTCTCTTCCTAAAGGACTACTGGGAGCCTCTAATGAATTATGTATATAAAGTACTCTGTAAAATAAAGTGCTCCATCAATGATTAAGACAGACATAAACATTTTACTCAAAAGTAATCTAAAAGAAATCTTCTTTGATTCATTCCCTCAGTCATAAGTGTTCTGTCCCTCTTCTAAACTCCTGACAACATATGTCAGGTTTTTTTTTTTAAACAACAATTATGTAAGTTCCTTAGGAGTAGGGATTATTTCATTCTTTGTCTTTGCATCCCCAGCACCAAGAACGCAGTAGGTTCTTAATGGAATATATATTTGTGAGACATGTCTTCTGGGTCTTTATCCAGATTTTGCTCGCTCCTTGTAGGTATCCTTTAAGGCTCTGTCTTTAGCCCTCTACACTTTCCCTTCTATATTACTTCACTTGGTGATGTCATCAGCTCCCATCATTCAATGATCATCTCTATGCTGATATTCTCAAATCTACTTACAGAGCCCTAACCTCTCTCCTGATCCCAGGCTTACATCTCCAGCTGTCCATTGGACTTCTCAAACTGGATGCCCTAAAGACATCTTAAACTCAACATATTCAAAAGTTAACTCATTATCTTTTCCCCAAAACTCTACCTTCTTCTAAATTTCCTTTTCTATTGATGTTGCCACCATCTTTCCAGTCCCCCAGGCTCACAACTTAGGTGGCATCTTCAGCTCCTAACTCCCTCTAACTCCCTATACCCAAATGTGGTCATTCTATCTTTGTATCATCTCTTGTACCTGCCTCACCATCACACCTACTCCTCCTCTGATACTGCTACCACATGGGTGCAGGAGCTTATCACCTCATACCTTATCACTTATGACCTTGGACAAATGTGGGGGGATGCAGAAAGGGAGGGGATAAACTTGGTTTTCCTCTCATGCCTTCTAATTTCTCTTCTCTCTTTGCTTTTTCTATTTCCCTTCCCCAAAGCATTCTGGCTTTGGGCTGGGAAGTAATTTTGGTGCGGGTGGATGGTGGGGTAGGGGAGGGATAGAGACTTTGGCTTGGGATGAGGATGAGGTAGGAACAGACAACATTTCCCTTCTCCTTCTTCTCACTACGTGGAGACGAGAGCTAGTTGTGTACATATGAGAGGGAGAAAGGCATCGATCAGATGTAGGTTTTTCTCCATCCATCCTCTGTCCTGTCCCATGTCACTAAAACCAGCATTCGCTGGCACTGGGTCTGTAGCTCTACTGTGGAGAGCAGAAGGGATGTTAGAAGTCACCTGGCTGTGGGGGCATAAGATCACCATGCATGATCATTGTGAACAATTACTGAGCACTATGGGTGCCAGCTCCACTCCTCACTGTGTGACCTTAGGTCAGTCATCTACCCTTTGAGATCTGCTTTCCGTCTTTGTAATGACATTTGCTCTCCCTGCCTCACAAGGTTGTGAGGAAAATGAAACAACTACTACACTGATGAGTCCCCCAGGAAGACCAGGGTTCTAATTCTATCTCAAAGGCTTAGTAGTTGTGTGATCCTAAGCATGACATTTGACCCATCTGGACTTCAAGGGTCTCATCTATAAAAAAAGATTGGTGCTGTAAAATGCCTTAAGAATCTTTAAGAGCTACACCGGGTATTCCAAAAGTCTTAGTGGAATTTGTAAGTTTTTACTCAAAGACTTTTAGTATCACCCATATAAGTTTTGGTTATTGCTACGACTAGTGTTATTAATGGTGACAAATCTTAAAATGCTAAATAAATCTGAGTTATTATTACTAGGTATTTGGAGAGATAGAAAGAAGCCTTGGACACATTATACATCTAGTTGGGGTGGGAGGCAGAGGACCTATCTATACTGCTTCCTCATTTGATTTCATTGTTGTCTATATCCATTTTAGGTACTTATATAGTCTCTGAATCCCTCTGATATATGTTTACTTCTCTATTTGAGCATAATTTCTTTGTTATTAGGGATTCTCTCACTTTTCTCCCTGTGTCCCCAATGGTGTTTAATAAATGCCTTTTTATTTATTCATCCTAATTTGTATCATATTTATCTGTGTAGATCTTACTGTCCCTACTAGACTATAATCTCCTTGAGGGCAGGGATCATTTCTTATCTATCTTTTCTTTTCCTTAATGCTAGCAAAGTATATTGCATATACTCAATAAATGTTGAATAAACAAATGAAAAGAAAAACCATGGTGCAAAGTAAAAGATGTAAAGAGTTAAGTGAGGGAAATGAAGGATGCTACAGTGGAATTCTCTTGTGGCAACCACCGTACCTTCCCTAGGCATGGAGAGGAAAAGAAACTCCCCTTCCTGATGGTAACATCCTTCTCTTTTATCTAGGCTTGCACACTTTTCTGTACCAAGAATGAATTACATGCCCCGGGAGTTGGGTGGTCCTGAGAGATTTTGTGTGCAGAGAAGTCTTGTAAAGGACTAAAGGAAAGCCAGAGATACGCCCCAAGAAGCAGGTGCCTGGCTTTTGAGAAATCCATCTTCTCCTTTTCTATGACTTCCTTGGTGGGGGAATAACCCCTTTCTCTGCTCCCCACCCCTAAAGGTGAGCATCCCACACATCAAAAGATAGAGGGATTATGGATCAGTTGAAATCATTTTCTGGCTTCATGAAATAGGCAACCATGGTGCATACCCACTAGTAGCTAATTTTTCAGGATTTGAGAAGCAGGGGCGGGGTAGGGTAGAATAAAGCTTCTTTCTGCTGTCTTGGCACTTGGTACTCATCTGTTTCTATCTAGAGCTCACAGGGGAGGAGAAAGCAGGTTCTCTGAAAACTAAACCCACCCAGCAGCCAACAGGTTTGGAAACAAAGGGGTCTGTGTCCTGCTGCATCGTGAGATGTTACGCTAGCCAGAGAGCAGCACGTTCATTGGCCGGGGGGAGGTGCCAGTCTTCCCAAACAGGAAACATTCCCCACATTATTGGGAGGCTGTAACCTCATCCCCCCTCGGCTACTACTTTATGTCTGCTTAGACAGGAATGAAAGCAGCAGAGTGCTAAATTAACATCCACTGGTGCCCTGGGAGGAAGCAGAAGGGATTTCACAAAAAGAGATTGCTCTTCTTGTTCAAAGATTTTCCTTCGTCCCTAGGTAGGAATTAGAGAAGCAAAGAGGCATCGTCTCTCCCCGCACGTTCTGAGGTGAAGGGCTAACTGTGGCTTTTTTCTGAAAAGGCCATTCTGGAGATTCGGCCGGCCGCTTGCTCCTCTCCACACGCCCCCATCCCTGAACACAGCCCTCCACCCCCACCTCTGTGCCTCTGCTCTGGCTGTCCCCCATGTCTGGAATGCCCTGCGCTCTCACCTTCAGTTTCCCTGCCTTCCTGGCGAGACTCAACTCAAATTCTACTTTCAGAAAGAGGTTTTTCCTGATTCCACAATGTTAATGCACGCTTCTTTCCAATTACTTTCATCTATACTGTACATAGATCTTATATGTAAACAGTAATTTACATGTTGTCTCTCCCACCAAAATGTACAATCTTTAAGGATTGAGACTGGGTTACTTGTTTTGGGGGGGGAGAAGGGGACTTTCTTTGCATGCAGTGTCTCATGTTTCAGTCATGTCCAACTCTATGTGATGCCATTGGGGGTTTCCTTGGCAAAGATACTGGAGTTGGAGTGGTTTGCCATTTCCTTCTCTAGCTCATTTTACAGATGAGGAAACTGAGGCAAACAGGATTAAGTGACCCAGGGTCCCACAGCTAGTAACTATCAGAGGCTGAATTTGAACTCAGGAAGATAAGTCTTTCTCGTTCCAGGCCCAGCACTCTATCCACTACTCCACCTAGCCACTCTTGCCCAGTATACAGAAAGCACTTAATAAATATTTGTTGACAGACTGAGTCACTTGTTTGCCCTGCTGGAGTAGGGACACTTCTTACCGTGATCACTGTGGAGACAACAGCAAACCCCAGTAAACATTTCATATTTTCCCTTTCGTTGTCCAGTTCGATGCTGAGGTCATTGACATAGTCATAATACAGCCACCATAACACACCAGAGACAACTGGAAAACAAAACACCATCTGGCCTCAATCAATCCTCATTCTAAAAGACATAGATCCTACAGCTAAGCCGCTGAGCCTGTCTCCTGCTCACCCCAGGATGGCCTCTCAAGTACAAGGGTCCCAAACCGCAGAAGGCTTTGCAGGTAATAAGCCACACTGTTTCATGGAGTTGGGAAGGGAATAAGCCCTGAGTGTGACTTGCAAAGCACCAGCTTTCAGCTCCACCTTGCAATTGCTACGAACCTCTAGGTGGTCTCCAAGGGTGGGCCAGGGTCACAACAGAGCTCAGTCAGCCGGGAAAGGGGAGCACCACGCTCAGGAACCCAAGTGCCAAGTGTAGGAGCATCCTGACCTTTGATGTCCTGCGCAAGCAGAGACCCATTTTCTCATTTATAAGCTGAGGACATAGTTATTACCCATTTAATTCACAGGATTTAGACTTAGACCGGACCATTAGTAGTACAAATCTGTATCTGAACAGGAATCCCCTCCCCAATATCTCCAAGAAGTAGTCAGCCAACTCCCACTTGAATTACCCCCGTATACTCTGTATACATCTTGTATTTAAGTAGTTATTTATTGATTGCCTCGTCCTCCCTCCCTTAGAATGTGAGTTTCTTGTGATCCAGGACTGTGTTTTTGCCTTTCTTTGTATCACAAAGTGCTTAGCACAGTGTCTGGAACAGAGTAGGCATTTAATAGAAGATTGCTAAATGACTGAATGATCTGATGGATGGGGAGCTCACTACTTCCTAAGAGAGGCCATTCTAATTTAGAATAGGGTCAGTTGTTCTTTTAAAAGTAATTTTTATTACGCCTTTTGCTTTCCTACCATAATCACTCCTAGAGTCCCTAACTACTAGGAATTTTCCCTTTATACCAAGGTGAAATCTACTTGAATATTTCTGCCTTTTGCTCCTGGTTCTGTCATCTGGGGACCATGAAGTACAAGTCTGACCCTTCTTCCATCTGATGAACTTTCAGACACCTGAAGGCAGCTCTCAGCTTCTCTGAATAATTGTATCTGAGTAAACTGAGTCTGAATGGACCTTGGCTGCGGTCTTCTCTAGACTAGTTCCTTCAGTTAACTCTCAGCATGACAGTTCTAGTTACATCACCATTCTTAAGACTTTTCTCTGCATCTGTTCCTGTTTGTGAATAATCTTCCTAAAGTGTGGTCCCCAGAACTGAACACATGCTCCAGATATGGTCTAAACAGGCCAGAGGACAGAAGGATTATAATTTCCTTTGTCCTGGATGCTATTCCCCTATTACTATACCTTGTAGAAACTGAGGTCCCTAACGGTTAAGTCCTTAGCCCAAGTTTACACAGGCATAAATTCTAAGTATTAAATAATATCTTAGCCATTTGTACATATAAAATGCTAGGGAAATTTTTGTGTTTTTTGTAACCCCAGCAACCAAAGCAGTGACTGATATGCAGTAGGTGCTTAAGAAATGCTGATCTTATTGAAATGACTCCAGAATTTATAGAGAAGAAGGGTCAGAGTTGAGGAAAAACATCACATACTGTCCTGAACCACTTAAGAATATTCACTGATGTGGAATGGAGATAAGCATTTATAAAGTTCCTACTACATGCCAGACACTGAGCTAAGCACTTTACAAATACTATTTCATTGGCCCCTCACAACAAGCCTATGGAACAGATGCTGTTCTGTTACTGCGATCATTTTATAGTTGAGGAAACTGAGGCGGACAGAGATGAAAGTGACTTGTCCATGGTCACATAGCTAAGAAGTGCCTGTGGTCACATTTGAACTCGGTCCTCCTGACTCCAGACCTAAATGGAGCCACTTAGCTGCCTCATATGGAATGTATATTCCCCAAAGTCTAGCAGTGTGGAATTGTGCATAGAGGGCTGAACTTGGGATAAAGAAGAACAGGGTTGAAATCTCACTCCCAGCCCTTGTTAGCTCTTTGACCACAGTCAAGGTCCACTCAAGCTCAGCTTATTCAGATGTAAAACGGGGAGAATAATACCTGTGGGATCTACCTCTCAGGGTTGTTAGGAGAAAATATTTCCTAAGCACCCGGTGAGTCTTAAAATGTTATAAAAATGTTCTTAATGGACTGAATTTCAGCTATTGGAAATGCCAATCCAGAAGCAAGTCTTTAATCAATTCTCCACAAGTATTAGTTAATTTTTAGGACTATCTGGAGGAAGGTTAGATATGTGATTTCATCTTACAGATGGAATTTGGTAGAGAGGACAGAGACAAATGCCTTTGAGTTAGAAAGTTCAAGTTTCACTTATGACACATACTGGTTGTGTGACCCTGGGCTAGTCAGCTTCTCTAAGTCAAAAATGTGTTTGTTGGGAGAGGGCATTTTCATGTTGCTAGTTCTTTGAATCAGTAAGATCACAGATCTTGATGAAAACACAAACACAAGCCATGTAGAAATACTTACACAGGAGGCCCAAAACAACCAAGGAAATGAAAATATGAAGCAGGAGGGTGGTGATGAATCGGAAGGTGAACACCATGGTCAGAGACAGGGCTGCAAAAACAAGGGAAGAAATCACAGATGCCAACAAGGAGAATAGGGCTATTATGCATGATGGCCACTGTAGCTTCTGGAAGTACCAGGACCAGGAGCTTCACGTGTGTTCTAAAATCTCTGGAGAAATCTGAACATTGCCTAGTGGAGATCCTAAGAACAGTTCAGCTCTCTTAAGAGAGACGGCTTAATCAATCAATAAGACATTTATTAGATACCTACTATGTGCTGGGCACTATGCTGAGTGCTTAGTTGCATGAAGTCTGACCTACTCGAAACAATGAATCATTAATTATTTGGAAATGCCAGGATCTTGCTGAATTGTAAGATTATAAGTAAGATTTGTTGGATCCTAGAGAGCAGGGTCTATGTCATGCCTCTCTTTGGGACCCCAGTGCTTTAACATAGCTCCTTAAATACAGAATTATTATGATTACACAGAAATATGGAGTTCCAAATTCCAAACTGACTTTGCCTCAGTGCTAAAAGATTGGTCTGCAACCCTACATTTCTGAATTCTTTTTGCCTCATATGAGAATGGAGGGGTGATGGGGGCTAAGATTGGGGATTAAAAGAAATTTTAGCTCCAATGTATTGCGAGTTTGTCAGTTTAACATGAAAGGCAAAAGGTAAACTCCTGAAAGGCATTATTTCCTTTGTCTCTGTACTCCATTACCTCGTGCCATTACCTAGCACACTGTGGACCTTAATAAATGCTGACTGAAGTGAATCCAAGATCTTTCCCCCAATGCTTCGTGAGGTCTGGGGTCACCCTGGCTTTCCAGTCTTGTTTCTATTACTACTCCTTCCCCCTGTTCCCCAGTCAGTCTGGACAACTCCCCACCTGCAAACACACATGCACAGTGCTCTTCTTGCTCAGTCTTTCCTTACACCTGAAATGCCCCTGTCTGCTTTTTCTGTGGGACTCATACTCATCCTTTAAAGATCAATGCAAAAGCCCCTTTTCCAAGGTGTCTCCTTTAATCTCCTTCTCCCTATGTTGCCAGCAAGAGCCCCCTTCAGCTTCATACAATACTAGGTTTAGCAACTGTCTTTTAAAAATAGTATCATATTTTTTTCTATTTATATACAAAGAGAATTTTAAACATTCATTTAAAAATTAATGATTATTTACATAATTTGTTATATAAAATATAATTAATATTAATTTATACATGTAAAAATAATTTTTAACATTTGTTTTAAAAATTTTGAGTTCTAAATGCTCTCTCTTCCTCTCTTCCCACACTCCCTCTTTGAGAAGGTAAACAATGATTTGTTATATACAACATTCATTTTTTAAATAAAAATTTGAGTTGCAAATTTTCTCCCTCCCCCTAAGATGGTAAACAGGTTATATACGTGCAACTGTGTAAAACATATTTCCATATTAGTCACACTGTAAAAGAAGAAACAGAACAAAAGGAAAAAAGCACACAAAAAATAAAGTGAAAATAGTCTGCTTCCATCTGCATTCAGAATTCACAGCTCTTTTTCTGGGTGTGGACAACATTTTCCATCATGAATTCTTCGGATCATTATACTGCTGAGAAGAGCTAAGTCCATCACAGCTGATCGTGCACAATGTTATTATTAACAAGTTCACCTAGTTCTGCTCATTTCGCTTTGTTTGGCAGCCCTCTAACACACTTCTCATGTAACGTTGTGAACTAAAGCTATGTACAAGGCTGATATGCCTCTTGAGGGTAGGACAGGATTAGTTGCAGGGATATGACTTGGAGTCAGGAGTCTGAACTCTGCCTATGACACTTTCTGACTGTGTGACCCTGGGTCAATTACTTAACTCTCTTTGAAGCATACTTTTGTCACTTGTAAAATGAGGATAAGAGTAGCGCCAACTTCACAGGGCTGTTGAAAGTCTCTTATGAGGTATAGATGGGATCATCGACCTAGAGCCAGAAGGCTTCCTCCAACCTCTCATTTGACAGATGAGGAAACTGAGGCTTTGGAAGATGAAGGCATCTGCCCAGGATCTCACAGGCAGTAAGCATCAGAGGGAAGAAGCTCAGTTATCTAGTTCTCCTTTCACTGGACAATACTTTGAAAACCTAAGGTGTTGCATAAGTGTCATCCATCATCATCGTCACATCTGATGTCAATGCCAGACCTCCCTCAGAGACCACCACAGTGCTGGGAGCACAGGAGGCATTTAGTAAATGTTTGCTGACCTCCTCTTTAGCTAAACAGGTGAAGGACCCTGGATTGTTATGACTTAAGACTTTAGGATTTTTGACATTTTTCAAATATTTCCATGAAAAATTCAGGCCCAAGTGCTGACAGCTAAGTGAAATAAGCCAAAGGACCTTCATTCTCAGTCCAACACAAGGAATACAGGCATGAAGCTAAATTCCACTTGGCTAAGCGAGGAGGTGAGTACTCACACAGGACAAGGGCAACCCAGTTCTAGGCTCACAGGAATTCATTACATTCTTGTCGAAAGTAGTCAAAAAAGAAAATTACCTATTGCGAGGATACACAGGCCCAGCACCGTGCCTCTTCCTGACATGATTCCACTTAGGATGCGATGGAGGGTGTCCACATCATTGATCAGAACAGATGCAAATTTTGAGTAGCACTCAGGGGTCTGAGGGATGCAGCGGTTGAACAAAGGGAAAGATTTGCTAAAAATTAAAAACAGGATGGATATTAGTGCTGCTGCAAGTCCTTCAAGCTAGTATGAAAACATATACAAGAGCTATAGTAATTATTAATAACTAACATTTATAGAGAACTTTCTATGTGATAGGTAGTATGTATTAAACACTTTATAAACATTATCTCATCTGATTCTCACAACTCTGAGGGGTAGGTGCTATAATTACCCCTATTTTACAGTTGAGATAATTGAGGCAAACAGAATTTAAGTGACTTGCTCAGGTTCATAGTCTCTGAGTCTGTATTTGAACTCTGGTATTTCTGACTCCAGGCCCAGCGTTCTGTCCACTATAACAATACCAGCTGACCCCTGCTCCCCATCCCTCCTGCCCCAATTTCCAAACTTCTCATTCCCAAAACACCAGAGATGTGAGCTAAAGCCATCAAGGTGACCTTGTTCAACTGTATGGAGCATCTTATGTTCTGGATATGATGGAGATCAAGTGAATTTTGGAACCTATTAACTGATACTGAAGGAATAACAATTATTTTTTTTTCTTTTCTGGGACAAACCTGCCTGTGATTTCATTTGTATAGTCAGTTCCCTATGAGGAAATGTCTTTTACCCACACAGATAAAGACCTGTTGTAGTGTTGCCTGGGACACTGAGAGGTTAAGTGACTTTCCAGGACTGTCTTTTCACTTTCTTTGTATCCCTAGGATTTAGCACAGTGCCTGGCACATTGCTCTTGTGTAGCCATCCAGTTGTGTCTGACTCTTCATGACCCTGTGGACCACAGCATGTCAGTAGTGTGCATGGGGTTTGCTTGGCAAAGATACCAGAGTGGTTTAGCATTTCCTTCTCTGGTGGATTAAGGTAACAGAACATAGTAAGAGTCTGAGGTCAGATTTAAACTGAGGTCTCCCTGACTCCACATCTAGTGCCCTATCTACTGAGCCACCTAGCTGCTTTAGCACACAGAAGCTCTTTAATAAAAGGTTATTGATTGACTGACTTGGCAAAGGTGTTACATCTGAGACTTGAACTCAGATCTTTTGACTTTTAAATCTAACCTTCTTCCCATCATGTCCTAGCCCTTTGTGTCCCACCTAGGCAACAACTATTTATCATAAGTTTCCATGATTAGAATCACATTTCCCAAAGAACTTGGTGGAAGTGGCAGGGGATGGGGTGGTGCTGGTGCTGAAATACTATCAATTATGGCTATCACAGATCAGAGCACATTAATAAGCGTGCTGGCCTCAGTGGATCTTCTAAAGAGAGTAAGAGAAGGGACTGAAGACTTTACCATGAGACTGAACACTTTGTCATAAAATATTTAGCAGAATATATTAGTGGTATTCAGCATGAAAAATCTCACGAAGGCCAAGGTAGCAGTTCTCAAGTACCCAAAGGGCTCTCATACATTCAGCCTGGCACCAGAGGGCAAAAATAGAAGTTAAGACCAACAACTGCAGAGAAGCAGAGCTAGGTTTTATATAAAGAAAAACTTCTAACCATCTGAGCCATCCTAGAGTGGAAGGGGCTGCCTCCAGAGGGAGCTCCAAGCAGAGCCTGCATGGCCACTGGTCAGGGCGGTCACAGAGGAGACCTCCAGCTCTTTCTACTTCAGAGATAAGAATACATCAAGTTCCCTCTGCCTTTCTAGCTGACATCTGCAGAGGGCAGTAACTACTTGACGTTCAGCACTGAATGTTTGCTGTGACCACCTGAAAACAACAACAGTTAATGAAATTTATATTATGCCTTAAAGACCATAAAGCACTTTACATACATCATCTCATCTGAGCTTCACAACAATTTTGTGAAGTGGCCACTCCAAGATAATTGCTATTTCCATTCTACAGATGAGGAAACAGAGGCAGAGAATTTAAATAACTTGCTCATGACTACACAGTTGTACAATTTCTAAGTTAACAGAGGTGGGATTTGAACCTTGCTCTTACTGGTTCCAAGTCCAGAATTCTATTCATACTACCATAGGGCAAGGAACAAGGAGGCAGTTACCATAGCCCCATTTCCTTACTGGGACTGCAGTGGGAGGGGAGAGTGTAACAGTCCCACCTGGAACTGTGATCTCCTTCAACATATGACTCTTTCTATCACTCCTTACCACTAAGCTTCCTGCCTGTAGACCCAGCCCCAGCCCATCTGCAGGAATGTGCCAGATAGAGACAGAAAACAAAAGAGCTTCTCAGAGTGAAGTGAAGGGGGTCAGAGATCCCTTTCCCACATGACCTTCCGGACCATCATTACTACTGACTGGTCCTCTGCTTTGATAAGCAAGTGGTCGGATCCCTTGTCCTTGGGCTCCCTATCTTCAGCTTCCTGCTGCCCATTATCTCTGTGGTTTAGAGGTGATGTTGCTAATGTAAACATCTTCTCCTGCTGCCAGTCACCTTGGCACTGTTCAGCTATCATCCTTAGCTTTCCTCCCTGTTAGTGCCAGATTCCTAGGGAGAGAAGTTTACACTGGCCTCCTCTACTTCCTCCATACCCACTTCTTAACCCTTTGATTTCTGAGCCTACAATCCACTGAAACTGCTTTCTCCAAAGTTACCAACAATCTCTCCCATTTTTTTCTTTTTGATTGCTTCATTAAATTTTATATGCCTTTTGTTTCTCATACCACAGCATTCCCCTTGGCAAACAAAAGCATCAACTGATACAGTGCTAACATGCAACAGTGTGTACTGAATTCTGCACCTCCAGCTCCCCCGCTACATAGTGCAGGGAGAGAGGTGGGTTTCATCATCAGTCTTTCAGAACTGAGACTGTTATTAAAATTCATAAATGTTTAACTGCCTTTTAGTGTTGTGATCAATATACTGTGTACACTGTTCTCATGGTTATTCTTTCTTTACCTCTACCATGGGAATCTCATCCATCTCCTTGGATTACCATCTCTAAGCAGATGATTTCCAGATTATTTATTGTCCTTCAATACTAGCAATCTGCTGGTCATCTCCAACCTAGATATCCCTATCCCATCAGCATCTCAAACTCCACACATTCCAAGCTGAACTCAGGATCTTTTCCCAAAACCTTCTCCTCTTCTGAACTTCTCTATTTCTACTGAGGGCACCACTATCTTCCCAGTTCATAACTTTAGAGTTATTTGCTTGTCCTGCTCCCTTATGTCTGACTACTTGGCAAGTCCCACTGATTAAAATTCTACAACTTAGACCCATCTATCAGACCTAATAAACTACCACGCCAGTTTAGGTCCCTATGATTTCATATCTGGACTACCACTGTAGCCCCCAATTTTGACCTGTAGATTCATCCATCTTCCAGTCATCCTCCACACAGCTGTCAGTGTTACTCCTAAAGTGTAGGTCTGATATTTCATTCCCTCTCTTTGATAAACTCCTCATGGTTAATCTTCCATTTCCTGTGGAGTGCGAGCTATCTCATTCTCCAGCAAAGCACATGAGCATATTCTCTCACATGTTTCTGGATAGATACATGTGTGGCTCAGCATTAGGGCATTTTGTAGATGATGAATTCCCTGGCTGCTTCTAGTCATGAGGTGACCCACTGCTGAAAGGACTTGGTATTCTAGTGCCAATGCAGTAAACCTTAAGTGCTCTCTTGGTCATTCTCCCTACTCATGACAGTTGCCGGGGCAGAGGGCTATGACAATGAAAAGAGCTAGTTTCTGGCTGGCACTATTGATTTGGACTTTTCAGGTGAATTCTAGGGGGCTCTGAAGTTACTATTAGTGCAGCAAGGAGGCAGGAGGGGAATCTGAAGCAGCTCCAATAGCGTTCTTGAAGGGGATAGCTACAGATAGGAAAGGAAGAGCTCAAGCCTTGTCATTCTGCCTGCAGAGTTGTAAGGACAGTGCTAAGTCAAGGTGAAGTGCGAAATGTTTAGTCACCAGTACTGTAAATTGCTTTATATTTTGACTGTAACAGTAGTTATAAGTTAAATTACTGTTCATTGATGCTTATGGCATATCCTGTATTGAGCATTCCTTTGGTATGTAAGAATAAATTATCTGTCCCACAACTAATTCATATGATGCATATTATATACTTATATACATACACATATATATACATATGTATAGATATACACACATAGATACATATAAATATTATACACCCTCCTCGCTAGATATGAGCCATCCCCTAACTTTAAGTAATTTTTTTCCTAGGGTGTTGGGCTGGGAGAGTTAACACGTTTAAGAATTGAGAACTGGGGATGTGCTGCTCCTAGGACTGAACTCAGTCCAAACTGCCTAAGTACAAAAGTGAGTGGAGTAAGTGTCCCAGGTCCTGTGGGTCCAGGAGTGATGCCTCAGTGCTAGTTCCACTAGCTTTCCAAAAGCTTCCTCTCTCTCCCTGCCAACACTCCAGTGCCTAGAATGCAATCTCCCCTCCCCTCTGCCATTCAGAATCCTTATCTTCTCTCCAAAGCTTGACTCTATGAAACCTTCCATGATTCTCACAAATGTTAGGGCTCTCTGTTTCCTCAAACTTGCCTTTGTCTATGTACGGATGATATCTCCCAGAAGAACTGTAAGGTCCTTGAGGACAGGGACTGATTTGTTTTTACCTCTGCATCCTCAATGTCCTGCATGTAGGGAGCATTCAATAAGCCTTTGATGCACTAAATGAGGAGTCTGTAACATATACAGGTGTTTAATATATAATCAATCAATGAAAAAGGAAGGCAGTAGTTGGCAGAAATGATGCCACAGCCAAACTATCCCTATATGCAAAATGCTTAGAGTTCTGTTTTTTTCAGAGAAGCCACTCGGAAAAACCAAGGCACCAACCACTCTAACTCCACTGACCTTGAGTCTGGACTGGACTCCTTTTCATGTTAAGCTCATTCACATCCTAAGGGGAATTCAGAGATCTGTAAACCAGTCTAGGGTGCCGGTTCCCATCCTTTCTTGTATTTCTACTTCTTTCTCTCTTTCCCATCTCATTCTCAGTCATGACTTTGCCTCTACCTCTTAAATCACTGGCCTGTCTGTCTGGTCTCTTTTCTCTCCCCTAACTCCTTTTTCTTTCTCCTCCTACTCTACACCACAGGAAGACCATTCAACATACCGTGGTCTGCAGGTGTGGCCAATGTGTTGATTTCTTTTGCTTGACTTTATACATGCTATGTGGGAGGATATCTATTTGGAGGGTGTGGCAGACAAAGAAAGGGGCAGTGGGGGTGGGTATCCCTCCCAAAAGGGATCAATGAAACATTTAAAAATTCACATGAAACAAAAAGTAGTACAGAAGAGGACATCGAGCAATTTTGTCACTACTTTGATAACTTATATTTATATATGTATATGTAAAAATTTCATCGAGGATAAGGATTGATCCTGTGACTTCACTAGCATATGTAATTCTTGGATCAGGAAACTCCCTCTATCAATGAAGTTCAGCAACCTTGCTGCAACTTACAGTTTCAGAGCATTATCTGAGAAAGTATGTGTGTGTGCATGTGTACATCAAAGGATTCAAACACTAAAAAACTAAGAAATTAGGATGTTTAAGGGAGCATTAACACCAATACTGAAGTGCCTTCCTTAAGAACAGGAGTTGGGAAAGAAAGGAAAACAGTGAGACAGGTATTAAACTCCTTAAGAGGAAGACAGCACCTGCCAGCTAGAATAAGATAGCCTGGCATACATTTGACTATTTGCTGCCAAAATTCACAAGCTTATATACATTTTTGTATCCAAGCTTTTAGAGACTCTGTGATGTAACTTTTTTAAAAACACCTGTGATGTGTGTTCATTCTTTTGGGCCTGTAAGAAAACTGTATACATCTGTGTTTTATATAAGAGTGGTCTACTTTTAAGCAGTGTTTATATTGGACTGTGTTGTAAATGTAATTGAATGACCACTTGTATACCGTACATTGTAATTGGTTATTTAATGTAAACTCATTTTCAATGTATGCTTGGTCGTTACTCTTACCTGCCTGAAAAAATAAGTGTATACCAAAGAGTTACACTGTATGGATTATTTGCTTGTAATTGGACAAGTTTAAGAGTAACAAAATGTAAAATAAATTTCTCGAGTTAAAAAAAAAAAAGAAAAGGGGAATATCTGGGAGGCCGGTAGATAACAAACAATAGCACCAACAGTTAGCTTTTCCATAGTGCTGTCAGGTTTGCAAAGGGCTTTACAAACAGTGTCTCATTTGACCCTTACAGCAATCCTGGGAAGTGGGTGCTATTAGCAGAGCCACTTTCCAGATGAGGAAATTGAGGCAGCCAATGGTTAAGTGCCTAGTTCAGAGTCACACAGCTAGGAAGTATCTGGGACTGGATTTGAACTGAGGTCTCCCTGAAACCATGTCCAATGCTCTATCTGCTGTCACCGTGCTGCCTCTAGGATGTGGCTTGGGTGATGTATTTCACAGAACTGGCCAAATGATGGCAGCAAAGGGAGAATCTGAAGGTTGCACTGGGGAATGAGGAGTGCTGTGACCCCACCCCCCAGGGTCAGTGCTCTCTCTGCCATTGGCATAACCTTCCTTGCCCTATGTCCCCATCAGTGTTGTTTAACCATGAAAAGAGCATCAGTTTCCTGAAAAGGAGTGGTCTTCTTTTGTAGCCCCTCCTGTAAGCATACTGGGACTAATGAGAAAGTTCGCCAGGGGAAGGGAGTTGGTGATCATGGTTGTGAGTCTGGGAAGAAAAAACCTGAAATCTTGTTGCTGAATGAAGTTTGGGGGCAATGAGACATAGGTAAGGAGATTGCGCAGAGACTACTCTGGGAGACAAGTCATCCACTGGATGTGGCACTGGCCATTAAACCTGAGGGTGACTTCTCCCCCTTCCAACTACCCAGACGGAGATTTTCTCCCCTAGACCTTGCTACCCGCTTTATACAGATCTTTAACCTGGTAACAGGTTAAACTGTTAACAAAGTTAAACTGCTTGTGCATATGTGTGTTTAATTAAATAATGTTGTCCATAGCTTTACTGAGTATGGTTGTAAATGAGTGTGCTAAGGGAGGAGGGATATCTCTGAGAAAATCCATTTCACAGAGCACACAAGCTAAGATATCATATCCTGGCTTGGCTTACATCATTAGATTGTAAACTTCTTAAGGGCAGAGACTGTTCTGGCCTCTTTTTGTATCCCCATGCTGGACATGCTGTAGGTATTAATGGCTAACTGACTGATGGGTGGTCAAGCGGACTATCTGAGGGCACATTTGAAAGTCACTTATAGATGTCTTCCAGCTAAACTTTCAAGGGCAGAAGAAGTGCTGAGAACCCGGGACTCTCTGCTCTTCAGAGCACAAGCTTGTCTTTCATCTCACTGTCTGTAACAGACACATGGGGTTCTCTGCCAGGCAGAGCCCCATAAGTAGGTGCCCCTCTTTGCCCCAGTCTCTAGTGAGAGAGGGAAAAAGGGATATTGAACAGAAGACTAGAAGAGAAAGTCCAGCTCAGCTGGACAGAGGAGTCTAAGACGTTCTCAATATCACTGCTTTCAGATAGAGAGGAACAGGACTGAGGACATAGAAACCTCCTTAGGGAGTAGAGGTAAGACATATTTTTCCCCTCTCTAGTTCTTGGATGCACTCATCTGTGGAGTATAATAAGCATTTTGTCACACATTATCTTTCTAACTGTCCCAATGGCATCATTTTAATATTCTCTCATGTACTGTCTTGTTCACTATCAGTCCTATGTAATAGGTTGTAAGCATCTGGCAGGAAGAGTGTGTGTGCGTGTGCATGTGTGTGTGCGTGTGTATGCATGTGTGTGTGCATGTGTGTATGCGTGCGTGTGTATGCATGTGCGTGTGTGCATGTGTGTATGCATGTATGCATGTGTGCGTGTGTATGTGCCTAGCAAAATGCTCACTCAGGTATTGTGTTAACTGATTAGTCTAGTCACCGAAGAGGAAGAAGAGGTATTAAGGCAAGACAGCCCAGCTTGCTCAGTTCCACACCAATTCGCTTTCCCTTTTCCAAACTAATAAAAATGTTTACCAAATTCACTGGGCGATAATGTGTACAATTGTTACCTTGTCCTCTGCTAAGCTTCCCTGATTTTGCCATCGTGAGAGCTCCCGTCTCCTTCAGTTTTCCCTGTATTATAATTATTTGTGTCCATGCTGTATCCCTCAGTGGAGTGTAAGTTCTCTGAGGGTAGGAATCCCATCATCTGTGTCTTTGTATCAACTTAGCACCATGCCTTCGACTTAACAGTTAACATGGGAAGCTCCCAGTTTGGGAACTTTGCACCCAATGATGATGGAAGTCCATTTATGACTTAATAGGTAAGACCTAAAGACAGTGATACAGTGCAGTTTTGGAGTCATAGAATTATCTTACAGGGTTCCTAGTTATTTGGCATTGCCGCCCTCTGTACCCTAGATTTTCTGGGATACACGGAGAAGTAAGTAATAGAGGGAAAAGCAAGACCTTGCCTGAAGAGTCCCTAAAGGACCCAGGTACATTCAAGGACCCCAGTCCTGGTCACCATGTATGCCATAGGGGTCAATATCTACAAACAGGGCCCTGAAGCCTGACTCAGAGAATCCTGATTGGCTCTTCTATTTGCACCTATGTCCACCATGACTCTGGAAGAGTTGGAAACCAGGTATACTGGTGGCTCCTGCAAAAACAAAACTTCTGGAAGTATAAGAAGCTGGACAGGAACAAGAAAGTGATAGAAAGTTAGGGGGGAGTAGCATCCCCAGGACAGATATATCCCTGAGGGAGGAGTCACGGGTCCCTCCCCAAACATACATCTCTGGCCCAAGATAAGCTGGAGGGAGGGGATATTGAGAAAAGATTTTTTCTCCCAAGGACTTTTTCTGAAAAAGCAAGAACTGGAAGATGTTATCTTCTTGCCTTATCTTTCCTGGGCCATAATTCCTTGAATTCCACCCTCATAATTACTTGCCTAGATTCTTAGCAGTTATTTTTCTACACAAGGGTAGCTGGTGCTAGCCTAATATTCTGCCAAATTCTTCTGCCCCCACACTTTGAAGCACAGATTGAGGGTGGGACCAAAAGCCCTGAACAGATGAAGAAACAATTCCCAGGAGATTCTTTGGTAGCAAAATGACCCCAAACAAAAAAGATCTCAAGAGCAGCCAGAGACCTAAAAGTTAAATGACTTGCCTAGCGTCACACCGTGAGTAAATGTGAGACATCATATCTGCAACCACAATTCAAAGATAAGCATTCTACCCACTACACTGAATTACTTCTCATGTTGGCTGCCTTGAATTTAGCAGGTACTTAAAAAGTACCTGCTGTTTGAGGAAAAAGGATAAACAGAAATCATAATAACATATAATAGGAAACACTGGTGTACAAATATGGTATTAGTAAATTATAAAGAATGAAAAAACCAGAACTCTTCATTCTTTCACTTATATTCTTAAATCTGGAAGTCCTACACAGCCCTAGACATGGGGGGATACTCTAAGATGGAAGAAGACAGGCACCAGTGCTATCTGCTGAGCCATGTTTCCATTACTGAGCAAAGAGATTTTGTCTCTTAAACCTGGAGGGTGTCCTTGATACTCGGGCACCGCTGGAAAGGGTGTATGAGCCATCCCAGTGACCGATAAAGGAGAAAACAATTGGCTTAGTCAGAGAAAGGTATTTGGAAAATGTCCTCTGGTGCCATAGTCAAACATCTCAAATTTAACCGTCTCCCAGTCTGGCCAGTTTTAGGTCAGGATAAGATTTTTACCTCTCAAAAAAATAAAAAACACCTTAGCAGAACAACCCAAAATAAAACTCCCCACTCTACCTGGGCAGAGAAGGGAACAGAATTGTGGAGATAATCTCGGTCTCCTTCAGCTCGTCTGATAGACAGGGAACTGGATTTGTTCCTCTTGGACTTCATCTAAGGAGTTAACACTAGAAGACTAACGTCTATAAGACAGCAGTGGTATCATGGGATAGCTTCAATGCGTGATACAGGCCATTCTTTTTCACCAGCAGGGATTAGATGGCAAAATTCATTCTTCTGGCAAGATATTCACCTGGACTTCAACTACTAGTTTTGTTCTGAATTTAATATATCTACGTCTAATCAGCAGAAAAAAGCTACACGCACCCACATTTACAGGTCACGGGAGAGAATGCTGAAAGGCCCATGTCTGAATCCCACATCACAAACTTACTGGGGGATGCTGGGCAAGTCACTTCATGAATCTCAGTTTCCTCATGTGCAAAATGGGGATAGCAACTACCTCCCAGGGTTATTGTTGGGATCAAATGAGATAACATATATTAAGCACTTGCAAACATTAAAATATATACACATATATGTGTATATAGATATGTATATATGTACGTGTGTGTACACACACAACACACACAGAGGAGAGCTGTCACCACAACTGTGTAGGAAAAGAGAAAAATAAGCCAAAGGTAATTCTCCATAAGTTTCCTATAAGTTGTAGAACAAATTCTCCTTTGTACTGATCATGGAAGTTCTTAACAGGGATTCTCCCCGTTCAGTTGTTTCAGTATTGTCTTACTATTCATGATCCCATTTAAGGCTTTCTTGGCAAAAGTACTGGAGGGGTTGGCCACTTCCTTCTCCAGCTCGTTTTACAGATGAGGAAACAGAGGTAAATAGGGTGAAGTGGCTTGCCCAAGGTCACACAGCTAGTAAGTATCTAAAATCACATTTGAACCCAGGTTCTCCTGACCTCTTGGGATATCTCTAGATTGAAGAAATCACAGTGCCATGCAAAGAAAAGAGAGTCCCAAACAGCAGAACTTCAGAAAGACTTGGCTGAGGACACAGAGCAAACACACTTATCACCTGTCATTGATTTATTTTGTTCTATTTCGTTAAATGCTAATAATGGTTTCCATTAAGAGTTTGTTCCTTATTTTTGTGTACTTATTTTGTAGTTTTCGGTGATAGTTATTAAGTTTATAACAAAAAAAAAATGAAAATAAAAAAACCCAAGGGCATAGCCCCAGACCCTCCTGTGGTGTTCAGATCCCATGTTTAGCCAGAAGTTCAAGTTCAGTTTGCCCTGGTTAAATTCCAACTTTAAAAACTCCATTCTCCTTCAGTTGTTTCACCAGCTTCAGTTACAAGCAATGCTGTTTTTATTTCTTTATCTTCAGCTGTTGTATAACTTTGCTGTGAGCTCTTAAGACGCTTGTTATTTTCTTCCCCAGCACAGCTATATTTCACCAATGTATGTTTGACATCTCAGAATCTTTAGATGACATTCCCAAGAAATGGAGTGGTTTGCTCTCATCCCCAGCAACTCTCCCTGTCTCTTAAATTTACTGAGAACAAATGGCACTGACTTTAGAAGAAATAGCATAAGACCGGCTCCAGTCACCTTTGACCTGCAATTCTATTACTGAATGCCTATGATGTGTTTGGTCTTTCCATTACTTCTCTTTAAGATATCGGTATTTCTCAGGTATTTCACACAAATGGAATGCAGAGACACTTTTAGCTATTATGAGGGTGAGACGGGGTAGGATTGCTGTTTGGGTTGCATAGGATAATGACATCAGATTGGGAGAAGGCAGAACTCTTCAACTTATATTTTTGCTTCTGTTTTCTCTGAGAAGATGAATGGTCTTTGGATTGAAAATGACAGAACAAAAGTCACTAACAGAGGGTTGAAACCCAAAATGAATAGGGAGATGGTAAGAAAGGACCTAACTTGATGACTTCAACTTCCCAGACAAATGATTTATATCCCTATGGACCCAAAAAGCTGGCAGACAGGATTACTGAACCACTGGAAATGATCTTTGAAAGATTATAGAAATTTTTTTTTGGTAGTGGTGGAGGTAAGGCAAAGGGAAGGAGATATCTGTCTGTGCTGCAAAAACAAAGAGTATTAATAAAATTGGTTTTTAAAAGAAATAAATATGGAGAGTTGAAGAGGTGTCACAGGACCAAAAGTGCAAATACTTCAATTTTCAAAAAGAAAAGAGTATAAGGTCTGTATACTATAGACCAGTGAGCGTGACTTTGATAACCGATAAAATTTATAAAATCTTATTAAAGGGATGGTTAGTGAACACTTAGAAAAGGAAGCAGTGATCACAAACAGCTAGCAAGGCTTCATGGAGAATGTTACATTTTCTTTTTTGATGTGGTTACTTGATTAGTAGATTTAGGGAATGGTGTTGATAACAGTTTAACTAGATTCTAGTGAAGCATTTAGAATTGAGAGTAAATAGAACATAACAGATAGGAAGGTGGCTTCAAAACAAGGAAGACTGGGGTTCAGATCCTGCCTCAGATATGTACAGATGATTACATGACCCCTGAGCAAATCATTTAACCTCTTGGTGCTCCAAGCAATTTTCTAAGAATCTAAACCATAGAGAAGGTGCAGACCTGCATTGAAATTAATCAACAAAATCACAGATTCGGTTCCAATCAGTATTTGATGCTGACAAAAACTATTCTTGTGGATAAAATGAAGAGATATACCATTCACAGAGCAAGCAAGCCACCCTACGTGAAGCAGCAAGATCCCTGAGGGAGACACAGGAGGCAGCACATGAGACATAAATCAAACCACCACTAGCACCTTGACCACCATCTCCCCTTTGACTCTGGTCAGGATGTTCCAGGACCCTGAACCAAAGAGCCTTGGAAATAATAGCCATCACTGAAAGGAGAAAATACTGTAAATATGGGGCTCACTTTCCTCATCACCAATTACCTTCAAAATGCAAGAACCCTGGGAATGGAATCACCCTCTAGACTGCTGGTCCTACTTCCAGCTCAGCCCTCACAACCATCATTAAGGGAAGGAAGTGCTGTTGACAGTGGGCCAGTCATCTTCACCAAATGCTAACCAACTGCCACTTTCAGGGGATGCCAACACAGACTAGATGAAGTAAAATAGCATGATCCCCTGAAGGAGAGACAGAAGGCTACTTTTAGGTCAGGCAAGCTGAATTACCACCTTCACCTAGAAGACCATCTTCCCTCAGGCCCCATGGTAGTCAGGTCAGGACCCTGAGCCCCAGACCTTTCAGAATAGCAATGCTTCTAGTCCAACGTCAACAGCTAGGATTCTGGGAAGCAACCCCTGTGGAAATGCAGTCTTTCAATTAATTCCTCCTTCAAGTGTTATCAAGCCACATCTAACAGACCCAGAAAGTGTTTGTCCCCAAAGGCCTTGGCACAGTCAAATGGCTCAACATCAGAAATGGACGTGATTTTTCGGGTTAAATACAATGAAGAAGAGGCATGACTATCCGCTTTGCTGCTGCATCCCAAAGATGTGGATCTTTTCTATCTGACTTGTAGCCTTGACACCTCTCCTTGAGAGATGGCACTGTCTTAATTTTCTTTCTGTATCCTCAGTTCTTTGCTTGCAATTGTTGAGTCATTTTCAGTTGTGTCTGATTCTTTGTTACCCCATTTGGGAGTTTCCTGGCAGAGATACTGGAGCAGTTTGCCATTTTTTTGTCTAGCTCAGGAAGCCGAGGCAAGCAGAGTTAAATGACTGGTGAAGGGTCACATGGCTAGTAAGTGTCTGAGGCCATCCTTGAACTCAGTAAAATGAGTCTTCCTGACTCTAGGCTTGGTGCTTTATCTACTGGGCCACCTAGCTGCATATCCCACCTGAAGTTGGTAGCTGTTCTGTAACTAGCATTACAGGGGACAGATTAGTTGGACATTACAGAACAATTTCACAACTTTGATAGTGGAGTTTGTCTACAGCATAATACAAATACTTGTCCTTCAATGAAACTGTGATCTTATCAATGAGAACTCTGCCTCACCCACTGCATCAAATCATATCTGGGAGCCTAGTACAGAAGAAATAGGGTTGGACTCAGAATCCAAAGACCTGGGTTGAAATGATTAATTAGCTGTCTTCAAGGAAGCTCTAAGTCACTTACCACCCCCCCACTCCCGCCCTTAACTCCTCTCTCCCCCACCCTCAGTTTCCTTATCTGTAAAATTGGACTCAGTGACCCTAAGGTAATTTCTAGTTTTACATCTATGATCCCATGATTTCTAAGGTCCCTCCCACCAGGATTTCAATCCCTTCATGTCTTTTTATTCCATCTAATTCTTGTCTAAGACTTTCCATAAGTCCTCCATAGAAATTCTACCCATTACATTACAGGTCTTCCTAGGAATCTTTTACTATTTCATGGATCCCAGTGAGGCACGAAGGCTTCCCAGTTTTTGTCTTTTGCTCTTGCTATGTGACTGCCCCCTTCCTTTTCTGGGCACACAAGACTTGGTTGGTATCTCTGATGCTTCTTCTGGCCTGTAAGGGATGATGGGTTAAATACTATAGCTGACTTATTCTCACCATGCATCTTTCTTTGGCCTTCTAGGTCAAGTCCAGTTGGAATTCCTCTAAGCCCATAGTGTTCCATGGCTCCTAGCCATGGGAGCCAGGAGCACTGGGAGAAAAGTACTGCTGGAAAAATGGGCTTTTGTGGGGTAGGAAGAAGTATGGAATCCCTGAAGTACTGAGTAGTTTCTCAAATGCTGTTGCAGACTGCTTGGCTATTATTTAGTTTGGGGCCTCGCTCACTGTCCATCTGTAGCATTTGGCCAAGATGGGTGTATTGATGGATTAACTAACTCACTGGGTTGTTTAGCCAGGAGACTTAGTGGATAGAACGCTGAATGTGCAGGCAGAAAGATCTAAATTCAAATCCTATCACAGACACTTACTAGCTATGTAACTCTGGACAAGTTACTGAAATGAAACCTCTTGCTGACTCAGTTTCCTCAACTATAAAATGGGGATTTATTATAACTCCTACTTCCCAGGGTTGTAAAGATCAAGTAAGATAGCAGACACAAAGGACTTTGCCCACATTACAATACCCTATAAATGTGGACTAGTGATTTATTTGGTCCAGGGAATTCTCAGGTAACTCTCTACCAATGCTGGACAGCACCTTTTCTGTAACTTTTAACTTATAGTTTTAGAGAGTTGCATAGGCTTCAACACTAAGGAACTTGTCCAGGGTCACAAAATGACTATGTCAGAGAAAGGACTTGAATCTAGCTTTTCTTGACTCTAAGGCCAGCTCTCTACTACTACTAACTACTACTACTACTACTACTACTACTACTACTACTACTACTACTACTACTACTGCTACTACTGCTACTACTACTAACTGCTAATGTTTACATAGGGCTTACTATGTGTTAGGCACTGTGCTAGTATCTATAGATATTACACCATACTGTACAGTTGTTTCGGTTGTATCTGACTCTTCCTGAACCCATTTTGAGTTTTCTTGGCAAAGATGCTGGAGTGGTTTGCCATTTCCTTCTCCGGCTCATTTTACAGTTGAGGAAAATGAGGCAAACAGTTAAGTAACTTGCCCAGGGTCACACAGCTCCCAAGTGTCTGAGGCCAGATTTGAACTCAGGAAGATGAGTCTTCCTGACCCTAGGCCCAGAACCCTATCTGCTGTGCTTCCTAGCTGTCCATCACACTATACTACAATATCTAGATTTTATAATCTGACCACCAGCACCTACACCTCAAAGTCTGACCAGCATAGACACTCTTTTATCCATTTGTTTTTTGGCAAACACTGCTTGGTCTATCACCCCTTCTGAAAAAAAGTTTTATTGACTCCTTTCATAATTATTTCCTGGTAGAAATATCATCTTCACCTCTCAAACTGAACTCTTTTGTAACAAAAAGTCAATCTCTTTCAATTGGCTGCGGATCTAAGGCCCAATTGAGGTAATACTATATTAATGATGCTGTTGTGAAATAACATTGTTCAAGGTAACTCTATAAAGGGTGAGCCTATAAACAAAGCGGCCTTGAGCAGAGAGTAAAGGAGGCATTTACTATCTCTGATGATCAGCGGTCGTACTATCATAGGGGAGAAGAGGAGGAATTCTCTCCTCCCCTGCTCAGTGGAGGTGGTCACAGAATGAGCAGGGAGAACCAAATACCTTCTCCCTTATGCCATCCAACATCTTGTTGCCTAATGGTCTGGTTTAACTCCTATTAGCTTCCTAGCTGGGCTACCTTAGCCATGAAACCGATGCACCCTGAGCTCCGTTTTCTAAACTGCAAAAGCAGAGACTGCTCTGTGCCCTATGGAATGCTCCTGGTAATTACCGTCTAACCTTCTCCTGAGGGCAGGGGAACTTATCTCTGTGCATCTCTTCAAAGTACCGAGTACAGGGCCTGACTCAAGCAGGCACTCAATGAATATTACAGAGTAACAGTTCTCAATGTGTGATCCCCAGGGACCCTTTCAGGGATCCTCAAGGTAAAAACTATTTTCATAATACTAAGATACTATTTGCATATTAGATACACTTTCTTTTTCCAATTACATATCTGGCTGGAGATCATATTTTCTTTATATATTCCAACTAAAACAAGAGATTGAATGCAGAAGCAGATATGAGAATCTGGATTATCTTCCATTAAACTAGACATTAAAGAGAATTACAAAAATGTGTAAAACAATGCCATTCTTTTCTTTATTTTTTTTCTTTTGGAAAGCATAGTTACTTTCATAAAAATATACTATTTATGTTATGTAATATTGTTTGTAATGATTATTTTAAACAAATTAATAAATATTTAAATTTGAATCCCTTTTAATTTCTAGTATGGTAAATATATAACCTACATAAACCAAAATTCTTTGGGATTCTCAATTTTTAAGAGTGTATGAAGGGGTCTTGAGATTAAAAAAAAATATTGAGAACTGCTGTTGTAGCACAACAGAAATAGATTAGAAATCCACCAACAGCCCTGCATCTGCCTCTTTCTTGTAGTGTGACCTTGGATAAGTCACTTCTTAATTCTCCACTTCATCTTATACATTTGTAAGATTGAGAGATGGACAAGACCAGAGGTGTCAAACATTTGTCCCCAACATTCCCAAGTGGGGCTTGAACCAAATTAAAGGGAAATATTTAACAAGATAAATAAAAATACAATAAACATGGATAATATTAATATGTGGTGTTCTAAGTCAATATGTGGCCTGCAGGAATCCCTGTGTATGGTTTAATGGTTTCCACTTCCATTTTGGGTTTGACACCACTTGAAACAAAATACAAATTCAGGCATGCTATCTGAGCTTTGCACTGACTTTAGGGTAAGAAGAACCCAAATAAAATTCTAACTTTGGTACTTTACTACTCTGGTGATTTTGGATCAATCAATCAATTTAATCTCTATGAGCCTCAGGTTCTGTAGAGTCGGGCCTTGGACTCGATGGCATCTGAAGCCCTTTCCAGCTCTCTACAGCTGGGATCTCTCCCACTCTAACAGGCTATGATTGTCCAGGCAACGTCTTACCTTGGTGGAACAGGGAGCCTGGGACACAAGGAGGCAGCACTTGGACTTTGGGTATAGTTGACATAATTCAAGTTATAAACACACAGGAAGGAACCTAAAAGCACAAAACATGGAGAGACGAGAATCTGATGAGCTTGGTGGGTTCTGGAGATTTCCCTGCGTTTCTGTGATCTAGCCTGACTCCCTGCCTTGAGGGAAATCTTGTCTAGCAGAAGACTGTACCTCTCCTTCCAGATATTGTCAAATCCCTTGTTCTGAGACACTGATTATCCCCTTTACTGAACTACGGGTGAAACAGCAAGCGAGCCTGAGCTAGGAAGAGGCTGAGGATGACTGCTGATCAGGACTCTGGGTCAGCTGAGATGTCCCTTCTGCCTAGCGCTCTCTTAACGAAGCTGGTTTTTCACACGCCCCAGCAGCAGCAGGAGGTACTATGCAGCACAGTTGTGTTGTGCAATAGGAAGAATGCTATATTTGGAGGTGGAGACGAGGTTAAACAGCAGTTTATTTGAGGGGAAAAAGAAGATCTGAAGATGTTAGTGGGCTGAAAGTGTCATGAGAGTCGGGACAGCACTGCTGCAGACAAATAAGTATATTTCTCCACAGTCTAAGTTCAGGGACTTCTCTCTCCTTCCTTCTTCTCTGAATTAACATGATTACCCACCCTGTCCCTGGTAATAAATCACCTTGCACTGGCCCTTCTGGTGAAAGGTGGTGGCATTCTCCATGGGGGAAGAAGTGTTTCCCAGCCTAGAGCACGTATACACACAGAGCAACTAATGGGTCAGATAAATCTGGATACACCTGGATGAAACTGGACAAGCTGTAGACAAACCTGTCACCTCTATTATCCAATGCAAGGAAGTAAGGCACCCCAAGAAACTCAGCTCACAAAACCCCCATCATGAAGACAATGGCATGTTATACTTCTTAAGTTTCACACGGGCAGGGGAATTTCTAATCCCTACCATTGTTCTTGGCAAAGAGATGGACGTCTTCCAGAGTGTCTAACTGTTCCTCAGGACAGCTGGAGACGCAGAGAGCAATGGAATTGATTTTGAGGTCTCTGGTTTCCAGATTACAGGAATTCATAAAGAACACATGCCTAGGGAGAGAAGAGAAGAGAATTATGTTTGAGGTCATTTTTCTTATTCATTTTTTGCTGCAGCCCTTAAAGTATTTGTGGGCAACTAGGTGGTGCAGTGGATGGAGTACTGGGCCTTAAATCAGGAAGATCTGAGTTCAAATTAGCCTCAGACACATCTTAGCTGTGTGACTTTGGGCAAGTTACTTAACCCTCTGCCTCTTAAGCAAAATGGAGAAGAGGAGGAAATGGCAAATCCCTCCAGTATCTTTGCCAAGAAGACCTCCAAACGAAGTCCTAAAGAGCTGGATACAACTGAAATTTTTTTTTGAAAAAGCATTTATATAGTGGAAAGAACATCGAATTTAGAGTCAGAAGATCTGGGTTCAAACCCTGACGATGTCACTTACTGCCTGTGTGACCTCTGAGTCTGTTTGCACATTTGTTAAAATAAAGGTATTGGGCTTGATGACTTCTAAGGTCCCTTCTACCTCCACATGTGAGTCTATGATGCCATGACCTTAATATTGGGCATCAGACAGGAGAATTAATAAAGTTCATCTGGCTCTAACATTAACATTTCTATTTCTTCAAACTTAACATCTTCACAGAGATATTTGTACTTGTGTGACTCTGGCTATGAATTTGTAAAATGAATAGGTTGGACTAGATATGACCAGTAAGTAGCACAGTGGATAGAGTACCAGTCCTACCAGTCCCAGAGTCAGGAAGACCAGAGTTCAAATCCAGCCTCAGACATTGACTACCTGTGAGATCCTGCGCAAGCCGACTCTGTTTGGCTCAGATTCCTGAACTCTAAAATTGGAGCAAAACAGCTCCAATAACAGGAGGTAGATACCTCCTAGGGTTATTTTGAGGATCAAATGGGATAGTATTTATAAAGTGCTCAGGACAGCACCTGCATAAAGTAGTCCCTTAATAAATGCTTGTTTCCTTCCTCTTAGATGATCACTAAGATCCCTTTCGGCCTCATGAGTCTGCGATCCAGAACAGAAGCAGCCATTATATATACAGAGCCTGGATGCAGTTTGTGCTCAGTTGACTAAAATACAGTTCTATATGGACTTGGTTTCTCTCTCATTAGAATGTGACCTTGGGAGTAGGGATTATTTCATTCTTTGGGCTTGTGTCTTTAATACCTAGCACATAAATTCTTGTTGATTGATTACAATAAGTGAGAAGGACAGTGTGATAGAGTTGAAATAAGGCCAACCTTTGGATCCTGCTTCTTACATACAAGAATAACGTGATTAGAGGGGGGTTGGAGGGGAGGGGACAAGCCACTTTTCTTCTAAATGTCCCTGGCAACTTTCTAAAACTAGAAATTTCAATTGAGTTGCTGGTCTGTGTCCGAAGAGGGAATTTCCAGGCTGGCAGTTGCCCACATGAATGAGATCACAGGTCCCAAACTAAAACAAAATATATTTTAAACCTAAGCTTGTTCAAGTAAACTTTCACATAATAACTTTCCACACAGAGGGGAAGGGGGAAGGAATGGGGCCGAGAGGAAACAACCCCTTCATTCCTCTTGCATGAGGGCACACACGTAAGTAGATGTGTACAAACCCGCACATATTTTGTGCAGGGCAGCACCAATGTGGCCCTCTCCCCTCCTGCATTCAGATAACTCTTGAAGTACATTTAGGGCTGGTTCTGGGGAGAGCAAAGTGCACGTGACTGAGACTGGGCAGAAACATTCCCTCTGCTTCCCTCTCCCCGCCCCCACTTCAATGCTCCTCTATGCTGCTGATGGGAATGGAAGAGTCTGGAAACCATGAGCAGCTACATTCCTTTCCTTCTGCCTACAGATACACTCAGGCCTGCTAGAGCTAAACCAACAACAGAAGCACACATTTCTCTAGACCACAATCCCCTTCTCCAGCACCGGTCCTCGAGCTGTTGTATCTTCTTCTTCATCCTCTTACTGTCAGAGTTCTAGAAAAAGCTGATACTAAACTGTCTACTCACTCATTTCTCCATCCCCTAAACTGGGCTTCTCTCCCCAGTTTCCTGAATCTGTTCTCTTCCAGGTCACCAATGGCTTCCTAATTCTCCAACCCAAAAAGCCCCTTCCATGAGCCCTCTTGACCAGTGAGTGAGAGTGCAGGCACTGCAGTCAGGAAGTTGCTGGTCGCTATCGCAGCTGAGTTGCTTTCAGTTGTGCCTGGTTCTTCATGACCCCATTGGGGGTTTTCTTGGCAAAGATACTGGAGTGCTTTGCTATTTCCTTCTCCAGCCCATTTTATAGCTGAAGAAACTGAAGCAAACAGGGTTAAGTGACAGCTAGTAAGTGTCTGAGGCTAGATTTAAAGTCATAAAATTCAGTCTTGATTTTAGGTCCAGTGCTCTACATACTGTACCTACCACTCAGCTGTCCCTTCCCAGCAGTCAGAAAGACCTGAGTTCAAATCCTGCCTCAGGCACTTAGGAGCTCTGGGACCCAGGGCTTAATTTCTTTCATCCTCAGGGCTTAGACTTGATGGCTTCTAAGTAAGGTTTCTTCTAGCTCGAAACCTATGTTCCTGTGACTATTCTGTAACCCCTAATCCCATGGACTACTGATGAGTCTTTAACCTTAACCTTCCATGACATGGCTTTCATGTACCTTTGCCCTCTTCTTTTTGGTTTATTTCTCTGGTTCTTCTTTCTCTTACCCTCTGTGTGCATCCCCCAAAGTTCTTATTCTTTTTTTAAATTATTTTATTTTTAATTTATGGGATAAAATAAGCATTTTCATTACATAGTATAATAAAAAAAAAGATTGCATATGAAACTGCAAATCTATTACATACAACTTTTTATTCCTTTTAAAAACATAATAAAATTATCATGTTAATTTCTTTCCCCCCCACTCCCCTCACCTCTGAGATGGTTACCATTAGACATGTGTATACATACACACAAACACACACACACAATATGTACTTCTAATCATCAGTTCTTTCTTTGGAAACTCACCTCTTTTTTTTCCCCCTCCCCCTTTTAAACATCTTCTTCTCTTCTCTTTATACAATCTTTTGTGGCAATCTAATCAGTCTCCTGGCTATTTATTTTATAAGAATCTCAAATTTCTTACTCCCAAAATCGTCACTGAACTCTAACCTTGTTTTTCCAACTTCTTGCTGCCCCTTTGATAATTCAAACTCATTCTGTCCAAAACAGATGTCATCTTCCCACCTAGAAAAGCTATCGTGTGTAAGAGAGGTCATACTTTATCTGTTTGGCCCCAAGGGGTAAACCAGGAAAAACTTTTTTTTGGACAATGAGAACTATCCCAAAGTAGAATGGATTGCCTTGGGATATTTCCTTGGAATGGAGTGTACTCTCCAACAGTGGAGGTTTTCAAGCAAACAGAGGATGGCCGCTTGTTGGAGCGGTTTGTGTTTGTCCTTTGTTCTCAAAGAGGACCATGAGGAAGGCGATGCCATGACTTGTGGTTGAACTGGATTTGAGGGAGGGAGGGCTGTGCAAAGTCAGCAACCTCACTTTCTCCTCCAGAGCCACTGAATGTTGGGGCATGTTGCAGTGGGATTCCTTTTGGGGGGCACAGGTTGGATTAAACAACAGCTGATGTCTCTTCTCACCATGGTGTCCCTCCTCCTAATTTTTCCATTTCTTTTGATGGCTCCACCAAGCTCCCAGTCACACAAGCCCCAATCCTCAGACTTCTCTTTGGCTCTTTCCCCTCCCTCATCCCTGCATGCTGAATCACCTGAAAAGACTTATGGATTCTACCCTCTTGTAAGGCTCAAAAAGACTGCAGCATCTGACTGGCCCATCTGTCATCTCTCCTCTCTCAAATTCACCCTTCACATCACTGTCACAATAACCTTTCTGAATACACAGACCTGATCACACTATTTTTCTGTGCTCCAGTGTTTAATAGCTCCCCATTCCCAATGGAGTAAAATGCAAAGTCCTTAAATTAACATTCAAGGCCCTTTACAATTAGGTCCAACTTTTCTTTCCTGCTTTATTTCTTGCTATTCTCCTTTAGATAACATGGACATGCACTCCCTGATTTGTGTCTAGAAAAAAGCTTATACTGCTGTCTATTGAAATCATTCTCTTTTGTATTAATATTAGAACTGTTTATATAGATGTCTCACTTCCCTCCCAATTAGATCATACGCTTCTTCAGGGTAAGGCCTGTGTCTAGTCAGAGGTGGGGAATCTGCAGCCTCGAGGACACACGTGGCCCTCTAGGTCCTCAAGTGAAGCCCTTTGATTGAATTCAAACTCATAGAACAAATCCCCTTAATAAACGAATTTCCCACCTCAGTCTCACCAAATGGACTACAATGGAAGGCATCCGTGGAGGTCTTCATGTAGAGTCTGCCTGAAAACCTTATATTGCTACATAATTATGGTTGATTACTATTAGCCCACTTTTTGTAGAGTCTCTTGCAATGGGGGTTCCTTTTTGGTATGGGTTGGGTATGAACAAGAGGCCGAGGCCCCTTCCAACTCTGAAATTCCATGATTTCTGTGTAATTTTTCACCTTTGTATCTTCTGTGTAAGTACAGGATCTTCACCTAGTAGGTGCTGAACCAGTGTTTGCTGAGTTATCAGATTAAACAGACAGGCTGCTGACTTGGGGGTCACAGGACCTAGGTCCAAATCTTGTCTCTGTGATTACTACCTGGGTGACCTTAGGCAAAACACTTAACCACCTTAGGTCTCAGTTTTGTCATCTATAAAAGGAAGGGGTTAGATTAGATGCCACCTGGGGTGCCAGCCAGTTCTAGGTTTACAATCCCATGATGTATAATTAAAGACAGCAAGGTGGCACAGTGGATAGAATTCTGGGCTTGGAGTCAGGAAGGCCTGAGTTCAAATCCAGCCTTAGATACTTTCTAAATGTGTAACCCTGGGCAAGTCACTTACCCTTTGTTCGCCTCATTTTCCTCAACTGTGAAACGGGGATAATAGGGCACCTATATTGCAGGGTTGTTGTAAGGATCAAATGAAATATTTGTAAAGTGTTCAGCACAGTGCCTGGTACATGGTAGGCTACTGCTCACTCCCTTTCACCTTTCCTCTATAATCCCATGAACTACGGCAGCTTTGCAAAAACACACAATGCCATGGAAATGATATCATCACCACCACCTGAGTCGGGGCAATGATCTCAGTTACTTAAGAAATTGATGGATGCAGACACTTACTTTCTTTCAGTCATGTCCTGTCCAGAAAGAGGGGCTCCTTCCACAGGGGAGTTCTTCTGGCCACACACATTCCCATAGCTGTCATAGCCAAACACCAGTCTTCCTGCAGCTCCAGCTATCACAGAATAGCCCATGATGAACACCTACGTAAAACCCAAGGAGAACACGTGGTAAAGTTCAGCCTTAGCTTCACAAAACTCATTGCCAGAAATTCTTAAAAGAAACTTGAGATGTGAAAAGAGAAACATCTCATCACGGAATCACAGATGTAGAGTTGGCAGGAATCTCAGAGGTTGACTAATTGCAAGGCCCACAGATGTTAAATGACTTATTCAAGGTCACATAGGTAGTAAGCATCAAAGGCAGGATGCGAATCCAGGTCCTTTGCCTGCAGAGCTGGAGCTCTACCACTCACCATCATCCTAGATCTCTCTTTCAGTAAGTAGCATTTAACAGGCGCAATTCAATTAGGAACTCTCCATCCTTCACTATATTCCATATTTCAGCTTCATGGTCCTCCACTAATAATAAGTTAAACTTTTTAGTAGCTTTTAAAAGAAATCTGATGACTGGATTTTTTTGCCTTTTTTTCATCTTTAGGTATGGGAAATTTTTCCCCTCACCCAATTTTCCTCAACACCTGGTAATTTTTAATTTGGACTTGGGAGGCAGGAGGACCTGACTTTGAATTCTACCTCAGTTTCCTCAAATGGGTTCAACAGAGGAAGCACAGGGATAATAACATTTCTGCTATAGGAACATAGATGGGTGTTGTAAGGATCAATGAGAAAATTGAAATAAAGTATTCTGTGAACTTTATTATTTATTTATATTTATATTTTATTTATTTATTATCATTTATATTGTGCTAGTTGTTATTCTTTCCCATGAAGATAACAGATAAATTTCTCTCCCAGTTGTTCCTGGATCACTTATATGAGAGTTGCCCTTCTACCTTCCAATTCTCTGTTTTCTCCATATCTAGGATTCTCCTTCCTTTGATCTGAATTCAGCCAAAATGTAGACTTTTTATTTATGAAGAGAAGACCACCCAAAAAGAAGGGCTAATCAAAGCCAGGATTTCCTCCTGCCCTAGGAGATATAGTAGATTCTGTAAGGAGCATCCTTGTCTCTGTTAGCCTCATGACTTTCTGCTTGGACCCTGGTTAGGCACACTGCGCTTAGCCCTTACTAGAAGGAGTTGGCTTGCCCTTTTCCTGGAGCTTTGTCTTAGGAAAGTGAAGGCCTTTTCAGCTAAGACTTCTATCCCAGAATGGAGCTGGAACTGAGGGCTGATGATTAAAACAACCATCCCTGAGAGAAAGCAGCTCTGTGCAGGAATCTGTTTGCCTTTAAAGGTTAACTGCACTCTACAACAATGTGGAAAGACATATTGGTGGGGGAAATTAGTGACAAAACTGGAAGGTATGTTACATAACTCTCCAGGAAGCCAGTACTTAAATGGTCAACATTGCTCCCTCCCTCACTCCCCCCAAAACCCCAAGAGCCCTTGAAACCCTTACCCTATATTCTATTTTACCTGGAATACATTATTTTATTTCCATATATTATGTTTATGATGACAGATTTAGAGCAGGAAGGGGCTTCTGAGGTGATCTAATACAACTCCTTAATTTTACAGATGAGAAAAGAAAGAATTTGAACCCAGATTCTCCGAATTCCAAATTCTGTATTTTTCCACTGTCATACTAATTATTCACAACCAATAGCATGATAAAAGCTTTAGTGATGGTAGGGAGCCTAGAAGCCATCTAGTATAACCTTCTTATTTTACAGATGAGGAAACTGAGGCCCAGAAAGGAGGAAGAGAGGTGGCATAGTGGATAGAGTGCTGGCATTGGAGTCACCTGAACACACTACATTCAGATCCTGCCACAGACACTTCATAGCTGTGCCAACCTGGGCAAGTCACTTAACGCCTCTTGGCCTCAGTGTCTTCATTTTAAAATGCAAATAATGATAGCACCCACTTCATAG
The DNA here is from genome assembly GCA_023548195.1 of Bettongia penicillata ogilbyi. Classification (NCBI taxonomy): domain Eukaryota; kingdom Metazoa; phylum Chordata; class Mammalia; order Diprotodontia; family Potoroidae; genus Bettongia; species Bettongia penicillata. Next base: position 26,957,374 of record JAJHZJ010000314.1, on the reverse strand, counting down.
GACTTTTGTGACAATCAAATGCGATAATACATGTAAAACTCTTTGCAAATCTTAAAGCATTATATAAAAGTTGGCTCTTATTATGACTGTTCTTGTGCACCTAAGGTCACACCAATAGTGGGGAGTGCCCGGATTTGAACTGTACTGACTCCAAATCTAGCCCTGTTCCCTCAGCATCATTCTGTCTTGTTGGAAACCAATTTGTAGTGTCAACACACATTGTCTTTACCAGTGCTAACTGAGGACAAAAGTGACACCTGCTCACATTCAACGCAGACCTGGGCCCCAAGCAATGGGGATCTCATTCCAGGTGCGCAGGCCTTGGAAGCTGTTCCATCGCTTTCAGAATTAATCATTGACAAGGTAGCAAATGGCATGGTCCCACCAGGGGAGGTTAGTCCCTCTTGTTTACAATGAACAAAAGAGCTCTTTTCAGTTACACAAGGTGGATTTTTGAGGAAAGAGAGAGGGACCCTCTACAGTAATGCTACAAACTCTTCCTGCAAACATATGGGCTGGTAAGATTAGAGACAGAACCAAATTCACCTTAGCTGGAAAAAGGCCCAGGAATTCCTCAACTTCCATACATACATACTGGAAAGGATAGGAGAGGCAGATGTGGGATGGGAGGTGGGGTAGGGTGGGGAATCAGTATGGTTCACCTTAAAGCTGAGGCCAGGGTGTTGTTAACAGTTGGCTGCAGGCACAAAATATCAAAAGGGTGTGTGTCCAGGACAACTCCCAAAGGAGTCACTTGGACACTGTCCCGGGTTTGGTCTCCATTTTAATTGCCAAGTGAGTAATCAAAATGTGTAAGAATTCGGGTTGTGGATTGAGAGCAGGAAGGGAACTCAGAAGCCACTTAGACCAACCCCTTCATTTTACAAATAAGGAAAATGAGGCCCACAGTGTTAAAGTCAGTGACCTAAGGTCACAGAGGTGCTAAATGGTAAAAACCTTGATTCCAACTGCATACACAAATCTAACATGCTTCTCAATATGCCAGAATTCTTTTCACTGATTTCCATCATCCCAGATCACCCTCTGAGAACCACCTGTGCTCTCAGTCAGCAATCTCTGGTAGTAAGAATTTAAGCATACATCCACAGAAAAGAAAATGATGTGACTGGATGACATTATCATCCCTTGGCAAAATCCAGTGCCAGCGTCCCTGGGAGAGTCTCCCATTAAGATCTGGCACAAGGCCAACAGGAGAAACTTTCACATGAGTTCAGGCCACAGGAAATTTCCAGCAAGACTCCTCAGGATTAACCATACAACACAATACAATAAGATACACATTAATTAAGCACCTAATAGGTGCTGTGCTAAGCACTAGCATTTATATTTTTATAAAGCTAATTACAAAAATTATCACTGCGTAATATGTCTGAGCTTAGAACGCAGACTTCTAGGTACTTCCAGGCAGGAGAACCGGAGTTCAAATTTGGGTGCATCGTTTCATATAAATCTCTTCCTTCTTGCATCCCCTTCCCTCTGGTCAACATACTTACCAAACCGACCCAAAAGAGAAAGAACAGGATTAACCAAGCTGGGTCTGTGCACTTTCTGTAAATCTGGGGTCTCCACGGTCTCTGTGCGGGGCCATCCTCTGCAGAAACCTGCGTAGAGAAGGAAAAACATAATGGGTGAGGGGGGGGGGCGGAGGAAAAAAAAGTAGGAGAGGCTAGAAGAGGATTAGCAACCACGTGGGTCTCAACTTTCCAACCGAACCCCAGGAACTGAAATTGAAAGCTTTAACTCTTCTAACTATTCATTAATAACAGAAATAAATACCAGGAAAAACTGCTGACCCAAGGGAGGGGTGGTTGTTTAGAAATCGTTTTTTGAAAGGAGCACTCGCTGTGCAAAACTTAAAATGGTATAAAAATTCGAATCTTTATTTTTATTTTTATTATACCACCTGCTCGCACCTGGATGCAGCTTTAACTCCATGCCCACGGCCCAATGCCATCCTCAAGGGCAAGAGCTCGGTACCTAATTCCACTCCTACCGCCCACAGGGATTGTCCCTAGGGTATGAAATTACGGGTGCGGGGACGGGAGGGAATGGAGGAGGAAGCAGCGGAGGGTGCCCAACAGGTGACCAGAAAGTCTGCAGCAGCTGCGACGGCTACGCACCACAGTTCTGCCGGCTGGGCTCACCGGCCCTTTGCCCCGACCAAGGGATGCAGGTGCGCGACCCAATGCCCACCCATTCCCCGCAGGCTCTCCGCGGGCGGGACACGGCGCTTACCAGGTACTCCCCTCTGAAGCACGGCATCCTGCCAACCGGCTGGCCACCCGCCGCTGGGGACTGGGAGCCGGGGCCACCCCGCCTATGCCCAGTGCAGGGAGGGGCACGACAGGCAGGCAGCGCTGCCCGCAGGTGGTCGCGGTGGCTGCAGAGGGTGGAGCTGGGCGGGCAGTGCCTCCACGTGGCCAGCGGGGGCCCGCAGGGGCGCGGGCTGCCCAGCGTCCCCAAGGCCAGCGGCCCCACCCCTCGCACCTCTCTCCGCCTCTCCCGAGCCCCGCCTCGGCATCTCCGAGCCCCACCTCCCCTCCTGCCTCCCGGAGCCAGGTGACTTTCCAAGTCCCAAAAGAACCAGGATAGTGTCTCCTCTGCCCACGAACTTCATACCTGGGGGGACCGGAGAACTGGGAGGCTCACTGCCTGCCCTGGACGTTGCGCCTGGGAGCAACTACAGAAACCCATTTGTTATCCTGCAACTAATACCGCTGAATGGAATGGGAAGGGTACTGAACGTGGATCCAATCCCCTTCCTTAACACACTTACCAGTTGTGTGACTGTGGGGACGCAGCGTGTTGCACGGGAATGCCCAGTGATCTGTGAGACTTTAAACAAAGCATCCAATTTACCGGGCTGCAGTTTCCTCTCTTGGTAAAGCCAGGAGGTTGTATTAGATGACTTGATCCTAAATCATTTGACCCCTCAGTGGCCCAAGCAACTCATTAAAGACTAAATTATCTGCGTGGGCTTAGAGGTTTTCCACACCGGGCAAGTAATACCCCAACCAATAAACTCACTGGAAAGCATTCTATAAATTCCAAGTATTATGACCCTTACTGAATTATAAATTCTCTGAAGGTAAGAAATAATGCCTTATATGCCACCCATTTGATGATGGCATTGCACAACTGTAGTTAATTATAGCAATAATAGTAACAATAGCATTCAGATAGTATTTTCTATCAAAATATCTCATTTGATCCTCATAACCACCCTAGGAAGTTGGCACTATTATTATTCTTATTTTACAGATGAGAAAACTGAGGCAGGTAGAAGTTAAATGGCTTGATCATAGTGATACAGCGGAAAAACATCCAAAAGTAGGTTTGAAGTTAGGTTTGTGTGATTGAGTCCAGCACTTTCCACTGCGCCACCTAGCTACTGCAAGCAAGCAATACCCATCTAAGTGCCCACTATTTGCCAGGCTTTTGTTAGGCACTGGGTATATACAAAGACAAAGTGAAAACAGTTCCCACCCGCCCTGACAGATTTTACATCTTACTTGGGGGGTATAACATGTACCCAGATAAATAAATATGAAATCTTTGCAAAACAATTTGGTGGGGGTTGGGGAAGGAGGCTGAGGGTTGGGGGATCACAAAGGGATTCTTGGGAGAGGTAGCATTTCAGCTGAGCCTTGAAGGGAGTTAGGAATTCTGATGGGGAGAGGAAAGAGAACATTCTTTTTTTTTTAATTTTCTTTTTTCTTTTCCACAAACTGAAAAACAAATCTTTATTCTCTAGAAATAATTGTATTTAAGATAATAGCAGGATTTTTTGGGGGGAGGCGAAGCGTTTTCATTTTTAGCATCCTTAGAATCTTAGCACAGGTAAGTGGCAAGCACTTAATAGATACTTATTGACTGATGTAACTCCTTCTGAAAGAGGAAAAATGCTAAGATTTTAGCTGGGAGGGGATAATATCTTAATTATGGAATTGGTACACTGTGCTTTCCCATTTGTTATGTTTCAGTTTCACCAAGGCTCTATAGGAAAAGCAGAGCAGGTCTTGTTAGAAAGTAGCATTGTCTCCCCAAAGTGGGGCTCAAGAGGGTACGTGATCAATAAGGAGAAGATGGGGCAGGAAGTGACTCATGGGCCACTGTCTGTGACCTTTGAAAAATCATAGAAAATGGAGAGGTGTTAATGGCAGGAGATAGATGAATATGCTGACTTTTTTCTTTTTCTTTTCTTTTTTTAAAAGGAATAAATTCTTCAAAGTCAGAAACAGTAAGTTTGACTCCAATTCCTGCCAAAGTTCAAAATTAATTTGTCAATCAAGTATTTTTTTTAAATTCAAAACAAAAACGTTTATTGAAATAGGATTGTAAAAAAGCATCAATAAAGCACTTTCCCCTATAAAAGTTAAGGCACTGTCTTCCCCAAATACATGCATAATCAGTAGAAAGGTAGACACGCAAAGGGAATGCATGTAGCCAGGTAACTCATATAGACCTCTGATTTTTCAGGACTGCTATTATCTTCTTATGATGTAGTACTCCCCTTCTCAGGCTGTTTCTGCTGGTTCCTTCCTTCCTTCCTTCCTTCCTTCCTTCCTTCCTTCCTTCCTTCCTTCCTTCCTTCCTTTCTCTCTTTCCTTCTTTCCCTCTTTCTCTCTCTCTTTCTTTCTTTCTTTCTTTCTTTCTTTCTTTCTTTCTTTCTTTCTTTCTTTCTTTCTTTCTTTCTTTCTTTCTTCCTTCCTTTTCACCTTTCTTTCTTTCCACCTTTCTTTCCTCCTTCCTTCCTTTCCTCCTTCCTTTCTTTTCTTCTTTCTCTTTCTTTTTTCTTTCCTTCTTTCTCTCTTTTCTTTCTTTCTCTCTCTTTCTTTCTTTCTTGAAAACAATTTGTTGATGAACAGAAATATATTTTCTCTCCCTCCAACTCCCCACTCCGTTAGGAAAAAAGAGAAAAACAAATTCCTTATGAAAAATATGAACAGACAAAGAAAATGAATTCCTTTATTGCCCGTGTTTAAAATATACATCTTATTATTCACTCTGAATCCATCATTTCTGTCCTCCCAGCTAAAACAAAATAAAATTGATGGTTTTCTTACAATCCTATTCCAATAAATGTTTTCATTTTGAATTTAAAAAATAAATAGCATGCTTCATCGCTGGTCCTCTGGAGTCATGGATGATTCTTGTGTTGATCAGGGTTCTGAAAGCTTTCAAAGTTGTTTTTATGGCTCAACAAGTTATGATATATCAATGTGATGAAATACTATTTAAATATAAGTGATGATGAAAGGAATGGTTTTAGAAAAACCTGGGAAGACTCATATGACCTGATGCAAAGTAAAGTGAGCGGGACGGACCAGGAGAACGATTTATGTAGTAATAGCAATATTGTAAAGATAATCAACGATGGAAGACTTAATAACTGATTAACACAATGACCAACCACAGTTACAAATGACTTGGGATGAAAAGTGCTATCCACCTTCAGATAGAGAATGAATGGACTCAGAATATGGATTGGAACATTTTTTTTCTCTTTCTTTCCTTTTCTTGTTTTTTTTTTTTTTAACATGAGTGTTGTGGAAATTTATTTTGAATGATTTCATATTTGTAATTGACTTCAAATTTCTTGCCTTTTCAATGGATGGGGGAAGGGCAAGGGGAGGAAGAGAATTTGGAACTGAAAATAAAATAAATTTGAAAAAAATCCCCAACAAAGTTGTTTTTGACAAAAAAAAAGGGAAAATGATAACTGTTGGAGGGATTGTGTGAAACAGACTCATTGATGCATTGTGGGTGGACATGTAAATAGGTATAACCATTATGAAAAGCAATTTGGAATTATATACACACATCACCACATCACTAAATGGTGAATGCCCTTTGACCTAAATATAAAACTATTTGACTTTCACCTGAAAGAGATAAAAAAAAGGAAAAAAGTTTAGTAGTGTCTGTCACATAATAGGTGATTAATATATGTTTATTAATTGGTTGATATGTAAAAATACTTATAGCAGCTCTTTTTTGTGGTAGGAAAAAAACTGTAAACTAAGGGGCTATCCATTAATAGATAAATAGCTGAATAAGTTGTGATATATGAATGAGAAGTAATACTTTTGTACTATAAGAAATGAGGAAATAGATGATTTCAAAGAGATAATCAGAAAAGACTTGAATGAGCTGATGCAGAGCAAACCAATAGAATCAGAGGGACAGTTTGTACTCTATTACTAATGTGAAAATGAACAATTTTAAAGACTTTTATAAGCTGATGAAAAATGAAATGAACAAAACCAGGAGAACGACTTATGCCATAACAATACTGGAGATATTGTTTTTGTTGGCTGGTACATTGCTGGGTGTGTGGTCTCCAATAGTCACTGCTCCAGTGGTCATGTGGTCTTCTTCGGATGCTGAAAATTATAGACCCACTGGATCTGTGGCTATATAATGTTCTTTGCTTTCAACTTCTGGCTCTGGCTGAGGGCCTTGGCTACGGTGTTCTTCTTTTCTCATATTTCCTTCACCATGCTCTTTCAGTTCAAATTTCTATTGCTTTTTAATGGTTCTTTTATAAAACAGGGTACCTACCATGTGCCAGACACTGTTAGGTTCTGGCAAAACAAATATAAAAAGTGAAATAGGGCCCTTGTCAAGGAGTTTACATTCTTGATACCAACCAAAGATGCTAACCAGTATCTTTGGAAGAGTCCTCATTGTGCCGTCTAAGAGATTTGACATTTTCTGTCTTTTTCCAGCATTTGTTCTTCATTTTCCATCAAAGGCTAAGTTGGTTTCCACTTGACTAACATCATACTTTCCCTAGGATAAACTGATCCCTTGAAATCTCATCACCAAATGGATTGACTTAGCTTCTTCCTTTCTTACCTCCCTAACATTGCCTGTCTGCTTTGATTGGATGCTGGAGTACAGAGTCATAAACTCCTCCTGAAACCTTCCTTTATAGAAGGGTTGGAACCTTCTAGGGAGCTTCATTTTTCATCCATTGCCAGGCTTATTTTCAGCTCCACCTGGTACCCCTTGGTTCTCCCCACCTCTCAACTTCCTGAAGAAGTAGTCTTTCCCTATTAAATTGTAAGCTCCTTGAAGGCAGGGTTGGTTTTCTTTTTAATTTGTATCCCCAATGCCTAGTAGAGTGCCTGGCACATTGCTGTTCAGTTGTTTTATTCAGTCATGACCCATTTTGGGGTTTTCTTGGCAAAGATACTAGAGTGATTAGCCATTTCCTTCTCCAGCTCATTTGACAGATAAGGAAACTGAGGCAAACAGGGTTAAGTGACTTGCCCCAGGTCACCCATCTGATGCCAGATTTGAACTCAGGAAGACAAATCTTCCTGACTCCATGCCCAGCAGTCTATCCACTGTGCTACCTAACTGCCACTGGCACATGGTAGGTACCTAATAAATGTTTATTGAATTGAGAATTGAAGTTTGATAGGATTCCCAGTTTTGTGTCATGAACAACTAAAAAGTTGTTTTTTATACCACAGTGGTTTTCTGATATTCCCCCTTCTTTCTCTCCACGTAGTGAACCCTCCTTTTCAATGAAAAAAATAGATAAGCAAAACTAACGGAGAGTTTATGTCACATTCTAAACCCAGAGTTTCTCCCCTGCCGCTCCAACTTTCCCAATGAGAGATAGGAAGTATGATTTACCATTAGTTCTCTTGGACACTATCAGCATGTTTAAAAACATTTCTATTTATACCTTTCTACAAGTACTCGATTTCCAACTTAAAGGGAATGGGGTACACTACTGTAGAACTCCTTGATTGACATGCATCCTTTAATTACTCCTTTTTGGGTTTGATAGCTCAGCCAGTTCTGAAAGTACCTCTATTTTATTTCCCTTGGTTTCTCAGATAGATGGAGTGAATAAAGTAATTTAGCAGAACAAATGCTCCTTCCCCACCCCCAATGTCTTCTAGTTTACCAGCAGGCCAATTCTGCCTATTTAGTACTCAAGTTCATACATCAACAAAGTGTCTAGAATTCCTTGAGACCGAATGAGGAGGTTGAGATTGTTGCTTTCTTTTGTTACTAGTATTTCCATTCAACCACAGTTCCCTGTATTTGTGAACTGGAACTGAAAAAGTCCCCTGTTTTTTTATTTCCTAATATTTATGCCTGTGAAAGTTTCATCTTGCATTAATTCAGATTTTGTGGTCTGTATACTCTTTCCTTCAAAAGATGCTGGCAGATATCAGAAGCACAGTTCTGATGGATCACTCAATTGTTTTTCATCCTGAGACTCCACATATGCCATTCAATGCCTGTTAATTGTTAACTGGAGTCTTGTTCCTCCCTGAAAATAACTTCCTGAGGAGGTGGATTGAGGGTAATCTCTTCAGGTCCATCCTGTTCCCTTTAGAATGCAATTTCTTGAAAGATTTGGGTGATCTGCTCTTTCTTTGCTAAGGTGCTGAGTCCTTAAAGGGGGTGCAGCTGATGGGAATACTGTGATGGGAACAACTGGATGAGGCCCTGATGGATCACATGACATCTCCCGAAGGACTGTGGGACATAGGCGATCCTTGAACAAAGAATAAAGTCTTTCTTTCCAGGAGAAATAAGGCCTCAGGGGCAAATACACTTGGGAGACAGAGGTCATTCATTGATTGAAATCCAAGTGAAGGTAGGAATGCTAGATAGCAGACGTTTTCTGGAGGATTAGTTTTAATGATGAGAAAGAAGAGTGCCTTCCAATTAATCAGGAGTACAGAAAGAGACTAGCACCATAGAAAATAGGGTTTTTGTCTATTTTGTCTGGGGCCATCTGTGGAGCCAGGTTTAAGGAAGCCAGTGCCCAATAGATATTATCACAGGTGACTCTCACCTGTTTGGAACTGATTCTCTACACAGGAATCTACATTTGCATTATCAGGCTGGCCACCACTTGCTTCTGGCATAAACTAGATTTGAAAAACCAAGTGTTTAATAAATAGAATTGTAATCCTTAGGCTTGGCAGCTGGTAGTAGAGTAAAAGAATTCTCAGTCTGGAGTCTCAGGACATGAATTTGAATTCTGTTTCTACCATTTAAGGTCATGGCTTTAAAAGGGAAGGGAGATGCAGAGATTTTAAAAGACTTGTCCTGGGTCACACAGCTAGCATCAAAGGTAGGATTAGAACTCCAATTTTCCTAACCTCAAGTTTAGTTTTTGTACCCACTTTGCCATTGATATGACCTTGCCCTCCTAGTTCTTCTTTTGTAAAACAAAAGGTTTGGACTAGGTCTCTTCCCCCTCTAAAATCCCAGTCCTCTGATTCTTGTGCTGACTGCCTTTTGAGAATATAGACTTTGGGAAATTTTTTCATTCTCTTGACATGAAATCCCTGCTCAGGAAATCTAAGACTATTTCTGCATAGATATCCCTCACCCCAAGTATGTTAACTCCCTACTCGTAGCCTCATAGTTCACAAAACTTTAAAAAGAACATTTTACTGAAAGGTTGTATTGAAAGTGGATTTTGGGAAGAACACAACTGCCTCCATTTTGTCCTATATTTGACTCTATGATATTCCTTCTATTTTCTTTGGGATACCTCATGACACAACTGAATGTACACATTAATCTCCCCCCAATACATTGACAATTATAAAAAAAACTCTTAGGATTTTGAATAATTTCAGGAACTCACCTCCTTTTTCTTTTCTTTTTTTAAAATTTATTTTATTTTATTTTTTTTAATGTTTTACAATCATTTCCTTAAAGATTTTATCCCCCCCACCGTTCCCCCACTGCCCCCCTCCCTCCCCATGACAGCATACAATTTTGTATAGGTTTTACACATACTTTCCTATTGAGCACATTTTCACTATAGTCATGCTATGTAGTCAAACTAAAATAAATGGAAGAAATCATATAACAAATCAAAACATAATACACTGAAACCCACCCACAGACAAACATGATCTGTTACATTCTGCGAATGACTTCCATATTTCTTTCTCTGAGTGTGGAAGGCATTTTGCCTTAGAAGACCGACATTAGGATTTTTTTTTTTTTTCTCAGTAAGTTCTTGTGTTATTACAAAGTTCCAAGTCTACCAGAAAAAACTCTCACACACTGTGGTCGTTGCTGTGCACAAAGTTCTCCTGGTTCTGCTCCTTTCGCTCAGCATCAGATCGTATAAGTCCTTCCAGGCCTCCCTGAAGTCTTCTTGTTCATCATTTCTTATGGTGCAATAGTACTCCATTACATTCATATACCATAATTTATTCAGCCATTCCCCAATTGATGGGCATCCCCTTGACTTCCAGTTTTTGGCAACTACAAAGAGTGCTGCTATAAATATTTTTGTACACGTGGGACCCTTTCACCTCCTTTTTCTTTATCCTATCTAATAAGGCACTTGGTAGGAGCTTAACAAATGCTAATTAGGTAACTGGCAAGTAAAAAAAATGTTTTTCTGGTCCAGTGTTAATAGTTATGGTGAAGGGTACATTTTTTCCTTTGTAAGAATTTAAGCATCCTTTTTCTTTTTTTATAAGTGAATTCCAGTTCAGATCTTACCGAAAACTCCTTTGTAAGCAAGCTACTGTTGCTGTTTTAAGTTGACATGACTTAGAAGAAGAACATCTATCTATCTATCTATCTATCTATCTATCTATCTATCTATCTATCTATCTATCTATCCATCCATCCATCTCATCTATCAAAAATCTCTTTATCTTTATGTCTATATTTAGATGTTCTCCTCCTGAGCTATCAATTGATATAGATATCTATCTCTGTCATTCAAACCTCATTCTTTCTCATTTATTTATTTATTTATTTATTCATTCATTTGTTTATTTATTTAACTTTTTACATTCATTTTCACAAAATTTTGGGTTCCAAATTTTCTCCTTTTTTCTCCCTTCCCCCCACCCCAATACCCCAAGCAATCTAATTTTCCCTATCACCAATCTGCCCTCTCTTCTGTCATCCCTCCCTTCTCTTGTCCCCATCTTCTCTTTTCTCCTGTAGGGCCAGATGACTTTCTATTCCTCATTAACTGTATGTCTTCTTCCCTAGTAGCAACAACAATACTAAACAGTTGTTCCTAAAACTATGAGTTCCAGATTCTCCCCATCCCTCCCTCCCCACCCATTCCCTTTGGGAAGGCAGGCAATTCCCTATAGGCCATATCTGTGTAGTTTTGCAAATGACTTCCCTGATAGTCGTGTTGTGTAAGACTAACTGAATTCCCCTCCATCCTAACCTGCCCCTCATTGTTTCTCTTCTGTCTTTTGATCCTGTCCCTCCCCGTATTGACTTCAAATTGCTCCCTCCTCCCTTTGCCCTCCCTTCCATCATCCCCCCCCCCTTGCTTATCTCCTTCTCCCCCACTTTCCTATTCTGTAAGATAGGCTTTCATACCAAAATGAGTATGCATTTTATTCCTTCCTTTAGTCAAATGTGATGAGGGTAAACTTCTTGGTTTTTTTTTTTTCTCAACTCTCCTCTTTTTCCCTCCACTAAAAAGTCTCCTACTTGCCTCTTAAATGACAGATAATTACCCCATTCCATTTCACCCTCTTTCCTCCCACTACATTTCTCTCTCATCACTTACCTTAATTTCTTTTAAGATATGGTCCCATCCTATTCAATTCAATCTGTGCTCTCTGTCTCTGTATATGTGTGCATGTGTGTATGTGTGTGTGCGTGCATGCGTGTACATGTGTGTGTATGGACCCACCAACTACCCAGGTACTGAAAAGTTTTAAGAGTTACAAATATTGTCTTTCCATATAGGAATGTAAACAGTTCCCTTCTGGTAAGTCCCTTAAGACTTCTCTTTGCTGTTTCCTTTTTCATGCTTCTTCTCATTCTTGTGTTTGAAAGTCAAATTTTCTTTTCAGCTCTGGTCTTTTCATCAAGAATGATTGAAAGTCCTCTGTTTCATTGAAAGACCATATTTTCCCCTGAAGTATTATACTCAGTTTAGCTGGGTAGGTGATTTTTGGTTTAAGTCCTAGTTCCTTTGACTTCTGGAATATCCTATTCCATGCCCTTCGATCCCTTAATGTAGAAGCTGCTAGATCTTGAGATATCCTGATTTTATTTCCACAATACTGGAATTGTTTCTTTCTAGCTGCTTATAAGATTTTCTCCTTGACCTGGGAGTTCTGGAATTTGGCCACAATGTTCCTAGGAGTTTCTCTTTTTGGATCTGTTTCAGGTGGTGATCGATGGATTCTTTCAATACTTATTTTGCCCTCTGGTTGTAGAATGTCAGGGCAGTTTTCCTTGATAATTTCATGGAAGATGATATCTAGGCTCTTTTTTTGATCATGACTTTCAGGTAGTCCCATAATATTTAAATTGTCTCTCCTGGATCTATTTTCCAGGTCAGTTGTTTTTCCCATGAGATATTTCACATTCTCTTCCATTTTTTCACTCTTTTGGTTTTGTTTGGTGATTTCTTGGTTTCTCGTAAAGTCATTAGACTTCATCTGTTCCATTCTAATTTTGAGAGAACTATTATCTTCAGTGAGCTTTTGAACCTCTTTTTCCATTTGGCTCATTCTGCTTTTGAAAGCATTCTTCTCCTCATTGGCTTTTTTGAACCTCTTTTGCCAATTGAGTGAGCCTATTTTTCAAGGTGTTATTTTCTTCAGCATTTTTTTTGGGTCTCCTTAACCAAGGTATTGACCCGTTTTTCATACTTTTCTTGCATCTCTCTCATTTCTCTTCCCAGTTTTTCCTCCACCTGTCTAACTTGCTTTTCAAAATCCTTTTTGAGCTCTTCCAAGGCCTGAGCCCACCCGACATCCCCCTGGGATGTCTGAGGTACCGAGGCCCCACCCTCCACATCTTTCCCTGATGGCAAGAATATGTCCTCGTCGTCATCAGATCCGAAAGTCGGGATCATTTGCATCTGTTCGAAAAAACTCTCTATAGTCTTATTTTTCTTCCCTTTTCTGGGCATTTTCCCAGCCAGTTACTTGACTTCTGAGATTCCTGTCCACCCCCGCCTAGATCCGCCCAGCTAGTGCTTGGGGTCTGAGATTCAAATGGGCTTTCTTCGGCAGGTGTGGCTGCTATTCAATGTGAGCTTTAGTTCTGGTGCTGGGGTGGGGGCAGGGCCATCTCCCAGGCTCAGCTCCCTCAGGGGGTTATGCAGAGACTCTCAGTAATGAAGATCCTGCCTGCTGCTGGGGGAGTCCCGGGCCGCCGCCCCCGCCCCTGCCTCTGCCTCTGCTGCTTCCTCCCGAGGGGGCCCGAGCCACAGAGACACCCCGCTCCCCTCTTCCAGCCCAGCCATCTCTCTCACTGACCTGTAGCTTCTGTGGGCGGAGGGACCTTCCTGACCACCAGAGCCTTGGTCCCTGAAGTCTACTCGGATCAGCTTCTCTGGGGCCACGGCCAGGGCAGCGCTGGGGTGGGGTCCGCTTTCCGGAGTGCGACGGACCCTGGGGACGGCTCTCCAGGGCTCTCTGGAATGGAAATCTCTTCCATTCTGTTTCTGCACACCTTACAGTGATCCAGAACTTATGGGGATCTCTTTTTACATTAATTCTATGGGCTGTGGGTTCGGAGCTCGTAAACGTGCGTCTTTCTACTCCGCCATCTTGACTCCGCCCTCAAACCTCATTCTTTACTCCCTACTGCTTGATTTCTCATTCTCCTTGTACCCTTCCACCCTTAAGTTTCATCTGAACTCCACCTGGCCCTTCTCATTATGCCTTCTGGAAAGCCTGTTCCACAGGCAACAAACTTCTCTTCATTTTAAATCTTTTCCTCTCCTAGTTCTTCCATTTACTAGCTTTAAGTGAAACTTGGCTTCTGCTTGAAGATATAGCTCTCTAGATACTCTTTCCAGTACTAGCTGCCCCTTCACTCATTTTTCTCAGTTCACTGATTAAGGCAGGGGAGTTGGAAGACTCTGCTCTCCAGTGCCATTTCCAGCTTCTCCCCCTTCCTCCATCACTGAGTAACCTCTCTTCCTTTGAAGTTCATGTTATTCATAGTTATTGTGAAGGACCTCTATATCACTCTCCTTCCTTCCTCCCTGAATCTGATATGTGGCTTACAATCTTTCTCTCCTCCAACTCCTGCCCTCATACTAAGGGGCTTCCACATACATATTGATTCTGCCTCAAATACTCTTAACCACTCTGTTTCTCAATGTACTGTCCTTCTACAAGCTGCTCCTTCATCAAACAAACCTCATCTACACACAGAGCTGTTCATAGCCTTGTGTACTGTTAGTGTCTTTTTAATGGAATTAATGTATTTTTAGTGGAATCTCTCCCATCCATTAACAGGCCCATGTGACTTGCTTGAGTCCCATGGAAGCCTGAGTCTATGGTGGAAGGAGCTTGCTGAATAGATGGAGCAGGAAGAGGTGGAGCTGGAGCAGAGCTGAGAGGAAGTAGACTAGTTAGAACTGAGGGAGAGAGAGGAAGCAGGTAGCTGGCTGTGAGTTTTTGTTTGTGGGAAGGCCTCAGCAGGGGGAAGGATAGTATTGCCCTCTGCATTGTTATCATATGTAGATTTCTTTGTTGCTATGATGGATTTGGCTTTCTGGTGCCTGAATAAATGTTTTGGTTCTGTCTTCCATATGAAGAGTCAGTTGTATTTTACAATGAACTATGCTGACATATTCATGGCCGCCATAGGTACGGTGAATATCAAATTGGCTCTACACCTTGAGGTTGCCATCATCCACTAATATACTACTTCTATGTGCAAGAATTCTGAAATCCTCTTATCTGACCATACTCTATTGGCTTTTCACCTCTCCCTCAGCCTCTCCTTACCTAATCCAATTTTTGTCCTCTCTGTAACCTTTAATCCCTTGACCCCTCAATTCTCTCCCAGATCATGTCCCCTGCCACTCTCTCCTCTTCTTCCCATGTTTATTCCTTGGTGAACCAGTTAAACTCTATAGTTTCTGTTTTCTTCTCTTGAATAGGGATTATTATTATTGAATAGCCCCCTTTATCATATTGCCAAACCTCCACATTTGAATCACTCTCACCATTTATTACCTTTACTCCTACACAAGTACTGATGAAAAAAGAAGTAGAGAAAAATCACATAACTGAGTCTACTACAAATTTATGTTATATAACCTCAACTGGGTCCTTGATGCTGCTGGGCAGTCCTTCTATACCTCCCTTATCAACTCACTATCCAGATCTCCACACTCTTAAACATCCCATAGCTTCCTCTCCCTCTACCCTCTCAGTTGAGAATCTTGCTTCATATTTTATAGAAAAAAAATTGAGGCCATTCACTGTGAACTATCTCTTCTTCATTTTCCATCACCGCCATTTTCTCCTCTTTCATCCCTGACTCACACGATGAAGTGGCTTTATGTCTTACCAAGGCTTAACCTCTGTACTTGTTCAAGGGATCCCATTCCATATGTCCCCAACAGATTTCCCTGCCCTGTCATTTCCATTCTTTCATTTATTTTCAGTCTCCTCCTGTCTACTGGCTTATTTCCTACTGCCTACACACATGCCCTTGTCTCTCAATCCTCACTTGATCCTTCCATCCCTGCTAAATATCCTCCTCTTTCTCTTCTGCCCGTTGTAGCTAAACTCTTCAAAAAGGCCATTTGTAATAGTTGCCTCGACTTTTCCTTCTCTCATTCTCTTCTTAACCCTCACAGTCTTCTTTCGGATTATCTTTCCACTGAAACTACTCTTTCCATAGTTACTGATGATCTCTCAGTTGTCAAATCTGGTGGTTTTTATTTTCTCAGTCCTCATTGTCCTTGACCTCTCTGTAGCCTCTGACACTTAACCACACTCTCCTCTTTGATACTCTCTTCTCTCTAGGTTAAAGGATACCACTGTCTCCTGGTTCTCCTTCTACCTCTCTGACTATTTCTCCTCTGTCTCCTTTGCTGGATCCCCTTGCCCTCTCACCATAAGTATTCCTTAGAGTTCTGTCCTGAGTCTTTTCTTTTCTCTCTTTGTGCCTTTTCACTTGGTCATCTCATCTCAGCTCCCATGGGTTTAATTACCATCTCAATGCTGATGATTCTCGGATCTTATCCCAACTCAGTCCCTCTAATGACCTCGTCTTGCATCTCCAACTGCCTTGCAGACATCTCAAACAGGATGTCCAGTAGACATCTTAACCTCAATATGTCCCGAATGGAACTTATTTATCTTTCTCCCTAAACCCTTCCCTTCCTTCCCCCCACCTCTTGCCTCCCTATCTTCCCTAGTTTGTAGAGGGCAACACCATCCTTCTGGTTCATCGTGCTCATAATCTAGCAGTCATCCTCCTTACTCTGTCTCACCTCTCATAACCAATCTGTTCGCAAGGCCTGTAGATTTTACCTTTGCATCATCTCTTGAATATAGTCCCTTCTTTCCTCTCATACTGCCACCACTCTAGTGTACGCCCTCATCATCTCATGCCTTGATTATTGCAATAGCCTGCTGGTGGGTCTGCCTGCCTCAACTGTCTCCCCACTCCAATCCATCCTCCATTTAGCCACTAAAGTGATTTTTGTAAAGTTACGCCCCCCCTTCCCCAATAAATTTCATTGGCTCCCTATTGTCTGCAGGATCAAATAGAAATGCTGTTTGGCATTCAAAATTCCTTATAACCTAGCCCCCTTTTGCCTTTCTAGTCTTTTTATATCTTCCTTGTTCCCCCGCTGCCTTCCCCCTCCCATGTACTATTCTATCCAATTACACTGGCCTTCTACCTGTTTCATGAAAAAATGCTCCATCTGTTGGCTACAGGTATTCTCTTTGGGTACCCTTCATTCCTGGAATGTTCTTGCTCCTCTGCTTAATCTGCTGACCTCCCTGGCTTCCTTTAAGTCGCAACTAAAGTCCCATTTTCTACAGAAAGCCTTTCCCAACATCTTTTAATTCCAGTGCTTTGCCACTGTTGATTATTTCCTATATATCTTGTTTGTGGCTTACTTTTTAAAAATTTGCTTGCACATTGTCTCCTGAATTAGATTGAGGGCAGGGACTATCTTTTGATTCTTTTGTATCCCCAGGGGTTAGCACAGTATCTAACACATAGTAGGTACTTAATTAACATTTGTGTGTTTGTATGTGTGTGTGTGTGTGTGTGTGTGTGTGTGTGTGTGTGTGTGTGTGTGAGATCTGTGAAACTGATCACTTACTAATGCTATGTGTTACACTCTTGAATGGAAAAATAAACTGCAGTGTACCAGTCTGGGCATTTTCTTTTCTTGCTGACTTATTCATGCAGTGGCTAACAAGGATCTTGAACGTACTTGCAACAGTTGAATAAAACAAAATGGAGGTCATATCAGAACCTCAACCTCAGTTTCCTTATTTGTAATATCAAGTTGGATTAGATGAGCTCGGAGATCTTTTCAAGCTCTAAGCCTGTGATCCCAACAGTTCCTGGAAAATACATACAGTCTTCAATGAGCTACTGTCTCCCAAAAATGATGTATCACTCTTGGTTACTTACAGTCAACAAGGCAAATCATTTTCACTCTTGATCCCAGCAATAGGTGTTGCAGCTCCCCTTCAGCAAGCATTGTTTTTCTTTAAGACTCCTCTAGTTCTCCAAGTTCCCCACAGGGGTATCAGGTGGTTCCTTCTGCTATTCCATTTGAGATTCCAGTGGGTGCTTGCTGGTATTGTTTCTAGCTGAATCCTGCCCCAGAATAAGCCTCTCTGTGTCATCATATGCAGTGTTTACAATCATAGATGGGAATGACCCCAGAGTTTACTTCTTGTGGTGGGAGACAGTTTTCCCCAAGTCACCATTGTAGTGATGCAATGCTAGCCCAGGGATCCTCTTCTCCTGAGGTTATTTTCCTTGGCAGCTCCTCTTGTGGACCTCTGCCCTCACAAATACTTCCCAGGAAGGCAGATCCTGAAACTTTGTCTTTAAAGGAATCTCAGGCGCAAATGACAGATTTAGAAATGATGATGACAAATCTTGATATCACCAATCAAGTCTATCTCTTTTCTATCTCTCCATTTCCTTCCTCCCTTCCTTCCTCCCTTCTTCCCTTCCTTTCTTCCTTTCCTCTCTCCTCTTCCCTCCAGGAATTAACAAAGCATCCCAACTTTTCCTCTTTATCTTTCTTAAGTACTGGGCTATGAGTGGGATTATTCAAATAACTCTAGGCTGCTATCAACCACACCTAAGGTGGGGGAAGCCATATATATGCAACCAGTTTTGACACATGCATTCCCTCTGGCCACACCACTCCTAGGGTGGGGTGGTGGAAAGGGAAAGAAAAGTAAATCTCCATACTGGCTATGCAAGTTTTTTAATATGCAGGTTCAACAATTCAACAAACATTTATTCAATACCTTCTATAGACTGGGCACTGTGCTGCTTTCTGAGGGTATGAAGATAGATGTAGTCCCTGCCCTCAAGAAGTTTATAATCTATTGGGGGGAGGGAATACATTATATACACAGATATGTATGATATACTAAAGAACAGGATATGATAAAGGGCATAATAACTAGCATGTGTTATAGTAAAGTACTTCACAGATATATCATTTGATCCTCACAATAACCCTGGGAGGTGCTATTATTATCTCTATTTTACAAATGAGGAAACTGAGCAAATAAATAAAGTGACTTGCCCAGCATCACAAAGTTAGTGTCTGAGGACAAATCTGATCTGACTCCAGGTCCAGCACTGTAACCACTGTGTCATCCAGCTGCCTGCAGATATAACACTGTAAGAAAACTTGGGAAGAGGGAGAACCCTATCAGTGTGGGGATCAGGGAAGCCATATGTGACACTTGAAGGAACTGAGCCTTAAAGGAAGAAAAGGATTTCAGCAGGTCGAGATGAGGGTGGAGAACATATATCTCAGTCAGAGAGGCATGAATAGACAGAAGGAATTGACAGTAGGCTTCAGTCAAGGACCTTCCCTTATATACAAATGGCTACAACTCCCATATGAACTCCAAGGGATTGTAATAAAATCTCCCTTAATTACTTCTCCCTGAATGGGAACAGATTTAGTGAAGACTTCTCAGGGGTATGAGACACCTCCCTAGAGTAGAAGAGACCTTAGGCCCAGGTTTCTGATTCCTCCAGGGTCAGGTGATTTCCATATAAGGCTATACAGTGCATTAGGATCAATGATTAGCTATTGTTTACTAACTCCTCAATACCTAATTTGCATATGTGCAAGCAGTCTGCAGTCCTCACTCTGGTCCGCCTGATTTGCATAAGTTCTCAATGCCCAATTTGCATGAGTTGTCAATGCTTCATTTGCATATATTTTCAATGCCTAGTTTGCATATGTATATGATAAATCATATACAAATATGATGAAATATGGTGTATTTTTGTGGGAGTGGGAAATTTGAACCTGGTTTCAAAAGGAATTGGTTAGATTTCATGCCTGGAATGTAAGACCGTGCTTCTCAGCCAGTGAGAATAATGGTCAGTGGTGGGAGGGGGATTTCTGCATCAGGGTTTATATGAATTGCCATTCTCCTTCTGTAAGGTGCCTCCCGACTGCAGCTTCACAGGTGAAAGGACTACCCACTTCTCGTGAGAACTGAATAAAGGAGATTTTTTGTTTTTACTTTGAGACCCTCTGAGCAGTCAATTTGAGTAAGGGGGGAGTCATGCTATCCCACACACCCCTCCAACCCCACCCCACACACTTAGTAGAGCAGAAACAGGACAGTTACTTCAAGAGTGATAAGAGGGTTCAGTGCCATCTACCTCATGGAATACTACAAAAGTTAGGAAGCCTCAAATCTTTTATTTTTATTTTTTCAATTTGATTGCTTATGTATTTTAAACCTTCATTTAATAAAAATATTTGTGTTCTAAATTCTCTCCTTCCCTTTCACCCCATTGTGGTCTAGGGGCCTTGGGAACCCCAAAATGCAAGGGTACAAGACATGGGTTTTCCTGGAAAGAATTCAACCACCCAACCCTTCTTTCAGTTGGAGACAAGGTTTATTGTGTTGCCAGTAGAAGCAGGTGAGATTTTAAGAATCTGTGCAATCGATTAGGGTAAGATTAATATTTTATTTAGGACTGTGAGAAAATCTGGATAGAACTAAGGAGTGGCAAATAACCTGGGGTGGACCAAGTGCAGAAAATGGAGGAAGTTAAGTGGTAGGAGAACCCCAGGGAAAGGACAATTTAAAGGAGTATTGACTGAGATTGGCCTGGTGTCTGGTGCCAGAGGTCTGGGTTTAGGGGCTTTGGAGTCCAGGTACCAAAGACATGGTCTTTTTCTTGTAGGGGTTCAGCACAAATCCCACCATTAACCCCTCCCCAAATTATTGAGAAAGCAAGAAACATCATTTCACTTTTACATGTGAAATCATGCAAAGTACAATTCCATATTAGCCATTTTGGAAAAAAAAGCAAGAAAAATGTGGGAAAAAAGTGAAATAATTATGCTTTAATCTGAACTCAGACCCCATCAGTTTTCTCTCTGGAGGTGGATAGCATTTTTCATTACAAATCTGGAATTGTTTTGGATCTTTGTATTACTGAGAATAGCTAAGTCATTCACAGTTAATCATTGTACAATATCACTGATATTGTGTACAATGTTCTCTTGGCTCTGCTCACTTCACTTTGCATCAGTTCATATAAGTCTTTCCAGGTTTTTCTGAAACCATCCTGTTCATGATTTCTTATAGTATTCCATCACAACTATATACTACAGGTTGTTCAGTCATTCTCCAATTGATTGGCATTCCTTCAATTTCTAACTCTTTGATATAAAAAAAAAAGAGCTGCTATAAGCATTTTTATACATATAGGTCTTTTTTCTTTTTCTTTAAAAAAGACCAAGTACTGGTAATCCTGGGTTGAAGGGTATGCACAGTTTTAGAGCTCTTTGGTCATAGTTCTAAATTGCTCTCCTGAATGGTGGGATCAGTTCACAACTCCACCAACAGTGAGTGTATTAGTGTCCCAGTTTTTCCATATCCCCTCCAAAATTTGTCATTTTCCTTTTCTGTCATGCTAGCCAGTCTTGTAGGTGTCATACCTCAGATGTGTTTTAATTTGCACTTCTCTAATCAATAGTGATATAGAGCATTTTTTCTTATGACTACAGATAGCTTGTATTTCTTCTTCTTTTGAAGAATTTCTTAGCATACAGAGACAATATGGTGGAATGGAAAGGAGCTGAAATTGGAGATGGATTTGGGTTCAAATACTGATGATTCCCCATGTTAACTGTGGAACCCTAAGCATGTTACTTTATCTCTCAGTGTTGTAGGCGATCCTCTAAGACCTGAAAGTGCTAAACTGCATTTGGTAGGGGGAGTCCCTTTCCTGGAGCCCCTTATATCAGTGAGATCACAGTTTTTGTCCAGAATAAATAAATCTCCTGAATATGATTTAAATCCCTTGAGGGGAAAAATGATAAAAGAATGTCTTTAGATCCCTAGAACCTTGCACATAATAGGAACTGGCACAGTAGATAGAGCACTGGACCTGGAATCAGGAAGACCTGCACTCACATTCAGCCTTATACTTCCCAGCTCTGTAACCTGAGGCAAATCACTTAACCACTGTCTGCCTCAGTTTCCTCATCTGTAAAATGGGGATTATAATAGTACCACCAAGGTGGTTGTAAGGATCAATGAGAAAATAATTGTAAAGTGCCTAGAACATAGTAGATACTATATAAATGTTAGTTATCATTCTTATTAAATGCTTATTGGATCAAATTGGAAGCTCTGTAACTGAACAAAAGTGGAGAAACTTATGTGTTTGTAGGGAAATAAGTGTGGTCCCCAATGTTTGTTTGATTTACAGAAGCAAGCTTGAATAGGAAGGATAAAATAATTTAGGTCAATATTTTTCAATCAGTTTGTTAGGACTTGTCCTGTGTTTGAAAGTGGAGCCCTAACCAGTAGTTCTGGTGTCTGGGGCAACCAGCACCAACCAAAGTAAACAAAGATAACAATGATGATTGTATTTACACATCAGTTTTGGTTTTGCAAAGTATATTATATCATTTGATCTTAAAATGAAATAAGTCCTAAGATCAACTTTGTAATTCAAGATGTGACAACAATCCAAGAAATAATTAGGGCAAATTCAGTTGAGGGAGGGAGAATTAGTTATCATCTTTACGTAGGTAGTAAAATCTCAGAGTTAGAAGGGTCTTTTTGTACAATCCATGCAACTTAAAGGACCTTAAAACCAGGTCCCAAGTTATCTTCCCAGTTTAATTACTTCCCTTCACACAATCACACTGATTCAGTAAGACTGGCCTTCTTAATGTTTCTCACATACAATACTGCCCCACTTTCTGAAATTTGCTCCCTTATCACCCATGCCTTTTAGGAACCTTTAATTCCTTTAAAACTCAGCTTAAGGGTCACATTCTGTAGGAATCTTTTCCTGATCCCCATAGTTGCTAGGACCTTCCCCTCCAAATTAAAATGCATTTATTTTATGAGTGCACATACACACAAGTTGTCTCTTCCAAAAGAAGAGAATATAAGCTCCTTGAAGGTACGGAATTCACTTTTGTTTTTGTATCTCCAGCACCTGAAAGAATTGCTTGAGGACTGATGCAATTGATTGGTTTTCCTAGGACTTCATTTTTCATGATGTTTCTGTCCTAGAGAGCGTAGTTTGTTGACACTGCCAGAGACCTCAATGAGGGTTTTCCTCATATCCCTGGAGCGTCATTACTAGTTTTGGCTGCTAGGTGGCAGTATGACAGAGCTGCACTGGGAGTAACAGTGAGACTCAGTCCTACCTCAGATCCAGTTGTGTGCCTTTCAACAAGTCGCTTTACCTCTGTTAACCTCAGTTTCCTCATCTGTAAAATGGGGATAATAATAGCATTTACCTCACAGGATTGTTGTGAGGCTTCAATGAGACTGTGTGTGTGTGTGTGTGTACATATATATGTATATATATTATATATATATATATATATATAGTGTGTGTGCGTGCAAAATTTAGAAATATTAGCATACTATATGTGTTGCCATTATTATCATTATTACTTATCTTCCCTGATGGGTATGTTTCTGTTTCTGTTTGCTGAAGTAGGAGGCTGGTCCATCTAGAAAACAAGGAGGGAAGGAGAAGCCTTGGGAAAGGTATTGTTCAGTTGCTTTCAGTCGTGTCTGATTATTTGCCACCTCATTTGCAGAGTTCTTGGCAGAGATACTGGAGTGGTTTGCCATTTCTGTCTCCATTTCATTTTATGGAAGAGGAAACTGAGGCAAACAGGGTTAAGTGACTTGCCCAGGATCACACAACTAGTCAGTGTCTGAGGTTGGATTTGAACTCGAGACTCCAGGCCAGGCACTCTGTCCATTGGACTTCTTTATTAGAAAGAGGCAAAAGGAGGAAAGGAACAGGCTGCAGTCTGTTGTCTCCATGGGCTCCTGGAACCCAAACTCCCTTTTCCCAGCTCCTCAACCAGTATCTGAGTTCACCTTCTTCTATAGTCTGATGAAGGAGTGCATATGTTAAATGTTTGTGCCTTCTACATTTTCTAGGAAAAAAGCACTCGTTGCCCTATTTTAGCTACTTGGAAGAATGAACATTTTTAAAAAAGAAAAAAAAAGCTTTCAAAAACATTGCTATCCCTGCCCAGTAATGCCTCTCCCTATCCCTGAGTAGGTCCCTCCTTTGCAGCAAAGAAGTTTTAGTTAAACAATACCTAACACTTAGGCTGCTTTGGAAGGCAGAAAGCTGCCCTTCGTTGGAGGTTTTCAGGAAGAAGCTGGAGGACCACTTGTCTGGAATGTTGTAGAGCAGATTCTTTTTTTGGTTATAGGTGAGTTGGATGGCTATTGGGATCACTTCTATCTTTAAAATTCTGATTCTGAAAACCCACCTACTCATTGGCCATGAGCGACTATGTAAGTCTCAATCCATATCCATAATCAGCTTATTCCTTGCCAAGAAGAGGAAGGTATGCTTTCCTACCAGTTCTGTGGAATTAACATTGGAGAGTTTTGATCAGAGTTGTGATGACCTTTGTAGATGTTATCCTTTATATTACTGCTGCCATTGTGTACATTGTTCACTTGACTCTTTTTTTTCTTCATTTTGCATCACTTCATAAAAGTCTTCCCAAATTTCCATGTCTTAATAACATTTGTCATGCTTTGTTATACAATAGCATTTCAATGTATTCACATTTCACAGTTCGTTCATCCCTTTCCCAACTGTTGGGCAGCTAGGTAGCATAGCGGATAGAGTGCCAGGCCTGGAGTCAGGAAAACTTGAGTTCAAATCCAGTCTCAGACATTTACTAGCTGTGTGACCCTGGGCAAATCACTTAACCCTGTTTGCCTCAGTTTCCCGTCTGTAAAATGAACTGGAGAAGGAAATGGCAAACCACTCCAGTATCTCTTCCAAGAAAACCCCAAATGGGGTCACAGAGTCAGATATAGCTGAAAAAAAATGACTGAATTGACTTCCTAGCTGTTAGGTACCTACTTTATTTCCAATTTTATGCTACTACATAAAGTATTGCTATTGATATGTTTGCACATGTGAGGCTTTTCCTTCTGTTCTTGACTTCCCTGTAGTACATGCTCAGGAAACATATAATTGGGTCTAAGGGCACAAACTGTTGAATAACTCTTTCAGTGTGGCTCCATCTTGTTTTTCCAGGGTGATTGATCCAATTCTTGCTTCTCCTAACAAGGTGTCAGTGTTCCAAATGCCCACAGCTTTTTGGAGATTCTTTTTTTTCCTCCATCTTGAAAATAGAAGAGGGATTGTCTACTTGAACATGTAGCATATAGAAGTTAGCATTTAGTGAATGCATTCTGATGTTGCAGCATACTTTAAATCCAGCCCAAAAAGAGTCTGCAATATAAAGTCTAAATTAGCTCAGAGAGTAAACAGCGCATTCACATTTGACCATCAAATTGGCTGCATTATATGTAAAAGGATCATAGCATCATGTAGCTATTGCTGGAAGGGATAGCCATCTAGGCCAGCTCCTTTTTATAGGTGACAAAAATGAGGCAGAGAGTGAGGTACCCCTTGCCCTCAGTTACACAGCCAATAAATGTTGATGGGATTTTTTCAGACCTGTTGAAATGGATTATACAGCTGATAGGACTGAACAGGATACAATTATCTTGGTCACAAAGTGGAGACAACATAAAAATGAAACATTAAAAACTATCCTCCAATATTCCTTGCCCATGAAGAATAATGGTCATGATTGGACAAAGTAATGTCAACGATTAAAATATGGTAGGCTAGAAAGAGAATAGTTCTGAATTCTACTCTGTGCCTGGAAATCAACTATTCAGAATCTCTCAGGTCAGTTTTGCTAAACATTTTTTGATTGCTGGCTAGTATCCAAAGCTTAATGTTGCACTCATGTTGGAAATAAATCAGACAGCATTAATTTATATGTGGCACACAGGATTCCTGAAGTGGTGATGTAGTTAATAAAAATATAAAGACATTAAACATATGTAACCACATTTAGGAGCTTTGCTTTTTCCTTTCCAATGTTGACTTAAGAAGGCTTGACCTTAATAAGGTTTAGTAAGAGCTGGGATTAATTTAGAACAAATTCAACTATATGTTAAAAAAAAAAGTAGAAGATATTTTAAGGATTTGTAATTTATTGATGCAGGTATAGGTGAGGGATGTAATTGATTTCTTAGGGAGAATCCCAAATGGCGTTTTTAAGTTTGAGAAACTAATTTAGCAAACTTAGTGTCTGTGACCACACTATGGCAGGTTCTATGAAAGGTAAAGACAAACAGATTACTTGGTTGTTGTAAATGCAAAGAACTTACAGTCAAGTTAAGGAAGCAAGATTTACATATACATCCCAGGCAAGGCAAGAGTCACAGAATCTGAGAATTGTGAGGGACCTCTCAAGTCTGTGCATACCCAAAATAGGAGGAGAGATGTCACAGTGTATGGTTCAGGGAAAAGAGAGCCAGGACCACAGGCATGCAGTGGAGGGAGAGGTTTCTGTGGATTGGGGTGGTCAGGGCCTGTACTTTGAAGTTTAGAAAGAATTTGAATGGGGAGGACCCTCCCCCTTATCCCCCAGGGTGGAGACAGGAATACACAAGTTATGTTGGGGCACAGTGAATCAATTGGGTAGGCTAATAGATTATAAATTCCTTGATGTCAGGAACCATGGATTATTTTGGTACTTTTCCCTGTACTTAGCACAATATAGATATTAAAAATATGTTAACTGACATTGAGGCAATTAGGTGGCACAGTGGATAGAGCATTGTGAATGGATTCAGGAAGACCTGAATTCAAATCCAACCTCAGAAAATTACTGGCTGTGTGACCCTGAGTAAGTTATTTAACCCCTGCCTCCCAGGGTTGCTGTGAGGATCAAAAGAGATATTTGTAAAATGTTTCTCCTGGTACATAGTAGGTACTTAATAAATCCTCTTCTTCCTTGATATCCTTTGTTTTTACATCACCTAGATTTCCCTTTTATTTCTTCCTTCCAGAGCCATCATTCATAACAAAGAATAAAAATGAATGAGAAAAAAAATAAACAAAATGAAACAATGTATCAACCAAGTTGTGGTCTGACACTATGTTCAGTGTGTTCCGTACCCACAATCCCCTCACTTCTGCAAACTAGGGAAGGAAGCACAGTCTTCTACCTCTTCTTTGGGGTCAAGCATGGTCAGAATACAACATAGGTATGAAAAAATATATGTCAAATGAGTGAATAAATTTGCAGCAGTACATTAGGGAGGATTTTGGAAAGTTGAACGAGCTAATGTATTTGGGCTACATTAAGAGAGGCACAGCATCCAGGAACAAGGGTTTCTGGGTGCTGTGCCACTGAATGCAGCTTAGAACACAAACTCCTTGAAGACAGGGACTATTTCAGTTCTTGCTTTTGTATCTCCACACCTATCACCATTCCTGCCAGAAAGTGGGCACTTCATTGCTGTTGTACAGTTGTTTTAATCATGTCCAACTCTTTGTGACCCCATTTGGGGTTTTCTTGGGAAAGATACCAGAGTGGTTTATCATTTCCTTCTCCAGCTCATTTTACCGATGAAGAAATGAAGGCAGATAAGATTAAGTGAATTGCCCAAGGTCACATAGCTAGTAAGTGTCTGAGACGGGGTTTGAACTCAGGTCTTCCTCACTCAAGGTCTGGTGCCCTATCCACTGTATTATCAGAGGCCTCTTCACTGAATGAGCATTACCTCACTTTAAGTGAGTACCTGAAAAGACCTTAGACTAAAAGGCCAAGGTCTTCCATTGCATCCTGGGCCATCTCCAGTCATTCTGATAAATATCTGGTCACTGGATCCAGATGACTCAGGAGGGGAAAGTGAGGCTGGTGACCTTGCATGGTCTTCTCACACTTAAAACAAAGTCAAGGCATCGTTTCTCTGATGTCATGGTCCTCTCCAAAAATGAAGGATAAACACAATAGGCACCTAATATACGTTTAAAAATTAAATTGATAGTTCCAATATAATATACCCCGATTAAGACCACATCATCATCATCGTCATCATCATCATCATCACCAACATTTTTATAGAACCTACTCTGTACCAGGTACTGTGCTAAGCACTTTACAAATATTATCTCATTTGACCACTCTGGAAAATAGGTGCTATTATTATCCCATTTTAATGAGAAAACTGAAACAAATTAGGTGAAGTGACTTGCCCAAGGTCGCAGAACTAGTAAACACCTGAGGTTGGATTTGAACTCAGGTTTTCCTGATCCCAGGCTCAGTACTCTGCTTAATGTGACATCTTCTCACTATACCTGGAGTGTGTAAGAAGGACATTGGTATTTTGGAGAGTATCTCAAGGAGGGTGAATGGGCGCGTGAAAATCATGCCACACAAAGACTGATCAGTGGAACCGAGATAAACAAGGCAAGATTAAAGATGGACAAGGCAGTTGTCTTCATGTATTTGAAAGGCTGCCTGCCCTATGGGAAGGCGTCAGATGGTAGAACTAGAAGGAGGAGAAGAAAGTTACTAAGAGGAAGGTTTAATTTTGAGGTTTAAAAAAGTAAATGAAATCCTAACAACTAGAGCTATCCAAATGGGGAAGGCAACAAGGTAACAAGTATTTTTGGAGTACTGACTATGTGCTGGCCATGGTGCTAATCTCTGGTGATACAAATACAGAAAAAAGAAAGAAAATCTCTGCCCTCAGGGGGTTTATACTTTAATGGGGAAGGATAACACACAAAAGAGAAGGAATGGGAAGGAAGGGATGAAGTCCAGAAACTCAGAAGCAGAACTAGGAGGGAAATGAATGTTGGCTAACCTAGACTGTTTTCCAAAACGGAGGCAATGGAAGAACTCAGCAAAGGAAGGAGGCCAGTGTAGCTGAGGGAGGTCCTGGAGGGAGAAGGGAATAGGCAATGATGGAGATGTCAGGGTGAGGAGGCCCCAAATGCTCAGAGATACCTCAGGATGAGATGGCAACTGAGGCATGGTATTTAAGTCCAGAAACTCAGAAACAGAACCTGGAGGGAAATGGGCAGTCTTTGGAAATAAGTTCTTCCTCCACCCATCTCCACCATGTTTATTAAAAAACACATTTTTATTAATATTTCTTATTTTTCTATATCTCCCAAATTTCCCCCCATATCCCTTCTCCTCCCTATTCTAGCCAGATTTTTAAGTAAAAATTGGATGATCACTTCTCGGGAATAATGGAGAGGGAATTATTGAACTGGAGTAAATGGACCTCTGAAATCCCTTCCAATTATGACATTCTGTGATTTTTACTTCAGAGGATACAAGTCTTCCTGGATCTATGAGGCAGACATCTCTTGCGATCGTCTGTTGGCCGGGAGAATTCCACAGTCGACAGAAGTTGCTGCTCAACCATGAGCAGCATCCTGAAACTTCGTTCTTTGTTGTTTTATTTTTTGTTTTTTTCTTTTAAAAAACATTTTTTATTAAGCATGGCAACTCTTTCCCACCAGTAAAAACATACCAGCGAACCAGTTTCCATTCTCAAAATATTCCTGAGACATTCTGATCTTTTGTCTGGGTTTTCCCAAAGAAGTAATTAGAAATAATTCTTCTAAATCTACACTGATGAACTATGCAGCTGCTATGGTGGAGAGAGGACCAGGAAGACAAAGAACTGGAACAGGGAATGAGGGGGAGGGAAAAGGAAAAGGGAGAGTGACCTCTTCTATTATCACTAAACAATGTGGTCAAGAGCTCATGAGGGAAGTCATTAACAGAGGAGGAGGAAAGAAGGAAATAGTTTTTTGCAAATAGCACCATTTGCCTGGGAACACTGAAACAATCAAAAGCTTCTTTCATACTTTCATAATCCTGGCTCTGTTACTAAAGGGCAAATCATTTAACCCCTCCAAATTTCAGTCTCTTAATCTGTAAAATGAATGGATTGAACTCCATGAGCTCTAAGAATCTTGTTGGTGCAACTATGATGATGTAACTAAAGGCACCACAGGTTTGCCTGGTCTCAGTCCTGGCTCCAAATCCTATAAAATGGAGTCATAATCTTCCCCATGAGTGAGCTCAGGGTACGGCTAGTCCCTGTGCTTTTAGCAGGGCCTATGTAGAAAGAGTATCCTGCTGCCAAAGAGCTCTGCCTTCATTTTAGAGAATGGTTCATGACAGCATCACAGACTGAGAAAGGGAAGGGACCTCAGTGAACTCATGAGAATGCTACTATTGATTTCTCTGAAGTGATCAGCAAGCAAGTCAGCAAATATTTAGGGTGAATCTACTGATTATAGGGCACTTTGCTAGGGGTAACAGGGCATACAAAATAATAGTAAAAATAGCTACTACTGATTTAGCTTTATGGTTTACAAAAAGCCTTACTACATTCATTGTTCTCACTTGATCCTCAGAACAATTCTGTAATGTAGGCATTGTTTTCATCCTCATTTTGCAGATAAGAAAACAGGTTTGGTGAGGTTGCCCAGAATTACCCAGCTATTAAATATCTGAAGCAGGATTTGAATTCAAGTCTTTCTGATTCTAGGTCTAGTGCATTCCACTGTGTTCACAATCTAGTTGAGTGAAGAACCCAGTCTGTTTATTTCCATTTCATCCTTTAGTCTAGTGAATTTCAACCTTTGGGGCATAATTATATGATTTACAGTGGTTGGCTTATTTAAAACATTTGACATTCCCCAATTAATAAATGGTCAAAGGATATGAACAGGCAATTTTCAGAGGAAGAAATGAAAGCTATTGATAGTCATATGAAAAAATGCTCCAAATCACTGTTGATTAGAGAGATGCAGATCAAAACAGCTCTGAGATACCACATCACACCTATCAGATTGGCTAAGAAAACACGAAGATGATAAATGTTGGAGAAGATGTGGGAGAGTCGGAATATGCTGTGAGCTGATCCAACCTTTCTGGAAAGCAATTTGAAACTATGCCCAAAAGGGCTAAAAAATGTGCATATCTCTTCTAGGACTGCATCCCCAAGAGATCATAGAAATGGGAAAGGGTCCCACATGTACAAAAATATTTAAAGCAGCTGTCTTTGTGGTGGCCAAAAACTGGAAATCAAGATGATGTTCATCATTTGGTGAATGACTGAATAAATTATGGCATATAAATGTAATGGAATACTATTGTGCTCTCAGAAAGGATGAACAGGAAGACTTCAGAGAAGCCTGGAAAGACTTATATGAACTGATGCTGAGTGAAAAGAGCAGAACCAGGAGAACTTTGTACACAGCAACAACCACAGTGTGCAAGGAATTTTTCTGGTAGATTTAGTACTTCATTGCAATGCAAAGACTTAAAAAATTCCCAATGGACTCTTGGGGCAAAATGCCTTCCACATCCAGAGAAAGAACTACGGAATTCTATTGCAGAATGCAGCAGACCATTTTCTTTTGTGTTATGTTTTGTTTTGTTTTATGATTTTCTCCCATTCATTTTCTTCTATGCAACATGACTAAGGTGAAAATGTATTTAATAGGAATGCATGTGTAGAACCTATATAAAATTGTGTGCTATCTCAGGGAGGCAGTGGGGAGGAAGGGTAGAAGGAGGAGGAGGGAGAGAAAGATATTTAAGATCTATGGGAGTGATTGTAGAACACTGAAAAAAAATAATTTAATTAAAAAACCCCAATAACAACAACCAAACATTTGACAAATGTCTTCTAGAATAAATTCTGCATCACAGAATCTCACGATCTGAGAGTTGGGAGGGACCTCACAGTCGATCTGGTCTAGCCCATCCATCCCTGAACAAGAATTCTACCTATAAAATCCCTAGCAAGTGGTCACCCAGCTGTTACCTGAAGACCTTCAGTGAAGAGGATCCCCACCTCCTATGGTGGCTCAAGCTTTGTTCTTTCATAAAGCCTCCTGTTCCTCTGGAATTTCAAGTGAATTTAAATTAGTTTTCTTTTGAGAATTTTGCAATACACTTTAAGAAGATGGGAGACACCCTTGGGTGTGTCGAAACCAGGACTGAGAATTATATCATTATCAGAACTCAAGCCTAATGTAATGCCACAGTGCTGTAACAGATTATGAATAATTTTTCAGCTCTAATTAGATTGTTCCATAACTTAATTGAAATAGAGGAAAGGCCAACAAGGGCCCATTTCCCTGAATGTTCTGGGATAATCACAGGGGAACCTTGTGGATATTTGATGAACCTTCTGGAAGATTGTGATAATGTGGAATGGAGGGTCCTGTCTCTTCACTTCAGAACATGCTTGGGGGATTCTGGGATTTTTTTGTTTTTTTGGTCCTGTTTCAGAGAGTAATGGTCACTAGAGACCAATTACATTCACCAGTAGAAGTCTCACTGACAAGTTTGGGTGCCTGGCTTTATCACTGAGTGATTTATCACTGAGAAGTTCAAAAGCAAAATTCCAAGCTTGAGCAGATTTTGATCAGTGCCAGGTTGGGTGTGCTTGCCAGAAATGAGTGACAGTGGGGGCCAATCATGATTTTAGCATACATTGTAGACGTTGGCAGACTAGTCTGGGTGCATATCCCTTGTCCAGAATGCCACAAGATGTTGGAGCTCAGAGAGTTGTTTTTCCACATGTGGTTAACAAGAACTAAAGGGATCAAGTTTTCCCAGTGGGGTCTTTTTGTATGTCTTGGGCAGTTAGGTAGCATATTATATAGAGTGCCAGGCCTGGAGTCAAGAAGACGCATCTTCCCGAGTTCAAATCCCACCTCAGACTCATACTAGCTGTATGACACTGGAAAGGCACTTAACCCTGTTTGCCTCATCTGTAAAATGAGCTGAAAAAGGAAATGGCAAACCGCTCCAGCATCTTTGTCAAGAAAACCCCGAATAGCAACCCAAAGAGTCAGACACGACTGAAAATTACTGAACAACAACTTTTTGTATATATTTTCATTTCTGGCTCAGCAGCCAACCAAAGAACCTTTGCTTTAGAATGTAGTAAAGGGCTAGGAAGCAAACAGTGATTGCAAATGCTCTAGAATGAAGAGCTGGGCCCTCTATTCTATTTATCAGAAATTTCCAGAATCAACCCCCAGGACTGGCCTCTCACTGGCCAGTTCCCTATTATATAAATTAAAACGACAATCGGTAATTCCTGTGATTTGACAATATTTAAGTCTAAGAAGAACAATTATTTGATTCCTTTTTAAGAACCCATATAATTTTCTAGTTCTCCATTCACTTTTGGACCAGTTTTGAAATACTGGAAGGATTTCAAAGAAGCAAAATCCAGACAAAGTTCAAGTTGGATTGACTTGAATCAGAAATTTTGAGGGTTTTCTGTGAAATAACCAACCAGTCTCTCAATTGTAACGTATAATCTTGTTTTGATGGCTGATATTTGTGGACAGCAATTCTGATTGCACTTGGCTCCAAGTGCAGGGACCCTACAATTGTTTTAAACTGTAGAAATACAGTACAATAAATCTATGTCACATGCATATTCTAAACTTTTAGAACAGTGGATTTTTCATCAACTTAAATTGGACTTTGCCAAATAGATAATTTTCTTCAATTTATATAATTTATAATAAAATATATTAATTACTAATGTTCCTATAAGAAAGTATCATCATTACCAGACCTAAAAAGAGAGATGTTACCTGTCTAGTCATTTCTGAGCTTTTAAAAAAAAGAATACATTTATCATGTGATCTAGGACTACAGGTTCTGAGTTTACATAAATAGGGTTTGCTCTGTGGGACTTTGTGTAAGTTGTTCTCTTTGGTTCATTTTGCCTGTTTCCAGAATTTCTCCTGGTCACTTCAAAGAAGATAACTTGTTTTTAGGTCTTTGCATATGTGGGTAAAAAGCTCCTTCAGTCCTGTGTAAGCATCCAGCTAACACTGTATCTCAGATGTAGGACAGCCTTAATTTCACTTCTCAGAAAGAGACAATATATGACATAAAGGACTCATGGTAGCCCTTTAACAGTTAAAACAATTCTTCTCTTGCCTTTGAATGCCACCTTCCTCCAAGGACCTAGATAGTATTCCAGACTGTGGTTTATAGTCTTATGGGAGGAGAAAGGAGCATGTGGGGCTAATTCCACTGCATAGCAATGTATTCCAAGCAACAAGCTTCTATTAGATTCTTACTGTATTCCAGGGATTGTAATGTGAACTGGGAGTACAAAGACAGAAATGAAAATAGACTTTCTCCTCAAGGAGCCTACATTTAACTGGGGAAAAAATAACGTATACAAATAAGTAAATATAAAACATATACATGTGTATAAATAAATATAAAACATATGTAATATAAATAACTATATATAAATGTAGATATTTATTTATATGTGTATTTATGTATAAATATAAAGTGAAAATACCCACAAATTCAGGACATGAAGATACCCTCTCCTACTAATGGACCCCAGCACTGGACCTATAAAGAACAGGTTAATACCTCAGGAATCTTGAGCATAAACACAAAAGACTCAAACACATATCAAAAATACTTGAAACATGATATAATAACCCATTATGTCCTCCTAGGAGGCTGATTTTTAAAACATGAAACATTTTGTGGGATCACTAATGAGACATTTAACTGTTACCTTGGCTCTACACTGTCTAAACAACTTATTCAAGGTCAACATTTCTGGCAAGCCAGTGTGCACCTTGGCCAGGTTCTCTTGGTGATGATCATGTTCTCTGAAATGTTGCAAAGATCACTTCTGAGAGAGAATCATCAATGGTAGCAGGAGCCCCCAACTTCTTGAGATCATGAGGTTGTCACTAAGCATAGAAACCTCCATTTCATGATTGATATTTCATCACCTGTGCTTAGAGAAAGAAGCACAAAGCAGAAGAAGCCATGTAGGGCCTTGAGATGCACCTAGATAAACACATACTCTCATTGCTATGTGTGAATAGCCACTGTGACCTAGAGTACAAGCCTTATTCCCTTTCTGGAAAGTATGCTTTGAGACAACAAAGCAATTCCTGTATTGGTCCCATGGACCCTATAGTGAGAGGGAGTCTCATGGAGCTGCATCAAAGGGTAAAAAAATACTTCAATGTATCACTTACTCATTCTATACCAAGAAAAATGGAAGGGAAAGACCTTTAATGAGCTGTGGTTTTAGGAGTGGCACCCACAAATAATTGCTCCCTGGGGCTCAGTCTGCAACCTGTGAGTACTGAGTTTGGGGTAGCCAGGAGGGAGTGAT
The DNA here is from genome assembly GCA_023548195.1 of Bettongia penicillata ogilbyi. Taxonomy (NCBI): domain Eukaryota; kingdom Metazoa; phylum Chordata; class Mammalia; order Diprotodontia; family Potoroidae; genus Bettongia; species Bettongia penicillata. The sequence continues at coordinate 26,922,803 of JAJHZJ010000314.1, read as the reverse complement.
GCATCATTTATTAAAGTCAGTAGACAGATTTTTAGAAATAAAACCAAACGAAACTAAATAGACTTATTTATAAATACAGAGGATATGTTAATTGCTAAGTTATTCAGTGCCTAAGGATTTCAGGGTGGGTAAGAACCAGGACTATTAAAAAACAACACAATCCCTATAAGAAATGACAAGCAGGATGATTTCGGAAAAACCTGGAAAGATTTAGATGAACTGAGGTAAAGTGAAGTGATCAGAACAGGAGAACAATGTGCACAGTAGCAGCAATATTGTACGATGAACAACTGGGAATGACTTAGCTATTCTTATCAATGCAATGATCCAAGACGATCCCAACGGACTCTTGAGGAAAAATGCTATCCACCTCCAGAGAAAGAACTGCTGTTATCTGAATACAGACTGAAGCATACTACATTTTTCTTTCTTTTCTCTTTTTTTATTTGTGTTTCTTACACAAAATGACTAATATGGAAATATTTTATGGGATTACAAGTGTATAACATATATCAGATTGTTTACTATCTCAGGAAAGTGGGAGGGAGGAATAAAATTTGGAACTCAAAACTTAAAAAAATGTCAAAAATTGTTTTCACATGTAGTTGGAGAAAAAAATAAAATGTTATTTAAAAATTAAACAAACAACCCAATTAAACCCTACAAAGTTTTTATTCTCCCTCCTTGTAAGCTCAGGATCTTTGAATTACAGACCTTTCCTCCTAGGCTTAACAGGAACATATCTTTGAGTTGTAAAATCTCATGGGATTTAAGTTCTTCTAATAAACAGTGTAGAAAGAAAGATACAGGGGTGGGGAATAAAAATGATATTTTATGTAGGTGGAGGAACTTGTGACCTAGAACCATGGTCCAAAACATAATAGTACTGGTGGTTGTCGAAGTGGTGGTGGCGGTGGTGGTAGTAGTAGTAGTAGTAGTAGTAGTAGTAGTAGTGTATTACAGACCTTATTATTCCTATTTTATTAATGAGGAAATCAGGAGTTAAGTGATTTGCCCATGGTCATACAGCTAGTAAACATCAGAGAATTTAAACTTTGATTGTTTCTAACTCCATATCCCCCACTCTTTCTATTATGCTGTACAAGAGAATCCATGTAAGGGGTAATGCTTAAAATGAATAAAACAGGCAACTTTGAGGTACATAGGTTAATTCTGAACCTGAGAGGTACATTAAAAACATATTGGACTGGGTGTCAGAAGATTTTAGTTAAAGTCCTTGAACAAGTTTCTCTGAGTATCACCTTTCTAACTTCAAATCCATTGGTTTTTCCATTACACCATGAAATGACTGGCCCTGTAGCTTGAGTGCCCAGAGCTTCTGTGCTGAGAAGTTTATAATGAAATGTTGTTGATAAAATAATTTTTCTCAAAGGATTTAAAATCTAATGGAGGGTAGAGGTGGAGAGGGGAGCAAAATCTATGGAAAAATGGAACTCAATAATGTAAATACAAATAATAGTCAATCAGCCAGGAAGCATTTATTTAGTGCTACATGTGCCAGGCACTGTACTAGGTACTAGAGATACAAAGCTTAACATAATAAAAAAAAATAAGCATTATTAAACATCTACTATGTGCAGTTATGGCTCTATGTACTTAAAAATATTATCTCAATTGATCCTTACAACAACCCTGAGAGATAGGTGCTATTATCCTTATTTTATAGATGAGGAAACTGAGGCAAAGCGAGATTGAGTGACTTGCCTTGGGTCACACAGCTGGTAAGTATCTAAAGTTGATTTCCTTTGTAATTTTATGTATTTAATCTTATGAATTTAAACACTTTATTCTGAGGAGTCCATAGTTTTCACTAGACTAATCAAAAGGGTTCACCACACAAAAAAGATTATGAACCCTTGTTGATACAGAGGTGGGAGTAAGATGACATGAACTTTGCCATTTATAATTGTGATTTTGGGTGAGTAATTTAACCTCTGCGAACCTCAGTTTTCTCACCTGTATAATGGGATTGGGGTTTGGAATGAATGACTGAGTGAATGGCCTCTAAGGTTCATTCTTTCCAGTTTTAACTTTATATGCTTTATTTTTCTTTCTTTGTTTCTCTCACCCTCTCCTTCTTTTGTTCTTTTTCTCTCTTCTTATCGTTTTAATTTCCCTCTCCATTTTTTTCCTTTCTCTCCCACTATTTCCTAAGTCTTCCAGTAACAGCCACAGGCGCAGCTCAGCCCCTCTCTCTAGTGGATTTTGCGATTTGAAGGGGTGCGGACCTCGTTATCATTCCACTGAGCTTCCCTAGTTGACCAGAAATTGAAGACCATTGCTGTTACAAACTTCACCCAGAGGGTGTCGCTGTAAGGCAACAGATAGGTTATCAAAACAGTTTGAAGACCGTGATTACATTTAGTGCCTGAAAATATCAACCTAGTCCAGGTCCCCTCTGAGAAATTTAAGACAGTGAAATCCCTATTCACAGCCAGGCACCAACTTTCCTCATCTGAAAAGCAGGTTTGGAACATAATTCCTGATTTTTCTTCCCTAAGACCCTCCAACTTCCATATCTAGGATCTGGTGACTGCAATGAGGGCATAAAATCCCACCCAAACAGATAAAATATAAGTGTAGACAGGAGCCTAATTCACTAATTACTTGGTCTTCCCAACTGTGGATATTTGCTTTGCCTTATTTAACATCAGTAGCACCAGAACTTCTGGGGGAATTCAAAGGAAGACTCAGGTTCAGATCCCACCACTGATACCTGTTAACTCTGGGTTTAGCCTTAGTTTCCTCTCCTTTCAGATGGGTATAGTAAGTTTCTAGCAGCTACTTCATAACACTATTGTGAGGGTCAAATGAGGGAATGAATGGCGTTATTACTGAACCCGTTTTTAGCAGGACTATTGTAGTAAAATTCCGTGAAATAATTTTTACAAAATCAATAATGGCTGTGGTAGGAGCAATATCCTAACCTTCTCCACTTTGAAAGTTGGGCTAATTTTTCCTTAAAAGGTAAAAATACCATTCTTGAATTGTGGTTGGCTCAAGGTACTCTAAAGATCAAAGCTGTTGAAATCACTTTCTAGTCACCTGAATACAAAAATGTGGGAGTTCCAGGAAGCTTTTTTGATGCTGGTGGATCACAGTAACTCAGGTAAGGGAGCTTTATTCAGCTGAATCAACTCAATGTTTGTTGGACGTTGTGCTTCTGCTATGTATACAGACATCTCTTTTCTGTTGACTGTTGCAGTATCTATGAGTTTCTTGTTTTGTTTCCAATATTGAATCTAAACTACCAGGGTGGTAGCCTAAGACAGGGCCAACCCTAAATAATGGTACAGAATCACATAAGGCTGCTATAAATTTTTATTATTTGCTTTCAAAGGAAAGAAGCAGGCATATAGAGGAGCCAGCTTCTCTACATATGCCTGATTCCCAGTTTGTCAAACTTTGGGGAATTTTTGGCTTGCTACATTTTGATCAATTTTTATTTGGAGGAGATTATGGCTTCTCTCCCAGTTGAGATGAGGTATCTCACTCCTAGTGGGAGAACTGTATTGTCTGGCATGTTCTAATCTGTGTAACTGCTCTGATTTTTGTTAGCTTGGATGAATGGGTTTATTTAGTATTCACTGTTTGTGACAGTCTTTGTGTAATTAGCTTTTGCTGGCAAAGTAATTATTTTTCACATATATGCTTGAGGCAATCTTTCCCCATTGAAGAATGGTGATAATGAATGTGACTTTAACTTAAAAATCATTTCCCGTAGCCTACCAATATTTAAGGGGGCAAAACGGTATAATTCTTGTCCAGCAGTCTCTTTTTGAGGAGAGCAGAGATAGCCAGTTTGACCTTGGAGATAGGAGGTTGAGATTCCACAGAGATCTGTTAACTACTCATTTAACAGCTCAAATTTAAACAACCCCATGTGGAAATATATATAACCTATTTGGGCAACGCACTATGCAATTATTTCTGATGATTCAATAGAACTATATTATCATTCAGTCGTTGCATCTACTTTGATGAAATTCCTTATCCATTGGAGTGTTTGAGTCAGGAGGACCAACCACACCTCCCTATGGCATGTCCCATGAGACCTCTGCTGGCAACAGAATTAGGCAAGTGGGCAGCACTGAGGATAGGGCATTGAATTTGGAGTCAGTAAACGTGTCCAACTCTTCATGATCCCATTGAGGTTTTCTTGGCAGAGATACTGGAGTGGTTTGCCATATTCTTCTCCAACTCATTTTACAGATGGGGAAAGTGAGGCAAACAGGACTAGGTGACTTGGCCAGGGTCATACAGTAAAGGTCTGAGGTTGGATTTGAACTCATGAAGATGAGTCTTCCTAATTCTAGGCTGGGTGCTCTGTCTACAATGCCGCCTAGCTGCCCTTGGAATTCCACTCCCTTTACATAACTCACTTTGTTCCAACATTCTCAAATGAACATCAACCATTTTACTTTTAATTCTTTGCATTTAAGAAGTCTGTTGGGATATTTTAAATGTTAATAAGAGATCAAATGGTGGAGAAAACATTTGAGTTCATTCTTCTTGTTATAACACTGGCTTTGAAAAGAATAATTTTTATCAACTAGCAGCTCCACTTAATCAAGCTGGTACTAGGGCATTTAGCATGCTAGAGTGGAGGTTTTTCTTTACTAAAACGCAGGAGAATTCAAATTTTAAAAGGCAGTTAAAACTTACTGGAGTTTCAAAGATTTTAAAGGTCAGTTATTTGGGGAACAAGCCCTCTGGACCAGAATGCTTTTATTTGGTAAGGATTTTTTTTGATACTGCTTGGTGAATGCAGTTCCTGGATACATGACCATTGTGGAGACTCCCCCCACTAATGTGTCACAAGCCATTTATAATTTCCAGTCTCAGACAATTTCCTGAAACCCAGAGGAGTTCAGTGACTTACCCAAGATCACACAAACAGTAAGTGTCAGAAGTGAGATTTGAGGTCGGGGCTTTCCTGATTCTTACTCCATCACATTTTTCAACGTATCTTGACACCTTTTTTGACCATTTTATATGTACTTGCGTTTAGAAGCAAAATCTCTTAGCTGTATATATTTTTTTCCCTGATGTTCTCATGATATGACTCAGTCATGAAGGAATTAAATGTTATCTTATGACTTCATTCTTTATGTTGAAAAACAAACTGGATATTAAAACAAATTTCTTTTTCTGGAAATGTTCAGTATATCTTACCCTTTTAGTAACCCAAGTTTTTAAAACCCTGTTATTTGAAAGTTAATGCAAGGGTAAGTACATTTTGAAAGGGATTCCATTTCAATTTATTGAATGTCCACTGTAAAAGTCAGATTTGCTCATTTAGGTCTGATTTGCTGGTGATCTCTGGTTAAACAGCTTCTAGTAGGGGGCATAGAGGACTTTATATTTTTATGAAAAACATTAACTCTTTTTAGAAAGTCAAACTTCATTTGCTTAGAAACACTTTCAAGGAGATGGTATCGTCTGAAGGTGAGAGCTATGGTCCTGCCTACAGTCAGTGCTCTCTGATCCACCGCATCTAGAGACCTAGTGGGCGTGCGGTAGGATTGTTGTAGGTTAAGTCCTGATGACTGATTTAAAGCTTCACTTGTGTTAAATGATGACCAGATTTGTCAGAGAGAAGGAAAGGCTAAAAAATGAAGGATCAAGGAGGCTTGGTCTTGTACAAATTTAGGGATGGTTGATACAGATGGTTATTAAGAAGATATGGAATACAATTAATTTTTAAAGGAGTGTTACTCTAAGAGCAATCTAAGGGTACGTTATGAGTAAGGGTACATTAGAAACAAAGAATTATAAAGGAGAAGCAAGGTAAAGGAATTTTTCAAAAAATGTATGATTAAAAAGAGAATGTGCTCATTGTAAGGCAGGATTGACAGGTAAAAAATGTATATGCTGCACTGGTATCTTTTCAGTATAAAGGGAGAGTGGCATGTTGTGTGGGTTGCAATATGTATCACTGAAGGTTGCATCTACTTTGATGAAATTCCTTATCCATTGGAGTGTTTGAGTCAGGAGGACCAACCACACCTCCCTATGGCATGTCCCATGAGACCTCTGCTGGCAACAGAATTAGGCAAGTGGGCAGCACTGAGGATAGGGCATTGAATTTGGAGTCAGTAATACTTAAATTAAAAACCTTTCTCAGACACTTGACTAATTGTGCGATCTTGGACAAGTCGCTTAAAATCCTCTGAGTCTCAGTATCCGTAACTGTCAAATGTGGTGACTGAACTTCACACCACATACAAGATAAACTCCAAACGAATACATGACTTAAACATAAAAGATGACATCATAAGTATTTGAGAGAAACAAGGAAGAAATTAGTTTTCACATCTACGTTTGGGGGAAAATTCATGACCAAATAAAGGGATGGAGAGGAACAGAGAATATACTTATGGATAATTTTGATCACATAAAATAAATAACTTGTCACACAAACAAAACAGGTGAAGCTAAGATTAGGAAAGAAACAGTTAAGTAGGAAAAAAATCTTTGAAATAAGTTTCTCTGATAAAAGTCCCATTTCCAATATACATAAGGATTTGATTCAAATTTATAAGAACCATTTACCAATTGACAGATGGTAAAAGGATATAAATAGGCAGTTCTCAAATGAAGAAGTCCAAACTATCAATAGTCATGTGAAAAAATGCTCCTTATCGTTAATAATTAGAGAAATCCAAATTATAGTGCCTCTGAGAATCTATTTCATATCCATCAAGATGGTAGATTTGGTAAAAATGGAAAATGTCAAATATTGAAGGGGATTCTGGAGAACAGGGATACTATTATAGAGAATTGACATAAATATCCTGGAAAGAAATTTGCAACTATGCCCAAGAAATTATTTTTACAATAAATACCTTTTGACTCGACAATGCCACTGGGACCTTTATATACACAAACATTTATAGCATCTCTTTTTGTGGCAGCAAAGACCTGAATAACTAAGGGGGTGCCCATTAATTGGGGAATGAATGAACAAATTATGGCATATCAATATAACAGAATACTCTTCTTTAAGTATGATTGATGCAAAGTAAAGTAAGCAGAATAAAGAGAACATTTTATACAAAAACAATATTGTGAAAAGGAACAACTTTGAAAGACCCAGGCCGATCAACTCAAGGATTTCAAACTGCTGATGATGAAGAACGTTACCCACCTCCTGCCAGAGGGGAGACATAACATTTTTAGTCAAGGTCAGTGTGGGATTTTGTTATTCTTGATGCTGCACACTTTTTATAAGGGTTTTTCTTTATTTTCTCTCTTCTTTTTTCTCTCCTTCCTTTCTTCTCCCTTCCCCCTCCTTTGCTCTCCTCTCCTCTCTTTTCTTCTCCTCTTCTTCCTTCTCTTCCTCTATCTTGTCTTCTTTTCTTTCCTCCCCTTCCCTCTCTTCTCCAATCCTTCCTTCTTATCCCCTCCTGTCTTCTTGTCCTCTGCTCTCTTTTCTCCTCCCCTTTCTTTCCTTCTCTTCTCCTCTCCTCCTTTTCCTCTCTTCTGCTCCCCCACCTCCATTTTTCTCAAAATGGATGGAAATGGAAGGGAAAGAAAATAAATGCTTACTAATTGAAAAAAGTAAAATTAAATTATTTTTTTTTGAAGCTAGAGTTTTTCTTTTTTTTTCTTTTTTTTGAATAAAAATTTATTTATTTAACTTTTTACATTCATTTTCACAAAATTTTGGGTTCCAAATTTTCTCCCCTTTTATCTCCTCCCCCCATCCCAATACACCAAGCAATCTAATTTTCCCTATCACCAATCTGCCCTCTCTTCTATCATCCTTCCCTTCTCTTCTCCCCATCTTCTCTTTTGTCCTGTAGGGCCAGATGACTTTCTATTCCCCATTAACTGTATTTCTTATTTCCTAGTGGCAACAACAATACTAACCAGTTGTTCCTAAAACTTTGAGTTCCAAATTCTCCCCATCCCTCCCTCCCCACCCATTCCCTTTGGGAAGGCAGGCAATTCAATATAGGCCCTATCTGTGTAGTTTTGCAAATGACTTCCATAATAGTCGTGTTGTGTAAGACTAACTGCATTTCCCTCCATCCTATCCTGCCCCCCATTGTTTCTATTCTGTCTTTTGATCCTGTCCCTCCCCAAGTGTTAACTTCAAATTGCTCCCTCCTCCCATTGCCCTCCCTTCCATCATCCCCCCCCTTGCTTATCTCCTTCTCCCCCACTTTCCTGTATTGTAAGATAGGTTTTCATACCAAGGTGAGTGTGCATTTTATTCCTTCCTTTAGTCAAATGTGATGAGGGTAAACTTCTTGTTTTTTTCTCAGCTCTCCCCTTTTTCCCTCCACTAAAAAGTCTCCTGCTTGCCTCTTGAATGAGATATAATTTACCCCGTTCCATTTCACCCTCTTTCCTCCCACTACATTTCTCTCTCACCATTTACCTTAATTTCTTTTAAGATATGATCCCATCCTATTCAATTCACTCTGTGCTCTCTGTCTCTGTATGTGCGTGCATGTGTGTACGTGTGTGTGTGTGTGTATGTGTGTGTGTGTGGTCCCACCAACTACCCAGATACTGAAAAATTTTAAGAGTTACAAATATTGTATTTCCATGTAGGAATGTAAACAGTTCACTTTTGGTAAGTCCCTTATGACTTTCTTTTGCTGTTTACTTTTTCATGCTTCTTCTCATTCTTGTGTTTGAAAGTCAAATTTTCTTTTCAGTTCTGGTCTTTTCATCAAGAATGCTTGAAAGTCCTCTGTTTCATTGAAAGACCATATTTTCCCCTGAAGTATTATACTCAGTTTTGCTGGGTAGGTGATTCTTGGTTTGAGTCCTAGTTCCTTTGACTTCTGGAATATCCTATTCCATGCCCTTCGATCCCTTAATGTAGAAGCAGCTAGATCTTGAGTTATCCTGATTGTATTTCCACAATACTGGAATTGTTTCTTTCTAGCTGCTTGCAATATTTTCTCCTTGACCTGGGAATTCTGGAATTTGGCCACAGTGTTCCTAGGAGTTTCTCTTTTTGGATCTCTTTCAGGTGGTGATCGATGGATTCTTTCAATACTTATTTTGCCCTCTGGTTCTAGAATGTCAGGGCAGTTTTCCTTGATAATTTCATGGAAGATGATGTCTAGGCTCTTTTTTTGATCATGGCTTTCAGGTAGTCCCATAATTTTTAAATTGTCTCTCCTGGATCTATTTTCCAGGTCAGTTGTTTTTCCCATGAGATATTTCACATTCTCTTCCATTTTTTCATTCTTTTGGTTTTGTTTGGTGATTTCTTGGTTTCTCGTAAAGTCATTAGACTCCATCTGTTCCATTCTAATTTTGAGAGAACTATTATCTTCAGTGAGCTTTTGAACCTCTTTTTCCATTTGGCTAATTGTGCTTTTGAAAGCATTCTTCTCCTCATTGGCTTTTTGAACCTCTTTTGCCAATTGAGTGAGCCTATTTTTCAAGGTGTTATTTTCTTCAGCATTTTTTTGGGTCTCCTTTACCAAGGTATTGACCTGTTTTTCATGCTTTTCTTGCATCTCTCTCATTTCTCTTCTCAGTTTTTCCTCCACCTGTCTAACTTGATTTTCAAAATCCTTTTTGAGCTCTTCCATGGCCTGAGCCCACCGGACATCCCCCTGGGATGTCTGGGATAGAGAGGCCCCGACCTCCACATCTTTCCCTGATGGTAAGAATATTTCCTTGTCATCAGAATTGAAAGGTGGGAACATTTGTACCCCCTTAAAGTAGCTCTCTATAGTCTTATTTTTCTTCTCTTTTCTGGGCATTTTCCCAGCCAGTTACTTGACTTCTGAGATTCCTGTCCACCCCCGCCTAGATCTGCCCAGCTAGTGCTTGGGGTCTGAGATTCAAATGGGCTTTCTTCGGCAGGCATGGCTGCTATTCAATGTGAACTTAAGTTCTGGTGCTTGGGTCGGGGCAGGGCCACCTCCCAGGCTCAGTTCCCTCAGGGGCTTTATGCAGAGACCTTCAGTAATGGAACGGGTAGGGGCAGGGCCGTCTCCCAGGCTCAGTTCCCTCAGGGGGTTTGTGCAGAGACCTTCCCTAATGGCCCTGAATTTCTGCCTGCTTGGGGAGTCCTGGGCCGCTGCCACTGCCTCTGCCACTGCCTCTGCTGCTGCCTCCCGAGGGGTCCGGAGTCACGGAGACACCCTGCTCCCCTCTCAGCCAGCCCAGACGTCTCCCTCACTGACCTGTAGTGTCTGTGGGCTGAGGGACCTTCCCAGTGCTAGAGGTTCCGTCCCTGAAGCCTGCTCGGATCTGCTCCTCTTGGCCGTGGCCAGGGCAGCACAGGGATGGACTCCGCTTTCCGGGGCACGACGGACCCTGGGGACGGCTCTCCAGGGCTCTCTGGAATGGAGATCTTTTCCACTGTGTTTCTGCGCACCTTGCAGTGCTTCAGAATTTGTGGGGAGTTCTTCTTGCAGGAAATATATGGGCTGTGGGTTCGGAGCTCGCATACGTGAGTCTTTCTACTCCGCCATCTTGGCTCCACTCTAAAATTAAATTATTAAAAAAATATGAAACGGTTGGACTCTGTGGACTCTACCACCTCTTTCAGCTTTAAATCTACAAATTCTGGGGCTGGATAGATCTCAGGCATTCTTAGTGTGTCAGCTCCCATGTGCCCAAGACGCTTTTCCTTTGGAAGATGTTGCCAGTAGTGACTAAGGTCAGAGGCCCTTCGTATAGTAGGCTGGAAAAGCTTCCATGCCAGGACGCCAAAAAAGGTTTCCAAGTTGGTTGTTTTTGACTCATTTTTCAGTTGTGTCTGACTCTTCATGATCCCATTTGGGGTTTTCTTGGCAAAGATAGTGGAGTGTTTGCCGTTCCCTTCTCTAGCTCATTTTACAGATGAGGAAATGGAGGCAAACAGTGTTAAATGGCTTCCCCAAGGTCATACAGCTAGTAAATGTCTGAGGGTAGATTTGAACTCAGGTCTTCTGAATTCAGGCAGGTACTCCTCAGAAAGTGTCCCACTGAACATGTTACAGTAAAATGCCTCATTTCCTTCCGGGGAATTCCAACTTGGACGGGGTAATCAGATACTGTGAGAGTCATGCAAATCTTATCCCCCTTCAACCCAAACTTACTTAGGGAAAATTTTTGATCACTTTTAGAGTGGACTTTCCATTATTTTCCTTACTATACTGGTAGAAGTGCAGGCTGTCAAGATTCATGTCTTCTTCCCTTTATCACATTGGTCATTGCAAATCACCAAGTTCAGTCTGGAACACTGAAAACAAGGGACCATTACATCCTGCTGGGTCATCATCCGGTCAATCACAAGAGGAAATGTGGCAGCACAATTAAGGAGGATGAAACGGTGCCAGAATGAGGCATTCACATCACAAATATATAGTCTTTAAAAAACATTGGGGAATCAAAGCATATACTTTCTGTGCAAAATTCTCAAGGAGGCTGGTAAGAGAAAACCGGTCAAGAACCACGTTACCGATTGTTTACCAAACCCTTGCCTTGGCTCACACCAGCATCCACAGTACATTCATAGAAAAAGCATTACTTGCAATAAAGCCCCTTTACACATTATGTCATCGTAGCTGGTAAAGAAAACTCCCATTTGCCGGATAAAAACCCATAACGGAGGCAGTGACTGTTCCCTTGAGGATAAGGGATGAAATTGTGGGAATTACTGAATGATGACATTGGGAAGTTTGGGATCTTGAGTTAGTATCTTTATGTGTCCATTTGATGAGGAAGACTAGTCTGCTTCATGAATATCAGTCGGTCAATGGAGATTTACTAAGCACCTACCATGTGCCAGACATTGTGAAAGGGAATAGATTGTATTAGTTATTCTAGGGAATGGCTGTCTCAGAAGTGGTGTTAAAGGTCTTTATAGATTGAGTTGAAAGGATCTTAGTGGTCATTTAGACAAACCCCTCTCATTTTTACCAATGAAATAACTGAGGTACAGAGGTGAAATATTTTACCTTAACTCCCATGAGTTGGATGTGGAAGAGCCAAAATTTGAACCCAGACCTTACCTCTCCAAGCTAAGTACTCTATTGTGTATCTCGATCCACAATGCTTCTCTTTTTTGTGGGGAAGGGAACTCAAGGAAATTTTTTTTCAAGCCTTTTTGAGTCAGGGCACCATCAACCCATTTTTTTCCAGGAACCTCTACTCTTACACTACCTATGGGTAAACCTGGAAGAGAGTTCAATAAGGATAACAAGTGATTTTATAGCTACTATGGTATTTGCTGTGAGTGAAATGAATTCTGGGTAGTAGTTCAGCAGTACCATTATAGGATGAGAGGAACCACAAAAATGCCCCTCACTCTGTGCTTGGGAGACAATGATGAGGGGACGTCAAGAACCCAGACCATTTTTGCTTCAATCTTTCACAGAAACTTGAGAGTTGGAATGGACTTCAAAAGCCACTTAGTTAAATCCATATGTGAACAGAATCCCTGCTATGACACAGTCAACAGCGGGGTCATCCACTCTTTGCTGGGGGCCCTCTAGTAAGGGGAAGTCAATCTACCACCTCTTGAGGCAAATCATTCTACTTGTGGACAGCTCGGATAGGAAGTTTTTTGTAGTGTAATAAGGGAGATGGGGAGGGAGGGCTGATGCAGTCTTCCATGTGAAAGGGGCTGGGAAGCCTACTTCTGGAAAAGCATGATGATGTTATTGTAATACCCTGAGGCTCCATTTGGAACATGAACAGATGTTCTGTTGCTATTTCTAGTTGAGTGATGAGAAGTCGGGCAGTTGATTGCATCACCTAAACTAGGGTTCACTCAGAAGATATTAGTCAGCCACGACCTTGACTCTTGTTTGTCCCATCTCTTCCTTACCTTGTTGCTGTTCAGGTGAGAGTAAAAAGGATACAAGGGGACAGACCTCATGTACCTCCCAACTGAGACTAATATATGACCCGTGAATACTGGCTTTTGTTCTTTGCTTCTTTAGGTTTGCTCTTTCTTGTTTTAAGTGAAAGAGATTGGAGATTGTTTTGACTTTGTGAACATTGAAAGGTCAAGATAGCTCATGAGCTGAAATCCATTCCAGCGAATTAGTGTATGTTGGAACAGGGATGTTAACCATTGGCATTAATAGTGGAAAGAACACACCCAAATGGGGGCTCAGACAGATGGCAGCAGGGAAGATGGGAGATGTAGCCTCATTTGGAGTGAGTTCAGAGAATTGGTTCACTTAACATCAAGTCAGAAGTCTACCTCTTTGTGGCTTCTATCTATTGCTCTTGGTTCAGTCTCCTAAGACTAAAAAGAATAAGTCTAATTCCACTTTTACCTATCATGAGTCTTCTCCAGATTAAACGTGATCTTTAATCAATTTAAACATTTCCTTTAATCAATCTTCATTTGCCACCCTAATTCTCTGGATGTGCTCCAATTTAGCAATGTCCTTCTTAAACTGTAATGCCAGATGTAGGCTGATCAGGACAGAGTACGGTGAGGTTATTCCTGAAAACTATGCTTTGCTTCAATTTTTTTTAAGACTAGGTCTTCCTATCTTACCCAACATGGAAGGGCAGAGGCCCCACCTGGACCTGATCTCACTGCGATTGACATGGGAGCTTTGGCTTGTTCTGTTTCGGACCTGGATTGGTTCATTCCTCCTTAGGCACCCAGGTTACCCTTTCCTCTGAGGCTTGCCATATTAATACTGAATGCAGTGCAGATACACAACTGACATAGTCTACTGAAGCCCAGAACTCCCTAGCTGAAGAGATTAACCAGTTTCAGCCTCCCTGGTAGCTGGGATTATAGGCCACAGGTGATAGTCTCACTGTATTCCACTCATCTGAAATCACAATTTAAGAAGGACATGGCTATACTTCTCTTAATGCAACCCACCATCACATTAGGTTTGGGAGCTTCCACATGACACTGCTGACTGGTTTTGAGTTTGCAGTTTGCTAAAAGCCCAAGATCTTTCTCAAACTGTTGTCTAACCATGCCTCCTTTAACCTGTACTTGTGAAGCTGATTTTTTTAAACTAATGGGTGAGGTAATTAACATTTTTGAATTTCATCTTAGGAGATTCAGTCCAAAGCTCTTGCTTTTCAAAATCATTGGATCCTGAGTATTGGGATCTGGTTTATGATCTTCCACTGTCCGCTCCAATTGGGATGATATATACTTAGAATCTCCTCAAAGTGTCTCATTGGATCTCATTCGCAGACTTTTCTGGGCTTCATACCCTGACATCTGGCTCCTGTCCCAGTAAGAAATTTAGGGAATTTCTTTGCCAAGGTGAAAATACTTTAAGATTCTTGTTATTAGTGCATTATTTCTATTTTTCTGCTTACCTTGTTGCTAACTCACAATCTTGCCTCAATCTCTGTCTTCTGCATATCCATTAATTCTCCTGGTCCTGACTTCCTCTCCTTTCCCATCCCTGACTTCCAATATGATTCCCAACCCTTGATCAAAGCATGATGTGCTTCTGTGAATTTCTCGTGAAAATTCTGTGAATTTTCACCCCATCTTGAATGGCACCTTTCCTACTGGGACCTCCAGAGACCAAATCCAGCATTTCTATAGAGTGAGTTAATCTATAAACTCTGGGACTCTAACTGGGACTGAGTTTGGCTAGCTAGAGGATGACTATAAACTCAGCTAACCCACCATATCTAGTCAGCCTCAGACCATGCCTTAAGTCTCATTCAGGAGTCCACTCTGGCTACCTTGCTGTCTTCCCTGGCACTGCCCCTCCCTCCAGTTTCTAATCAGAATCAAATCTATTGCTTCTGAAAAGGGCATGCCAATCAATTACCTTTAACTCCCACTCATTTCCCTGTGATTTCCCAAGGATACGTGTGTTTTGTTTTCCCCTATTTGAATGGAAATCCCTTAACTGCAGAGACTAGTTCACTCAACGCAATGCCTGACATACAGTTGATGCTTAATCAATGCCCATTTATTCATGTGTGAGAAATTTATGCCCAGACAATAATTCTTCTTCCTCTCTCCATTTTGTGGTTTTTAGCACCCATACATTCTTAATAAAAAAGTTGGTAAAAGGGGAAACACAGGATGTTATGACATATCAAGTTCATGTTCACAAGGAGTGAAGGTCATAAAATGTTGGTTGGGAAATAGTGACTTAGCTAAAATGGAAGTGGACACGTAGGACTTTTTTTTTTCTGGTAATCTGTGGTCTGCTTGTTTCCGTGGTAGATTTTTATTATCCTAGGATCATAGGTTCCTAGATCTAGAACTGAAAAGGACCTTAGAGGTGATCTAGTTCAACCACCTTCATTTTACAGATTGTAAAACTGAGGCCCAGGGAGATTCATTGGTCTGTCCAAGGCCATTCAAGTAGTAAGCATCAGGGGTGAGGTTTAAACCTGGGTCATCTGTCACCAGAGCGGGCATTCTTTCCACATCTGGAATGGGCTGCAGAGATAGGACAAATCCCTTAGGATCATCGTAGGCACACTGGGACCAGAAAGAGTATCAGTAGACATCCTTCAAGCAGAACTGCTGTTCCTTTGATCAACTTCAGTTTTTATTTCTTCCTTAAAATGAAACATGCAAACAAACGAACTGGCAAATGCTTGTATCAATTTCCTTGTAGGGGTAGAGTATTAAAATGTTTGCCCTCTAAGTCAAAACTCCATCATAGTTCATAACTGAGTGTTCATACTTTGTGCTTTTAGAGAGGGAGATTACAGTCGGCATGCTACATCCATTTAAAATGGTTTGTCCCTGGATAAAACTGGAGGAAAGAGGAGGTAGGAGTGTAGAGTAGTGGGAATCTTGATAACTGACCTGAGCAGAGGGCACCAGGGTGCCTACTTTAGTGGAGACGGGGCATGCTTACTGCATGAGTACATGCTAACCTTGTGCCTCCTCTTGAGGTCCTCCACTGGCCCACTCTGCTGCTGGTGTAACATTCTACCAGTCCCCAATTCCCATATCCTCTAATCATAGTGCACCTCTCTCAGGTTTGCCTTCCCTTTAATCCCTATCTGGCCAAGAACTGTACTTTCTTGATTTAGACCAGTTGTGCCTATAACTCCTGTGCCACCAAACTCTTTGCGCCTGGGGAACAAATCCTCTGCACCAGTCCTCTTCTGTCCTTCACCATCTGTTTTCCCCCCAAGGTGAAATAACTCCTAGTTATAGCTGCACGAAGCAAACCTATATTTCTGCACCCCACCTCTCTTCTTCCTCAAACTTGTGTGTGTGTGTGTGTGTGTGTGTGTGTGTGTGTGTATGTGTGTAAAAGAGAGACAGAGAGGTGGAAAAAGAAAGACGGAGGGAGGGAGAAAATCAAAGAAAGAAGGAGGGAATGGCAGAAGGAGGGAGAGAGAGACAGAGACTCAGATGTAAACAAACAGAGACAGAGAGAGGCAGAGAGATTGGGAGCATAGAGATTGAAACTGAGCTGGTAAATTAAGAAGGTATTAACTTTTTAGACTATGGGATAGTTCATTTTTGGGGACTGAGTATCATCACATTCCCTCTTCTGAGGCTTGAATATACTGCCATCTGCAAGTGAAGTGACTGTTGACTGCTAAGTATGGTTTTATGAGATGAAAAGTTATTTCAGAAATGTAAGCTGTCAGAAAAGAAATCAATGAATAATTTCCTAATGTCTAGGTTCTTAAAAAACGGTATTTATTTTGGTTTTTGACAACATACAAAGCTCATCATCCAAGCTAAAAATACCTTCTTTTTAAACTTTGGACCCATTTGCGGATGTTGACTACAGTTGCTGCTATATGTTGTTGCTTCCTCACAACGGAAAGAGTCATATTTAGAAACAATTTGAGGCACCCGCCACTCCATGAGTAACCAGACTTTTGCAAGCTGATGCTCATGATAGCTGAATATTCCATATAATTTTTTTTTTTGGAAGCCACACGCAATGTTTTTTTTTTCTTTACACAATCATTGAGTACTGTTTTGCTGTTACGTGAAAAAGAGTTAAAAAAAGGATGTATATGTAGGGCTTTGGGAATTCCCTGTTTCCTGTTTCAGTGTTCAAAATTCAAATCAGCATAATGAAAAGAATGGGCCACAAAATTTAGAGTGGTGTCCAAATATAGTTGCTGTCTGTCAAGATTAAAAGCATGTAAATTAGGAACTGTAATTCTATGCTGCTATTGATTTTGCTGAATGGAATTAGGATGTAATTTCTGATACTTGAATTCTATATAGGCACATCATATAGAGAATGAGGCATAACCAATGGATAGAACTTGAGTTCTGTTGATAGCCTTGCAATGACAAGAGAATTCAGGAGGACCCCTTGTAATGAACACATGGGAGAAAGATGATGTGGGATAGATGGGCAGGCATGGATGATTTATAGTCAGTATTGTTTCAGGGAACATCCAAATTGGTGAGGCTGTAATCCATTGTAGTGTTGGAGTATGGGGACAACTGTTCGATCTCTATGGGAGTGTTGGCAGTGGAGAGGAGGGCCCAGACCCAATATAGGGTACACACCCTAGATATATTTTTAAAAGATTTTCAAAGCTGATTATTTAATTTATCCTCCCAAAGTCCAGGTGCTGGAGCAGGATAATCGTAATCAAATCAATATTATCATACTACATACTACATACATACTCTCAGGTCCAGGCCTGCTGGTTCTTCACACATGATGCACTATCTCCCAACTCCATACTTTTGCACTGGCTGTACCCCCTCCCCCAATGCTCTCCTCCCTCATTTCTGCCTTTTGAAATTCCTTCAAGATTTAGCTCAAGCAGCTTTTGGGGTGGGGGTGGGGGAGGGGCTTTCTTAGGTTCTCCCACCCTCCCACCCTCCAGCCTCAGTTGCCAATACCTCCTATAAGTATCTACTTTGTACGTATCTTGAATCATCTATTGATGCACATATAGTCTCCTCTCAAAGACTATAAGCTCCTTGAGGTCAGGGGCTGGTTCACTTTTGTCTTTGTACCCCCAGTGCTTAGCAGTGTCTGGAACTTAAAAAGTAAATTTTGTTGATTCTGAATGGTGCAGTGAAGATAGTGAAACTGTAGGGAGAGACTAGTGCCTAGGAAAGTTGTCTGGAAAGCAGTCCTTGAGCTGGAGTCCTTGGGGTGGTTAAGGCAGGAGGAAGCTCAGCCGGAAGGAGAAAGTTTGGGCATCCCTAGGCCCGGAGCTACTGGATTGACAGGTACCCATCACACTGTAGTCTGAACTACTCGGGCAGCTTTTTAGCCTCAGTCTAGTGTCTACATCTCCTATTCTATTCTGTCCCAGATCTGCTGTGTACCAGTTTTAGGGTCTTTACCAAGTGACTACTTTACACTATGGAAAGAACACTAACTGAGGAATCAGAGGGCTGGAGGTTCGTATCCTGACTGTAGCTCACTGGCTGTGTGACTCTGGGTCTCAGTTTCCTGTAAAAATCACTCCTCTGATATCTCTTCCAGTTGTAGATCTTTTATCCTTTCTGAGTGCCATCTTGAAAAGGAAATGACAAAAAAAAATTGACTAGGCTGCCTGCCTCATCTGATTCTTGGGAAGATGGTGCATTTCAGTCAACAAGCATTTATTTAGTTGGTGCTTACGGTGAGGAAGAACTCTGTCCACTTAAAACAGTTGGTACATATCAAGAACTACCATTTCATCACAGACTGGTGAATGCCAGTCTCTCCTTTGAGCACCAGAGGGCACTGGTGAGGAGAAGATCCCCAGTGAGCACCTCACTACCTCCTCCAGTGGGATTATCCCAGTTCTGCAGAGGTCAGATTCTAATCTGCAGGTTTTTTTGCTTGAGGAGAGTTGTTTTCTATATGACTTCCAGAACAAGGCAAAAGACTTTTGATGGTTGCTGTTTCCTTGTTTGTTTTAAAAGCAATTGTACAGCTTACCTGTCTGGGACAGCAGCAGAGAAACAGCTCATTTCCCAAGGGTTTGACATGAGCATCAGTATAGTATAGCACAAAGAATGGTGAACTTGGAGCCACTGGATCTGAGTTTGAATGTGATTTTGGCATTCGCAACCTGTGTGACCTTGGATCTCTTTGGGAGCCAACTTCCTCATTTGTAAAATGAAGGGGGTTGGACTAGATAGTCTCTTCTAGTTCTAGCTCTATACTTCTATCTCAATTCAACTTAATCGCCCAAGCATTGTTTAATAGCCTACTGTATTCAAAGTCCAGTGCTGGGTGGTGGGGCACAAAGATGAAAATGAAAGCACAGTAAGAACACAGCATATATGCATGAGCAAACCACTTGCAGCCACACTATATAGATAGTATGAGATGTAACAGTTATTTAAGTATTAGAGAGAGTGAAGAATATTTGTATATAAATCACTGTATAATGATTGCACATATATAACTTGTATCAAACTGCTTAGCATCTTAGGGAGGGGGAAGAGAAAGGAGGGAGGGAAAAAATTTGGAAGTCAAAATTTTATAAAAAACGAATGCTAAAAATTACCTTTATGTGTAATTGGAAAAAATAAAATGCCATTAAAAATAAATCATTGCATACTTTAAACAACTCAGGCAGGGAAAGACTATGGCATAGAATAAATATGTACATATTTATTCTAATTAAATTTAACAATTAGAGGGTTGGTTTTGGTTTTGTTTTCCATGTAAAAAAGGTTAAGAATATCGTCAACTGTATAGAAATCTTGTTAGATCCAAACTAATACTTTAAGATTTGTCAAGTGCTTTGCAAGTATTATGGCATTTTATGCTCACAACAACCCTAGGAGGTAAGAGTTACTATCACCCTCATTTCATAGATGAGGGAATTGAGACAAAGTGTGGTTAAGTGATTTGCTCAGAGTCACACAGCTGGTCAATTTCTAAGTCTGGATTTGAATTCAGGTCTTCCTGATTCCAGATCCAACACTCTATCACAGGTCTAGTAAAAGTAAGATTAATATATAACAGTATCATATACCATGTCATTAATCTTATGTTATGATATAATAATATTATATGTTCTTAATATAAGACATTATGTATATATATGTATGTGTACGTGTGAATACATATAATAAACATTTACCCTATCCCCATTTCCTTGTTTTCCAGTTTAGAGCAGCTCTATCTTCTTACCATTTTTTTTTAAACTCACAGGTAACCTGGGCATCTAGGGGGCACAGTGGATAGAGTGCCAATCCTGGAGTCAGGAAGAGGAATCTTTCTGAGTTAAAATTTGCCCTCAGATATTTCCTAGCTGTGTGCCCCTGGGCAAGTCACTTAACCCTGTTTGCCTCAGTTTCCTCATCTGTAAAATGAACTGGAGAAGGAAATGGCAAACCACTACAGTATTTTTGCCCAGAACACCTCAAATGGGGTCACAAAGAGTCAGAAACAACTGAACAATGGCAGGACCTGGATTTACCTGTCAGTCAGGAATACCAGTGGAACCTATGTTTCTGTGCTCCAGACAGGCCAGCTCTGTCACTGAACACAGGCTGACTGCTCAGTGAAGGTGGTCCCAGGGAAGTCTTGTCTGGTCTTGTCCTGCCCTGCCCAGATAGATCAAGTGCTTAGCAGTGTATCTTATGATAAGAACTCGGGATTCATTTGGTCTTGAAGACACTGGACATTCTTTCTCCTACTCTGACTTAGTGGGAGATTGAGTGTTTCACCAACTTGGACCCAAGGTCACCCCATCAGACAATAACTGTTCGGTGGGGAGACTGTCTGAACAAACATGAGAAGAGGGAACAGATGTGTTCTGGCATCATTCTTTCCTGGGCTTCCTTTGAATTCCTGTTTCCTCTTTCTTATTTATCAGTTGAGGATGGAGGGACGGAGTGGAAGAAGGAAAGTAAACCAAATAGAATTCAGAATCAATGGGATAGGTGATCTGGTCCAAGAGAAAGAATCTTACTTTCTAATCTCTAGGCAAGACAGGAGGAAGGGTGGAGGCAGGCTTGCTACAGATCCAGTACGGATGTGTTTGTGAAGAAAAGAATCTCAGTCCCCTTGCTTCCAAATTCTTGACCCTTGAGAAACATTATGTAACCTCTATCCAGGTTCGATCTTGGAGATATCAATAACTTCCCTGGATACCTTGTGTTTTCCCCTTGTCCACATAAATCTGACAATATTTAAATTTTATTCATTTTAGCATTTGCCAGTTTATTTACAAGCAAGGAAGGGTGCTAATCAGTGTTTGAATAGAGGCTATTACTTCAGAGTTTTTGTTGTTTTGGTCGTGTGTGATTCTTCATGACCCCATTGGGGTTTTCTTGGCAAAGATTCTGGGGTGGTTTGCCATTTCCTTCTCCAGCTTATTTTTTAAAAATGGTATTTTATTCTTTTCTCCAAATCCATATGAAGACAATTTTTAGCATTCACTTTTTGCAAGAGTTTGAGTTCCAAATTTTTCCCCCTCCTGTCCTCCCTTCCCTGCTTCTGAAAATGGTAGGCAATTTGATATAGGCTATACATGTGCTATCATGTGAAATATATTTCCATATTAGTCACAGTTGTGAAAGAAGAAACAGATTAAAAGGAAAAAAACGCAAAAAAGAATAAAGTAAATGAAAAAAGTATGCTTCAATCTGCTTTCAGAGTCCATCAGTTCTTGATGTGGATGTGGATATCATTTTCCTTATCTTGGATCATTATGTTACCGAGAAGAGCTGAGTCATTCATAGCTGATTATCACCTAATGTTGCTAGTACTATGTACAATGTTTTCCTGGTTCTGCTCATTTCACTTTACATCAGTTTGTGTAAGTCTTTCCAGGTTTTTCTGAAATCTGTTTATCATTTCTTATTGCACAATATCACTTCATATACCACAGCTTGTTCAGCCATTCCCCCATTGATGGGCATCTGCTCAGTTTCTAATATTTTGCCACCATGCAAAGGACTGCTATAAATATTTTCACACATGTAGGTCCTTTTCCCTTTTTTATCATCTCTTTGGGATACAGACCTAATAGTGGTTTTGCTGGACCAAAGGATATGAAGTTTGGTTGCCTTTTGGGCATAGTTCCAAATTGCTCTCCAGAATGGTTAGATCAGTTCACAGCTCCAACATTAGCATTAGTGTTCCAGTTTTCCCACATCCTTTCCAACACTTATCATTTTCCTTTTGTGCCATATTAGTCAATCAGGTAGATGTAAGGTCATATGTCAGAATTTTTTTAATCTGCGTTTCTCTGACTAAAGGTGATTTAGAGCACTTCTTCATATGCCTATAGATAACTTTGATTTCTTAATCTGAAAACTGCCTGTTCAAATCCTTTGACCACTTAACAATTGGAAAATGGCTTATATTTTCTTATAAATTTGGCTCAGTTCTCTATATATTTGAAAAAAGAGGCCTTTATCAGAGACACTTGCTTTCCATCTAATTCTGGTTGCATTGGTTTTGATTTTAGAAAAGCCTTGTATTTTAACATAATCAAAATTATCTACTTCACATTTTATAATGGCTGTAGTTCATTGAACTTTTCTCCTTTAAGAAGCTGGATGCTATACCACTTGGTGCATATATGTTTAGTACTGATATTCCTTCATTGTCTTTGGTACCTTTAGCAAGATGTAGTTTCCTTCCTTATTTCTTTTAATTAGGTCTATTTTTGCTTTTACTTTGTCTGAGATAAGAATTCCTACTCCTGCTTTTTTTGTTTTTACTTCATCTGAAACACAATAGATTCTGGTCCAGCCCCTTACATTTCCTGTGTGTGTGTATGTGTGTGTGTGTGTGTGTGTGTGTGTGTGTGTGTGTGTGTGTGTATGTGTGTCTGCTTCAAGTGTTTCTTGAAACAACACATTGTAGGATTCTGGTTTTTGATCCACTCTGCTATACACTTCTGTTTTTTGAGAGAGTTCATCCCATTCACATTCACTGTTATGATTACTGTGTATTTCCCTCCATCCTATTTTTCCTCCTGTTTGTGTTTTGTCTCCTTTCACCCTTTCTCTCCTAGCCTTCCTAGTGTTTTTCTTCTGTCTACTGCCTCCTCTGATCTGCCCTCCCTTCTGTCTGTTCCCCCTCTCCCTTTTACTTAATCTTCTCCCCTCTTACTTCCCTTTTGGGTAAGATAGATTTCTACATTCAACTGATTATGTATATTATTCCTTCTTTGAGTCAATACTGATGAGGGTAAGATTCAAGTGATGGCCATCACCCACTCTCCCATTTTCTTCTCCCACAGCAATTGGTTTTTTGTGCCTCATCATGTGAAATAATTTACCTTATTTTACCTCTCCCTTCCTTCTTCACCCCTCGTACTCCTTTTTCTCCTCTCTTAGTTATTTTTTATTTCATTTCTTTAAATTCACCTTATTCCCATATCCTCTCTCTATGCATATTCCTTTTATCTATACTTCAGCGATACAATTTTTAAGAACTACAAGTATCATCTTTCCATGTGAGGATGTGAACAGTTTGGTTCTATTAAATCTCTTATATTTTCTTTTCCCTTTTTACCTGTTTATGCTTATCTTGGGTCTTGATATGAGAGATCATTTTTTGGTTTAATTCTGATCTCCTCAGAAAACCTTGAAATTCTTCTATTTCATTGAATGACCATTTTTTTCCCTTGATATATTATGCTTGATTTTGCCAGATGAGTGGTTCTTGATTGTAATCTTAGCTCCTTTGCCTTCTGGAATATTATGTTCCATGAACTCCAGTCTTTTAATGTTGTAGCTGCTAAGTCCTGTATAATCCTGATTGTGGCTCCCTGATATTTGAATTGTTTCTTTCTGGTCCCTTGCAGTATTTTTTCTTAACCATATAGTTCTGAAATTTGGTTGTAATGTTCCTTGGAGCTTTTATTTTGGGATCTCTTTGCTGAAGTGATCGGTGGATTCTTTCAGTGTCTCTTTTGTCCTCTGCTTCCAGGATATCAGGGCAGTTTTCCTTGATGATTTCCTGAAAGATGCTGTCCAGATTCTTCTTTTGATTTTGACTTTCCAGTAGTCCAGGGATTCTGGTATTGTCTCTCCTGTATCCATTTTCCAGGTCAGTTGTCTTTCCCATGAGGTATATTGCATTTTATTCTATTTTTTTGATTCTTTTGAATTTATTTGATTGCTTCTTAATGTCTCATAGAGTTATTAGCTTCCACTTGCCCAATTCTAATTTATAAGGAGTGATGCAAGAGAATTATCAAAAAAGAGTCAACAACTTGGAAAAAGAAAATAACTGCTTAAAAAGTAGAATTGGCCAAATGGAAAAGGAGGTACAGAAATCCACTCAATCAAACAACTCCTTAAGAAGTACAATTGACCTTTCCTGTCCATCTACCAAGTTTCTTGTACTCAAAGAATGTTTCACTTCATTTTTCTGGTTCTGCTGTTCTAGGATTTGTTTTGGGGCATTATTTAATGGTTGTTTGGAGAGGAATGTGGGAGAGTTACTGTGATTTACCGCTTACTCCTTCATCTTGGCTCCCAGAATCCAGTTTATTTTATAGATGAGGAAATTGAGGCAAAGAAGATTAAGTGACTTGCCCAGGGTCACATGGCTAATGGGTGTATGAGGCCAGATTTGAACTCAGGAAGATGAATCTTTCTGACTTCAGTCCTGGCTTTCTACTCACTGTGCCACCTAGCTGTCCATGAACAAAGATAAGGGTAGTATTTCAGTCCCCTAAGGAAGACTGTAAGGCACCTTCCTGGTGAATACTGTTTCCAATCCTCCTCCCCTTGCCCAGAATGGTTCCATCTCAGTCACTGTAGAAGACTCCCAACACCAACTGAGAAAGTCCCAATGAATTTCCACTAATGTGGGGACATTGTTGACCAGCCTCTGTAGTAGACACACATTTGTGTCTCTGTCTTCCCTTGTACTGTTTTCTATTGTTGATGCCCAGTCCCTGTAGCTTCTCCTTCCTTTGAGTGTTTCTGTTCATAACAGCCACTTCTATCATCCTTCCAGGCTCTGGAAACAGTTGATACTTCTATCTGCCATTTCCTGGAAACTCTCTCTTCTACTTCCTTGTGGCTCTCTTGAGTTGAGTTTGAGGGATGTCTGTCTACTCTAAGCATGTGAAGACTTCTTTCCCTGGAATGGGTAGATGAGAACAGTTTGTTCCAATGACCATGAAGGCAGCTGAAGCAGATGCTGTGGAGGGAGGGCTCAGAGCTTGGTTAGACATCCAAAACACCAAGGTCACCCACTGCATCCTGGGACATGTTCAGTTGTCCTAACTTTTGTCTTTTATCGTGCTACTGAACTTCAATGACTCTGGGAGAGGGAGGGAGAGAGAGAGACAGAGACACACACACACACACACCAGAGAGAGAGAGAGAGAGAGAGAGAGAGAGAGAGACAGAGAGACAGAGACAGAGAGAGAGAGAGAGAGACAGAGACAGAGAGACAGAGAGAGACAGAGAGAGAGACAGAGACAGAGAGACAGAGAGAGACAGAGAGACAGACACAGAAAGACAGAGAGAGACAGTTACTCTGCTTCACTTAAATCCAATTCACGAACAAGTTGAAACATCACTCCGTGATATCAGTGGTCCTCTTAGAAAACTAAGAACAAACAGCAGCACCAGTTTCTCTGGGGACTTCCCTTGTATCAAGCTGATGGCGTTCTCTGTGCAGAGGATTTGCATCGTTTGAGCAAGCTGATGGGCTCTGCAAATGCTCCAGACCCCCATTAAATTTACTACCTGTGGGACCTGGGACAAATCAATTATCTCCGAGGGCCTCAATTTCCTTATCTGAAAAACAATGGACATGGAATATGATGGGTTTTAAGGTACTTTCTAGTTCTAGCTACATCCATAATCCTATAATGTGTAGTGACCTTTGATGTGCTTACAAAAAAAGAAAAAGATTAGAACACAAGGTCATGCATCCTATTGAAACAAAGACAAGTGCGTTTGAGCGAATTTTATGAGGTAGTAGAAAAAGCTAGGCACTTACTATAGCTAAGAGGAGTGCTTTTTACATGGCTGATCCTTAATGACATCTTGTTAACTTATTTTTTAATTGAATTCTCATTTTAGTAGGAAGTGCATTGTACATATTTGTAAAGCTGATTCAGAGTATCTTGGTGATCTAGTAAATATCTGAGGCTGTATTTGAACTCAGGTCTTCCTAACTCTAGACCTGGAACTCTATCCACTTATCTTATCTTCTGTTAAAATAAAACCCATACAAAATAAAAACAAAAACAAAAATAAAACCCATGTTTTTTATCGATTCTTTTGGGAACAGGTGCCACCATTTTTCCAGCTAATCGATTTTTTTTCCTCGGAGTACGGAGGCTAGCGTATCAAATATTTCAATTTCCTTCTCTTAGCTCTGTTTTCTAAAGCATCCTGGCTTCTTTTCTTTCCTCTTCTCCACCCACTTCCTCAGTCTTTCCAGAATAAGCAAATGGGAAATAGAGAAGGCCAAGCCATTTCAAGCACCAGTCAATTTCATTGTCAACAAACAGCAACAGTGGATAAGGGTGGAGGTTGACCGTGATGACAATACCACACTTTTGACTCTTGTGAACTTTTCTCTTATAAAAAATAATGCAGCTGTGCTATTTCCCCAGGGGATAAGATAGATGGTGTTTACCTCCACCAGAACTAGATATTTATTTAAATGAACTTTGGGAAATGGTTCTCTATGGAAATAAAAGTTAGAAGGAATGGTTTTTTTTCTCCTCTAGGTCAAGTTCATTATTGCCAAATACCATATTATTCTTTTATCCTCCCATGAGCTAAACAGCTGTGTTTCACAATTTTTTTATCCTCTTTATAAGGTTTCATTATTTTCTGCTCCACAGTCAGTGGGAAATTGTTTAGACTACAAGGAGACCAAATGAGTTCCTCCTCCCCCACACATTTTTTTGAGTGAAATATACTTGATTTAATTTTTAAAAATTATTTTAATTTTTGAAAATTGAATGCCTCTCATTTGCAAACCACTGTGCTATGCATCAGGGATATTTCTGGGCAAAGAAAACGGTCTCCTCCCTGAAGAAGTAGACATTTTACTGATGCCACCTCTATACATATAAATGTATTTTTGTACTTGTTAAAAATTTCTTGAATAGCAATAAGATAGTGAGCTGTGTTCTTCGGAAGAGAAATGATTCCCACCTTTAGGAAATGGCAAGTTGCTATTACAAAGCCTTCACTTTGAGTATTCATCAAGCCTCTTGCCCTTGCCC
Source organism: Bettongia penicillata ogilbyi (assembly GCA_023548195.1). Classification (NCBI taxonomy): domain Eukaryota; kingdom Metazoa; phylum Chordata; class Mammalia; order Diprotodontia; family Potoroidae; genus Bettongia; species Bettongia penicillata. The sequence continues at coordinate 26,895,737 of JAJHZJ010000314.1, read as the reverse complement.
TCCAACCTCCCCCAATAATAACTAAAAGGGCAAATGGATAAAAGGAAAAAAAGTCTTTAGGCAAAAAAATTAAAAATTTGTCAATACTAGTTATGAGGGAAGAGATAGATATTAGATAAGATATCTTTTATATATTATACATAATATATATGTGTGTGTATATATATATATGTTGAATTATATACAGGATGAATTGGAGAGAGTTTAAATTGATCCAGTATATATCTTGTTTGTATGTAGCTGTTTGTATGTTATCTCCTTCAGTGGCCTGTGAGCTCCTTGAAAGCAGGAACTATTACTTGCTTTTTTTTGTACCCCTAGATCTTAGCACAGTGCCCAGCACATAGTTGCTATTCAGTTGTTTCAGTTGTATCCAACTCTTCATGCCCCCATTTGAGATTTTCTTGACAAAAGATACTGGAGTATCTATTTCCTTCTCCAGCTCATTTTACAGATGAGGAAACTGAGAGAAATGGGGTAAGTGACTTGTCCAGGGTCACACAACTAATAAGTATCTGAGGCTGGATTTGAACCCAGGAAGATGAGTCTTCCTCACTTTAGGACATGCACTCTACCCTCTGCACCATCTAGCTACCCCTCTGGCACATAGTTAGTGCTTTATAAATGTTTCTGGACTGAAGAGAAGTAAGAAAGAGCTCTAAAATGTTTTATATTTAGAGCTGGTCTGTCTTTCCCTATCTATAAGAATGTCATGCTTATAGAGAAAATTTCTTTCAATTAGTGAAAAAATATTGTTAGGACATCTTTACAGGTTCTAGAGAGTACTAATTTAATATTTCTTGAATATTAGTAATATGCTAAGATAGTAAATGGTCAGAGAAGAAAAATTTGTGTAGACTTTAGGACCTAGAAACCCCTCAGATATTGAGATAAGACAGAAAAAGGAAAAGAAGGAAGATGAGAAAGACAGAGAATTATGAGATGTGTGTGTTTGGAGTGGGGTATTGATCTCCTGATCAGTTTGAAGACATCTCTTCCCCCACTGCAAGGGGTTCTCAATCTGGGGTGAATCTATAGATTATAAAATGTCTATGAGTTTAGATGGGGGAAATTACACCATTTCAATATTGTTAATTTCCCATTTTATTTTATATTTAAGGGTTCCATAAGTTCCACCAGATTGCCAGTGGGGTACGTGACACACAAAATGGTAAGTCCTTCAGAGGACAATTGACAAGTCCTGATTATATTCCTGTGATTGGAGCTGTCCCCAAGATGAAGGAATGATTGACACAAAAGGTTGGTGCTTATAAGAAGAGAAGGCAGGGAGGCCTGTCCTCTTCCCCAGAAATTCGAGAGCAATTATTCCTTTATCTAGAGTTAGAAACTACTGACATTAAGCCACATAGTGTTAAGAGGAATTTTCAGTGGCAATCCTCCCAGGCTCTCCTGGAAGCAAAGGCAAAGCTGACTTCCAAGGACTGAATAAAACCCTTCCTCCCAAAGCCCTGGCTGGCTAAAAATCTGTAGTCAGGCTACTTTAGAGACCACGGTCTCAGACTTTATCAATGATTAAAAAAAAAACCCAGTCATTTCAGGATAAAGCCTTCCAGTACCTTCCATTCCCCATGACCTATTGAATTCTGTCTTGTAACAAAGAAAAATATTTAAGCAAAAATAACCAATTTAATGACCTCATCTGACAATAAATACAACATTCTGTCCTTGTATTCCCCCTCACCCCCTGCTGAGAGGGGACTCGGTAGTTTTAATTATCTGTTGTCTGAGTCCAAGACAGATCATTACTTAGAATTTGACTTCTTTTTAATTTTTTCATTTATATGATTCTAATTATTGTGTATTTTATACTTCTAGTAGTGATTTCATCCTGCTTCAGTTTATACAAATCTTTCCAAATTTCTCCTAAATCCTCATATTTATCATTTCTTATTTCTCAGTAACATTACATTATAAGCATGTTCAGTCACTCCCTGATTCCTGGGAACCCATTTGGATTTTTTTTTCTGATAGTTTATCTGCAGTTATGACTATTTTGGCATATGTTAGACTTTGCAAGGTCTTTGACCTTTGGACATCTGCTTAATGAACTGACCATTAGGTCAAAGGTTATGAACAATTTAGTTACATTTATCCTATAATTTTAAATTTTTTCCCAGGATAGTTGAATGTATTCAGATTATGTTCCCAATGTCCCACCCACATTAACTTCTGTTGTAATGTTGTTGTGGTCATCTTTGCCGCTTGATAGGTGTCAAGTGAAAGGGATTTGAAGTTCTGAAATTTCCATCCTAGGAAGGAATGAAGGAATGTGTTATAACTATTGCAAATGGTTTTCTCTGCAAGAAGAAAGCACAAATAAAAAGAACTTTATGTGCGTAATAGGGTCACCGGATTGGTAGGTCAGGGGAATAAAGCAGCTCCAGCTTTTTTAGATTTTATCAAAGCATTTGACTGACTACCTCTGTTCTTGTGCACAAGAAGGAAATATATGGGTTAGGTAATAGCACAGTTAGGTGGATTTGGAAATGGCGGAAAGATAGAACAATGAGTAGATTAATAGATGGATGTCAACTTAGTTGGAGATTTCTTTCCGGGGACTGTTCTTTGGAGGTGTACTATATACATTTTAAATCAATAATTTCTATGATAGTATAGATATCTTTGTTAAATCAGTAGAGAAATTTGGGGAGGATAGTAAACATACAGTCAAGATCAAAATAGTTCATGCCCATCATTCTAGATAGGCATAATTTCATGTAATGAAATTTAACACTAATAAAAATAAATATAAAATTTTATATTTACACATTTCAAACAAGCAACAACCTTATTTACCAGGATAGGAAAGAGGAAGTGGGACTAGACAGTTTGTGCGTATTTCAAAGGCCATCCCTGGGAACCTGCTCAGATTTGTCTATTCAAGTTCCAACTGACCATGTTGCAGCACTGGAGTTTATTCTTATTCATGTGGTGATCCATGACTTGGTAAACCCTTCATCCTTCCTCAAGCTTCCAAAGCAGTCTCTGGCCTGCACTCTGCTATGTAGTGTGTTCTGTTTCTCATACCTCTCCTTCTATGAAGTGGAGTAGGGTTCTGTGATAGGCAACACTTTTGCCTCCATCCCAATTTTGCTTAGCATACCCTCAACTCAACTAGGTGAGCTTGTACCCAGGCCTCTGGCTAGCTTTTCTATTTTGGGTTTTCTTTGCTGAGTAGGTGAGAGGACATCATTCTCAGGGTGAATTTGTCTGGGCTTGGAGGTGACAGTGACTTCAGGATGTTCAGAGACACTGGGCTCTATTTAGATTCAAACTGTCTGTGGCAAAGGACCATGCACTTAGAAGATTAACTCAAGCCTCTTTTACCAGCAGAAGTAAACAGGGAATATTTTAAACAGTGTCAAGCTGAAGTGAAATGCAAAATACCTAATTAACCATCCTTCAGACTGCCCTACTGTTTGACCTTGCACGGCCCTCCTGTACTCTTCTCAAAGCCAAGTGCAAATCTTGTCATCATTTTCATGTCATGATCCTTTTTGAGAATGAAGGATGAACACACAACTGTTTGATGAGGAGACTTAAGGGTGAACCTCCAAGCAAATTCTAACATTAGTTTAAGTTATTGAATCCTGTTTTTAAGTTCACTGTTAATGTGCATTTTGAGTTCTTTTTTTTTAAGCATTTCTTTTGTGTGTAAGAATAAATTTCCATTCCTGTGTCAGATTTATATTATACACCGACAATACTTTTACTCCTCTCTTTTGGAGAAACTTTAGATATAAGCCATAACCCAAGTTATAGATAATTTGAACTTGTGACACGAGGATTTAAGGAGCTGAAGAGTCTGAGAAAAGAGTCTAATTCTAAGCCCTATCATTAGAGATAGGATCCCAATCCTGAACCTGGTTCACTCCATATACTCAATACAGAACAGGGAATGGGCACAGTACCCTATCTCCCTGTAGATCCATGTTCCTCAAGGATAAAAAAAGATATAGTTTTCATAGCTTGCAAATTCAAAATGATTCACGAGTATGTTATGGCTGGCTATCAGAAATCTAATGTTCACCTACAGGATACAGAGCCATAGTGTCCAGAAAGGAAAGTGTAACTCTGCTGTCCCATGCCCTCTTCAGGCTCTGCCTCCATCATTGTGTTCAGTTCTAGGAAGAACTCTGATAACCTGGAGTGCATCCAAATGAAGGTGCCATGTTGGTTAGGGGTTGGACATCATGTGTATTAGAATTATTTGAAGCAACTGGGGATGTTTACCTTGGCAAAGAGAATGCATAGGGAGACATGATACTTCTTTTAGTTATTTAAAAGTCTTTGTTGTGGAAGAGGAACAAGACTTGTTTTGCCTGGTCCATGAGGAACACGAGGGATAGTAAAGAAAAGTTTCAGAGAGGCAGGTTGTGGCTTGGTGAAACAAAAAACTTACTGAGAATCCTAAGGATTCCTGAGAATCCCAAAATGGGTGGCCTCAGCTGGAAGTAGGCTTTCACTCACTGGAGTATTTTTGAATACAGGCTAGATAGCCACATTTTGGCAATATTATGGGTGGAATTTTGATTCTCTGAGATCACTTCCCACTCTGATATTCTATGTTTCTCAGAATCACAGGACCTTTAGTCAGATATTCAGAGCTAGAAGGAACCCCAGGGACCCTCTCATCCAATTTTGAAGTCTGTTTCATGGTCAGTAGCCACATTTGAAATCTTTAATGATTTAGGGTCAACTCTGAGTATCCTATACATACGAAGGGTCTCCATGCCCTGTTTCCTGATACCTGATCCCTCACATGTCATCCCATGGAGGCAACCAAGATTTATTCCAATTTAGAGCACTTAGACCATGATTAACCCAGATAGGCACAGTCTCATAAAGAAGGAAATTCATTCTCTTATAGCAGCTCTGATGTCTACTAGTAATGTTACCCTGGGCAAGTAACTCCATCTCTGTTTCCTCATTTGTAAAATAGGTATAATAAGAGCTACTATACCTATTTCATAGGATTATTGGAAAGATAAAATATGATAATGTATGAACCTTGCTTTGTAAATTTCAGATTGCTATAGAAATAGCAATGGTGATGATACAAATATAGACAGCAAGTTTTTGATACTTAAGAACATTGACCCTAATCATAAGGTAGGAGTAGGAGGAAGGAGACTTTTTCTGGATTTCTTGCATCCCTATCCTATCAAAGACATTGAAAAAGGCACTGGTCCTGCTCCCAGGAGGAAGAAATGCTCATGGAGTCCTCATAGGATCATAGGTCTAGAACTGAAGGGATTTAAGAAGTTGTCTAGTCCAATCTTGTCATGTTACAGATGAGGAAACAGGCCAAGAGTGGTGAGGCAACTTGCTCAGAGTCATGCAGCTAGTAAATGGCCAAACCATGATTCTAACTCAGCTCTTTTGACTTCCAAGTTCAGCATTCTTCCCAGTGAGTCATGCTACTACTCCTTTTCCAGTAATAGCTCATATATATATGTAGATATATACATGTATATATACTGTATGTGTGTGTATATATGTGTACTATAAATAGCATTTTAAGGTTTACAAAGTTCTTTCCTCACAAATAACATTTATTATCCTCAATATTATAGGATTCAAAACTAGAAGGGACCATACAGTTTGCATCATTTTCAACCTCCTCATTTTTCAGATGAGGAATCATTTCAGAGGGAGAAAGTTACTTGCCCATAAAGTTTTCTTCAGTAAAGACTAAATATTTAGCTTCTGACTCCCTACAAAAGACTAAAAGTTGGGAATTTAGATATCATGGAATCTTAAGATGTCAGGAGTAAGAAGAAACCCCAGAGTTCCCCTAATCCAACTGATTTGTGATGCCCCAATTCCTTCTCTCTAACCTTGAGGCAGCTAGTGATGCAGTGGATAGAATTCTGGGCCTGGAATTAGGAAGACTTGTGTTCAGATCTGACTGAACATCTGCTAGCTGAGTGACCCTGGGCAAGTCACTTAACCTCTATCTTCCTTAGTTTCCTAAATTTTAAAATGAGGATCAAGGTTGTTGTGAGGATAAAATGAGGCATTGCCAGGCAAATAGTAGGCACTTAATAAATGCTTGTTCCCTTCTCTTTCTAATCTAGCTCTGAAATAGCAATTAAATCAACACTGTCATCCCTGATAAGGCTATGTCAATCAACTGCCCTATGAAGCCAATCACCATGCCCTCATCTCCCTTGTCCAAAAATACTCATTTCCCATCTTCTACTCCCTTGTATGCATGCATTATCTTACATATTAGAATGTGAGTGTCTTGAAGGCAGGACTATCTTACTTGTCCATTTGTACTCCCCAAGGTATAGTACAGGGCCTAAAATATGGTAAATGTTTAACAAATGCTTTTTCATTCATTCATTCATTCATTCATTAATTCATTCACTCATTCATTTATTTGAGTAAGGAATAGATCCTGTATTCAAACATGGTTCCAAATCTAGAGCTCTTTACACTACAAGCTACTGCCTTGAAATTCCTTTTTTGTTTAGAAGCCACATTAAAGGTGTTGGTTGGTGTCATACAGTTATTTTTCAGTTGTATTTGACTCTTCTTGACCCCATTTGGGGTTTTCTTAGAAGAGTTGGTGGAGTGGTTTGTCATTTCCTTCTCTGGCTCATTTTACAGATGAAGAAAGTGAGGCAAACAGGGTTTAGTGACATAGCCAGGGTCACCCAGATAGTAAATGTCTGAGGCTGGATTTGAACTCAGGAAGATGAGCCATCCTCACTTCAGGTCCAGCACTCTATCCTCTGGGTCACCTAGCTCCCCTTTTGCTACCTAGTAGCGTACTTCAAGTGAATTATGGGTTAGTTAAGTGTTTGTAGGCTGACCTGGGAACCTAAGCACCAGTTGTTGACTTGCCTCTATGGAACAAGGCATTCCAAGTTTCAGTCAGCTCACCAAAGAATTTTTGGAACATAACCTGTTTATATTATAGGAACTGCCTGTGACTTAAAACAAAGCCATTCCAGCAACAATACCCACCTTGTTTCTACACTGTTTTAGGGAGTCTGCAAATGGGTCTGCAAATACTACAGCACTGTTTTGAAATATAAGTATATCTTAAGTTAATAGAATTGGAAAATCCCAGTAATGGAAGGAAACTTAGAGCCCTCTAGGAGTCCTGAAACATAAATTTTTCTTTTCAATATTCCTGTCAAGTAAGCCTCTCCCTTCTCCTTGAACACTTTTAGTGATGGGGAACTAACTCTCTTTTGCAGTGAGGAATTCCTAGTCTTACAGATTTAGATCCAGAAGGGACTTCAAAGGTCTTCTAATCCAAATCCCTTAACTGACAGCCAAATGTAGAGGAAAGAGCTCACTGGACTTAGAGCCATAATAGACAGAAATTTTAGATGTGTGACCTTGAATAAGCGGTTTAATCTCCCTGAGTCTCATTTGTAAAATATCTGCATTGCCTACCTCACAGGATGCTTATAAATATCAAATGAGATGATGTATGCAAGGCATTTCATCACTATATAATTGCAAGATATTACTATTCTTACATGTGAAAACACTTTGTAAAGCACTATTCAGATATCAGGTATACCTGTATTGAGAGGCAACTTAATTCTCCACTAAAATCCTCCTCCATTGCCTCCTCTTTGAGTAAGGGTGACCCATGGTCACTGAAGGCTATGATAGCAGAGTTCACTATCAGCTTTAAGTCTTCTTATGTTGGAAAAATTTTAAGTTTCAGTCAACCAATTAATCTATAAGCGCTTCTTAATTGGTTACTATGTGCTTAGCACTACACAAAGCTCTGAAATATATAAAGAAAAAGTTAAAACCCCAAAACCCCTTGCCTTCAAGGAGTTTTTCCTCTAATGATAGAGACAATCTGTATGTAAATAGGAATGCAGAGTGAGTACAGAGTCAATGTATGGTAGTCTCGGAGAAGATACCCTGCAACTGGGGGATGAGGAAAGGCCACTTACTGAAGGTGGAGTTTGATGTCGAATCCTGAAGGAAGCCAAGAATGCTAAGGGGCAGAGGTGAGGATGGAGAGCATACCAGGCAGGGGTACAGAGATGGGAGATGACAGCTAGAACAGGATCCTGGCAACAGGCAGGATGTACCTCATCCAAAAATCTACCTAAAGACTCAAAGGGGTTATCCCCTTTTTCTCGGAGGTCATTATGGTTCAGAGAATCACTCAGCTAAGGCACAGGGATATTACGCTATGTGCTAGTGAAGGGAATACCCCAAATGATGAGAACAGGAACTTGGGAGAGAGAGAAATCCTACAGGCCACTTCAAGTGGTGTCATTGGTCACAAAGAAGGAAATGAGTTGAAGAGGAAAGGGTTGAAATCAGGAAATGCTTTTTTTCCTTTCTAGTGAAAAGATGAAGCAACATCAGCTTTGACACGTATAGAACAAGCACCAGAATAATTTCCAGGGTTGTGATATGTGAAGACCTTGGGAGTTTTGCATCCTTTTATTTTTTTAATTCCTAGGAAATGAGCTAATTGAGTTTGTACATCGTAGAATGTTAGAGCCAAAAGGGACTTTATTTTATGGATGAGGAAACAAAAACTCATAGCAGTGAGATGATTTCTCTGAAGTCATGCAGTGAGGTAGCAGGAGAGTCATGATTAGAACTTGGGTCTTCTGACTCTTGGTTTTTTCTTTTTTTCCTATACACTTGAACCTCACCCTCAATCCCATGACACTTATCTCATCTACCTAGGACAGAAATTTAAGCAAATTGACTGTATTTTTCACTTAAAAAAAATTCAACATTACTATTTACGATTCTATATTATCTACTATTATTACTGCCTATTATTATCTACTGCTGCTATGACTATGACTACTACCACCACCTACTACTACTACCTACTACTATTACTACTACTACCACCACCACCACCAAACTTCCCTGATACTCCCTGGACATTTCCGTATCATTTTGCTTCTCTTCAGTTCATCATCATATCCATCTCTCCTTCACCTCCCTGGAAGCTTGGGCTTCACCCTTGCGATGCTGACTGTAATAAGTGAGCTTTTGCTTTCTATTTCCCAGAACCAGGCCAGCATGCCAATTCCTGGCTTCCTTTTATGCATTGTTTCCATCTCCCCCCTTCCCAACCCTCCCTCTGCTGGAAATTAAGCTCCTTAAGGTGGGGATAGGATCATCTTGTTTGCTCGAATTTGAATCCCCAGTGTGTAGCATACCTCCTGAGAGTAAGTACTTAATAAATACTTTCTTATATATATATATATATATATATATATATATATATATAACAAAAATAGCCACCAGACTGACTTAAGAATAGGTGAAGGCTAAATAGCCCATGGTGATTGAGTCAAATGTTTTTAGGTTTTCCTGCTCAGAGTTCATTGAAAACTCCATTCCTTATACAGATGAAGCCGACTGATCAGACACACTTGGTTAACTCTTGTAGACAGAGAATAATTTTTCTTTTTGGATCAGGCTTCTGATTTCATTGGTGTATGGAATGACCAATTGAGTTAATTTCCTCTACCAATGCAGGTTGGCATCAGCTCTGCAATTTATAATTTTGAGTGAGTGGTCTGAAGCATTGAAAGTTTGAGTGATCTGCCTATGGTCACACAAACAGTATGTGTCAGAGTCAGAGTTCTTCACTCCAAAGTCGGTTCTCTATCAAATACTCTATGCTACCTCCTCTCGTTAATGTTGTGGAATTTATCATGGTGAGAGGTCTTTTTTTTTTTTAATTACAAGGTTGTGTATTGTCAAAATGAAAACCCCATTCCATTCTTCTATATTTGACGAAGCCAAATTTCTGAATTTTTTATTCATATCTGGCAAAATGAAAACACAAGGAAGCTTTGACCTTGTCTGTTGACTTTGCATTTATTACACTGACTTCAATTAATTCCACTTCTGCTTTTTTTAAAAAATTGCTCAACTCTTTTTCTTGCTTTCTTTGCCAATAGGAAAGAACAAGCAAATTCTCTTAGAATTCACTCATAGCCAAAGATCTAAACCAGCAACCTATATCTATCTGTATCCCTGCCTGATTTTCCAGTTGAAGAGGATTGCCAGAGGGGCTAAAGATTCCAGAAGTATGCATGGCAACCCAGCAGATATTTTGCCTAGACTTCACAAAGAGCAGTGACATTTTCACCTTGTCGTTAAGGAGAGTTCTGAGGATTTGGAGATTGTATCTTGGTTGAGTTATGCAAAGGCAGGAGGATGGGCTGGTGGGTCTGAGTGCACCCTGTACTTGGGCCACCATTCTCCCCTATGGCTTCTGTGAATCAAGATTCTTGGTGGGTTGTTTTTGTGGGTGATGGAAGTCATGAAGCTGTGGGCAAAGCCTGTGGAAACAGTTGGGCATGGAGAGGGCTAGTGAGGCATACAGATAATATGTCCCTGATACTTTTCATTCACATACCTCTGTCCTTGTAAGAGCAGCCCTCCAGTAACTGTATAAACCTCCATTTACTCTTTTTTTTCCTGAGGAAGAAAGGAAAGAGAGAGGAAGAGAGACAAGAGAGACATCCATCTGAGGTTGTTAACAAAGGAAAACAGTCATCATTTGTGTTTTGATTTCCCAACCATACTTTTCTGCACTCATTTTCATTTGCTTTGATAAAGAGGAGTAATGGTGGCCAGTCAAATCCATCAAGGGTTAATATGGTTATTTTTTACATACTCATAAGTGTCTGCTAATATATCTATTACATATTATCTACCCAGCTGGAAAGTAGATTCCTTGAGGTCTGGGTTCTCAATAAATACTCTGAGTACTTAATACTTAGTATTTTTATATGCTCCTATGTGCCTGTTAATATATCTATTACATATTATCTACCCAGATAGAAAGTAGATTCCTTGAGGTCTGGGTTCTCAGTAAATACTCTGAGTACTTAATACTTAGTATTTTTATATGCTCCTATGTGCCTGTTAATATATCTATTAGATATTATCTACCCAGATAGAAAGTAGGTTCCTTGAGGTCTGGGTAAGATCTACTTTACAGGATTGTTGTGAGCACTGAATGAGACAATATGGACTTTGCAAGATGAAAGTGCTGTCTAAGCAGTTTATTATAATTTTTTATTACTATTGCTACCTCATTTTTCTCTCTTTTTGATAGAGTTCAGTTAGGATCTGTCCTGGGACAAGTTGCTTTCCTGCTTAGTAGCAGGAACAATTTTATATTTAATATTCTATAGACTATTGCTTAGATAAAATGATTGCCTTTTGGACTGGAATAAAAGTGTCAGGATATAAACTCATCCTCTACAGGCTCACCACTAAGGAAGCATCTTTACTACCACTGCAGTAGCAGATGGTGACAGGGATGATATCTGCACCTCATCCTCTTCTCATATGAGTTCTATCTCATTTGCTAGGTCTCTATATTTTGAAAGCTTCTCATTCCACAGAGTTTGGAGATTGTGGGTATTGGGTATTATGGAGTGCTCACAAGTTTTTATAGATTTTATAGGTTATTTCCAGATTATAGTTATAGTTTTGTCCAGGTTATTGTGGGCAACAGTTGTCTGTGATAATGACATAATTCTAATTCTCCAGGATATTTTGAAATTTGAATTTGTAGCATGGTTGTATTGTCCCTGGAGGACCTTTTGATTCCATTTTTCAAAAATCTTAGCCTTAGTTCACAGGCTGTATCCAGAGATAAACTATGTTCATTTGCACTAGATAAATCCAAAGTGTTTACTTCATTCTGCTGCTTGGTGAAGGACATATACTTGTTTTCTGAAAGTGTTATCTGTTTATCATGTGTTCTATGAATGTCCTCAATATTATTCCTTCTTTTTGATGAGGAATTATACTCTTTGCATAATTGCTTTGAGTTGATGGTTCAGTCTTTCCTTATTATCACATGGGCTTTTGTTAAGATAATTTCCAAATTTGTTAGGTTCTATTTGATCATTCTGAAGATGCAACTGGTATTACATAGTCATTCTGTTCTGATTTTAGGATAATAAGTTTAGGTATCACCTTTATCTATTGGTTCAGTGTGACTTTCAGATTCAAGCTTGTGGCCTTTGGTTTCTAACTTTCCTTGGCATATGTTAAAACTTTTACACTTATTCAGTCCAAGGCATTTTTATGTCAACAGAAAAAGATTCCACGGAATGTAGGAGCTGGTTGAAACTTGATGTCATCTATGTACAGGAAATTATTAATAAGATGTTTTGGTTGTTACCTCTTTAATATGGAAGCCATGCCTACTTCTGTTTAGGAGAGATGCTAATTTATTTAAGGTGAGGCAGAAACATAATAGGAGGAAATTATCTTCTTGAAAAACGTCACATTTTATATTAATTGCTTTTCACATTATTGTGTTAATGGCATATTTTAGAGACAGTTTTCCATGTGAAAATCCTTTTACACTATACTTGAGTCTATTTTCTATATTTACAGTACATGAATAAGTTGAGAATACAGAATGGAATTGAAGGTTTCATGTGCATGAACAAAACCAGTATAAATATTATGATGCATCCAGGCAGCTTATTACTTAATTATTGGATCAATAATAAGTTGTTCTTAATCTGCCCCTCCCTTTGTGTTCCTCAGTCAATGAATTGTTTTTTTGTGTTTATATACTTTTTAAAAAGTGATGCAAACAGTGAATGCTTTGTATTTGTAATTGCCTTATATTTTGGAGAGGTAACTGATGTTCTCATCTTTTTGTAATAGATGTACGTTGTCTTCTGTTAAGGAAGGTTCCATTTGGCTTTCATCTGGGATAAAGCTGCCAAAGAGTTGTGCTAGTAATTTATGTGCCAGAGTGGAATAAATGTTTGAGCCAATAATTAAGGCTTGTAATCTGAACCAAGTAATGGCTTTCTAGCTTTGTAAAAAAGTTAGTATTTCAGTCACCTCCCTCTTTGTAGTTCATTATACCATCAAAGTATAAATCAACTTTTTATTTCTTGTTTGATACAATTCAATTTTTTTGGTACATATATTGTCTTTCTTGAGGTCATAAAGTTTACCAGATATTTTCTACCTCCTCCTTTTTTTGAGTAGGAGGCAGTTCTTGTTTATTTTTGATTCATGGAGTTATGTTAGGAGAATATGCTTGACACCATGATCCATGGAACAAATTAATGTAATGGTTGGTGAGGTTGGAGCCAGAACTGATTGTATTTATTGGAATTAACACAATAAATTTACTGGTTCAGGTAACTTAAAAGGACCATAGATTTAGATCTGGAAGGAACTTAGAGATAATCTAGTCCAACTTTTGCATTTTATAAATGAAAAAACTGAGATCCAGTGAGATTGAATAACTTGCCCAAAGTCACACAGATATTGGATATTATAGGTATATTTTGAATCCAGGGCCTCTGATTTGGAGGCAGGTAGGTAGTGCAGTGGATAGAGTGCCAGGATTGGATTCAGGAGGACCACACTTCAAATTAATCTTCAGACATTTACCAATTGTGTGATCCTGGGCAAGTCACTTAACCCTTTTTGCCTCAGTTTCCTCACCTGTAAAATGAACTGGAGAAGAAAATGCCAAATCACTCTATTATGTTTGCCAAGAAAATCCCAAATGGGGTCATGGAAAGTTAGATACCACTGAACAGACTCAATAGCAACAACCTCTGATTTGAGGGTTGGTGTTTTTACTGCACTGTTCTATCTCTTTGGAGGTGGCCAAGAGGCACAGTGGATAGAATGACTTGGAGTGAGGGAAACCTGTGTTCAAATCCAACCTCAGATCATTTACTAGTCGTATGACTCTGGCCAAGTTGGTTAACTTTAACTTTCCTGTGCCTCAGTTTCTTCATGAGCAAAAGGAGGCCATTGGATATAATGGTCTCCAGGGTCCAGCTCTAAATCATAGTTTTACACATATGGAGACTGTCCAATTTGTTTCGGGGCAGTATTCAAATCCAAGTATCTCTGAGGCTAATTTATGTGATCTTGACCCTTTTGCCATGCTGTGCCATTCAATTAAATTATTATGCCAAACAAAATGTTCACTAGGAAGATTCAATATCCTGAGGAGACAGAAAGAAGTTCCAGAAATGTAGAAAGTAGAATTCTTCTTATGCCATAAAAAAATTTCCATGAAGTTAAAAAAAAATCACATTTGTATTATGACAATAGATTATATTTACATAGTGTTTTATAGTTTACAAAGTGCTATTCTTGTCACAATTCTTTGTAGAAATGTTATAGTATCCCCATTTAGCAGATATGGAAGCAGAGAGAGGAGATTGAATTCTCCAAAGTCCTGCAGCTTCAGAAGTGGAAAATGCCTAGGTCTCTTCTGACCTGGGGCCAATATTTTTCCCCTACTGAAGTAGCCATGGAAAGTGACTGAGGCCTCTCAGGAGTGGGGAGATATTAGAGCTTTTCTTGGGAAGAAAAATCAAAATCTTGAGGGATAAAATCACTTCTACTCTTAATCAGGTGCTACCTAAATATTTATCTTAGGCCTGGTACATAGTAGGCATTTAATAAATGTTTCTTGATGAATTAGTTGATTGAAATTCAGTTTTTCAACCATTTTGGAGAGCAATTTGGAATCATGCCCAAAGGGTCATAGAACTGTACATACCCTTTGATCCAGCAATGCCACTACTAGGTCTGTCTCCCAAAGAGATCATAAAAAAGGGAAAAAGACCCATATGTACAAAAATATTCATAGTAGCTCTTTTTGTGGTGGCAAAGAATTGGAAATTGAGGGAATGTCCATCAACTGAGGAATGACTGAACAAGTTGTGGTGTATGAAAAGTGCTTTCTATTACAGAGAGGCGATGGATTTAAGGTGAAGAAGGAGACAGATGATTTTTTTTCTCCTCCTATTTTTTTCATTTTAAATAGTATTTTATTTTCTCCAATTACAGGTAAGGACACTTTTCAACATTCAGTTTGAAAAAAAATTTGAATTCCAAATCTCCTCCTATCTTTCCCCTACCCCTTCCTAAAAAGGTAAGAATTTTAAATAGGTTATATATGTGCAATCATATAAAACATATTAGTCATGTTGTGAAAGAAAAAAACAAACCAAAAAGAAAAAAAACAGAAAAAATAAAGAAAATGAAAATATTATGCTTCCTTTTACATTCAGACTCCATCGATTTTTTTTTTAATCAGGAATCCTTTGAAATTGTCTTGGATCATTGCATTACTGAGAAGAGCTAAGTTACTCATAATTGATCATCACATAATATTGTTGCTACTATGTACAATATTCTCCTGATTCTGCTCACTTCACTTTGCGTCAGTTCATGTAAGGCTTTTCATATTTTTCTGATAGCCATCTGTTCATCATTTCTCATAGCACAATAGTATTCTATTGTATTCATGTACCATAGCTTGTTCAGCCATTCCTCAATTGATTGAGCATCATTCTTTGCCACTAAAAAGAGAGCAGCTATAAATATTTTTGTACATGTGGGTCCTTTTCCCATTTTTATGATCTCTTTGGGAATATGGTCCTAGAAGTGGTATTGCTGGATCAAAGGGTATACACAGTTTGGTTGCCCTTTGGGCATAGTTCCAAATTGCTCTCCAGAATGGTTGAATCCGTTCACAACTCCACCAACAGTGCATTAGTATCCCAATTTTTCCACATCCTCTCCAATATTTATAATTTTCCTTTTCTGACATATTAGTTAGTCTAATAGGTATGAGATTGTAGCTCAGAGCTGTTTTAATTTGCATTCTCTAAACAGAAATGATTTAGAGCATTTTTTTTCACATGACCATAGATAGCTTTGATCTTTTCATCTGAAAATTGCCTGTTCATATCCTTTGACCATTTATCAGTTGGAGAGACACTTGATACTCACTAGCTGTGTGACCTTGGGCAAATCACTTAACTACAATTGCCTCATCCTGGGTCATCTCCAGTCATCCTGAGGAATATCTGGTCACTGAATTCAGATGGCTCTGGAGGAGAAGTGAGGCTGGTGACCTGCACAGCCCTCCCTCACTCAAAACAAAGTCAAGTGCAAGTCATGTCATCATTTCTCTGATGGCATGGTCTTCTTTGGCAACGAAGGATGAACACACACACAATTAGGAAGTGACCAATATTTTTATAAATTTGACTCCCATCTCTATATAGTTGAGAAATGAAACCTTTATCAGAGACACCAATAGTTTCCCAGCTTTCTGATTTCCTTCTAATCTTGGTTGCATTGGTTTTCCTTTTTAATTTAATATGATCAAAATTAATCATTTTACATTTTGTAATGCTATCTCTTGTTTGGTCAAAAATTCTTCCCTTCTCCATAGATCTGACAGATAAACTATTCCTTGCTCTCCTAATCGGCTTATGGCATTACCCTTTATATCTAACTCATGTGTCCATTTTAAGCTTATTGTGGTATGTGGTGTAAGATGTTGGTCTATGCTTACTTTCTGCCATACTGTTTTCCAGTTTTCTGAGAAATTTTTGCCAAATAGTGAGTCCTTAATCCAGAAGCTGGAGTCTTTGGGTTTATCAAACATTAGATTACTATGGTCATTTATTACTTTTCTTGTGTACCTAACCTATTCCACTGATCCACTTCTCTATTTCCTGCTACCATAAAGTTTTGATGATTTCCACTTTATAAAGATCTGGTATGGCTATAGCACCTTCCTTTGCACTTTTTTCATTAATTCCCTTGAGACCTTTTGTTCCTCCAGATGAATTTTGTTATATTTTTTTCTAGTTCTGTAAGATAGACATATATAGTTTTGCATGCAGTTTTTGAGGGAATTTGATTTGCTTGACTATGGAGATTTGTTGTAAGAAATTTTCTTTTCTTTTTTTCTTTTTTCCAGTTGGGTAGGAGATGGCAGGGTGAGAAAATAAATTTCTATTAATTTTTTTAAATAGAGGTGTGGGGGTATTACATGAAATGTTGCATGCACTTTCAAGCTATTACACTTAACCATTTTCCTTTTTTACAAGAAATCTCTCACAAAATTGAGCTCATATACAAATGTTTGTAATATCAAAACAAAATACGTCAATAAAACTTAAAAAAGATAAAATCACCCAAGAGAGGTAGCATACAGAGGGAAGAGAAGAGGGCCAAGGATAGAGACTCAGAGAACATGCATATGTAGTCAGGAGTATAATGGAGCCTGACTGTTAGATTTTCAGTGTGAGCATTTATATGTTAGAAATCAGCAAATGCTACAAATCAGGACTTGATTTATTGCTGTGTTATTTTCTTTTTGGATTGTTTGGACTTAAGAAAGCAATGGAAAAAATGGTAATGAGGCAGATTAAACTTTAAAATACCACCCACTTATTCAGTCATTTTGTTAAACATTTACCAGTTTACCTCTGGTCCAGTGAAGGAAACTGAGTCAGAGACACAAGATGAAGTGAAGGAGAAAATAGTATCACAAAAGACAAGGGAGGAGAGAGGACCTAGGGAAGAGAGGTAGTTATTAGTGATTGTCAATGATTCACTAGATGTCATTTCCATTAAGCAGTCTGGTTTTCCACATACTCTCCTTATGCATGTTTATTCCTTCCTGCCAAAAGCAATATCAGGCCTTGTGCCACTCCAAGAAGGGCCAAAGGCAGAAAAATGTTCTGATTTTTTTTTCTTTAGTAAATACAGAATGTAGGAAGTTCTTAAGTGAGTCTCCAACAATTCTTTGGTAGAAATGTCATTTGAGTATAGCCCATTCATCCAGAGGTTAGGCTTCAGTGAACTCAACCCAATGTGACTTAGTGAGAAATTAGGAGGTAACGATAAAAGTTGAGGAAAACAGTTGTTTAAAAGTTCATGTACTTGTTCTGTGGAAGTGATTGGGGTTACCTTCAGGTTAGAGAGAGGGCTAATATTCTTTGTAAAGTGAAATCTAGCCATTTTAGCAAATTTAGTTGCAATTGATTAGACATTATAATAGGTATAAACATAATACATTATATAGTATATAAATATTACATATGTAATAAATACTTAGATTAAAAGAAAGGAGAGGGCCATGCCTTTAAGAAGCTGAAACATTGAAAAGTGATGGCTAACTGTGAGTGAAGGGGTAACAGGAGGTATAGAATTACTACTTCTATTCCTATTACTCATGTATATATATATATCATATATATCTGTCTGTTCCTATTTATATGTATCTTCATGGTTTGCAAAGAGCTTTGTGTATATTATACTATTTTATCCTACCCACAGCCCTATGAGAGTAGGTATTATTGTTTTCCCCATTTTACAGATGAGGACACTGAGGCAAACAATTTAAGTGACTTGCCCAAGGTCACACAGCTAGTAAATGTCTGAAGCTGAATTTGAACTCAGATTTTCCCGACTCTAAGTCCAGCAATCTATCTATGAGGCCACTTAATTACCTTTAATAACAATCTTCCACACTGAAAAAAGATGAAATTATATATTATTCAATTACTTGGTAATATGGCAGAGGTGTGTGGAAGGACAAGGGTTCTCCCATTTCTTGCAATAGATGTTAGTTTTTCCCCTATGGCAACAAAGCTGTTCCTGGAACTTGAATGGCTTTTGCTACCCCTGTCAGCTTCCTGCTCACTTAAGGGCATAAAAAGTCCCATCACATGGAGTTGGTGCCCCTTGACTTGGTCTATTTCTGAAGACCACGAGAGCTTTCATACCCTGCCCTGCCGGCCAGACTTGTCTCCAGATGGACATGAGAGGGATCATGGCCAGAGAAGCACCGAACTACCACATCCTTGTAGATCCTTGCTGGGTTACTTTTGTTAACTGTTCAATGACTTGCAAATGCCTCATTTTGTCACAGCTTCAAACCTGAACAGGGAGCCTCATGAGGTTAAGCCTACCCATACTAGCATGGAAGGCATTTTAGAAAGATTTCCAAGGTTGGCTTTACTCTTCCACATCATGTCTCTGATCCTTGATGCTTCTCAGCTCTGGCTTCTGACTTGTCCTAGAACTCTTCTCGCTCTACATACTCTTCCTCTCTCCAGAAGACTTGGTTCAGGAACTTGGCCTTGTCTAGGCACTCTTCCTGGTCCCCAAGACAGAGCATTGGCCTTAGAGCAACAAAGCCCGAGTTCACATCCCGTCTCTGGTTTTTGGGGTCTGTGGGACCTCAGACAAATCACTTATCCTCACAGCCTCAGTTTCCTCATCTGTAGCATGAGGTGAACTGATTGGCCTCTTCAGCTGGATAAAGCTTCATCAATAGTCCTTTGAGTTCAGGAAACTTCCTGTGCTTATTCAGGGAATCATAGACAGTGGATGGAAGTCTGTGCAACCCCACACCCCTGAGATCCATCTAGAGAACCAGGTTCCTCAGACAACCTGGTGATTCCAAGAGAGGTGGGAGCCATCAGTGGTGACTGTGGAGAAGTGAGGGATTCTTGGGCCAAGTCAGGAGTGGAAAGAATGCGAATGAATAACAACAAGACAGTGATAGTCAAGTGAAGAAGGAGAAATTCCTGAATAAGCAGAGGAATTTCTGGGCCAACCCTCCAAAATGCAGGGAAGACTTTCTGGACATTGCTGTACTCATGTACCAAGCAAGGAGCAAGAAGGGCATGGCACTGATGGGGAGCAGTGGTGTCACACCCAAATAGAAAGGGGGCCACTGAACTGTACATAAAGATCTCTACAGGTACATGTTGACTTAAAAAATTATGTATTAACATTATCCATGTTCTATTGTATTTTTATTTATTTTGTTAAATATTTCCCAATCACATTTTAATTTTGCTTGGCTACACTTTGGAGTGTCTCAGGGTCAGTTATGTTTGACACCTGTCATGTGGAAAATCAAGCATAGACCTTGTCTTTTACTAATACTGTGATCCATGTGGATTGTACAGATTCAGGGGAAAGGTTCTTGTCCCTTTCCCAGGATTTTCCCCTTTCAAGTGGACTTAAAGCCCAAAGGAATATTATAAATATGGAGAATGATATGGATCCCTGCAAAGGTGGGCTCACCTGTAAGAAGAATTATACCCCCTTTGTGGAGGGCAACCATTGTAGTACTGAAAGACTTGAGGACTATGGTATATAGAAGAGAGGTTTGATTATCCATAAATCAGGAGCACCGCACACTTCCCCGGTGAAGATGGGGCTCCCCTGAAGGAGGCTTTGTTTGACTCTAACAACTCTGAGTGCTTCTCCTAACCTGAAGTGGGGGTCCTCACTCATCGTAGTGCTATACCTCTGAAGAGGACTATATAGGTCCCTGGAAAGGTGAGGTTCCCTGCAGGGAGAGAAACTGACGTTTTAATAAACTTGAGTGTCTTCTCTCATTTTTGGTTGAGGTGTCTCAATTCTGTGAATCTATAGGACTGTAAGGGTCCCTGAGTAATACCCACGGAAATGAAGGAATAATAAAGCATTTAGCAAGTGCTTCCTGTGTGCCAGGCACTATGTTAAGCCCTGAACACAAATACAAGCAGAAAGACAGTCCCTACCTTCAAGGAGCCTTTGTTTCAATGAGAGAAAATAACACATACAGGGGGAGCTAAAAAGAGGAAGGTATTTATGCATGATAGTATGGCTTGGAGGAGGCCAAGAAGTGATGTGGAGTCCTGGTTCTTGGGAAAAAACCCTCCTCTATCACAGCCCAGTGTTCTAAGGAAGGAGTTCAAAGGTTGAAAGGAGAGCCATGATTCTTGACTATTTATAGATTCAGATATGTCCTTCGATTTTGCCTTTTTTTTTAAAAAAAAATTGTGTTAAATAAAGCCTGTCCTGTCTTCAATGTGTCATTAGCCTGAGTACTTGCATGGAAACTGAATGTCTCTTTAACATTTCTGAAGAAACCTAGAAATGAGCCAAATGCTGCTATTTCCAGAAGAAACCCTTTGGGTGCATGAGTCAAAGTGAAATTTATGTGTGGAGTACCCAAGACTGAACCAAGTCCATAAACCCAGAGATGACCAGAGTTCTGGTCCAACTTTATTCTATCTCTCTCCCAGAGGAAATAGTTTTGTGAACCTTAAGTTTTGGCCCTTCAGCATGTGTCTCTGGGACTAGAAATGCTGGATTTAGGTCTGTGTAAGTACGAACATATGTCTTAGGTTAATGCTAATAACTTCCGTTGGAGTTCTTATTTCCTGTCGTCTAGCCTGGGACGTTTTGCAAAGTCACTCAATAGCATGGTCCTTTTTAAGCAGAAGTAAAGTGATTCCTTAAGCCAAAGGAAACTCTGAGCAGGAAGAATTAGCTCTCATAGAAACTTTTCAGTCCCCCTGTTTCTACCTCTCTTCATGAAAAGTGGTTGAGTAAAAATGTCCTGTGTTGAAAAACAAAAAAAATCACGTAAAGATTTTCCCTCTCTTTACTTAGATATCCCTGACGCTGTAGTATGTATTTGCCCTTTGGAATATAACCATGTTTCTATGCAGCTTGATGAGCTGCTTCCAAGCTGTTGTTTGGTTGTTTCAGTCGTGTCCGACTCTTTGTGACCCCATTTGGGGTTTTCTTGGCAAAGATCCTGGAGTGGTTTGCCATTTCCTGCTCCAACTCATTTTAAAGATAAGGAAAATGAGGCAAACAAGGTTAAGTGACTTGCCCAGGGTCACACAGCTAGTAAGTGTCTGAGGCCAGATTTAAATTCAGGAAGATGAATCTTCCTGACTCCGGACACCTGTTGTTGTTGTATCAGAAGTGCTGTTCTGTGGGATATGGATTCTACTTGTTCTTATTAGTCCTAGAAGGAAGGACCAGGAGCAATGGGCAAAAGCTGGAAGAAAAGCATATTTGTGATTCCTGTTAGGAAAAATTTATTAATTAGATCTGTTTAAAAGTGGAATGAATGGACTGTCTTGGGAAATAATGGGTCCCTCTCATTGGAGGTCTTCAAGCACACACTGAATGACCACTTGACTATTTTGTAGAGAGGATTTTTTTTAAAGTGTAGGTTGACCTATATGGATGCTGAGGTCCCTTACAGCTCTGAAAATATGCTTATGTGTATTAAAATAAGTCATAAAAAAGAAAATTACAGAAAGTTATGGAATACTGGAGTGATATAGTATATAGCCCCCACTGTGGCCAGATCTTTGAAGCAAGATTCTAATTTTTTTGGAGTGGATAGGTGTGATTGTACTGAAAGTCACAGGAAAGACTCAAATAGTTTTTCCAATACTACATAAAATTCACAATTCTTCAATTCTTCCTTTTGTTTGAAAGTGGGGACAAAACAAGTGGGTTTCTGTAACAGTAAGCACCCCAGTATATATAGGGGGACCTGCTACCACAGGTTCTTGGATCTGCATTCATGAAAGGAAAGACAACTTTTGAGGGGTTATCAATCACTTTAATCAAATACATGTATTATTCCTTTAATTAAGCATATATATCATTCACCTAGTTCAGGGGAGTCAGCACCCTGAACTTCAAAGAAAAAAATACAGAGAAATCAAAGATCAACAGACAGGACTTCCTCTGCCTGACCATCAACAGACAGGTCCAACTGTCTGACCATAGTTACAAGAGAGGGAAGCACCACTTCCCTCTGGGGAACCACTGGGTTTTCAAAGGTGGGGGAGCTCTTAAATGGCCTTGGATCCTGGAACAAATAGAGGGCTTATACTTCTTGATTATACAAAAACAAAAACAGCAAAAGATCCTACTTTTCTTCCCCTTACAATATCCACCCTTCTAGGATCCTTGGCCTTGTAATCTAAGTGGCCATGGATCCTGGAACAAATAAAGGCATTATATTTTGCAATCCCAAATCCAAGTGATTTAATCAGATTACATGGGCAACTTATATCTGAATAGGCATTAACATTTCTTTAGTAAATACAACATAGTTCCCACAGAATAAACACATCATGAACTTTACATTTGCAGAATATATGACATAGCAATTCATTACCAAGGTGGCTAAATGGCTTTAAACAAACACGAAGGTATACACATAACATAACATCATTCTTTAAGGAGAGAGCAACCAGCTCCTCCTTCCTCCATTCCCAAACAGAAATGTCAAAGCAAAGTCCTCTTGGCTCAAATGAGTCAAGTCCTGGTGTTAAAAATGTTCCAGTCCCCACTTCCAAGTCCTGAGGGGCAGCTGGGCAACCAAGCCATCAGAGTGGAGTCCTTGGGAGTACAGGGCACTCTCCCCACCATAGGCAACTCCACACCCTGGGTCCCAAACTGTCCCAGGAGAATGCTGCAAAAAAGCACACTCAGTACCTTGCTGTGCAGTCCCCATCTTGCCCCAGGGCTGAAACTCTGAGCTCCTGGGTTTCTCCTCCTCCAACAGGAGCTGGCTGTTCCCAGCTGCCACCAGGAGCTCTGCTGTCTGCTCCTGTTCCTCTCACATCTCCAAGGTTGGCACACTGATAGTTCTCCTCTTCTGCTGGGTCAGTATGAAGGCAGTTTTCCACTGAGATTCCAGTGCTCTATTCCAAACTCTCGCAGCTCTCATATGGTTTCTGAATAGAATACACTGTCAGGGCCTTCACTCCTCCAGCACAAGGCTAATCTACTTGCTCCCTGGCTCTGGCCGCTCCCACCTTTCAAGGCTCCACAGAACCATAGCCATCACAAGTGGAAACAACAGACAATTATCCCAGTCCCACAAAACCCCATATTTTCCTTTTAATTTATACAGATCCTGCCAACTATGCCATAATATAACAATAAGCACCCCAACATACACAGGGGACTTGTTACCATAGGTTTTTAGATCTGCATTCATAAAAGGAAAGGCAACTTTTGAGGGGCTAACAATCACTTTAATAAAACACATGTATCATTCTTTTAACCAAGCACATATATCATTCACCTAGTTCAGGAGAGTCAGCACCCTAAACTTCAAAGAAAATATAGAGAAATTGAAGATCAACAGACATGACTTCCTCTGTCTGACAATCAACAGACAGGTCCAATTGTCTGATCATGGTTACCAGAGAGGGTAAAATCACAGGAATTTTAAAGCATTAAAACAAAGAGTTTATGTGTTGTAAATCAGTTACAGATCAGAAAGCAGGACACAAAGGATTCCAAAAAAAGAAAGAGAATCTTCAGACAAAGCTGTAAACATCATCAAAGTTTGCTTTTAGCAGATCCCACTTCTAGGTGTTTCTTCCTTCATGGGGCAGCTTTTCCTTTCAAGCTTTAGTGCTCTTATTTGTTCTCTTAGTTCCATACACCCAATCACTCTCTTCCCTCAGTACCTTTCTCTGCTTGTACTCTCTGGACAAAGAAATAGGGCAAACATTTACTGTGTATCAGAGACTTTGCTATGTGCTGTGGATACAAATACAAACAAAAAAAAAGAAGGCATCTCTTACCCTCAAGGAGCTTATGTTTTAATGGGGGAAGACAACTCACAAAAAAAAGGGGAGGTCTGGTAGGGAGAACCTATATGGGGGCAAAATGGCAGGAGAGAAATAAACATGGATCACCTGATCGCTTTCTTAAATGGAAGCTCTGGGCAGGAACTCACAATTCAGATGAGAGGAAGACTGTCAGGAGTGAAGACATCTCCAAGATGAAAAGGTAGCTAGGGACAAAGGTGAAAAAGTCCAGAGAGGCAAGAGCAGAGCTGAGAGAAAGGGACTACATGAACATTTCCAAAATGTTGGCTTGGGTAGGAACTCAGCAATTAGAGGAGGGAGCTGCAGAGATGAAGGCATCTCCAGGGTGAAAAGGTAGCTTGGGGCAGAGGTGAAAAAGTCTACAAAGTCAGAAGTGGAGCTAGGAAAGAAGTCGATCTTACTAGAAATGATCACATCACAGAATCTCAAGACTAGAAGAGACTACAAGGGCTATGGAGTCTAATTCACACCTGAATATGATTCTCCTCTGCAGCACACCTAACAAGTGTGCAATCCATTACTTCTGAGGTAGCCCATCCCATTCTTCTATAGTTCTAATTGGTAGAAAGTTCACTCCCCCCAATAGACATTTTAATCATCTTATGCAAAAGAAAAAATACAAAAGTGAAAAGCCAATGTACAAATACTAATGGTAAGAGGGAAAAAGTTGACATGGGAGAAGGTGGACATTGCAAAGATAATTGAACCTTTGGCCCTATCTATTTGGCCTAATCGATTAGCACACATGCTGCTTTACTGTGCTTGGTTGAGGAAAGGCTGGCAGGGTCAGAATTTTACACTTCAATTGCCAGGCTTCAGTTCAAGAAGTGATACATATTAGTGGGTTTGAAAGGTTAGAAGAAAGTTTCAAACCCATTCACTTTACAAGCTAGGAGAGCTGACTTAGAGCATAGATCTAAAGTTGGGGGTGTCCTCAAAGATGATCTAGTTCAACCCCTGAGGCCCAGGAGTTGAAGTGACTTGCCTGAGATGATATGATTATATATTTTGAGTTGGGAAGGATTTTAGAGATCATCTACTCCAACCCTCTCATAAGGAAACTGTAACCTAAAGAGCTTAAGGGACTAGCCCAAGGTCACATAACTAGTAAGGGAAAGAATTAGGATTTGAACTGAATGCCAGTCATCTCTGGGCAGCGAGGTGATTCAGTGTCTAGAAGGCCAGGCCAGAAAGACCTAAATTCAAAACCATCCTCAGATACCTACTAGCTGTGTGACCCTGGGTAAGTCATTTAACTTATTTGCCTCAGTTTCCCCATCTGTAAAATGAGCTGGAGAAGGAAATGGCAAACCATTTGAGTATCTTTGCCAAGAAAATCCCAAGTGGGGTCATGAAGAGTCAGACATGAACAAACAACAATGACAACAGGTCATCTCTCTTCAACACACCATATGGACTCCTGCGCCATATTCCTTGATCAATACCTGTACTTGCTTAGGAATACCCTTAGAAAACATCTGATAGAAGACCAGGAAGGAGGCACGTTACCCAACTCTTGCCAGAGACGTGATGGACTCAAAAGGCACAAGACATACATCTGTGGCTACTGTGGGATTTTGTTTTGTGGGACTATGCATCTTTATTTGAGGGATTTTTTTATTTTTTATATTGTTTATTGAGGAAAGGGGAAAAGGAAAATAAATGCTTATAAAAATTTTAAAATTTTTTACATTAAAAAAAGAGAAGATCTGATAGGCCAATTCACAGAAAGGAGATGGTAGCTCAATAGGTCCCCTTCTCAGGGTGTTTGAATTTTAATTAGGACTAATATTTAAGTCAAAGAAATGTAGTTCTAACTGGTTGAAATTTCAACCCAGAATTAGGCCTGTGGGAGAAAGGCTTTCTTAGTGGTCTATTCTCTGGTACTTATTTTGTGTCCATTTAAGGCCAGGAAATTAAGCAAATGTGCTAGAAAGCTGGTGGGTAGACAAATCTATAAAATGGGAGCCTTGGGTTAGATTTCCAAGGTTCCTTCCAGCTTTGAATTCTTATGTCAGCAAATCAGTGGTGGAAGCTTGGCTCTAAGAATGAAAGCTGGTCTGGGTTAGGGTCAAAGTAATACAGGAAGTGCTCACAGCTAAGGGAGGGGAAAGTGGGGGAAGGGCTGATATGAGTGTGTTATGTTTCTGGGAGGAAAGGTTTGGGGTCAATCTAGATTCTGAATATTTACATGTAAACAACATTTGAATTTCCAAAAATGAAATGGTAAAGTATTGGGTGAATAAATATTCATCGATTAATATGTGAACAATTGGGTCTTAGGCCTTTTGGTAGGATTCCAGAAGAAACTGAAAGAAGAGCAACTGTTCCTAATATTAAGGCTAGATAGAAAGAACCTATTTTAGTAATTACTAAAGAGTAATTATTTCTCTTTACCCAGGAACTCTGAGGGTCTTCCCCTCCCAGTTTGATTTTTTTTTTTTTTTTTTTTTTTACTAAAGGGGCCATCCCTTGAATAACTTAAAGAAGCCTATTCGTTGAATGGGTATATTTCACTCAAAGTGACAATGTGATAAGACTTTAGCCTGTAAGGGCCAGGGTCTCCCATTGCATCCTGGGCCATCTCTAAACATCCTGTTGAATATCAGGCCACTGGACACAGATGACTCAGGAGAAGAAAAGTGAGGCTTGTGACCTTGCACAGCCCTCCCTCACTCAAATCAAAGTCAACTGCAAGTTATGTCATCATCCTGATGTCATGGTCCTCTTCCAGAAGGAAGGACAAACACAACCACAAGAAAGAACCTATCTTAAGCATTTCCTGAGTGTCAGTCAAAGTGCTGTTGCTGAATTCTGGGGATATACATATTAACAAACAAAGTAGAACCTGCCCTCAAGGAACTTATATTCTAATGAGGGAAGACAACACATGAAAGGGATCTGGAAATTAGAAGGGGGTGACATACCTCTGACAATACAGTTTCCATTTGGTGGAAGAATGAGATGAAGAGTTGGATGTGGACAAAATAAGGTCAAAGGTCACCTTTCTGGGACCAGGGTGACTTCAGCAGCGGAGTCCAAGTTTCTGGTGAGAATGAAGACAGGACCCAGGCATAGTCTAGAGATGACTGAGAAAAATAATAATGAGAGCTGGGGGTTTATAAGGCACTTTACCTACATTATCTCTCTCAGCCAGCCCTAGGAAAACATTGCAGATTTTATCATCTTCACTTTGCAGATGAAGAAATTGAGGTTTAGGGTGTCATTGTTGCGGTTTCAAGATGTGCTGTGGCAGAACTGTTTCAAGAAATTCAGAGTCAGACCACCTCAAATCCAAGTATAGGCATTTATTGAGATTGATGCCTCTCATGGAACAGGCTAAGTTCTAAGAGGAACCAGCAACTTCAGAGAAATAAGATGGATTTTTATAGGTTAAAGATGCAATTACATAACAGAAATTATGAATATTAAAAAGGTAGGAGAGGTTTGTTAAGGGATTAGGTAATAGGGGAGGGATCCCAGTCTCAGTGAAATTATGCATGAGATTACCCACAATACATATAGAAAAACCCATTTTGGTGAGTATGTATGTATGATAATGATATTATCTCTATGTCATAAGTTCATTCTAGGTTAGTTCTTTACTATTACTATGCCTACTTGGAAAAGTCCCTTCTATTGTTTTGGAGTGTACATCCTGCTTGGGCATCCCGGTGGTTCTGCTTTCCGATTGGCTGAGTATTGTGGTCCTGTCTGGGACTAGATGGATGTGTTTGTGGTTGAGGGCATGAACACACCTGATCTTTCTGTGGGAAGTATGAGTTCATGGACACACTTGAGTGAGCAGTGAGGCATATATGAAGGAGTTAGGATATTGAGGGTGGTGGGGGTGAGTGACTAGGTAGAGGCAGTGGGCCTGCTATTCAGTGGGGCTTATAAGGAAGCTAGAATTTTTAGGCTAGTGGCAGCTTTATTAGAATTCCATCAGTGTTGAATTGCCTGTGGTAACATTTTGAGAAAGTGTCAGAGGTGGACAAAGTAGCAATGTTGTAAGTGCTCTGGATTTGGAGTGAGAGAAACTGGGTCCAGATATTGGCACTATTAATTATTAGCTTGGTGACCCTTGAGCATAAGTTGCTTGACCTCTCTGGACCTCAGTTTACTCACTTGTAGAATTAAGATAATAGACTTCACTAGATGGACTCTAAGATCCCTTCTCTCTCTAAGTCTATGATCCAAGTCTCTCCTGATTTCAAGTTCAAAGTTTTTTCTATTAAACCATTGAATATTAGACTTGAAAGGTCACCTCAATCAATGCCCTTGTTTTGCTGATGAGGAAACTGAGGCCCAGAGAGTTGACATGACTTGCCCAAGGTCACAAATGTAGTCCATGGCAGAGAAAGAAGTTTGATTCAAGTACAAAACTTTTTCTTCTCATCTAGATGAGAAAATAAATCAGACACCTAGGACAACTAGTGAACCTCCATAAAAACATCATAGAGAGAAGAGCAAGCTGCCTGAATAGAGACCGAGGATATAAAGGTGTAATTTCTGTTTTTTAGTAAAAGTGAGTCTTTAATTGAGTCTTCTTAATCTATTTATTTATTATCTTAATCAAATTACACTGTTCCCTACCCTCCAAAAATTACCTTGAATACTGGCTGTGTGACCTTGGATAAGTCCCTTAAATTTGCTTTAAGGTTTTCAAAGCATTTTGCAAATATTATTTCAATTGGTCCTCACAGCAACCTTGGCAGGTAGGTACTATTATTATCCCCATTTTACAGGTGAGGAAACTGAGGCTGACTTGCCCAGAATCACAAAGAGCTAGTAAATATTTGGGGCAGGCCACAAATTCCGGTTTCCCTGATCCAGTCTATTGCCTTATCTCTGTGACACCTAGGTTTCTCCGCAGGTTAGAGGATGTAGAAAAAGTGCTAATAATTTGCACTGGTGGAAGTAGTTCCTCACTGAGAACTCCCTACACCAATAAAAACTATAGACTGTTTTAAAAAACATTGTGTCTACTTATACATGTGTGTGTTTCTCTCTCTTCCCTGCCAATAGAATGCAGGTTTTTTCATTTCTTTTCTTTTCTCTTCTTCTTCTTTTTTTTTTTTTTTTTGTCGCAATACTTAGTGCCATACTGGATAGTGTAGTTAAGGCTCAGCACTAGCTGCTTTTTTATGTTTCCTGAGGTCTAGCTCTTGAAACTAAATCATCCTCATATGTTTAGTTCCTCTCCCTTATCGTGGGTGATACTTTGAGGTCAGGGATTATTTTTTGCCTTTCTTTTCATGAGTGATATTATGAACTCTTATTAGATTATGAGCTCCTTGAGAGCAGGAACTGTTTTTTCCCTTTTTTCTATCCTCAGTGCTGAGCACAATGACTGGCACGTCGTAGACACCTAAGAAATGCTTGTTAACTTGACCTCATATATCACAAGGGTCCATCTCTTGGTTACAGAATAGAACTAGGTTTCTCTCCTCCTTCTAGCAATAAACCGTGGCATAGAGGGTTGAATCATTCTCTTGTTAAGAGCCTTTCTCCTTGGATCCGGTGCCTCCTCTGCACAAGTAGGATGCAGCCCTGAGAGACTGCTGAGATACTACCGTGACTCCAACTGCACTATGTTTTAGGGTCTTCAGAAGTCTCCACTGAAACTGCATTTTTAAGAAGAAAAAGAAACTGAAATGTCATTTGTCCTGATGACTTCTTTCTTAGATGTTTGTATTTGGATTTATTTTCAGGGAAACTTATGCCTCATATTCAGTGTGCTAGGTTTAGTTCAGGCCCTTATCACCTAGCTTAGATGATTACAATAGCTTCCTATCTGGTCCTCCCTCTCCAATCCTTCCTGTACCCTGTTGCCAAAGATTTTTTCTTTAAGTGCAGATCTGACCATGTGCCTCCCCTACTAAATTAATTTCAGTGCCTCTCTTTGGCCTCTAGATCTAGGAAGATGCAAACTCCTCTGTTTAGTTTTAAAGCTTTAATAACCTTGCCATGATCTGTCTTGCAGTTTTGTTGTACATTATTCCCTTCCCCCTTACTCTGTGATCAAGCCAAACTGGCCTTTTGCTTTTCCTTATATACGATATTGCTTCTCCCATCTTTGTGCCTTTGGATCATTCAAAATACCTGAAATGTGCTCTTTCCTTATTTCTACCTTATAGTGTGTTCTTTTGTAACACACAGCTCATGTTCCACCTTTTACATGAAGGAAGTAATAAGCATTTATATCGTTCCTTCCTCTTTCCTTTCTTCCTTATCTCCTTTCCTTCCTTCCTCTCTTCTCTCCTTTTTTTGTGTCCCTAGCATGTAACACAGTGCCTGGCACATGGCAGTTGCTCAATGAATATTTAGATTGATTGGATGAATCTCTAAAAATGAAAGCTGTTGTTATCAATGTGTTTCTTCTACAGCTCAGTCAAAAATCAGCAGGAATATTTATGAGCTCTAGGCAGTGTTCCAGGAGATTCATATTGCTCCTTGCTGGGCATGATCTTCCCTGAAAGAGGCAATGTGGTACAATAGAAAGAGCACAGCATTTGGAGGCAGGAGTTTGAATCTGGACCCTGCTAGTGTGACTACTGGCAAGTTACATTAACTCACTGGGATTCAATGAACTTATTTGTAAGATAAGTTGGTGCAGTGGGTAGAGAGCTGGGTCTGGAGTCAGGAAGACCCTAGTTTAAATTTGACCTACACACTTACCAGCTGTGTGACCCTGGGCAATTCACTTAACCCTGTTTGTCTCAGTTTCCTCATCTGTAAAATGAGCTGGAGAGGAAATGGCAGATCACTTCAGTATCTTTTCCAAGAAAAGCCCAGTGGGGCATGAAGAGTCAGACGGGTCTGAAAACAACTAATCAGCTACTACAAAGATGAAGGACTCGACTGGAGAGCCTCAGGTCCTTTCTAGCTCTAACTTTATGATCCTTTGACTTTGGAGCAGTTAATCTAGTGGAAGGATGGTTTTCACCGAGGTGATTTCTCAGGAGCAGCGCTGTGAGAGAATACACCGAATCCAGGATGGTCCAGTGAATAACTTCTGCTGCAGTATTCACTCATTCATTCGTTCAACAAATACGTGGTCAAAACCATCTGAGCATGGCCCAGCCCATACAAAGTGCTTTGGTGAGAACACAAATCCTTTCTCTTGAGGAGGTAATTATGCAGTCTTTACTTCCTACATCTAGACTTCCTTCCTCTTAATGTCTTTTTTAGCTGTTGCTAACTCTTTGTAGCAAGTGGTGGCTTAAGTTAAAATCTTGTCCTTGAGAAACCCTTTCATAAAAGACATGAACATCCTCTGGGAATTAAAAAAAATGAGGATATCTCTTGTAGGGGGAAGGGGCCTTTCTTTCACATACCATCCCCACCCCAGCCTCTTGAAATGCTGGAATGCTTCTGTGGTAGTGAAGACAGGTAGCTAAAAAGTCATTCTCAGGCTCATTTGGTCCATGCAAGATCTTTCAGTTATTAGTAATTTCTTTGCCATAAATAGAGTCTGGTCCCAGGTGGCAAGAGAGGAGATGTATGCCTGAATTATGTATCATAACCAGATTCTTCTTCTGCTCCTAGGCTGGTCACATGTGAGTAATGGAATTCCTTATTCTTACTTAAAATAGAACTCATTGGGATTTGGAGACCTCTGGTAGAAAGTCCATGATTTTTATTATGTTGCATTTTAATAGATAATGCTTAGAAAACATCAATTGGGTCGAGTCAATTTCCCCAATCTGAGTTTTATCAGAAGGGGTAAGGAGTCTTGTCAATGGGACAGTTTATACTCCCGAGTCTCTAGGGAGAAGTCCGAGGAGAAGGGATTTATGTTAATTAGTGGAGGGAGTCCTATGGTTATATTAGCTTACTGAGGGGGACGAGGGGGAGTTGTTGGTCGTTCTCTCTTTCCTCGACATTGTGCAAATGGTATGCGTGGAATGTGCTACACACACAGCTCTTCCCTTGACTCATTGCTTCCCTGGGGTGTGGAGGCCTCTCTAGGCTGACTGGGGGTGGATAGTGGGGTGGGAGTGGGGAGGTGATGGCTATGAAGTCTTTCTGTCCTTTCCCCCTTTGCTGCCATTCCAACATATCTCTACTCTGACACTGAAGAAAAAACGAGAGGCACACTGGCAGGCAGGCTGGATTGTATGGAATTCTCTCCAAATGAGTTTGATTTGAGAAGAGGGGTGGGAGGGGGTAGAGATACCTGTTTTTGTACTTGAAGACACAACACAGTATACTCGCTGGATCAGAGAATTTAGAGTCAGGAACATCTAGATTTGAATCTTGCCCCAGACACTTACTAGTTATGTAACCCTGGGCAAGTCATTTAAAATCTTGAGTTTCCTCATGTGTAAAACCAGGCCATCCAAGGACCTTTGAACTCTAAATTTATGATCCCATTATCTCTTAGTACGAAGAGATTTTGGAAGAGGTGCCAAGCAAAGGAGGAACATGGAGCCTTTTCTCAAATGACAGTGAAATGCATGTGTGTGTATGAGCAGACAGACAATTTCCTGCTTAAGGCTTATGTCTACACAGCCTCAAAATGCTTATGTGAATTCAACACTTCAATTCAGTTAAACGAGCACCTATCCTAAGCACTGAGGATAGAAGCCAAAACAAAACAGTGTCTGTCCTCAACAAGCTTATATTGTATAACAGAATACAGGAACTGCAGATACATAATTACAAGATAATTTGAGGAGGGAGGGAGAGAGAAAAAAATAGAGGGAGAGAGGAGGAGAAGGGGGGGCTAACAGTACCTCAAATTAGCTTTCACATGAATTTTCACCAATTATTTTTTATATCATTTATGATATGAAAATAATATCAGAAATATTAAGGCAAATTCAGTTCGACAAATGGGCAATTAATTACTATTGTGGCTCATAGATTGGACATTAATAACAATACTCAGTATTTGGTAGCTTCCTATTTTAACTAATTATTCTTACTAATTAGATTGTGAGAGTAACTAGTTAATATCTGTACCCTTTAAATTTTGGTGGCCTAGGAGAATTCCTATCTCACCCCACTTTAGTTACATTTCTGCAATCTACTAGAAGTCTGTCAGTTAATAAGTATTTATTAAGCACTTTTTATGTATTGGGTAGTATACTAAATGGAAGGAATACAAAGTAAGACAAAAGGCAATCCCTGCTCTCAAGAAGCTCACATTTTAGTAAGGAAGATGAGCAACTAATGGATCTATAAAAGCAGCTGGGTGTTACAGTGGATCTCAGAGCACTAACCATAAAGTCAGGAAGACCTGAGTTCAAATCTGAACTGAGATACACATCTGTATGAATTCAGGCAAGTCTTTTGACATATGTCTGCTTAAGTTTCCTCACCTATAAAATGAGGATAATATTAGTACCCCTTTCTCAGAGCTGTTTGAGGATAAAATGAGATATTTGTAAAGTCCCTTGTAAACCTCAAAATCCTATGTAAATTATGTTAGATATGCACATATCAGAGACATTTGTGTTTATTCATTTAAAACCCATCCATCCATTGCTACCAAATGGTCCATGTTATTACATGAACAGGACTCATTCATTCAATCTGAATAAATGCCCTAAATTTCCAAGTCATTTAGATTATTTTGCATAGTTGACTATGAAAATTAACTAGTCTGATATCAGTTCCAGAGCTGTGCTAGAACCTATAGGGTTGTAGTTATGAGACCATAAAAAATGAAAGGGCATGAGACTTCTAGTTGGGATTAAGAGGTCCCCAATGAGGTAATGCCCCCAATTACCACAGTATTGGGCTGCAGGGGTGGGGAAACTGTGGCCTCGAGGCCACATGTGATGCAAGAAAGTTTTACAGAACAAATCCTTTTATTAAGGGGATTTGTTCTGTGAAGTTTGGATTCCATCACAGGGCTACACTTGAGGACCTAGGGGGCCACATGTGGCCTTGAGGCCACAGGTTCCCCACCCTTGGATTAGGGCCCTAAGCTTTCATTCCTCTGCTCTCTAGCAAATGTCACATGATAAGACAGCTCTGCTATTAAGATAGCAACATGATTAATCCAGGTTCCTGATGTTCTTGTAGGTCCTAGCCATATGTAGCTTCAATTCTTTACCATGATCTTGCTACATGGAAGGTTGTCTCCAGCAGCTGGTTTTTCTTCCCTTTCATGACTCATTTGGGATTTACTCTTGTGGATACAACTGGCTTTGGGGCTGGAATTTTTGGGGCCTGCCAAATGTCTGAGGCTAACCACAGACCTTGGATTGTTGCCACTCCTTTGGCTGGACTGTCATTGGATTGATTTCTCCTCTTCTTATGATCATTTAGAAGGAGTGCTGCATATGCTCTGAACATGGTCAATCTCTCAGGACTGGTGACCCATGTGAGTAGACATGCTCACTACCGCTATGTCATAGATGATGTTATGGGAAACAGACCAACAGGCCTGTTTGAGAACCTGGAACATTGGAGAAAAAAATTGTAAAACTAGTTTAGTGAAGTAGCTATTCTCTTAACGTGACTACACTGGAATAAGAAGAACCAAGTTCATAATTCGCCCCCAAAACCTGAGCCGTGGGTACAGACTTCCATTACTCCACAGTGACTCAACCCTTCAAGAGAAATTCTGTAGAAGCGGGTTGATCTGCTTTGAGAAGATGGATTACCCATGGCAGCTGTCTGGAAAAATAATTTAGGGTAATGGTTCATCTCAAAAAAGGTTCTTGGACAGTGGTTTTCTGTCTTTGAAGTGTTCACATCATCTTGACAAGATTAACTTTAGATTATACTAATTATTAATTACACATTACGCTCAGCTGGAAAGTTAATGAATTTCCATTTATGTTGTCATGACAAATATAAATTTTCAAAAGGTTATTTTTTTCCTGACATGTGTGAACTCAAGGTGTACCTAAGTGCATGTATATACTCAGAGATGTAGCTATCAACTTTTGTGCTTTGGACCTGTAGCCCCAAGTCACAAGAGACAGAGCTTGGGCTGGATTGGAAAGGAGCTTAATTGACCTATGTCATTTTTGTATTTTAACTCTGTTACTGTCTATTAGGTGAAAAGCTCAAGTATTTCAATGCTATTGGAGAGAAAACAAGTATTCCTATAACATTAAAAATTTCAATGCACTGGGGCAAAGTTCCTATTATCTTGCTCTAATTTCCACTTTGTGTGTGTGTGTGAGAGTGTGTGTGACAGAGAGAGAGAGAGAGAGAGAGAGAGAGAGAGAGAGAGAGAGAGAGAGAGAGAGAGAGAGAGAGAGAGAGAGAGAGAGAGAGAGAGAGAGAGAGAGAGAGAGAGAGAGAGAGGGAGAGAGAGAGGTAAAGTGGAAAGAGCATTCAACAGTCAATAAAAATGCAGTAAACCAACAGGGCTATTTGGAGAACCTAAAACTCTAGAGAACTGCGAAATTAGCTCAGTGAAGAAGCCAGGTTTATTGACTAGAAACGTGACCATGGATGAGTCACTTCCAGTCTGAGCCTCAGTTTCCTCATCTGTTTCCTCATCATAGCCATGAGGATAATAGTACTGGTTTCACGATGTTTTTATTAAGAAAATACTTTGCAAAGTTGCACATAAATGTGCATTATAGTACTGTGTGCTACATGTGCATTTGCATACAGTTATCCCTTCCACATCATGGGGGTTAGGAGTGCTGTGCCCCCATAATTTGGAAAACCCACATAAGATTTTTTGGCCTTCCTTTCATACCAGGGAAGTCTGAATTTTTTCTTTCTCTTTTATACAATGTTTACAGTACTTTATTATAAAATTTACATAGATATTGCATGTATACATATATTTTATGCATTTCCGAGTTACTAAACTTTTTCTATGCTGTTGTCTGTGTTGTCCACTGTCCTTCACATGTTGTCTTTGGCTTCTGCAAACCTCCAAATTCCTATTCAATTTGTTATACTGACCCGCCATATATCAAAGCAGTGAGGGGGAAAGTCATGATTTGGAAGGCACAACTGTATACCTATACCCTACTTACATATGAAGGTCGAGTAATCATTCTTCTCACATACACATGGTAATTTAGAGCAATTTAGAGATATAATGTCCTGAGTCCAATTCTGCACTGTGATATATAAAAATGCAGTCTGTCATATTTTCACCCTAGGACAGGTTCCCCACTCCTGCCCTAGAAGATAGGGACTCTCCAGCCAAGAAAACCCATTGTGTCTTTCCCCAAGTACTCCTTCTGGTCTTACATATTTGGACAATTCAGTAGGATTCTTAAACTCAACCTGACCAAAACTGAATTCCTTATGTTTTCCTCACAATCCCTAACTTGTCAGCCCCCAGGCTAATAACTTAGTGGTTATCTCTGACTCCTCATTCCCTCTCCCTTCAGTCCTGCCCATATCCAATCAGTTTCCAAGTTTTGTAGTTTCTTCCTCCATAATATCTCTCATAAACACCTTCTTCTGTCTTCTGACATTGCCACCACATTGGAGCAAGACCTTAACATCTTATTGCTGGACTACTGCAATAGCCTTCTGGTGAGCCTTCCAGCCTCAAATCTCTCTCTATTCCAGTCGGTCCTCCCTTTACTGGACAAAGCAATATTCCTGAAGTACTCTTCTGACTAATTCCCTCCCCTCCCCTACTCAACAAACTCCAGTGGCTCCCTATTACCTCTAGAGTTCCCTTACAGCCCCGATCTTTCCTACCTTTCTAGTCTTCTTCTACCTTATAAAGTCCATATCTCCTCCAGAGTCAAATACAAAGTCCTCTCTTTGGCATTCAAAGCCCTTCGTAACAGACCCTCTTCCACCACTTTCCTTATACCTTACAACCTTCCTCAAGCTCTTCAATACTTTTTCCTGCTCTTTGGACAAGACACTCAGTATCTCTGCTCTGGGTACCCTGGATATCTCCCATGTCTAAAATGCCCTCCCTCCTCATCTCAGCCTCCTGGCTTCCCTGGCTTCCATCAAGTCCTAGCTAAAATTCCACTTTCTAGAGGGAGTTTTTTTGGCCTTCCCTCAGCTGATTGTTTCCTATGTGTCCTGTATTCATCTTATTTATACTTAACTGTTTGTATGTTGTCCTCCCCTATTAGACTGTGAGTTCTAGGGGAGCAGGAACTGTCTTTGGCCTTTGCACACCCAGTACAGCACAGTGCCTGGCACATAGTAAGACCTTAATAAACAATCATCCACTAATTGACGACTGTCCTCCAAATCTTTGCAGTGACAATGGCCTCTTTGAGGTTTCTTGTATAGTACATCCCTTCTCCCACTCTGTCTTTTCTGTGGCTGTGTCTTAAATCCGGAATGCCTTCCCTCCTCTCCTCCTTGGTTTTCTTCAAGACTCAGTTGAAATCTCACCTTCTGCAGGAGACTTCCTCTTCCTCCCTGCTATCCTGACTACTAATGCCTTCCCTCTGAAATTACTTCCAGTTTACCCTATGATATACAATATATTATATACAATAATATATGTGTGTATCTACATTGTTGATTGCATATTTTCTTTCCCATTAGAATATGAGATCCTTGAGGGAGATGTGGTTTTCTAATTCTTAATTAATTTCCATGAGCTTTCTTTACTTTGCCTCTTCATTGCTGAGAAACAGTATATTTTCCTCTGCATCAGGCCCTACTAGCATGTCATTACATATTTCTTGAAATTGGTTTCCAAATACATTTTTCTTCATAAGAAAAAATATGTAGGAAAAAAGTGTTCTTAGACTACTACTGGTTTTATCCTTATAACTACCCTTTCAAGTAGGTGCTATTATTATTCCCATTTCAAAGATGAGGGAGCTGAGGTTGAGAGAATTTGGATGACTTCCCTAAGGGCACACACCCAGTAAGTGTCTGGCACAGAATAAAAAATTCAAAACCAGAGTTCTATTCACTCGCTAGGCCACCGAGCATCCTCTCTAAAATATAAAGCAATAGTTAAAAAAAAGTCATCCTACAAACTTTTCATTTAACAAAAATTTAGTAATCTTCTGTCACGTGCAAGTTACTCTTGGGAGACAATGGGGAAGATGCAAATCAAAAAATAGATTGCCCCTGATCTCACAATACAGTAGCTCGCTTTTAGCCATATTATTACTTGACTGAAATAGATTTGGAGAACACTGAGTTAGGAGCAGATCTATAAATTGTTGAGTGGGCAAAGGAAAGAAAGCTCATGGAAATGATGGTCAAGAACTGAATAATAAAAAAGACTGGAAAACACAGAACATAAGAAAGTTTAAGAGGCGTTTCAGTCTGGCCTCAGTATTCCCTGGCTATATTGAGGACCACACCCCCAGTCATGTTGCTTTGAGTTGGATGTGTGGGAAATAGGTATTTCCTCATCTGGGCCAGTGTCTGAGGACAGCTACTTGGTTTCCACAAAAGTTCCACTTCCTGCATTTGCAGCAATTGTTTAAAGGATGAGACCATCTAAGGACATTTCCTTAGAGTTGCAGAGCTTATTTTGTGTGAGTGGGAGGCGGTATCTGTCAACATGAAACAGAAATAGCCCAGAAGACAGTACTGCTGGTATATTGGTTTATGCCTCAAACTCTCCATAGTCAGCCCTTTTCAGCCTTCTTCCTCAAGTCTGGTTAGAAATACCAACCACAGTTTATTTGTGCTTGCTCATTTTGATAGCAAACAAACCAATTCTAACCAAATTTCAGTTTTACTAGAGTTATTCTGCTTTGAGGAAATAGGATTTGGTCACGAACTTCCTAGAGTCTTGGTTTGCTTAAGCTGTTCCTGAGATGATGGGCAAATCTGAGGAGGGCTGTGGCATTCATTCAGCCTATGTTGCTATGGCTACCACCACATGGGACAAACACACTTTTGATTATCACCTCCAGCCCCTTTAACTTTTTTATGTCATGGACCCTCTTTGATAATTTGGTAAACCCTATTCTCAAAATAATATTTTTAAATGCACAAAATACATAGGATTACAAAGGAAAATAATTATATTGGAAGTTGTTGAAATATTTTAAAAACAAGTTCATGGCCTCTGGATTAAAAGCTGATATATCCCAGGTGATGGTACCTCTCCTTCTTACCATAAGTTCCACCATATAATTTCTTCTTCCCTCCCTTTGAAACAGCAGCAGTGCTTCTAGAAGAAAGGTTAAATTAAAGTAGCAGATGTTTGCTTTTGACAAGGTTGAGTAGTTCATTCTTGAAGTGAATTGGATTTAAGTGAGTCAGAGCTGTGGCAAAGACACCAACCTTACTCTTTCCTCCAGAGTCATCTGGGTCCACTGGTGAGATATAGATCAGGACAACTGGAGATGACCCTGGTTGGGTGGTGAGAACCAGTCAGAAATCCTTCCTTTGCCTTTGCTTGATGGTCTCATTTTTCTTACCCTTGTTTTCTTTGTACTTACTTTGCCCTAACTTGGGGATGGAGTGTAGGGTGTGTCCAGAGGGCTGCTGAGCCCTTTTCAGGGCTGCTTTCCACCTTTGGGGTCCACTTGATTCAACCAACTCTCCTCTGTGGCTCCAAGGAGCTGTAGCATGTGCAGAGACCACATGTTTCAGCAGACTGGCTAAACCAAGTTGAGGGTAACCAAGGAGTCTCAAACCTGTCAGTGAATTAGGAGGGTGTCTACTCCAAGTATATGAAGATTTCCCTTGGCAGAATGGGTGGATGAGATCAATTTGTTCTACTGGCTATGAAAGTGGTTGGAGCAGGTGTTTGAAGCACTTAGAAGTTAGACATAGAAGATGCCAAGGCTATCCATGACATCCTGGTCGACTGCATCACCCGTCATCTTGACTTTGTCTTGCCATTGTATTTTGATGACTCTGGAAGACAGAGTGAGGCCTATGACTGACTTCATGCAACTCTGCCTCACTTAAATTCAATTTATGCATGAATCAGAAGACATTACCCACACCATTTTACCATCAAAGTCCTGAGGCGACAGGCAAGTGATGAGGCAGCAGGTGTGGATACACTGGGAGTGCTAGTCACAATCTTGCACACTGGCAGCATAGGCGATAGGGTCGTCTTTTCACTGGAAGCAGCAGTGGGATTTGGCAGCCCCCTGGGTGTCTGATCAGCCTTTTAAGAACCATATTGTTAACCTCCTCATGTGAGAAAGGGGACAGAAAAAATACCCTAAAAATTGTCTGCTTCACCCAACCCTGGCCTGTTTACTGTGGCAGATGGGGGTCACACCTTATAGTCAAAACACACAAAAAAAGCACAAAAACTTTTGCAAAGATAATTCTACTCAGTATCAGTAAATGGAATGGATGCACACTTATGGACAGCATGAAATCAAGTAGACCTGAAGGATGAACAATTCTTGTTGGCAAGAGAACTTAGTAGGTACCACATCCAAATAGCAGCTCTGAGTGAAACAAGACTGGCAAATGAAGGCCAGCTTACTGAAGTCAGAGCTGGACACACATTTTTTGGAGTGGTTGCGGTGATGGGAAGCTCTGTAGGTTTTGCAGTCAAAACTAGTCTAGTCAATGAGTTACCTACGAAGAGGAGTGAATGAAGGGCCCATGACAGTGAGAGCTCCACTTGCAGGAAAATATCATGTCACCATCATCAGTGTCTATGTTTCCATCATGACAAACTCTGATGAGGTTAAAGAAGAATTTTATGAAGGCCTGAAGACCCTCATCATCAATATGGTGAAAGAGGACAAGCTTATAATTCTGGGTGACTTTAATGCTGGAGCAGGCTCAGACTACGAGACATAGCATGGAGTCCTTCAGAGGCGTGAAGATGAAAACAGCAACAGCAAAGATTACTTACTACTGAAGACTTGTGCATCTCATGACCTTCTCATCATCAACACTGTTTTCCATTTATCTAAATGCAATAAAACTTTGCAGATACACCCTTGCAGCAAACATTGGCATTTAATAGACTATGTCATTGTAAGGAGAATAGACGGATATGATGTGAGAGTAACGAAGGTGATGTGTGGTGCAGAGTGCTGGACTGATCATAGACTTATTCTCTCCAAGCTGATATTTGCATTTAACAAAGGCAGCATCCCCAAGGCAAGATAATTACCAGAAGGCCTAATATCAACAGATTAGAACAGCTTCTCTGAGTGGGAACAGTTCACTGCTAATTTGGAGGGAAAGCTGAGGCAACACAGAGTTGGCAAAGTGGAGCAAAAAAGGCGTGTGCAGCTTTCATAGATTTGGTGTATAGCACTGCATTTGGTCATCTGAGTCAGAACACTTACAAACATCAATATTGATTTGATAAAAATGATGAAGGAATTCAGGAACTGTTAAATGAGAAAACAAGAACTCCAGAAGGTTTACCAGCAGGATAATTCAACCATCTTTGAGAAGTCAGTGATTAATTCTATTGAAAGTAAAGTACAAGCAAATCTTAGAGGCATGCAGGATTCTTGACTCAGTAAGAAGGCAGATGAAATTCAGTTTTACGTTGATAGCAACAATCAAAGTGTGCTTTTATAATTCTCTGAAGGCTATTTATAGGCCAAAGACATGCTGCATCTCAACTCTTCAGTGCCGATGGAGTCACATTGATTAATGATAAAGACATGATCCTGGAGAAATGGGTTGAATTCTTCTATAGTGTTCTCAAAAGATTGCCATCAGTTAATGTTAAAATTATTGACCGTTTCAAATCTCAGTTTGAAGTAAATCCATCTCTAGATGAATTTCCAACTGAAGAAGTTATGAATGCCATAAGATTCCTCTCATGTGACAGAATGTGATACTGATTTTATTTCAGCTGAGATTTATAAGGTGGGGAGTTCACTGAACAAAAGATAACTGAAATTTTCTGGGTTCCATGGCAAGAGGAGGTTATCCTTCAGGGGTTCAAGTTTCAATGAGTCCATTGTTCATCTCTAGAAAGGTAAAGGGAATAGATTGTCCTATGACAATCACGGGATGGGGAGTCTCTTTCTTAGTTACTGCCAGCAAGATTTTTACCAGATTTCTTAATAGGCTTGTTCTTAATAGGATGATCCTTCACCTGGAAGGTGGTCATCTATCTGACCAGTGTGGCTTCAGAAAGGACTGAGGAATGGTTGATTTGATGTTTGCTTCCTGACAACTTCAGGAGAAATGCCAGGAGCAGAGCAGAGGTCTGTATGCAATGTTCGCTGATCTGACCAAGGTCTTTGATACTGTCAGTCATGAGGACTTGGGGAAAATTATGTCAAAATTTGGGTTCACCATTACTGTACACCAATTTCATGATGGCATGCTTGTCTAGGTTCTGAATAATGGGTGATGCTCTTGTGTTTCCCCAGTCATCAGTGAAGTGAAGCAGGGCTGTGTGCTTGTACCCATGCTTTTTAGCATGGTTGTTTTCAGCAATGTTATCAGATACCTTCAATGAGGAGGAAAGCAACATCAAGGTCCACTACTGCACTGACGGTAAATTATGTAGCTTGGAAAGGCCAAGACTAAAGTGGAGGGATAGCTGGTGCATGATCTTTGTTCTCGGATGGTTGTGCTCCCAATGCAGCCTTTGAAGCTAAAATGTAACCAAGTATGGATCGATCTTTTCTTTATTTTCCCCCCACCAGTTACCTATACTGACCCACCAGTCACTCACTAATCATCTTTAAATGAATGTTATTTTTCAAGAATGTTGAGTTGCTAAGAAGAGGGAGAAAATTTTTTTAAAAAAAAACTCAAAAGCTAGATTATGAGGAAGCATCTATATACTAACTTTAAAAAATGACAAATATATCGTTTGCCTCTGTACATCCTTCCTGATCCCCTTTTAGCAGTGTATTATTAGAAATTTCTTTGCTATTATTATTTTCTAACTGTTGTACTCAGTGTTCATATAATTTCTGATTCTGCTTTCTTCCTTCTGTATCTTTTCATGTCTTTCCAAATTTCTTTGTATTTCTTTTTAATGTCGTTGTTTAGTTATTTTTTAGTCATGCTAAACTCTTTGTAACCCATTTGATGTTTTCTTGGCAAAGATGTTGGAGTGGTTTGCCATTTCCTTCTTCTACTTATTTTACAGATGAGGAAACTGAGGCAAACAGAGTTAAGTGACTTGTCCAGGCTCACATAGCTAGTAAGTGTCTTAGGCTGTTTTTGAACTCAGGAAGATGAGGCTTCCTTATTCCAAGACCTGGCACTCTATCTACTGGGCCACCCAGTTGTCCTGAGAGGGTAATGATATTTCATCATGCTCAAATTAGGGCAACTAAGTGACCCAGTGGATACCCAGTGGCACCAGGCCAGGAGTCAGGGATACCTGAATTCAAATTCAGCCTCATCTTTAGCTATGTAGCCCTGGGCAAGTTACTAAATCCTGTTTGCCTCAGCTTCCTCATCTGTAAAATGAGCAGGAGAAGGAAATGACAAATCACTCCAATATCTTTGCCAAGAAAACCCTAAATGGGATCATAAAGAGTCAGACATGACTGAAATTACTGAACACCAGCAATGATAATATTCCATAATTTGTTGTCCTTAATATTTGGACGTATAGGTGGTTTCCAGATTTTTGTATTTTGCTACTACATGTAAGGCTACTACAATTACTTTTTGTACAGCTAAGTCTTCCCACTCCCTCCTAAGTGTTTTAGGGTATGGCCCAAATGGGGGCGGGGTGTCACTCAAAGTAGGTGATCCATTCGAAGCCCTTTCTGCATATTGCAAGGTTGCTTTGAAAAACATTGAGAAGACTTTAATTCTGATAAGCTTTTTCTTCCTTCTTTAGCAAATGAGAATTAAGAGATCAAAGGGTCAGAATGATTGTTTACAGTTTTGTGGACCACCCAGCTGTTCACAATTCCTCCATTTTAGAATAACAAATAGTGGGGTGAGTCAGAGTTGGAGAGGAAAAACTATGAGTAAGTACAAATCATAGGTATTTGGAAAACCCAGTTCTTCACAGATGGAGGGCTATCATCATAACCCGGAGTGAATTAGACTAATTAGATTTTTAGATATTGTTTCTGATAACTTCCTAGTAGCTCCAGAAAAACCTTTAAGCAGAATGTTCAAAAGCACCACCATGAGAGGAAAATATTTATTCTTTTAAGGTTTGTCTTTACATGTTCTATACACCCAAAGACATCAATTACTGGAATAAGGATTTACTATTTGACAAAAGCTGCTAGAAAAACTGGAAAGCAGTCTAGCAGGAACTGGGTATAGACCAGCCTCTCAAATTGTATGCCAAGAAAGACTCCACATACATACATGACTTAAACATAAAAGGTGACATACTTGTATTAGAGGAGCAAGGAAGAAATGACCTTTTCTATTTATGGATAGACTAGTTCATGACAAATCAAGGGTAGTAGGGAGAGAGCATCGTGGAAGATACAATAGACAATTTTGATTACATGAAATTAGCAAAGTTTTTGTAAAAAACAAAATCAATGCCATTGAAGTTAGAGGAGAAACAGGTAACTATGGAAAAATATTCCTAGCACATTTTTCTGATAAAAGATATCCAAGATAGGTAAGGAACTCATTCAGTTTCATAAAAATAAAACCCATCCTTCAATTGACAAATATTTATATTTTTATGAATAGGCTGTTTAAAAAAAGAAATCTAATCTAAACATATGGGGGTGTCTCATTTCTGCCACTGGCTTATTGTGTCTCCACCAGTTGTGTTCCTTCCAATTTTATGGATCCATGCACCCCAGTTCCAGTGCGCCATTTCATAGTCAGACTGGGAAAG
Organism: Bettongia penicillata ogilbyi; assembly: GCA_023548195.1. Lineage (NCBI taxonomy): Eukaryota > Metazoa > Chordata > Mammalia > Diprotodontia > Potoroidae > Bettongia > Bettongia penicillata. The sequence goes on along the minus strand of JAJHZJ010000314.1, from coordinate 26,850,863 downwards.
CTGAAGTGGATAGAATTCTGAGCCTGGAGTCAGGAAGACTCATCTTAGTGAGCTCAAATCTGTCCTCAGATATCTATTAGCTATGTGACCAGTTATGGGCAAGTAACTTAACTCTGTTTGCCTCAGTTTTCTCATCTGTAAAATGAGATAGATAAGGAAGTTGCAAATCACTCCAGTATCTGTGTCAAGAAAACCAAGAAAAAACCAAGAAAACCAAAGAATCACACACAACTGAACAATAATGATAACAACCAAATTATGGCATATAGAGGTAAGAATATTAATTTTCATAAGAAATGATGAAGTGAGCATTTTCATAGTACTGTAGTCATTGGATCATAGATTTAGAGCTTGATGGGACATTAGAGTTCCTCAAAACCATGCATTCTCTACTACTGGCTCATTCTGGAATATCCTTTAGTGTCTGCGGTTTCCTTACCATGGAACAACTTACCATTCTTATAGCCTGCTCACTCTGGAATTTTCTCCCACAAGCCCTCTGAAACTGTTCATTAGAGTGGACATACTGGTATGGAATCCCAATTTAATACACTCAGTCACAGAGTACACTCAAATTCCTCAATCAATAATATTTATTTTCTATTTATTTACGTATTACAAATGTGAAGTAGGTAGCACCAATATTATTATTGCCATTTTACAGATAAGAAAAATGAGGCTCATAGAAGTTAAGTGATTTGCCCATGATTACATAGCTACTAACTATTTGGATCAAGATTCAAGCACTAGTCTTCCAATTCCTGGTATGATGTTCTATCCTTAGGTCCTATTACCTCCCTAGTTATATGAAGAGGATATTGGAGTCCGGATTTACAGAGGGAAAGGCTACTTTGCTGCCTTGGAGAAAAGAGTCTTCAAATCAAGTGCTGGATACTTGTGAGAAAGGAGCTCCTGGCAACAATCTGCACGTAGGGGCATCAGGAGCTTGGAATATGTTAAACCTTGGATCAACCACCTTCTTTCAAGGGAGTCCATGTTCAGTGTCAGAATTCCTAGTTGTTGGGTCTGGGTTTCTTAAAAACACCAAGAACGACTGAGCCATCACATCATGGTGCCTCCTCAAGAGGAGCCAGTCCACTCCCAATCTTGGCAAATGGTTTCAGCAAATTTCCTTGTCCTTGTCTATTCCAGCACCAGCTTACCCCATTCCTCTGCCCTACCTAATTCTCAGTGACTATAACTTAGATGCCCTTTTCTTACTGTTTTGTCTTTCATCTAAGCTGTGCTTCAATCAAGCAATCAACCAGTAAACATTTATTAAGTATCTATTATGTGCCAAGCCCTGTGCTAAGTGCTGGGGATACAAAAAGAGGCAAAAGAATGTCCCTGACCTAGCAATACTGCTTCTAGGATTGTATCCCAAAGAGATTATAAAAATGGGAAAAGGACCCACTTGTACAAAAATATTTATAGCACCTCTTTTTGTGGTGGCCAAGAACTGGAAATTGAGGGGATGTCCATCAGTTGGAGAATGGCTGAACAAGTTGTGGTATATGAATGTAATGGAATACTATGGTGCTAAAAGAAATGATGAGCACACAGACTTCAGAAAATCCTGGAAAGACTTACATGAACTGATGCTGAGTGAAGTGAGTAGAACCAGGAGAACACTGTTCACAGTATGTGATGACTGATTTTGATAGATTTAGTCCTTCTCAAGGGCAAGCACCTAAAATAATGTGAAAGGATTCATGATAGAAAATGCCATCCACATCCAGAGAAAGGATTATGGAGTTGACTCGCAGAGTGAAGCAGTCCATTTTCTTTTTTGTTTTATTTTGTTTTTTCTTTCTTATGGTATCTCCACTTCATTATAATTCTTCTATGCAACTTGGCTAATGTGAATGTGAAATGTATTTGATGGGAACGTATACGTAGAGCCCATATCAGATTGCATGCTGTCTCGGGGAGGGAAGTGGGGCAGAAGGGGAAAAAATTTAAAACTTATCGGACTTAATGTTGAAAACTAAAAATAAATAAATTGGAGAAAAGAAATAAACTAAAAAAGATTGTCCCTATCCTCAAGAAGCTTACAGTCTAATGGGGGAGACAACATGCAAACAAATACAGAGAGAGAGGAGGAGGAGAGAGAGAGACAGACAGACAGAGGGAGTACCTTATACAGGATAATTAAGAAATAATTAAGAAAGGGAAGATCCTAAAATTAAGAAGGGTCAAGAAAGGCTTCCTGTAAAAGTTGAGATTTTAGTTGGGACTTAAAGAAAGCCAGAGAAGTCAGTAGGTGAAATTTGAGGATGGAGAACATTCCAGGAATGAGGAATAGACAGTTAAAGGAAATGCCTAAATCCAAGACATGACATGTCTTGCTTGGCATAGAAGTCTTCTCTAGATCAGCTCCTATCAGACTTTCTTATGTATGCCCCTTGGATCTAACACCACTGTCCCATTCCCTCCTCATCTTCCCTAATGTTCATGTTGATCACCAGCATCACCTCTTATACAGAATGACCTCATAAAGAAACATAATGGAGTAAAGGATAGAACTTTTGAACTGAGGTCAGGAATTTCACCTTAAATACTTATCATCTTTGTAACCCTGGTCCAGTCACTTAACTTCTCTGTGACTCAGTTCACTCATCTGTAAAATGAGATTATAATAGATAGTATATAGATTATAGTAGTTAGGTCCCTCCCCTTTCACTTGATATGCCAATAGCTACTTATTTTCTATTTATTTACAATAAATATTTATTAAGCTCTTACTATGTACTAGGCTAAATGCTAGATAAACTAAGTGCTATTTGTGTTCTCCCTGGTGTATTTACTCCTTCTAGTGAAGCACATTACAGCCTATTTATACCTTCTCAGCTTGGATGACTTGTGGCCACGTCCTCCCATAAATCTGGCAGAGAGGAGGGTCCACCCAATGTGCCTTCACTGTATTCTCTTGATACCAGTGGAGCGACCACACAGCTGTTTTCTGATAACCAGCCCACCTCTTTCTGACATGAATTTCTCCTCATATTCTTTCCAGTGCTTCTAGTGTGTAATTGCTTGTTTGTGATGTTTTGTTGTCTATTCACACCCACCATGTGGCCTCTATTGCCCTTTGAATGTTTCTCAACTTCAATTCTTCAGAGACTGTAGTGCTGTATGATTATTCACTTCACTGGAAGAACACTAGTGTTAAAAATATGAGCTTTATTATTATTTTTTTAAAATCAGAGTTCTAGTCCTAGACAAATAAGGGAAGATTTAGGAAAGTACATTTTAGGAGAGAGAAAAAAGTGAAATTAACACCCCCCTGTGTCATCATAAGGAGATTACAGAAGAACTGGAGAGAAGCCATAACTGAGCTTGGAAAATGGTTAAAGGCACCTTGTGAGCAAGTGTCTGAAATTTACAAACCTATACATCTTTCTTCAGGTCACACAGAGTAAAGTTAATTAAACTATTGCTATTTATATTTATTATTCACCAGATATCAGTGACTATTGATTTGGAATCAATGGCTACTTTAGGCTTTGATTAAAGTGCTGGAGAAGAATAATTAGGAGGAAAAAATGAAAGGAATTTAAGATGATTACATCTGGAGGAGAGAAAAATACTCCAGGATCAAATATAAACTCCTCCACTCAGCTGACAGATTGATCTTCCTACATCACAGTTGTGACCATAACTGCTCTCTGCCCCTCTTCCTATAAACTCCAGTGATTCCCTATCACTTTCAGAAACAAATCTGTCATTCAAAGCCCTTCATAATGTGACCTCCCTCCTACCTTTCAAATCTTCCTATATTTTACTCTCTTCTCTCCAACCCCCAATCTCTTCAAACATGGCAGTACATCTCATGACTCCAGGCATTTTCGATATTTGTCTCCCATGCCTAGAATTCTATCCCCACTGCATCTCTGTTCCCTGGCCTTCCTGGCTTCCTTCAACTTTAAGCCCACTTTCTATCAGAAGTTATTTCCAATTGCTCTTAATTTTAGTGCCTTCCCTCTGAGATTACTCCCAGTTTACCTTGTCTATAACTTGTTTGTATATAATTGTTTACACTTTATCTCCCAAGATAGATCGTGAACTTCTTGAGGATAGGATCTATCTTTGCCCTTCTTTGTATCCCCAATGGTTAGCACAACAGGTGCTTAATAAAAATGCCTGTTGACTGACTGTTAATTTAAACCCAATAATCAAGAACAAGATTAGGGCTAAGGACAAGCTATTCTCCAACTTCATAGAAATTTAAAAGAAAATAAGTTATGTTAAAACACAAAAGATTTAGGCTAGATGAAAGAAAGAACTTAGAACCACTCATGACTGGGAATTTAACTACTTTTTTGGCTGAAACCCTTCTTACCTATCTTCTCTGTGGTACTGATGCAGTCCTATCTCTTTATCTGGTAGGTTTGACCACCAAGGCTGGTGTCTCATCCTTCTGGAATCTGTGTCTCTGACCATCAGTTCTGTTTGGGGGAAACTAGGAGTACTGATAACACATATTTCCCTGGTACTTTAGGATCACCTGTTAAGCAGTGGTGCAAGCATCATTACCACCATCACCACCTTCCACTCCTTTCTACAGATTTATAGAGGAAACAAATTCTTGAGAAGGAAGGGACTCATCCATGGTCACACAGCGAGTTAAGCATTAGAACTGGGCTTTGGACCCAGGGCTCCTAAGTATAAATCCAAGGCCTTGTCCAAAACACCACATTGCCTCCTTCTTAAGCTCACCTAAGTTTGTTCATTTTCATGGGACTTCTCAATCTAGACCTATTGGCCATGGACTTCAGAAGGTGCCACCATCTTTTCCTCCCATCTGCCAAACCTTTCCTAATTGGTCTCTAAGCTGTCTCTCCTTCTTGGACCTTGGTGCCTTTACTTCACCATAGAATTATAACGTCCAGATCTAACTGGAAGGGATCTCAGAGGCCAGTCAGTTCAATCTCTTCATTTTACAGATGAAGAAACCAAGGCCAAGAAAGGTTAAATAACTTGTCTGTGGTTCCATAGCTAGTACAGTTTATTTCCCACATTGCCACTTTCCTCAATGCTGTATTCAATCATTTAATAAGAAATTAAATGGGAATTTTTTGGGAGTTCTATGATAAGTGGCAGATAACATGTGAAGACCAGCAGATGATACAGAAAAGTTTTAGAAACTCAAAAATGCATAAAATGCATGAATATTATTGTAAAGTATCAACCCAAATTTTACAGTGAGGTGTTGTAAACATCCCATAAAAGAAACAAAGAAAAAAGAAAAAGAGAAAAAAATCAGACCTCTCTGGTATGAAAGGAGGGTCAAAAAATTTTATGTGGATTTTCCAGATCTCTGGGGGGCAAGGAGAAAGAGGAGGAAGGGGGTGGTACACCATGCCTCTAACCCTCTGGATGTAGAAAGGATAACTGTATATGGTAGAATTGTATTTGAGCTCGGATCTTCTGATTCCAAATTCAGTGTTGTTTTCTTAAACTTGATGCTCTGGCCCCTGAAATTCTCTCTTATCAATTACCTGTTCTCTCTGTTTCTGGTTTATTTGCCAGAAGCAAATTCCCCTGGCCAGGTTGTCATGGTTCTCTATGTGAGTGAAATTTCCTGTTTTCCTAGATGGCATCACACTCTTCAGCCTGGAATTACAGAGCTAGGCCTCCATGATCCTGCGTAATGTAGTCTCTTACCTCAATCTTACCTTCATCTCTAATGACCATTCCTTCTGATGTCCTCCCCCAGCTGTAGATACACTCTACCGACAGTGGACAGTGAATACCTTCCTTCAGTCTTCTCCCTTTGTTCTTTCCTCTTTTGTCTGCACTCTGCTCACCCCCAAAACCATCCCCTTTATCTCAGGGCCCAGCCAGTCCACTCTCCATGGAGGAGGTATTTGATGAACTCCAGGTTTTTCAGATATAAAAAAACACTAATTGAGACATAGAATACATGGTATCAACATATTCTTTACTTGTTTCTCCCCTCTCTGACCCTTACATTCCCACCCACCCATTCCCACCCACCCCAGTAAATAATTAGGCAGACTTTTAAGGCTACCAACAATGCTTACTCACTTGTTCTGAAATCTACTTGAATTTACTCCAATGACTTGATGACCAGGAGAAGTTGTAGCTGGCCTCTGACATGTGGGAAGAGTGGATGTTTGTAGGGCTGGCTAATGTAAGTCTAGTCCAAAACCCTGGAGGAATAGAGGACCTCCTGGAAGTTCACTCAATATTTATAAGAGAAATATTTGTTTACTCTTGGGTAAGTACAAGATAAGAACCATAGTGAGAAGCATGGCGATGGAGTGGGAAAATGCACTCATTTTAAAGCCAGAAGATCTAGATTTGAATTCTGGCTCTGATGCTTAGTAGCTGTGTGACCAGGAGCAAGTTACTTATTTGTAGAATAAAGGAACATAATTACATAATTCCAGGGCTTTGAGTCCAATGTCTAGGATGGTCTAATTGTCAGAAACAGCAAAGTCCAAAATGGAATCTGGTCTTGAAAGGCAATGTAGTGTAATGGAAGGGAAATAAGACTTGGGAAGTGTGTGTGTGTGTGTGTGTGTGTGTGTGTGTGTGTGTGTGTGTGTGCAACTCAGAAAAACCAGATTCTAATTCTGCCATTGTAACCAATAGTAGGCTAACATTCCTTCCTAACACACTCCATAGTGATCTGAAAAGCTCTAAAGAATGTCTCCCTTGGAGGGAATGGAGAATGTGGAGTGTTTCTGGGAAAACTTGATTTTCCCTTAAGGTGAAGTGGAGGAAAGATTAAATAAGAGAAAGGATGTGAATATAGAGAAGCAGCGGGGTGGGCTGTGGATGGGAACAGTAGAAGAAAGGACAGGGGAAGAGTATGAAAAGGTATATCACAATCAATCAATCAACATAGTCCTTATTAAATACCAGTCATGTGCTAGATATTGTGCGAGGTACAGGTGATACAATAACAAAAATGAAACTATTTGTGTCCTCTAGCAATATACATTATAACAGATATAGAATTTGGAGCAAGAAGGAACCTTAGAAATCATTTAGTCCAAAGGTTCCTAAAAGTGTTTTTCTGCCATAGACCTCTTTGGATGTCTGGTGAAACCTATGAATCCCTCCTTAGAGTACTATTTTTAAATGCATGGAAATACATAGAATTACAAAGGAAAGCAATTTCATTGAAACAAGGTTATTAAAATATTAAAAAAATAGCAAGTTTATGGATCCTAGGTTAAGATCCCTTGATCTAGTTCAACACCCTCATTGTATGAGGAGAGTGACTTTCCTAAGGTCACATAGAAAGAACAGAACCAGATCTGTAATCAGGTAATAAAAATGATATATTTTTCCATCCACCCAAGATATTATTTGATAGCACAAAGTAAATGCAGGATGCGCAGATTTGGGATATCCACCCCAATTATTCAAACAGACTATCTGTGCCCAACCTGGAGAGCATTCCGAGCTCATATTGGTCTGATCAGCCACAGTCGGACACACTGCAATTTCACGTTACAATGGTGATTTCATTTTGGTCCTTTTCGAAGATGAAGGACAACAACCAACCATCAATCTTATGTTTGGATATAGAAAGTAATAGTAACTATTTCTCATTAATAGCCCTATTTTTCCCTAGTTCTATCTGAAATTATTTCATTATTATGTTTAAATTCTTGATTCAAGATTTAATAAACTATCCAATTCAAATTTTTAAAAGTACCTACCATATGAAGGGCACACTGCTGGGTGCTGCCAGGGAAATAAAAACAAAAACAGTCCCTGACCCGAAGCAGATTATGTTTCTTTGGTGGATATAACACAGAGCATTATAAGTATAGAGACAGAACAGATCTGGAATTTCATTGACATAGGCAACTCATAGGTGACACCTTCTACTGAAGGAGGTCAGTAACTTTTCTGCGCGTATAGTCTTAAAATATACATAATATACCATAAAATGTACAAAACATACATAATATAAATATACATATGTATAATTTATTAATTTTTAATATTATTTAAAAATATCTTTGAGTTCCAAATTCTCTCCATCCCTGTAGCCCCTTCCCCACTCATTGAAAAGACAAGTAATATGATGTGTTCTGTTCTTAGGGTTAGAGAGTTGCCGAGCAGAGGCACAAGATGACTTGCTTAGATTCACACAGTCAGTAGGGGGTCAAAGTCAGGCCTTGAATGCAGGTTTTGGAAGCAAGTCTTTTCTGGCTGGCTCTCTATCTGCTAGGCTATACTATCTTTTTTGAAAGTATGTGCAAAATAATGCAAAATAATTTCAAGCAGGGGATAAGGACAGAAGGGAATCAGCCATGGTCACCTGTAAGAGGTGGCACCAGAACTGAGGGACTCTTCCAGGGGATGGTGAGGAGAGTGTACAGAAGTGCATGGAAGCAGTGTTGTTGTGGGAAAAACAGTGGATGAGAAGTCAGGAAACTCCTCGTTCCACTGCTAAGTAGTGACTTTGGGTTTCTATTTCCTAAAAGAGAGATTAGACTTATGTTACTGTTCAGTCGTTTCAGTTGTGTCTGAATCTTCATGATACCATTTAGGGTTTTCTTGGCAAAGCTACTGTAATGGTTTGCCATTTCCTTCTCCCATACATTTTACAGATGAGGAAACTGAGGCAAGGAGGATTAAGGGACTTGCCCAGTGTCACACAGTTAGCAAGCATCTGAGTCCAGATTTGAACTCATGAAGATGAACCTTTCTGACTCCAGGCCTGGCCCTCTTATCTGCTGGGCAATCCTTCTAGCTCCTATAGGCTAGGGTTCTCTTCTTCTAAATGGTAATTGGTTTAGGGAGCAGGTTCACATAATGTATGCTTCTGAAAAAAGAACTCTTAATCAGACTCCTCTAATGACCACAAGGATGTTACCTCACCCTGTGTGGTCTCTTCGGGTTCATGAAAACCCTTAGAGGGTTCTAGTTTAAGTAACAATTTACGTGCAGAAAAGAACTTTTCTCCTGTGAACTTGGGTTAATAACTTTCACAGAGCCTGAAAGATTTCTTAGTTCTCTTATAGTATCATGAACTAATGAAGTTACTGCAGAATGAACCCATGGTCCCTGTGTAGGGAATTTCCATGCTCTGAAGCTGAGGGAAAGATGGAGTCCTGAAAGTCCCAGCTGTGACATAGACGAACATAAAATTTCAGTGAAATCCTAAATAAAACAGGACATTGGTTTTTGGAGGGAGAAGGTACCACATGAAAAATTTCATTGAGGAAAATTTTGGAGTTTGTTCAGGGAAGGGAAAGCATTTGGATCTCCAGTAAATGAAGAAAGTTGTGCAGAATAATAGAAAGCATACTGTATTGGATTCACAGAACCTGGGTTCAAATCCTGTCCCTACTGCTAATGGCCTAGATGACTTTGAGCAAGTCATTTCTCCTGGACCTCAGTTTCCTCATGCATAAAGTAAGGGAATTAGACTAAATGGCTTATGAAGGTCCTTCCAGCTCTAAATCCATAAACCTAATTAGGGTCAAATATGGAAAAAGAGAAGACAGTTAACAGAACAATAAAAATATTATAATAATTATTATATTATAATTACATATCATGTAATTATAATTATAACAAAATTATTTTATAACATGTTATCAATGTATAATTATGTTATTATACAAGATAGTACATGATACATAGTTATATAGTATGCCACATATAATTATATATCATATAGTGTATTATATAATATCACTATGTAGAATATATTTTAGATCACAGGATAATATAATATATTCTTATATATAAAATAAGATATAATTACATTATAAGATATCACACAATAATACAATAATATTATATATAACATATTATATACAATAATATAAAACAATAATATTAATTATATAATCAACAATAGATATAATTCATATATGGTTATATTACATGCATGTAATGTTGATATATGACACATCAGATAGTAATATAATTATGTATTATTTTGTAATAATACAATGTATTATATTATAGTATAGTATATTGTATTATATATTATATTGTATTACATTGTATATAATATAATTTATTGCATCATTGCATATTGTATACATATTGCATAGTATGATGTAGTATTGTATAATTATGTAGAAAAAATTGTTATGTAATAATACAATATGTTATTAATATATAACTATTACTGCATTATAATATTAACCTATTATATACATTTGCATATATTTAATGTTACATAACAGGCCTAAAAATACTTGGTTTGGAGTAATAAATTTGTCTTTTTAATGGCTATGAGTTGATGCGACAAACACTCATTGAGTGCCGACTATGTATAATGCACAAAGTTGGATGCTATGAGAATGCAAAGATTTCTATAGTGATTCACAAAAATCCTAGGGGATAGGTAATACAAACATGATTATTTCCATTTTATAGATTAGGAAACTCAGGCTGTGTCAGTGATGGATACAAACCTAGGTCTCCTGCCTCCAAATCTAGTACTTTTTTTTAACTCCATCTACATTGACTCCTTCAGAAGTGTGAGTTACAGTTCCTGTCTTTAAAGGACTTGCACTTTTGTTGCAGCTAAATGAGTCTTACACAGAAGAAGCAAATAAATACAGTATGAAATAAAGGAGAGACATCAGGGTAAGAGAGTCTCAGATTCAGGAAGACCTGGATTCTAGCCTGACATACTTAGGTATCCATGATAAGTTAGCTACTAAATCTCTCAGTGCTCAAGGAAAGTCTCAAAGATTAATTATAAAGATGCTGATGTTAGTTGCAGTGGAGAGACTGCCAGACCTGGAGTCAGGAAGACATTTTTCTGACTTCAAATCCAGTTTCAAACACTTATTAGTTGTGTGACTTTGGGCAAATCACTTTACCCTGTTTGCCTCAGTTTCCTCATCTGTAAAATGAGCTGGAGAAGGAAATGGCAACCTACTACAGCACTTTTACCAAGAAAATTCCACATGGGGTCATGAAGAGTTGGACGTGACTGGAAAACAACTCCACAACATAGTGTAAAGAGTGGTAGGCTCGTAGGAAGACCTGATTAGAATCCTGTTTCCCCAATTTATTAGCCACTTGAACCATACAACTGGGTTTTTTAGCCTAAATTTCCTCACCTATAAAATGCAGGTAATTGTACCTATAATATCTAACTCACAAGTTGTAACTCAAATGAGTTAACATGTTGTAAATCTTGAAGCATTATGTAAATATCAGATAGCATCATTATTATGATTACATAATTAAGTACTCAGATAGAAATAAAATGTCTGCCAGTAGGTCAGGAAGAGGTGAGAGGAATGTTGGTGAGAGTTGTCGTAGAAGTCTTGATAAAGGAAGTGAGATTTGCGCCTAGAAGGCTGGGCTAGGTTTGGATGTGCTGGAGGAAGGGGGCGGGGCTTTCGAGCCCATCCTGAAGCTGAGCATCCTGCAAACTTGATAACTTTAGCAGAAGTGGTTGTGACTTACTGAAAGAAGGGAGATTTTCAGGAAATGAAAAGTACTAAAGGAAATATTGCTTAACATTTCTTCAAAACTAACCATGGGACACACAGGCCCAGAACCTAGGCTTCCAAGAGGCAATTAACAATGCCCTGGGTCTTCTGAATCATGAACATGCCCTATTCCCTGCCAGGTAGCCCTGGACTGCTTGGAATGTTGTATCCCAGGGAAGAAATTGAAATTCATAGAGTACAGCCTTCTCTCCACAGAATACTCGGGTGAGAGAAATTTGTCAGATACACTGAGCTGGTTAAGGAATTAGCAAGAGCGGTAGTGGTGAATGAATTGACTTCAGTTGTGCAATAATAATATGAATCGTCTGGGAAAAGCAAACCAGACCATGAAGTACTTTAAATGCTAAGTTGAGGAGTTTTAGTTTGCACTGAAATTATTTTGCTATTACATTAATAACCAACTGTTAAATTAGTATCCAGGGATTTTTTTTTTCTCCTTTATTTCTTCATTTAGGACCCAGCTCCTGTAGGTCAGTCAGTCAGTCTCTAAAGCACATAGCTGATGGATGAGATGTCCCCAGCCTTTGTGGAATATGATCTCAATCTTGGGTAGGAACCCACCCAAATAGGAGACCTTAATTCTGTTTAGAGTATAAACAAAAACTATTCTAAGTAGATTTTTGCCCCAAGGAAGTGAGCCCCTGTCCTTTCACCTTTCCCTTGGAGTTTAGGGTGAAATAGCTTTTGAAGGAGAAAATCAACCAGCGTGGTCTGGATGGAGATGGATTCGTCTGTTCAGATTGTTGGAGGGGGCTGAGTCTCATGGTCCAGCTACCTTCTCTTCAGGAGGAGCTGAAGATTTTTCTAACCCACCTTCTCATTAAATATCCAACCATCAGGTTTGATTTTCATTTGTCATTTCCTTTCAAGAAAATATTAAGGCTTTTATAGGTTCATCATGTTTTTGTCTTTGGTTATTGAGATAAACCACTGATAATTTAATGATTATTAGCTAGTCCAATTAATAAATTATTAATTACCCAGTAACTGTATCTCTCTGGCTTTTCATTCATCACAGTACCAAAGGAGCCAATGAAAATTTTTTAGCAGGGGAATGGCATAGATCATAGGATCATAGGTTTAAACAGGGAGCAGACCAAAAGGGCCATTTACTTCAGTCCCATCACTTTACAAATGTGAAAATTGAGGTCCAACGAATGTAAGTGACTTGTCCAAGCTCACACAGGTAATGCACATAGGAGAGGCTCACACTGTTATTATAAGAAAATTATTTTGGCAGCCCTGTGGAGGTTGGATTGGAGAGGCAAGAAACTGAAAGATGAGGCACCTGTTAGGAGGCTATTGCAATAATCCAGGCAAGAGGTAAAGTGATCCTGAACTAGGCAAAAATGTCCTGGCTACTTCTGTGCCTAAATAGGAAGGTGTTAGTTAAGAAACATTTGCTAGACAGTTCCTCTGGCCCTAGCTCTTTGCTGCGTACCATGGGATATTAAAAAGAAGCACATTCTGACCTGAGAGGATTAGAATTGAGATCCGTGGTGCTTTAGATCCAGAGAAATGAACAATTAACATCCCAATATCCCATCTTGGTTCTGCAAATCGGTCAGGCAAAAGGGACTTGGAATAAAGAGGGAATTGGTCTATGTGGCGGGTTAAAAAAACTGCTTAGAGAATAACATTAGCTAATCTTTACACAGGGCTTTAACAGCAACCTGGTGAGGCAGGTACTATTATTCCCACTTCACAGATGAGGAAACTGAGTTGGAGAGAAGTGAAAGGACTTTCTTGGGGACACACAGCTTGTAATGATGATAGTGAGGATGATGATAATGATGGCTAACATTTATATAGTAACTACTCTGTGGTAGGCATTGTGCTAAGTGCTTTTACAAATATTATCTCATTGATCCTCACAACTCTGCTGGGGGTAGGTACTATTACCACTTTTTAAAAAAATAGATAAAGAAACCGAGGTAAACAGGCTAAGTGACTTGTCCAAGGTCATATACCTAATAAGTGTCTGAGATCGGACTTGAACTCTGGTCTTCCTAACTCCAGGCCTGGCATGCTATCCACTGTACTACCTGACTGCCCCTAAGAGAACTATTGAAGGAGTGTTTTTCTCACTCCAAGTCTACTGTTCTGTTCTATGTCTTTCATTAGGAAGAGGATACTAATGGAAGATGATGGGCCAATTCAGGATTAGGGAATTTTAGCTAGAGAGGATATAGCAGAGGTATCAGACATGGAACTCTGGGCTTCATGCTGCCCACAACACTCCTGAGTGCAGCCTGAACCAGATTAGAATGGAATTGGGATGTATGTAACAAAATAAATAAAATATAACAAACATAGGTGATGTTAACATTTAAAAATTAAGTCAATATGTGACTCTCAGGGATCCTTAGGTATGGTGTAGTGGCTCTCATTTCTATTTGAGTTAGACACCAATGGGGTACTAATAAGCATGAGATCATCTAGTATATATAGGGTAACATTTTTTTATATCTACTTTCAATTATTTGTCCACCTAATTTTGATATTTCTTCTTAATTTTCCCTCCTTGTCTGCTCCTGACTTTCTGGACTTCAAAACCATATCTCACCTTGGAACATCCAACAAACCTCACAGCTTTCTCATCTTGGAGTATCATTCTGTCAGGCTGGTCCCTTTTGGTGATCACCACATGGGGCCACCATTTTGTTGAGACACCCAGGTTTGGTAGTCTTTATCTCCTGGTTCTGGTCTTGACTTTCTGGATTTAAAAAATCTTTATCAAGGGCAACCCCTTCCCCTTCAGCTCCATTTTTTGGTGTTATCTTCTGCCATTAAAGCATAAGTTCTTTGAGGGCAAATATTGTCTTTCCTTTTGCTTGTATTTGTACCCTCCAGCATTTAGCACAGTGCCTGGCACATATTAAGAGCCAGGTGTGTGCTGAAGCCAGCTCCTGCTGGCTTGTGAGAACTGATTTCAGTGTGAAACATTTATACCTTGGAAACTGGCAAATGCTACAAATTAGGGCTTGTTTTATTGTTTTCCTGATTGTCTAGACTTAAGAAAGTAATGGAGAAAATGTTAATTATTCAAATAAACTTCAAAGTGTGTAATGTATACATGCTTGCTTACTTCTTTCTTTCTGGAGAGCATACCAACATGCAACTTCCTTCCTTCCTTCCTTCCTTCCTTCCTTCCTTCCTTCCTTCCTTCCTTCCTTCCTTCCTTCCTTCCTCCTTCCTTCCTTCCTCCTTCCTTCCTTCCTCCTTCCCTCCTTTCTTCCTTCCTTCCTTATTCTCTTTCCCCTTTAAGTAAGTCCTAATATTGTACACATTTGGTTTTGTAGTGCATGGCAGAGGGTAGTGGAAGGGAAAGAGAGAGTCTAGAATGAGTGGCAAAGAAGAAGAGGGAAGGTAGATAATTAGGGATTAGTTGAGGAAAATCACTTGACCCAAGAAACTCAGTCAGCTCAGTGGCAAGGGAGTTCCAGGCCTCAGAACCTTGAGATGGAATTAAGAGGTCAGTGGGAGATGGTAAAGAAAGCCCTAGAAGACTGTCATAATGGGAAGAGCAGTGAATTTGTAGTCTGAAGACCTGTGTTCAAAGAACAACTCTGTCATTTATTAGGTCTATAATGACTTGGGCAAGTTGGTGCCTTTTTTTCCACATTTGTCTGAACCTCTTTATTTAGCAGATCATGAACCACAGAGGCTTCACTGTTAACTATTCTAAATCACTTCCATTCTAGAGGCATCAGTTGTAGGCATTGGTTGCCTCATTTGTAAAATGATGGTATTGGAGAATTGAAGTAGCTCAAAAGAAATATGAGATGCAAAAATTTAGAGAATTCATCCCAAATATTTACATGGACTATTTATGCCCGACCTAGAGTAGAGCATTCTGAGATTGTATTGATCTGATCAGCCAAGGTGGATGGTTATTGTCCTTCATCTTCGAAGAGGAACAAAATGACTTGTAAAGTGAAATTTCAATGTGTCTGATTATGGCTGATCAGACCAATATGAGCTCGGAATGCTCTACTACAGGTTGGGTACAGATACTCTGAATATTTGGGGTGGATATCCTAAATTTACACATTCTGTGTTTACTTTTGTGCTGTCTCAATTCTGCTCTGCTCAAAGAGCACAGCACCCCTTCTGATGTGGGCATGCCACGCTGAGCAGTCCTGTGCCAGTGTCTTCCATGCACAGTCAAATCCAAAGTTCTTGAGAGAGACCTTGAGAGTGTCCTTGTATCATTTCTTCTGGCCACCATGTGATCACCTGCCCCATGCAAGTTCTCCATAAAATAGTCTTTTTGGCAAGCATACATTTTGCATTCGAACAACATGGCCAGCCCATCAGAGTTGTGCTCTCTGAAGCATAGTTTGAATGCTTGGCAGTTCAGCTCGAGCAAGGATTTCAGTGTGTGGTACCTTATCCTGCCAGGTGATCCTCAGGATCTTCCTAAGACAGTTCAAATGGATCAATTCAGTTTCCTGGAATGGCATTGGTAGACTGTCCATGTTTCACAACCACAGGTGGATACACTATAACTTGACACTGGTAGAGTGATGTCATTTTGGTCCTCTTCAAGAATGCAGGACAACCATGTTGGCATATGGTTCACTGGGATAGTTCTAGTGATCCAACCTCCTGAGGACCCTGCCTTAAAATTCAGATTACAAATGTTTCTCTGAGTGGCCTTAGTTGAGACCCTCATAGCATCTCATTTAGATTATTGAAGTAGACTTCCAGTTGGACTCCCTCTTGTCTTTCACTGTTCCAATTCATCTTCTATATTGTTCTCAAAATGATTCTCCTTAAGCATACATATGATCATGTCACTTCCCTACTCAGTGAATTTCAGTATTTTCTCACTGCATTTGAATGAACTATAAATCCCTTTGCCTAGTTTTTAAAGCCCTTTATAACCTCTCACCAACTTATCTCTCCAGCGTCTTTATATATTGCTTCCCTTCTTACCCTTTGCAATCCAGGTCCTCTGGTCTTCTCTTTGTTCTTCATATACAACACTCCATAATGCTCCATTTCCCAAACCCTTGCCCTTGTACCTGGGATGCTCACTTGCCTCACCTCTGCTTCATAGAATCTCTTTCTCCATACAAGATGCAGCTCATGCACCATTGTAGCCTTTTCTGATTGCCTGACTGCCGAAGGCCTTCTTGTTGAATTTCTTTGTATTAATTCTGTGTATATTTTTATGTGCACTTATCTCGTATTAGAATGTAGTCTTCTTGTGAGGTTCCATAATTCGTAGCATTTGATTCTTAGCCCCTAATACCTCGCTGTCACCGCTTTAAAAAAGTACTTGTTGATCTGTTGATTGGACAAGGCTGAAAGTCTTTCCTGTTTATTTTTCACATCTTCAACAAGAAAAGAAATCTCAAAAATTGGCGATTAGAGAAGTATCCTGGGGCTCATAATAGGGAGAAAAGCGATCAGGCCTCCGGATTTTTAGCTCTGGAGTTCCTATCAGGGCACACTCTGCCTTTGAAAGGAGAAATCCCTCCTTCTGGTCCTCACTGTCTTCTCTCTAAGCCAGGTTTTAGTGAAAATTCATCAGGAGCCAGACCAAATCCTGATTATTCATGATACTAGCAGATGGGGAGAGCATGGGCAGAAGAAACCATAAATAATCTTCCTTTAATAATTGGTTTCAACCTCATGCCCCACAACTAATCTCCCTCCACCACAGCCCTGTTGATGAGTTTACAGAATGGACTGATTTAAGACAACTGTTGTTTTCTTTTCTCACTCTCTAGCATGACTATTTATGGACAGTATAAAAGCCAAAACAAAGGGAAAAGGAGGAAAGACCAGATGTCAAGAACTTGGATACTTTCTAGACTACATTATTAACTCCTACATTGACTCACAGAATTGGAAGGGATTGAAGAGACTGTCTAATCAGGGGTGGGGAGACTTTTCTCCCTTCTCTCCCATGATATAATGAAAAATTCTGCGGAAATCAAGATGTGGTTTGCTTCAAGCTGTTAGCACAGTGGCATTGAATACAACATAACTATACTTCCTCAGCTTCAAGAGAGGTGGTGTGAATTATTTTCTCTGTACACTGCCATTTCTGCCAAATTGGACTATGAACAGCCAGCAAATTTAAAAAAAGAAGTGGATACTGACAATGTTGAGGGATCTGAGACCAGCAGATTCAGGGAGAGAGAAGAGGGGAAATAGGTCAACTAATAATGATAGACACCTTCATTTACAAAACATTTTAAGGTTTACAAATTACTTTCTTCACAACAGCCCCCACTCTGTGGATGGTGTAAATTTCACTCTTTTTTTTTTAAACAGATGATGACACTGAGGCTTAGAAAATTATGACTTGGTCTTGGTGTGAACCCATGATGGTTTCTGTGGCTTTGCTTTTTTTTTCTTCCTAAGAGCTTACAAACCCTTTGAATTATCCATTTCTAGTTCAGGATCTATGTTGTTTACCACTTTATAAACTCTGAGATACATACTTATTTTTATTTTGAAAATCAGACATTTGAAAAGGGAATACTTATCCATTTCCAGTCTTCCTACACCTTCCCCATTGTCTGCAATTTTTCTAAGTCTGGTTTCTTAATCTTTCATGTATCATAGAGCCCTTGGACAGGCTGGTGAATCCTATAGGCCCCTTCTCAGAAGAATGTCTGCAAATAATCAAAGCAAATGCTAACTTACAGTTAGAAGTTAGTGAAAATAAAGACATAACCTTTTCCCACCTACCCCTCAAGATCTATCCTTGAACTCCAGGTTAGAAAGCCCTGCAACAGAACCATTTTTTATTGGTGTACAATCATGCATGCAAACTCTTTCATTACCCTAGGTGGGATTCCATGCATCTAGACCCGGAGACTTGAACTTGTTGGAAACAACTGCTCTACTCAGTGCTTTCTCACTATCTCCTTCTCCACTTTGGATTTCAATTCTCTCTTTAGGTTGTTTCTTCTAGTCTTCCCAATTTGAAGGGACTTTCCTTGATGGTCTAGGTGACTAAAAAAGAATTGAGGGGCTCAATGTTACATAGCCATCCCCCCAACCCCATTTGCCTCAGTTTCCTCATCTGTAAAATGAACTGAAGAAGGAAAATGGCAAATTATGCCTGTATCTTTGCCAAGAAAACCCCAAATAGAATCACAAAGGATTAGATACAACTGAAATGACTGAACAACAAAACATATTCTTAGACCTTGGATTTTTTTTTTTAGGCTAAAGCTCTTTTTGTTGGTCTTTGTATTTGTGACAAGGTTGGACTGATTAATGACATGAACCTTTGCTCAAGGCTTGACCCTTAAACACTGTTTTGAGTGTTATGGTCATGTTTTACATTACTTCTTGGTTATATTGGCTCCCTTCCATCTTTTTTATTCCTTTCATCTTTTTAATGTGCTTTATCTTTCCTGTCCAATCTGTCTTGATGAAGATAGAGGATTTGGGGTTGCCAGGCAGAGGAACAGGTAAAATGAGAATGGATTGTAATAAGCTAAGAGAACTTCAGAGTTCATGAATGTGAAAGTAGTACATTTGTGGATGATAATAAGATCCAAGTTCTGTTTATCTCTCTGCATATGACCTATGCTATTCTGAGAATGAGTATTCCATTGAAGACCGGAGGATGAACGTCTTCCTCATGACTTGTGGTCTGTGACATTTGTATCAGCACTAACCCAGATTGAGGGAAAGGCTCTCAAAGCCTAGTGGATTGTCTACAGATGATGAGCCTGTTTCCTCTGAGTTTTGTCAAGAACACATTCCACTTTGCTAGTGAAATTACAGCTTCAGAGTGATCATTACAATTATTGTTTTCTAATCCAAGAAAATAATTTTTCACAAGTTAAAATTTGGGCTAATTGAAACCAGATAGAAACATCTAAGTGGAGGAGAAAAATCTCATTTGTGAAGATGAAGATTTCCCTGGCCTGCCTGGAAATGTAGCTCAGTGCACCTCATCTCCTTGGGCTTGTTTCCACTCCAGGCTTTGACTCACTTTGCAAACTCATTTGGTCTCCTCTTGTTTCTCTTTATGACACACCTGAGACTTATCATCAATTTCCTTATATGGTAGCTATGACAAGACTGCTCTGGATACTTTCCTAGTTTTTGCTTCAGTAAGTGAGAGTGAAGAAACATCCCAAAACTTCTTGGCCAGGCTGGGACAGGAAGGGAGACAAGCTGCCTCCCATGGCTAGTGCCTAGACAGTGTGTCCTTGCTTCTCTTTGTCTTGGCATGAGAATGAAAAAGCCATCGGCAGCTGTGGAGGAAATAAAGCCTTTCCTTTGTGTTATTTCATCTGGCCCTATTTTCAGATAATAGTACTGTCCCACTTGACCTTCTTTGATGCTGAAGCGGGGCACATGCCCCCACCCCCAAGTACATGTTGGCATTTCTTTTGAGTACCCCCACCCCAAATCAGCCCTGACTGGGCATATGGTTGTAGGGACTTAAACAAACTTTCGAACGGACCATGCTTTTTTATTCTCAGAACCTCAAAGGCTCAGTCAGGTCAAATTCTCTTTTTTCTAACCATAATTTTTATCTTAAAAAATTACTAATATCTTTAATTTTTGCCCTACCTTCATTTCTTAATATAGTCTTTCCCCTATTCTCCCAGCAAGCCATCCCTTAAAATGAATAAAAAAGAGAGACAAAACATGCTTTTAAAAAATATCACTGTCAGTTCCCAATATCCCTCTATTTAACCCTCCACAAGCCTACCTTCTGACATGGAGAACCAGCTAAACCAACTTTAACGCATCCACTGTTCATGACAGTGTGTGCAGTGTTCCACATCCATAGTTTAACCACTTCTCTATAAAGAAGAGATAGCTTTCATCAGCAGTCTTGTGGAATCCAGATCAATCATTGCATTAATTTGAGTGTGTATGTCTTTTAGTGTTCTTTAGTGTGGTTTTCTTTACTTTGTTGTGGGCGTTGTGAATATTAATCTCGATTCTGCTTCATATCATTCGTATCACTTCCTAAACTCTGCTACCTCATTTACGCCTATTCAGCTGGGCTTCCTTAGAAGTAAGTCTCTGGCTGGTGAAGTAAAATTTGATTAAACCAATAATATTTTCAAAAAGTTTTGACTTTATGGGACTGCTGGTCTGACACAAAATTTCATCATGATTTTTGGTGAAATGAAATGAAATTCCATCATTCCAAAATAATTTCTAAGGAGTTCTGCCAATGGTTCACATTTTGTATGACCCTTTAAGAAATTATAAAAGTAATAGATCATATTTATACTGTGCTTTAAGGTTTATGAAATATGTTCATCACAGCAGTCTGTGAGCTACTTAGGGTATTGTTGTCCTCATTTTATAGGATGAGGAAACAGAGACTCAGGGAGGTAGTTAAAATCATGGCTAGTTAAAAAGCAAAGCTGGGATTTGAACTGATTTAATGTGATAGTTAAGGGGTATGGTGCATAGAGTTCTGGGCTTGGATTCAGGAAAATCTCATTGTGAACTGCGTCAGCTACTTACTAGTTGTTTGACACAGAGCAAATCACTTTGCTACTTTCAGCTTCAGTTTCCTCACCTGTAAAATGCAAGAGTTGGAGATGGAGTTCTCTTCAGGCTCTAAGTCTATGATCCCAGGATTCTAAGTCCAGTGGACTTCACTCCTTACCATGTTGCCTTTGTCTGAATTGACTCTAACTTTAGCATTCTCTTATTTCAGGTTTGATGTTGGAAATAAATGAGGCACTAGAAAGTCATTGAACAGTTAACAAAAGGAAGTTTCTTTTGGCCTAAGGTAGCAAGAATATAAAACCCAAAATGACTATTACATATGCTTTTTGTGCCTAGTACCTTCCCCTCTGTGATTATCTTCTATTTTCAACAAAAGTCTTCTCTATGAACCTATTATTTGCAAAGATTTTCCCCATTTCCTTGCTTTTCTTCTAATTATAATACGTTGGTTTTGTTCGAGCAAAACCTTTTTATTTTTATGTAATAAAAATTGTTTATTTTACCTTCTGAGAATCTTGCTGTTTCTTGTTTGATCACAAAGTCTTCCTCTATCCCTTTATCTGATTGGTAATTTCTTCCATGCTCTTCTAATTTGTTTATGACATCACCCTTTATGTCTAAATTGGAGCTTATCTTAGTATTCCATGTGAGATGTTGGTCTATACCTATTTTCTGTCAGGCTGCTTTCCAGCTTTCCCAACAGTCTTTGTTGAATAGTGAGTTCTTGCTCTAATAGCTGGGATCTTTGGGTTTTTCAAAGACAAGGTTACTGTGTTCATTGGTTTCTGTGTCTTATATCCTAAACTGTTCTATTATCAACCTCTCTTTTTTTCTCTGTATCTATTTATTTACATGCTGTCTCTATCATTAGACTGAAAATTCCTTGGGGGCAGAGAATTTCTCCCCCTTCCTTTGTATCCCCAGAACTTAGCACAATGCCTGTTATATAGTAAACATTTATAAATACTTGATGAATGATGGAGTGTGCCCCAAATCTCTATAATCCTTTCTAGATCTATTCATTTGGATTGGGTTACCTTTTGAGCAAAAAAAATGCGTATTGTATCTCTGGAAGTTCATGGCTGGGAAATGTGACCTGCACTTTGAATAGAGGGAGTTTTAGCCTAGAACGGCTAGGTGTCAGTAGTGGATATGTTGACATATGTTGTCCAAGCAGCTACTCATAAATATCATCAATATGGTCTGATTGGGAGAAGTTCTGTCGAACTGACTTTGTGAGAGACTGGTCAGAAATAAGAGGTAGGAGAGCCATGGAGAGATTATATCCTGTCTACCATGTGTCTGTGGATCATTGTTTATTTATGACAATACAGGGTCCCAAAAGGGCAAATAACAATCAGCACAAAATATAGGATGTCTACCACTCTAGGGTCAGACTAGTCACATAGTCACATTTCCATCAGATCAGTGACCATTTGGTTCAACGGCAGTTAGAACAATAGAATGTTGACCCTTCATCCGATACTTAACATCTCTGTGCTTACAGGTCAGTAACTCACCACTGGCTGTGCTAATACTAATATATTAGTAATTGGCTGAAATTATCCTGGAATGGACATTAAACATTAGTGGGGACAAAAGGAAGTCTGCATGGAAAGTATGGCCATTTTCCATGGACCCAGACACCAATGAGACAGAAAGATGCCTGGATGAAAGTCAACTCCTCCCCCACTCCCAGCCATTCACATCTCTGGTGAGGACTACCCAGGGAGACAAATGACACATCCTAGGGCTGATGCGGACAATCTGTACTGGCTTCCCATTTCCCTTCACACGTGTTCCAGATTCTCAGCTTGGACTGCAAACCAAAGTTTGTTCTGATTAGCTAAGAAACTCTCTCTCTCTCTCTCTCTCTCTCTCTCTCTCTCTCTCTCTGTCTCTCTGTCTCTGTCTCTCTCTGTCTCTGTCTCTGTCTCTCTCTCCCTCTCTGTCTCTCTGTCTTTTTCTCATCCTCTGTCTCCTTCTCTCTCTCTGTCTCTCCCTTTCCCCTTCTCCTTCTCTCCCTATCCTTTTTTTCTCCTTTTCTCTCTCTCCCTGTCCCCCACTTTCCTCTTCTCTCCCCTCTTCCCATGCAACTGGACCAGAACTGTCCTGGTGGCATAGGTCATTACTCCAAACCCAGAATTCTTTTGGAGGGGAGTCTCTGTGATGCTGCAGGGACCATATAGATCTACAGTGACTGAGGAAGTCAATTGGAAGGAATAGAGAGAGGAACTGGCTCCTTCAGCT
The DNA here is from genome assembly GCA_023548195.1 of Bettongia penicillata ogilbyi. NCBI lineage: Eukaryota > Metazoa > Chordata > Mammalia > Diprotodontia > Potoroidae > Bettongia > Bettongia penicillata. Next base: position 26,827,671 of record JAJHZJ010000314.1, on the reverse strand, counting down.
GGTACTAAAAAAACCCCAACATCCCCAATATGCATATAATCAGTTTGTTAATTCCTCCACCACCACAAAGGCACTGTGGTTCTTTGGGGCTATCCATGACTTTCCTCCATAGACTCATCTCAGGGCACACTTGCCTTTATGTGGCCTTCTTTCCTCCTTCAAGGCTTCCCTTGATGTTCATTTTAACCATATATCACTTTTATAAAAAATGTTCTTGAAAAAAAGAAAAATTTGTACAGTGTGATTTATCCCAGCCCAAACTCATGTTACCAGCCCTGTTGCTTCCTGACTTCTTTTCCCTCATCTTTCTCATTCATTCATTCATTCATTCATTCATTCATTCATTCATTCATTCATGCATTCATTCATGTCAGGATGGCTCCAGTCCTGGCAGCAGATGAAATCCATTAGGGGAGAGAAGGAAAGGGGAGATTTCTGTTGAATGCCTGGTAGGATTTACATTGTACAAAGAAAGTCCTAGTCACAGTTGGAAAGGACAGGAAAAATTTTTTTAAAAAGTTATTTGTTATTGCTCCTTGTTTTCCTTTCTCCTCAACTTTCCCCCTCCCCAAACCCAAAGACATTAAGGACATAAGAACTATGGAGCAGGTCTGAGGAGCTGAGGTCCAGTGATCTGGCTCTGCCACTTCCTATCTATGTGACTATGGAAAACTCACTTAACTTCTCTGGGCCTCAACTTCCTTCTTGTGAAATGACGGGATGGGACTGGATGACCCAGAGGGGCACTTTGAGCTCCTGCCAGCTCTCCATCTTATGAAGATCAGCTCTAGATTCACTATGGAAAGGTTCTGAGATCTTAACTGTGGCCAACCGCTTAATAGGCCTTTACACATTAGCTTCCAGAAGTAAGACCCAAACGTTCTCAAGAACCCTCTGCTGTTTTAAACCTTCCTAGAGGAGGGGAAGCCACAGGAGATTTCAGGAGGGATAAAGAGGTTTGGAAAAGCTGCCGTGGAGAGTGGGATAATGAGTTGTTAATGGAGGGACAAAAGTATTGCCGAGGAGCAGAGAGAATCACATGGATGTGGTGTAACATAATTTGTAGGGGTCCCAGTCAGAAGAGTTGCATGAGTTTCAGCAGGGCATGCATAGAGGCGAAGGTGGCAGGTGGTGGGAGTCATCCAAGGCTAAGACTTGGCAAGACACTATCAATGATAAGATAATGGGACCAACGACTTGAGAAGAGGATAGTGTAGAGTTGAACTGGACCACCAGGATAGTGAAGAGAGGAGAAGGAGTGAAGGGAAGGCAAAGATAGAGAAAAGAGGAGAGAGTGGATAGTTCAGGGGAAACAGCCTGGGAGAGAACTGAGAGGTCAAGGGATTGGTCATGGTGTGAATGAAGGGCAGGAAGAAGGAGAGGTAGAAAGACAATAGATTATGAGATAAAGGTACAAAGGTGGAAAGTGAATAAATTATGATCAGATATGTGTAACTTTGGTGGACCATCCCTTCTATGGGATGGGTTGAGGGTGTCCTTTCACATCTCTTTAGTTGAGTCATACTTGATTCTTATAATTTTGTTAGAAAGCAGAAACTCTAAAGCATTCTTCCCCACCCCACTGGGGAAGAATCACTTATATTGCTCTTAACATATTTTAAATAAGCTGTGTTACTACTTTAAATGTTCCAGTTATTTCTGGAAATAATTTCCACTGCCCCCCAACAAACACACACAGTGGAAACCTCTCTTGTTCTGTTTTTTTAATGTAAATTTTTATTTGTCTAATTTTAAACCTCTCTATTTTAACACAGAAGAACTGTTAAACAATGATGAGTGCTATCATCTAACAGTATATAAAACTTTCTGCTCTTGTAGCCCTCTGCTTCTCTGCCAAGAGGAAGGAAGGTGATTTCATATTTTGTTCTACAGAACCACTGATGGCTTTTCAGTTATCAAGAGTTCAGCTTTATTTTAGAGATCCTTCCATTTACATTGTCATACTCATTGGGTATTTTAATTTTCATTTTTGGGACCAGACTTGTAACGTCATTATAGGGAACTCTTACTCAATCCGCACTTGCTCTGAAAGTTAAGGGTCTTAGAAAGTTGACTGGGGCACTGAGGTGACCTGCCCAGGCTCAAATAGCCAGGTTGTCTCAGAGGCAAAATATGAAGGCAGGTCGTCATGACTCCAAGGTTAACTCTCTGTTTGCCATGCCATGCTGCCCATTTGTGTATGTCTGATTCTCTGCTTTCAAGCTCCCCTCTGTTTTCTGGATGCCATTCAATTTAATGTGGCCAGTGCAAGATGGCCCTTGATCAAACTACTACATTCCAGTACTCTAAAGGGCCCATTCAAAGCATCTTAGGCAACACTTTAAGATATCTTGCCATTGACTTGCAGAGTTTGAGGAAGAGAAGTAAAGTATAAAAACACTGGAAAGATGTGGGGATGGGGAGGCAGGGCTTTGATTGCCAGAGGATTCTTTAATTTGATTTTGGAGGTGATGGGTAGGGGGTGACAGTCAGAGGATCGCTTTCATAGCTAAGTGGAGGATGGATTGTAGTGGGGAAAGATTTGAGGCAGGGATAAGAATCCGAGAGTGCAAGTATGTAAAGCATTCATTCATTAAAACAACAAATCAGATTTGTTTTAATTTTGCTATTATTAGACTCAGTGTAGTTTATACATTTTTGCTGAGCTTGAACTTGAACTGTTGGCTATTATTTATACCAGACCATGGAAGGGTAGAAAGCACACTCTCTTTAGAATCAGAGGGCCTGGATTCAAGTCCAGATTCTCTTTGTATCTTCTTGCATCCTTTTCTTCCCTCATTGCTTCCCTTTGCTCCTAAGTCCAAATCAATCAGTCATTAAACATTTATCAAATACTTGCTATGTACCAGGCACTGTGCTAAGTGTTGGGAATTTTAAAAAAAGGCAAAAGACTTTCTGCCCCCTAATGGGGAAGACAGCATGCAAACAAATATGTGCAAAACAAGCTACATGCAAGTTAAACAGTAGATAATTAACAAACAAAAGGCACTGGAACGAAGAGCGGTTGGGGAAAGCTTCCTGGAGGAGGTGGGATTTTAGTTGGAACTTAAAGGAACTGAAAGAAGTCAGTAGATGGAGTTGAGTAGGGAGATCGTTCCCAAATGGGGGACAGCCAGAATGTCAGGAGCCAAGAGAGGGAGAGTCTTGTTTGTGGAACAGCCAGAATGCCAAACTCACTGGACTGAAGAGGACAAGTAAGGGAGTAAGGTGTAAGAAGACTGGCAGGACAGGAGGATTAGGAAGGACTTTGAATGCCAGCAGTGCATGGTTTTTTTGTTTGTTGTTAAATTTAAATTTGGATAACTTAGATGGAAAGATTTGACCTTTAAAAACATTTTTGAATTATCTTTGTCATCTTGGCCTTAGGATTCTAAGACTATTTTTCCATGGATTTGGAGATGAAAATTATCTCAGTGGTCATCTAATCCACTTATTTTACAGATGAAGAAACTGAGGCCAGAGATATAATGTGACTTGTCTAAGGTCACACAGTGGTAAGCGACTGATATGAACCAAGGACCTGTGACCTTATCCCAATTACTGAGCACTTTTCCACTGTACCATGATGCCTATAAGTTTCTAGAAAAAACTCCACATTCAGAAGTAAATAAATGTCTCCATAGCTACATAACTACATCAGGAACCCACATCCTTCTTTGTGTGTTCACATCCATCTCTTCATCTCTCTTTAATTAATGTGTTAATTGAGTATTGAGGACAGTGGTGTTCAACAAAGTCTGCCTGGAGATTTCCTCATACTTTACTGGAAAAGTAAATAGGTCAGGAATTAAATAGCTATTGGTGACTTGGATAAGTAGAGATCTAATCATGGGAAAACGAGATCTCCTCCTTTCTATTACATCAGTCTGAATTCCATTCTCAAAGAACAAAGGTAACGAAGCTAGGAACATGAGTCAATTGTTCCAGTGAAACTCCAGAACTGGAATTTATAAGTTAAATGTCAAAAACTTTTTTTATTGTAGGTTTCACTGCCTATGCAAAAGCTGATATGAAGGTAAGCCCAGATCCATTAACAGATTTAGGGTGGTAAAGGGCCATTGCTTCTCTTCTGCATTTTATAGAACCAGGACCTGAGACTCAGAGAATTGATGAGACCTTTGCCCAAGTTCATGCAGTTAGAAGCAGGATCTGAATCCAGGCTTTCCTGATGTTTAAGGCAGGTACTTTAGCCACGGTCATGCTGCTCAACTGTGTGGAGTTCAGGAGAAAGGGCACTTGTCCACTTTCTTTATTTTTCTGGTCTGTGTTTTCTAGGAATGGACTAGAAAGAGAGGACAGCATTCTCAGATCTCCCCATCCTGCCTCAAACTCTGCTGACCTCCAGTCTCACACCTTCTGTGGCCTTTCAGACATCTCAAATTGAATGCCCAGTAGACCTTTGAAACTCAAACAGAATTCATTCTTTTTCTCCCTAAGCTCTTACCCCACCCCGACCCCATCCCAGCTCCTACCTTCCCAATAACCATAGAGAGACAACACCATCCTCCCGGTCCCTCAGGTTCAAAACCTAGGAACCACCCCAAACTGTTGCAAAGGCCTATAGATTTTACCTTTGCAATATCTCTCCTATACACTCCCTTCTCTCCTCTGACATTTTTATTACTCTTGTTTATTTGTATCGGACTCTTTGTAGCCCAATTCGGGGTTTTCTTGGCAAAGACACTTCAGTAGTTTGCCATTTCCTTCTCCAGGTCATTATACACATAAGGAAACTGAGGCAAGGTGGATGAACTGATTTGCCTAGGGTCACACAGCTAATAAGTGTCTGAGGCCAGATTTGAACTCAGGAAGATAAGTCCTCTTGACTCTAGACCCCAGCACTCTATCCACTATGGTGCCACCTAGCTGCCCCTCTGACACTACCATCCCTCTACTACAGGCCCTCATCACTTCTTAATTCAACAGCCAGCTGGTGGGTCAGCCTGCCTCAAGTCTCCCTTCCCTCCACTCCATCCTTCATTCACCAATGTGACTTTCCTAAAGTACAGGTAAATAATGCTACTCCTCTACCCAATAAATCCTAGTGACTTCCTATTGCCTCCAGGAGCAAAAACATGCATTGTTTGGCATTCAAAGTCCTTCCTAATCCTCCTATCCTTCCAGTCTTCTTACACCTTACTCCTCTTCAGTTTAGTGAGTCTGGCACTCTGGCTTTTCCATAAACAAGACTCTCCCTCTCTTGACTCCTGACATTCTGGCTGTCCTCCATTTGGAAATGATCTCCCTACTCAACTCCATCTACTGACTTCTTCCAGTTCCTTTAAGTTCCAACTAAAATCCTGCCTTCTCCAGGAAACTTTCCCCAATGGCTCTTCATTCCAGTGCCTTTTGCCTATTAATTATCTCCTATTTAACTTGCATGTAGCTTGTTTTGCACATATTTGTTTGCATGCTGTCTTCTCCATTACATTGTGAGCTCCTTGAGGGGCAGACAGTCTTTTGCTTTTTTTCAAAATTTCCAACACTTAGCACAGTGCCTGGTACATAGCAAGTATTTGATAAATGTTTAATGACTGATTGATTTGGACTTAGGAGCAAAGGGAAGCAATGAGGGAAGAGAAGGATGAAAGAAATTACAAAAAGAATCTGGACTTGAACCCAGGCCCTTTGATTCTAAAGAGATAAAGATAAAGACCTTCTGAGGGTCATAATAACCACTAAAGTCTGGGCAACTCTATCCTGTCAGGATTTAAGATATTGAAATTAAATTGAAATTAAATTGAAATTTAAGATAAGAGAGGGACAAAAGTACAAGGGTAAAAACCTTTCCAAGGTCTGGTATAGTAATTGTCAACAGTTCAAGTTCAAGCTCAGCAAAAATGTATAAACTACACTGAGTCTAATAACAGCAAAATTAAAACAAATCTGATTTGTTGTTTTAATGAACGAATGCTTTACATACTTGCACTCTTGGATTCTTACCCCTGCCTCAAATCTTTCCCCACTACAATCCATCCTCCACTTAGCTATGAAAGCGATCCTCTGACTGTCACCCCCTACCCATCACCTCCAAAATCAAATTAAAGAATCCTCTGGCAATCAAAGCCCTGCCTCCCCATCCCCACATCTTTCCAGTGTTTTTATACTTTACTTCTCTTCCTCAAACTCTGCAAGTCAATGGCAAGATATCTTAAAGTGTTGCCTAAGATGCTTTGAATGGGCCCTTTAGAGTACTGGAATGTAGTAGTTTGATCAAGGGCCATCTTGCACTGGCCACATTAAATTGAATGGCATCCAGAAAACAGAGGGGAGCTTGAAAGCAGAGAATCAGACATACACAAATGGGCAGCATGGCATGGCAAACAGAGAGTTAACCTTGGAGTCATGCTTGGAGTAAAATAGTATTTAGTACAACTGATAATATTTATTATAGTTTTTTTCTTAAGGGTAAAATTCATTCTTTACATTCAAGAATTTCCCTTAGTAAAAAGTAGTTTTAGGGAAAATCAAAATAGATTGGCTTGAACTTTTGTCCAATGGCAATTAATTCTACCCAAGGAAGTAATGAAGACAGTCTAATTTATAATATTTTAAGAATGGCAATATTAGAAATGCCAGGCCCAGGGGGGTAGGTGGTTAAGTTCTAACAGGAAATTTGGCTCTTTTGCCTTTCATACAGATTGATACACTTTAGGCCTTTTTATTCATTTATTCATTCTGCCCCATGAGTCATCATACACCACAAAAACCTCACACCAACCAACATTGGAACAAACTCACAGAAGCCAGCCTTAGAGAGGTCAGGAAGGGCTGAGCCATGGAGACAGGAGACTACCTCCACACCCTGGGACAGTCAGGGGTGTGGGAAGGCAGAAGATGTGTTAACAGGAATTGGCCATTTCAGTTACCCAAGAATCTTAATGCCTACATATGCAATGTCCTTGGCAATATTGAAAGAAACCATAAACTTCACGTGGTAGATGGTTTCTCAGTCTCTGAGAGGATATCAATTATTTCTTCCCTTCCTTTCAAATATTGAAACTGTGATCATAGAAACCAACGTAAAATTCAGCCATGAACCCATTAACCATGTGCTTCATGCACCAGTTAGGTTGGCCCTATGATACTAGGAATAGTATTCTCTTGATATTTGTGCTTTCAGAAATTTAGTATCTAACAATTAAAATCATCTGATTATATCAATAAGTGCTTTTGACAAAATACAGCACCCATTCCTATTAAAAACACTAGAAAGTATAGGAATGAATGGAGCCTTTCTCTCTAAAACCAAGAACAAGCATTATTTGTAATGAGGATAAGCTAGAAGTCATCCCAGGAAGAATGGGGTGAAGCAAGGATGTCCATTATCATCACTATTATTTTATATTACATTAAAATGCTAGCTTTAGCAGTAAGACAAGAGGAAGAAATTGAAGGAATAAAAATAGAAATGAGAGAGCAAAACCATCACTCTTGCAAGATGATATGATGGTACATACAGAACCCTAGAGAAGCAATTCAAGACTAGCTGATACAACTAACGATTTTAGCAAAGTTTCAGGATATAAAACAAACCCACATAAATCATCAGCATTTCTATATACTACCCACAAAACACAGAAGGAAGAGATACATGTGATATAGACAAGATAAATAGGCAATAGTCCCAGAGGGAAGGCACTGACATCTAGGGGAAGGCTCCCTAGAGAAGGTAGGATTTGAGTTGGGACTTAAAGGACTTAAAGAGGCCAGGAAGTGGAGAAAAGGAGAATGCATCCAAGGCATGGGAGGCAGCCAATGAAACTGCCCACAGTTTAGAAGATGGACTGTCTGTCTTGTGTGAGAAACCAGCAACATGGCCAGTATCACTGGACCAAAGAGTATACAGAAGGGAGCATTGTTAAAGAAGACAGGAAAGGCAGAAAGGGATCAGGTTATGAAGGGCTTTATAAATGAAACAGAAGATTTTCTATTTGATAACCAGAGGTCATAAGGAGCCACTAGAGTTTACTGAATAGTGGAGGGCGGGGTGGGGTTGGGGTTGGGAAATGACGTGGTGAGCCCTGTGCTTTAGAAAGATCAGTTTGATAGCTGAGTGGTAGATGGACTGGAGCAGAGAGAAACTACTCAGTATTCTGTCATCACTCAGTTCAGCACAAGATACTTTCATTGCCTCAAAGAGTTATATACAACCCAATGATAATTAATTTCAAGAATTCACTATTTTCTTCTTATTCTTCTTCCTTGGTTCCTAGGGCAGTATGGCCTCTTTGATAGAGTCCTGGAATTGGAGCCAGGAAAACCTGGTTTCAAATCCACTTCTGACATTAGCTTATGACCTCCCAGAGCTCCCCTCTATCCCCTATCTCCTCTCCTCTCTTCTCCTTTCCTTTCCTTTCCTCCCTTACCTACTCTCCTCCCCTGCCCTCAACTCCTATCTCCTCTCCTCCCCTCCCTTATCTTCTCCTCTGCTCTCCTCTCCTCCTCTCTTTTCCCCTCTCCTCTCCTCTTCCCTCCTTTCAGTCCACATCATATATCATACCCCTACCTGCAGGTGCTCTGCTCAAAGGAATGTAAAATTTGATTGATGAAACCTCATAAGATATCTTGGGTTTACAGGCTAGATTTATTTCTTAAGGACCATGCCTTAAGTTCAAATCACTCTGGCTGTCATTGATTGACCAACAATAAGTCCCAGTCTAAGTCACAGGTGGTCATTTTTTGGGTCCTGATGGCTCAAAGTGAATGTAAATAGCAATTGTTTGTGTTTTGGCCAGAAACCCTGAGGATCTTCGCCTCTTAGATTGATTTTTCTTTTTTTTGGACTAAGTACAAGAGGTCATTCTTTGTCTCATTTCTTACCTAGCCTTAATCCTTGAATTTCCTCAGTCAAACTGAGACCTGGGAAAGACCTTAGCTTTAAAAGGCCAAGGTCTCTCACTGCATCCAGAGCCATCTCCAGTCGTCCTGCTCTGTATCTTGCCACTGGACCCAGATGGCTCCAAAGGAGAAAGTGAGACTGGGGACTTTGCACAGCCCAGCCTCACTCAAATCCAATTAACTTGCATGTCATGGTGTTACCTTCCTAATGTCACGGTCCTATTTGAGAATGCAGGACAACAAAAAGGAGAAGTTTGTTACCCTGGACAAGCCACTTAACCTCTGTCTGTTTTCAGACTACATCTTCTCAGATTTCTTCTAGCTATTAGTCAATGGTCTCTTTCTAAATCTATGACTTCCCATCCTCCTGGTTGCTACTTAAAAGCATTTTCTTTACTAAGGATCTTTGGGTATGTAAAAGGGTGTATTTTCTAGTTTCTTATCTATGTACAATTATCCTTGATAAAAGAGTAAAAAAAAAAAGGACAATGAAATTCTTTCAATGATTTGGCAATCTGTCCCCATGACTGGTGAATGAACAGGAAATATGAGAGTAGTTTTTAAAAAAGGGGAATACAGCAAAGACAATTGGAAATATCTCCATTGTCCAGAGAGGTGAGTCAAACTGGGACCTGTCTGATTAGGACAATACAAGGTAAAGAAGAGTCAGTAGATTTTCCTGATAGAGACAATGAGAGATGATCTAAGCTGGTTGAATCTGATCAAGACAGTTTGTCTGCTCATGGTAGTCTTGGGGCCATTGATGTAGAACGGAAAGGGACTTTCAAAGTCATCTGGGCCAACCCTTCATTTGATAGATGATGTAATGGAAGCTTAGAGAAGAGAGATGACTTGCTCAAACCACACAGTTAATAAATAGCAGAGCCCAGAATCAAATTTGGGTCAGTGATAAGTATTTACTAAGAACTCACTTTGTGTTTGACTGTGTGCTATTTTCATTGAAGGATACAGAAGAACATATAACATCGTTGCTGTCCTTAAGAAGGTGATGCAAAGTTATGTACCTGAAGCAACTGGTGATTGATACATAATCTAAGGCCAAACTGTGTGAACACTGCTATAGGAACTCAATCAATTAGCAGCTAGGTGGCAGTAAATAGAGCACCAGGCTTAAAGTCAGAAAGACCTGAGTTCAACTCCAGCCTCAGCTACTAATTAATTGTATGAACTTCACTCAAGCCACTTAACTGCTGTCTGCTTCAGTTTCTCCGACTGTAAAAATAGAATAACAGTAACACCTAATAACATCCCAGGATTGTTATGGTGATCCAGTGAGATGATATTTGTAAAGCCCTCAGCACACGGCAGGCCTTTAAGAATGCTTATTTCCTTTTTTCTAATCAAGAAACACTTATTAAGCATGTACTAAGGATTCAGAGATAAAAATGAAATAGTCCTTGCTCTCAAGAAGGGAGATCACTGTGAGTGGAAATAGATATGGAAGGCTTTTGGGACCTAGGTGGTCCTATGACTAGAACACCAGGCCTGGCATCAGGAAAGCTCGTTTCCCTGAGTTCAAACCTGGCTTCAGAAAATCACTTCCTGTGTGACCTTGGGAAAGTCACTTAACTCTGTTTGTCTCATTTTCCTCATCTGTAAAATGAACTAAAGAAACATCAAACTACTCCAGTTATCTTTGCCAAGGAAACCCCAGAAAGAGTTGGATACAACCAAAATGACTGAAGGGGATTTCAGGTGGAACTTTTTAAGGTGGGTGGAGGGTAGGAGGTAGGTTATTCCCAATTGGTCAACATTATTGTGAACATCTAGTACAAACAGGACCACAATAGTTGACTCCAAATAAGGGACATCATTTAACCTCAGTTTCCTTATCTGTGAGATTAAGATGATTGGACTAGATGACCTTCAAGGCATCTTCTAGCTATAGACCTTTCTGCTGGATATCTTCTACCAACGGCAACCATGGCTCCTCTCTTGATGATGGTTTTCCTTTCCTCCTCATTCCCTCTTCCACACAATATCTTGCTCAGGTGTCACACAGGGACAACACCAGCTCTACCTTCCTCAACATGCAGGATGATACTTACCAAAGCTCTTTGAAAACATGATCCAACTGTAAAGTAATACCAGAAGTAGTTGAGGGCAGTTTATAAGACATGGGAACGTAGTATTAATCGACAAGGTAGCTAGGTAGTGCACTGGATAGAGCTAGACCTGGAGTCAGGAAGCCCTGAGTTCAAACCCAGTCTCAGATGCTTGCTAGCTATGTGACCCAGGGCAAATCACTTAGCCTGTGTTTTGCTTCAGTTTTTTCAACTTTAAAATGGAGATCATAATAGCATTTAACCCTCAAGGTTGTTAAAGGAACAAAATGAACTAATATTTGTAAAACACTTTGCAAGTCATAAGGTGTTATACAAATTCTAGCATGAAATATTATAATTTAGAAGCTATGCATGTGTTTTGGAGACTATTGGCATACTCATGACTTAATCTTTGGGATCAAAATTTTCTAAATTTCTCCTTTGTGTATAGAGGAGAAAAGCTATCTCACTTATCAAAGAAGTGGTGGAGTACAGATGTTGAGCAAGGCATACATTTTCAGGTGTGGCTCAATGTGTTATTATTATTTTGCTGAACTATATTTCTTTGCTATAAGAAAGAGTCTGTTAGAAGGTGAAAATTAGCAAATGGTGCTGATGTTAAAAGAAAGATCATCAATAAAACAAAACATGACTATTATCAACTATAAAGAGACCCAAGAGCAGTTAGAAATGAGTTTGATAGTGTAGCAGGAACATGTTAATTGATGACTGAGAGAAAGCCTACTTTTAGGGCACTGAGTCATTAAGTATGTTGGTTGATATAGACCATGCCATGTAACAATACTCTGGCAACCATCAATGCTATGTCAATCGACTCTGTTACGTAAAGACAAAGATGCTTTTTTACCTGGTTTTAGTATCTTGATTGCTTTCCTTGAAAGTAATTGGCTGAATGATGACTCAGAATGCTTCCTAACTCTGAGAATTCATAGCATGATGGAACTGGAAGGGATTTTAGCAGCCAGCTAGCCTGACCCACAGGCAGGTAGGTGATCCAGTAAAGAGAGTGTCAGGAGTCAGGAAGACTCATCTTCATGAGTTCAAATCTGGCTGCACATATGACTAGCTGTATGACCCTGGGCAAATCACTTAACCCTGTTTGCCTTAGTTTCCTTATCTTTAAAATGAACTGGAGAAGGAAATGGCAAACCACTCCAGTGTCTTTGCCAAGAAAATCACAAATGGATTCACCAAGACTCAGATACAATTGAAAATGGCTGAACAAAAATAACCACAAAAGTCCAACCCACAGTCAAAAATGATCCCCCACTAAAACACGCCATCCTTTGCCTGACCACCACTAGTGAAGGGAAGTACATGACCTTCCAAGGTACTCCATTCTGTATCTTGAACGTAGGAGATGAGTTACAGTTATGGGAAAACAGATGGGAACAAGGGATCCACTCTGGTACAGTAAACAGAATACAGTGAAGGAATGTATATATGTCTGATCATCCACTGGGAACTGATTTACACCCAAATGTCAAGCCCTTGTGGTAATTTAGAAATGATATAATAACATTGAGAATCTGTAAGACCATATTGCTGTTACTCAGAAGTGGTTAAAGTTTGATGTAATCACTACATAAACACCAAAACCATTGTGTATACAAGCATGACAGCTTCAAATTGCTGCAAAAACAAAGCTTTAATATTTCAAACATGTACAGGCTTATTGTCACATAGAAACAATATTTATTTATAACATCACTGAGCAATTATTTACTGATTAAGCCATCATTAAAGAATTTTCAGCATGGTCTCTTGGGCCAACATTGTGAATCCCCAAAGGGTTCTTGAACCACTAAATGGGAACTGCTGACTTAGATTTATTTCTATCTTCCTCCAAAGAGTTCTTTAACATATGTATTAATAACCACAATCTTAAGCTATGTTAACAAATTTCATTCACAAAGTGTCTGAGGTGGGATTTAAACTCAGGTCTTCATGTCTCCAAGTCCAACCTCCTATTCACTATTCTACACCAACTCTCAAAGGTGACACCTAAAATATGGCCATGAATATGAGTAAGAACTGTTTTTAAATTTGTGTTCTCAGTGCTCAGAGTGGTGTCTGGCTCATAAAAGGTGTTTAATTATTACATGTTGAGTGGAATTTAATGGAATGGAAGAAAATGGTATTTTACCAGATAGATACTACTTAATGGAGGTGAGAAGGGAAGAGAGTTCATTTAGATTAATATGTAAAATCTCCCTAGGCATTTCTGAGGGGCTGCTAGGTGGTACAGTGTCAGGAGTCAGGAGGACTTGAGTTCAATTTCAGCCTCATACACTTACAAGCTGTGTGACCCTGGTCAAGTCATTTAACCTTGTTTGCCTCAGTTTCTCATCTATAAAATGAACTGGAGAAAGAAATGGCAAATCACTCTAATATCTTTGCCAAGAAAATCCCAAATCAGGTCACGGGAGTCAGACATAACTGAAATGGCTCATCCACAGTGAGTTTCCACATAACTGAAGTTTCTAAATTCCAGAATTCTGGGCACCAGGTTTTAGATCTTGGTTATCAGTCCTTAAGAATTTTCATCTTCGAAACTTTAGACTCCCTTGATACCAGAACCCCAGATTATGGATGAGGAGCAGGGGGAAGTTTCCAGTGTGGCTCCTGGCAATGAGTTCATTCCAGTCACACAGAGTCTCTGTTTGGAGATGATAGAATTAACAAAAATGCATCCTAAGGTTATGATCTGTCTCTGGAGATGGGCCAAGCTGAAGACTGAGAAATCAGATGGGTTTGTAGGCTAAGAGATGTGACCATGAACCATTCCTTCCTCCTCTTGGGGTTTTCAGGAGTCTGGTACATTGTATTCATGACCTTGGAGGAATGAATATTCTAAAGATGCTTTAGCAAGACAGCTTGCACTGAAAACCTCTCTGGATCACGAAATTAACAGAATTAACCATATTTGGCTTTTGAAGTTCATTGTAGCTCTTGCTGCTAAAATCCAGGTCTGATTTTCAAATATCAATTTAGAGTGATTGCAATGAATGCTTGAATTCAAAATCAGCCAACTTGTTCATTGATTGTCTTCCGAGTTATGAACTGCTGAACTTAATTCAACTACTTTTCTCTTTTCCATTGCATTTGTGATACATTTGTCACCATCATAGGCAAGCATGAAGATACAATGAATAAATAAATGATTGATTGGCGTGTAAGGTAGGGATAAGGAGGTGCATAAAGGAACAATATTAAAAAAAATTGATATCTTTTATTTTCACATCCCCTTCATACCCAAAAATCTATTTCTTGTAACAAAGAATGAAAAAGACATCTAGAAAAAGTAATTCAGTAAGATTGACTAATACATCAATAACATATTCAATGTTCTATTTCCCATCAACGTCCACCGTGGTCATTAATGACACAACATATAATTTCTTTCATTTTTGTTCCTTCTACTTATATTGTTGTAGTCTTTGTACAAATTGTTTTTCTGGTTCTGCTTACTTAACTCTACATCAGTTTGTGTCTTTCTGTGCTTGTGTATAAGATTCTTCTTATAAACTATTTCTTATAACACAGCAACATTCCACTATATTCATGTACCACAGTTTGGTTGGTCATTTCCCAATTGATGGATATCTATTTTGAAACAGAACATTTATAAGCCCCCCCCTTTAAGTTTTATTTGACTTTTCTTATCTTAAAAAAAGTTTCATTATGTCTTTTGTTTTTCTATTACAGTCATTTCTGGAAATACTTCTATCTCTGATCCTTTCACCTAAGATGGAATTACCTCTTGTAACAAAGAAAGTAAAGCAAATCTATATACCAGTCAACCCTTCCTCTCTGTCATGAAGAAGCTGATATGTATTTTCTATTCTCTAGAACCATTTTTTCCCTCAGTTACTTGGATTTCAATTCTTTTCTTTTCATTTGTATTGGCATAGTCTTTGGGTATTTTGTTCTCCTGGTTCTACTTATTTTAGTCTGAATCAATTCATATAAATCTTCCCTTGTTTCTCTGAATCTCCCCTAATCTTCTTTTCTTATCATACAGTAACATCTATACCATAGTTTTCTCAGTCAATGAATGGGCATCCATTTTACAATGGTAACAGTTTTTTTGTTAACATAAAGACTGTTTCTATGAATTATTTGATATCTACTATGAATCATTTGAAATCTATCATTTGAATCTTTGTTTCTGTCTTTGACTTCTTTGGGAATGGTTAGCAGTAGAATCTTTGGGTCAAAAGGTAACAACAGTTTAGTCAGGTTTCATGCATAATTGCAAATGGATAGTTGTAACGGAATTCCAAATGGAAAGTCCCACCAAGGGTGTTTTAGTAAGCCTGTCTTCTCAGGATCCTTCCAACGTTGAACATTCTCATTTTTGTCATCTTTAGCAAACTGTGAGGTGAAACCTCTGAATTATTTTAGCTTTCAATTCTCTTACTATATGTGATTTGGAGCATATTTCCAATGGTCATTTAAAGTTCAAAATTCTTTTTTTTCAAAGCTTTTAGTTCATATCCTTTGACCACTTACTGATTGAGGAAAAGGACTGGGATATATGTCTGTGTCAATTACCTGTATATTTTGGATATCAGACTTTTATCAAAAATATTTGATGCAAATAATTTCCTCATTCAATAGTTTCTCATTCTATCTTCACTGTGCCTTTTGAACTTTATATAACTAAAATTGTTTATCTTTTATGATTTCTATTCCTTATTTGGTTAAGAATTCTTGAATAATTTGAATGAGTTCTTGCTTGTCCAACAGCTAAACTTTTCCGCCAAGCCCCAAATACTAGGTTCCATTTAGATAAACTCCTTTAAATTTGTAATTTCCCAATAACCCACAGTCTTTTCCTCCTCTTTTTCAAGGTTAGAAGTTACTGTTTCAGTGTCTGCTGTTTCAGAAATCAGCAAAGGAGAGAGGGGGTGGGATGGGGTAGGAAGAGAGAAACTGGCTAAGGTTTCCTACTCTAACAACCAGAAAAAGAATTCATTAGGAAAATGAAACCTGTTTACCAAAAGGTGAGACTAATGGGTGAGTCCCAATCACTCTGAGAATTGAAAGTTTTGTTTATTTTCCCCTGACCTTGTCTCCCTCCTACACTCAGCCAAGTCTTTGGCATCATTTTCTTAAATTTCTCCCTTTTCTTTGTAGGATATAAGAGGTTTCCCAGAACAGACTGCTCCAAAAGCAAATATGCAACTTTGCCCAAGATACCTTGTGAGAATAAGTAGGGTGCTGAGCTCAGAAGGGGAGCTCAGGATGCTCACTTTACCAAAGTGGGAAAATAGGTCGAATGTAGTAACTCTTTCTTTTTTCCCTCTCTGGAAATCCTAGATTCATAGATTTAGAGAGGGAAGTGACCTTTGAAGTCAGTAATTACTTCACCCTACAATTGAGGAAATGTAGGCCAGGAGAAGTTTAATGACTTGCGCCAGGTTCATCCAGTTTGCAAGTGGAGGAGCCAGAATTTGAACCCAGGTTCTCTGACTACAAAGCTGCTATGCCATCCTGTCATTCCTGATGCTCTAAAGGTAAGATGATAACTATCAAACAGACTGGTAGTTTCTATCATCCAATTATGACCCCATTCATTGGGTAGAGCCAAGTCAACGGCAGGGTAGATTGGCCTTGTCGGAAAGAATGCACATCATCCTTCAGAAGGTGACAGAATGTCAAAAATGGCCCTTCTCTTTCTGGTCATCTTATACATTATTCTCCTCCTCCTTTTCTGCAATGCAGCTATACTAGTATACTCTGTTCCACAGACATGACACCCCACTTCCTAGTTTTGTGCGTTGACACCTGCCTGATCATAGAAGTTTAACAACCAGATCTCCAGGAAAAAACTTGCATGCACCAGATACACTTTTAAGTTTAATCAGCATTATTAACTCTTTCTCCATCACTTTATTAAGTCTGCAAATCAACAAAACAAAAAAATCAAGGCCTAATTTTGTAGTCAATTTCTGAGATGGGGAATTTCACACTGAAAATTTAGCAATCAGCTCAGCTCAAGCTGGTTCCAGCATGGCCTTGCTGGGTTTTCCCATCCCTGAAATGCACATTCTATTCACCTTTGCTTCTTGGAATTTCTGGTTAAGACTCAGTTCAAGTACACCTTCAATCAATCAATAAACGTTATTTCAATACTACCATGTTTCAGGTGCTGTGCTAAGCCTGCCTTTCCTGGCTTCCAGTACATCCCTTCTCAAAACTCTCTTGTATTCCTTTTGTATGTTTTCTCTATATACTTATATATGCGGACATTGCTTCCTTGATTTGACCAAGCAAATGAGGGCAGAGCCTGTTTCACTTTTGTATTTGTCTTTGTCTAGTCTTTTAGCCTAGGCTCTGGTACAGTTGGTATTTAGTGAATGCTTGACACAATGCCAAACAAATGAGCCTTAGTCCAAGGTTGTTCCTATTTGAGAAGATTTGAATTGGAACTCCCCAGAGCAACATTAAGGATTTAGGTGAGAAGCAGAGTCCAGGAAAAATGGAAGGATGGAGCTAGATTAGGTAGTAGTAGATAGAGTATTGGATGGAAGGCAGCAAGTCTTCAGTTCAAATATTGCCCCAGACACACTAGCTGTGTGAATCTAAATTTGCCTCTGGGAAACTTATATCCTTTCCTCCTAGTTCTGTCCCATGGGGCCAAGAAAAATGAATATGAACCTGCTTCTGTGCAACAGCCCTTTAGATAAGATGACAGGATAATGGGGTCATAGAGCCATCTAGATGGGCTGGGCATCGTGTCTGCCATCTCTGTCTGCTTTGAATTGTATGAAAATTAGACAAACATATTATCTAAGAATCCATTTGAGCTACCATTTTTTTTAAAAGACTAGTTCTTCCTATCTTGGACAGGCTGGAAATGCCCAGGAGACTTGACCTCTACTTTGTTTTGTTTGACTGACTCTTGATGTTTCATAAAATAATTAACTTCACTTGCCAAGTTCTAATTTTTAAGGAACTTTTTCTTCAGTGAGCTTTTGTATTTACTTTTCCATTTAGCCAGTTCTAATTTTTAACGAGTTTTCTTCAGTTGATTTTTGTACTTCCTTCATGAAGTTGTTTCCTCTTTCTTCATGATTTTCTTGCATCACTCTCATTTCTTTTCACATTTTTTCTTCTACTTCTCTTATTTGATTTTTAAAAATTCTTTTCATGCTCTTCCAGGAGGGCTTTAGACCAATTCATATTTCTCTCTGAGGCTTTGCATGAAGGCATTTTGACACTGTTGTCCTCTTCTGAGTTTGTGTTTTCATCTTCCCTTCACTGTGAGCAGGGCTTTTTTGCTCATTTTTATTTGCTCATTTTTCCAACCTATTTCATGACTTTTAAAGTTGAACTCTGCTCCTGGGGCACAGGGGGCACTGTCCCAAACTTCTTGTACTGAGGGGCAAGGCCTATTCACTGGCTTGCTGCAGTCTTGTCTGCTACACTAAGGTGGCCTGGTCCAGTTGAGCCTTGTGTGTTGGAGTGGGAGGCCTAAGAGTTGACCTGCTGTGTCCCTGTCCTGCTGAGCCAGGTTGCTGATCTGTGCTCAAGTCAGCCAGGTTCCTCTCTCTGCATTGCCTGGACAGCTCCTGAACTGGGCTGCACTCCCTTTCCCCCAAGTAAGACAGACCTGTCCTGAAGTCCTTTTAAGTGATCCTGGGCTGGAAGATGGTTTAATCCATCCTTCTGGGGGTTCTGTCACTCCAGAATTTGTTTTGAGGTTTGATTTAAAATTGTTTTGAGGGAAACTGGAGAGAGCTTCCTGCCATCTTGACCTCCTCTGTTTTGGACCTGGAGCAGTTTGCCCCTCTTTAAGCAACCTGGTGGCCTCCTTTCCTGGGAGTTCACCCTATCGAAGCTGAATTTAGTTCCAAGGCAGTGAAGTGGAAAAGGCCCTAGATTTGGAATGGGGATTACCTGAGTTGAAATCCTGCTTCAGACACTTACTAGGCATGTGATCCTGGACAAACCACAAGCTCTATCTGCCTCATTTTCATCATCTGTAAAATGGGTAAAATAATAGCACCTACCTCCCAGAGTGGTTGCAAGGATAAAATGACATAACATTTGTAAGGTACTTTGCAAACCTTAAAGCACCATTGAAGTGGTATTATTATTATTATCCTACCTATCCTTTTTCTGAGGAAGTTAGGCGGTGCAATGAATTGATTGAGTGCTGAGCTTGGAGTTAGCAAGACTCATCTTCTTGAGTTTGAACATGGCTTCAGACACTAGCTGTCTGAGCCTGAACAGGTCACTTAACCCTGTTTGCCTCAGTTTCCTTATCTGTAAAATGAGCTGGAGAAGGAAATGGCAAACCACTTAGAATATTTGCTAAGAAAACCCCAAACAAGGTCACAAAGAGTCAGACATGCCTGAAAAAGAGCAACAGTCCTTTTTTAGCTCTAAAATCTAGGATATTACTCAATCAGCAGTTTATGCCAGGACTGTGCCAGATTCTGGGTATACACATTCATTGGATGAAACAATTGCTACACACAAAGAAGTGGCATTCTATCAGCAAAAACAAGTGGTAATCATTGAGAGAAAGTAGACAGCACTGTCAAATGAAGTAGAGATATCAAAAATTAGGACCAAGAAGAGAGCGCTTAATTGCTGACACCTAACAATTAAGAGATCATGGTAACTATGGAGAGAATAGTTTCCCTTGAAGTTAAAAGCCAGATGGCAAAGGTTTGAGAGGTCAATGAAAGGAGAGAGAACAAGGCAGGATACATCAGCCTTGCATTTCCTCTCAGTGTCTACCAAGAACTCTCAGATAAGCTGGTCACCTCTTCCCCAAGTTTTTGTCATTTCTACGTTGCCATTGGGGTTCTGCCTTATTCTTCAGAATCATCTCCAGGATTGTCATGTATCATTATTTCTTCCATGTCCTAAAGAAAAATAATTCATTAAGCAAGTTGAGAGTTTATCAGCTGTTCTGCCATTAGGAAAGTGAGAGCACTCTAGTGAATTCTCTCTCTCTCCCTCCTTCCCTCCTTCTTCTCTCTCTCTGTCTTTTTCTTCCTCCCTCTCTCTCACTCTCACCACCTCTTTCTCTCTGTCTCTCTATCTCTGTCTCTCTGTCTCTGTCTCTCTCTGTCTCTCTGTCTCTGTCTCTGTCTGTCTCTCTCTCTCAGCTATCATACAGATCACACTTTCTAATTGTGCTACCATATTGCTTCCCTGTTCAAAAAATGTTTTGTTTGTTGTAGTGGTGGTTGTTCCACTTCAGACTCTTCATGTCCCATTTGAGGTTTTCTTGGCAGAGATACTGGACTGGTTTGCCGTTTCCTCCTCTGGCTCATTTTACAGATGAGAAAACAGAGGCAAATAAGATGAAATGACTTGCCCAGGATCATACAGCTAGGAAATGTCAGAGGTTAGACTTAAACTAAGGAAGATAAGTCTTTCTGACTCAGGCTGACATGTCCACTGTACCACCTAGCATCCCCCCAAAAAAGATTCACTATTGCCTCTAAGATAAAAATGTAAACTTTCTTTGACATTTAATCTGGCTCCAGCTTACTTTTCTGTGTTTATTTCATCACTCCCTTTCTTGTTCTCTCCATTCTAGTCAATGATCAAATTACTGTTCCCTGATTATGATATTTCATCCTCCACCTCCATGCTTTTGCATAGACTATCTCCTTGTCTTGGAGTAGCCAAGAAAAGTTAAACTGTTTGTTTCATTTTTGTCATTTGAGTCTCCAGAATCCAGTGCCCAGAACAGATTAGGTGTTTAATAAATATTTGTCAAGTGATTGCTTCTCTTATCCCTCTATGTCCTCTATGATTCTATTAGCTCCTCTAGTTTCAATTGCCATCTCTATAACAGTGACTCATGAATTGATCAGTTCAATACTAATCCCTCTACTGAGCTCCAATCCAACATCACCAACTGCCATCTAGACATTTCTCCTTGGATGTCTCATAGGTAACTCAAACTCAATCTATAAAAAATGGAACTCATTATCTTACCACCCAATCCTCCTCCTCCTCCTCCTCCTCCAAAGTTTCCTATTTATGTCTAGGGCACTACCATCCTTTGAATTACCCAGGATGACTCATAACCTCCGAGTCATTTTCAGTTAATCATCCTCCCTTATTCCCTTATATCTATTTATTTGCCAAGTCTAGTCAGTTCCATTCATAGCATTTCTTGTGACCATCCCCTTTTCTGTACTCACATGACCTTCCAGCTTTTATGTTCTCCTTTCTCGAATTTATCCTCTACTGATCTGTCAAAATCATTTTCCTAAAACACTGGTTAGACCATGTCCTTCTTTGGGTTAAGATTCATTGAGTGTCTTTTCATTATTTCTAGGAAAAATACAAATTATTCAATCTGACTTTTAAACTCATCACAGACTGACCAGAACTAACCTTTACAAACTTATTTCTGATTACTCTCTTTTACACAGTCTCCATTTCAGCTAAACCATTGTGATCTCTGAATTCAGGGTTCCTCCTGCCTTTGCTTTGGTTTGGCTATTCTGTATGTCACTGCCATCTCACCACCTTCACAGAGAAGCCTTCTTTCAAGGCTTTCTTTCTGCCTCTTTATTGACTTTGTAATCTCATGGTCTGTGTTTTCCTTCTGGACCCAAGGTCAAATAGGTAGCATGTATCAGAGTTAAGATTCAAACCCAAGTTCTCTGGCTCCAGAGCAAACATATTTTTGCATTGTGTTAGCCTCCTTTCCTCAAAGCAGCTGTTCAATGAACTTAAGAATGAAACATAGGTAGCTTTATGAAATTTCTAAGCATCCAGACCCAAGGAGTCTGGAAAGTGCAGAGAAGCATGAAGATTAGGTAGTTGGGAGGGAAGAAAGTGAGTTAAGTATTTTAAAATTCTGTAGAAGGGTTCAAGCTCAGTTCAAGTTTTGGGCAGCAGCCTGAGCCATTGCTGATTTTATCAGTACCAGTTTCCCCAGGGGAAAGAGAAAGGCATTTTCTATTTATGCAAAACTGAAGATGAAAAGAAGACTAGAAAAGAAATATGTTTCCAGGTTGGTTTGAAGATGAGCTTGCCTGGAGGCTGGGGGATGACTATTCCAAAATATTTTCCTGTTAATTACGCTCTATGTTTCCAGGAGCAATTTTGATAGAATTTGCCAGCCATCCAAAGTTGAAAGGGATCTTACCCAACTTCTAGTCCAATGTTCTCAACTTTATAGGAGCAAGGTTTAAGGAACATACACCAAGCTGCATAGCTTGTTAATGGCAAAGTTGGAACTAGAACCAGACCTTCCTGAAGAATCACAGAATCTTGGAGTGGGATGGGTTGAAATCTTCATTAGAGGAGATTTAAATCATTATGAAAAGTGTATCTTATTGGTCGGTGGAATGCCTTGTTTTCTCTGGTCATTTTGGTCATCTTCATTCCTGGTACAGTTGCGGTGGGCAGATCCATTGTATTAAAGCAGCTGATGGTCACAAAACAAAGAAACCAAGGGAATGACTTATTACGCCTCATTCCCAATCACAGTTCCGGTCAAACTGGCCACTTGATGGTTCATGAACTCTGCTGTCCGTCTCCTACCTCTGTGTATCATACACCTGGAAAATTCCCTCCTCACTCCTGACTCTTCCCATTCCTAGTTCATTTCAAGTACCAACTCATGTCCTGCCTCTTTTGGCAAGTCATTCCTGATTCCTAATTTTTAGAGCTCTCTCTCTCTCTCTCTCTCTCTCTCTCTCTCTCTCTCTCTCTCTCTTTCCCTCCCTAGATTGCCTTTAATTTACTTATAGGCACACATTCTACTCTCCCTCCACTGAACCCCCATACAAGTAAAATATAAGCTCCTTGAGAGTGGGGACATTTTGTTTGAAAATTCTAAGCAATTAGACACAACTGGAAAGTGCAGAGAAGCATGAAAATTAGGCATTTGGGAGAGGGAAAGTGACTTAAATGTATTAAAATTTTGTAGAAAGGTTCAGGCTCAGTTTAAATTTTGGGCAGGAGCCAAAAAAAAAGAAACTCACAGATTCCATGACAATGCCTGGCACCTCACAAGTACTTAATAAGCATTTACTGAAAATGAACTGAAATGACTCAGCAAGTTGAAGGGTTTATTCTTACTTCTCAACATATTAATCTTCTCGATTGATTGAGTTTAGAACCTTGGCAGAGAATGACTAAAAGCCCTCTTGTGATGGGCACAATGCTGATTACAACTTTGTCTACGATGTGTAGAGGATAAAGCAGTGATTGTTTTCACATGGGTAACTCATTCAAGGTGACAGTTCAGTTCCCTGTCTTGAAGTCTGTACACTCAGAGATGAGGTTGGGGTACAAAGAAAAGGATTTTCTTTACTGAATTTCACTTGGAAAGGTCATTGGGAAAATACCTGTATGCTTAGCACTCTGAAAGGAGACATAAAGATTGGGGCAGGGCATGAAGAGTTTACAGAAAGGCTTAGAATGAGGAAGGAGGAAGTGAGATGTTTTGTTTTTTTTCTTGCCTCAGACAGCTTTTTATCCCCTAAGAACAAACATTTAGTTTCATCTCAATGCCAAATCAGATTCATCTGTCATCCCTTGATTTTTTTCTCTTCAAAGTGAATTCACCTGTGGGCTTTGTTGCTGCTATTGGGTTAGGGAAGGAATAGACAGTTCTCTGTGACAGGGCTAGAGAGAGCCCTGTGTACAGGTAAGCAGAGGCCATGGTGTTTTAAAATCAGAGGAGTTTGATTAGACCCATCGATTAAAAGAGATGAGAATGAAGCCTGCATGTGGTAAAAATGAAGTAAGCTCACTGGGAGTGTAGCTACAGAAGAGAGTTCTGAGGTGGTTGTATATGTGTGGGAGTGTCCTTAGGATTCTCTGTTCTAAAGTTCTGGCTTTGGATTTTAAGTGGGAGTATACTCCCTACTATTCTTTTCCAGAAAATTTCCAAACTGACTCTCCCTTGATACATGAAAGTCACTGGGAAAAGAATTAAGCTCTAAGCCATCCTCCAAATGAATTCCAGATGTTGCTTGTTTTTGTGTGTGTTTGTTTCAGATTCTCAGAGTCTGAAGATACTTAAAAGTCATCCTACCTCTTAATCCGAAGCATGAGCAGCCTTAACAATGTACACAATAAGTCTCTCTGCCTGAATTCGTGCAGTGTTGAGGAAACACTATGTACTAAAGAAACCCTTTTTGTATTCAGGCTATTCCAGTTCATGGACTCATAGAGTTAGGGTTGGAAGGAATGTCAGAGGTCATCTAGTCTGATGCTCTCATTTTACAGATGAAGAAACTGAGGCCCATGGAGGTGAAGGGACTTGCCCAGGGCAAATAGAAGAGTATGGATCTGAACTGAGTTCCTCTGACTCCAAATCCAGCATTTTTTCCCCTTCACCATGTTCCTTCTCCATCTACTATCCAGAAGATCGTCTCTGGAAGAACTTCCATATACTCTAACGAAATCTGGCTTCCTTGTGACTGTCGTCCGTTGGTCTTCTGTCTTTCCTCTGGGACCAGAGTGAAGAAGAAGAAGAGGGACTAGAAATATTCCTCCTCAAATGTGTTCTGAGGAGAGGGATTTTCATCTCTTTTTCTCTGAGTGCTATTTTTCTGTTGGTCATTGTTCAGTTGTTTTCAGTTTTTGTGAACCCATTTGGGGTTTTTTCATCAAAGATACTGGAGTGGCTTACCACTTCCTTCTCCAGCTCATTTTACAGATGAGGAAACTGAAGTAGACAGGGTTAAGTGACTCGCCCAGGGTCACATAGTTGATAAGTGTCTGAAGTCAGATTTGAACTCAGGAAAAGGGGTCTTCCTGGCTCTAGGCCTGACACTCTATTCACTGTGCCACCTAACTGCCCTAGTCTTCTGTTACGACAACCTAAATACCAAAAAAACAAATACTTTTTCTAGACAAATCAATAAGCTCTTGTTAGCTGGCATAATGATTGGAGTGTTGACCTTGGGAGTCAGTTGGAGTGCTAACCTTCTCTCAGACCATTACTAGCTGTGTCACCCTGAATAAATCATTTAATCTCTCTCTGCTTTGGATCCTCTATTTGTAAAGTGGGCAAAATGGCAACGCTGACCTCACAGGCTCCTTATGGCAGTCAAATAAGAGGATGTACAACCAGTACTTTGCAAACCTGGAAGGCACTATATGAGTGCTAGCTATTATGGCTGCTCCACGCAAGGAGAGTGACTCCCTTTACTCACACAGAACTTGTAATCACTGCTAATTTCCCTCCTTCCCTTCCTATCTGTTCACAGACATGTCTCTCTTATCCAGAGCTTGGAGCAAGAAATTGTTTTTAACCTGGGACTTAACATTGCTGCCTATTAAATTTCATTTCAATCTTTCCTGTCAGAACATATTTTAGGAGGGGCATTGAGAGTTCAACGGAGGCCAGACAAGATAGTAAGTATACCCAAAATCATGGCCTAGGAGGTTTAGTCCAAAGTCCAAATAAAGGTTAGAAGTTCCTGTGATTGGTGTCATCAGGCATAGAAAGGATTATCATATAGGAGAAGTTTAGATTTTTGCTCTTCTTTCCTCTCTCCTTCTAAAGGGAAGCCCTAGGACCAGTGGGTGAAAGTGACAAGGAAACCAGATTTCAGCTTAATATGTGGAAGAATTTCCTAGTAATAGATAAAGTCGGGAATATGATGAGGAGAGACAATGCTACCTCTGGAGTCAGAAGACCTCAGCTTTTCTATTTACCTTGGGTCATTTCTCTCACTTCTTGGAGCCTCAGGTTCCTCATCCTGAAGGAAATGTGGTATAATAGAGAGAGAGCTAGGCATTCTGATGGCCCAAATTCTAGCCCTGCCACTGACATCTACTGACTGTTTGACCTCGGACAAGTCAAGACTCTTCAGTGCTCCAGGAAACCATTTAGGGCTCTGAAGTGGCAGAGAAGATGCCTGTCTCAGTAGAAAGAGTTTCCTAGACCAACTAAAGCACAGCTTTGATCCAAAAATATTTTTGTCTTGTTCTATTCCACTCATTGCTCCAGTCTATTGAGCCATTTGGGGATTTGATTCTTCCCTTATCCTACTACCTACTTCTTCCAAATTTGACATCACATATGCCTTTTGTTTTTATCCAAAGACATTGATTAAATTGATTTATGAAAGGAAGAAAAGAAAGAAAGAAAGAAAGAAAAAGAAAAGAAAGAAAGAAAAGAAAGAAAGAGAAGAGAGAAGGGAAGGGAAAGGAAAAGTAAAGGAAAAGGAAGGGAAGGGAAGGGAGAGGAGAGGAAAGAGGGAAAGAAGGAAGGAAGGAAGAGAGGAAAGGAGGAAGAAGGAAAGAAGGAAGGAAGGAAAGAGTTTAGGCCTGGCTAACAGTGGTGTGACCTCTCCTTCCAAAAAAATCTCTCCCACCCTTCTTGGTGCTATGGTATATTATAAAGTCATTCCCATGGATCAAGTTTATTTGTCCTATCCCTGTGGGTCTGCTTTAGAAATACAAATACTTCTGGGAATTAGAAAACCCCACTGCCAGTAATATTTCAGTGTAAATTAGTTTATCAGTTTACTTTCCTGTAGGTCAGAATGACCCAAGGGGTGAGAAGTCATTGTAAGAGAGAAAAGGAAAGCTGAAAAAGGAATGTGAGAGCTGAAGATCAAAAATAAACCTCCCATTCATCATAAGAGCTGGCCCTCAATCCTACCTCAATCTGCCTTCCAAAGAGTAGAACTTTAGCCTTTTCTGCCTCTTTTTAGATGAATACTTTATGAGTTATAGCATTACTAATTTCACCATAATGACCCCAGGGATTCCTACAACTAAAATACTGTGAAGTTAAGTAAGAACTGCAGAACATTTCCATGATTGCTCAAACTCAAAGGTAGCAGCTCAATCAGAACTTCTATCCTACCCTCCACCAGCATAACCCGTTCTCTGTGCAACTGTCCAAATTATTCATGCTGACTCAGGAAGCAATGGGTTCAGGGTGGAATGGGAATTTTTAAATTTTTATTTCCCTTCATCCTTCCTACAACTTTTGATGAAATAAGAAGACACCCCCATCCCCCAAGTCCCTCAGGCTCCTAACCAAGGCGTCATCGTGGATTCTTCACCTTCAATCTCTTGCCAAGGTCTGCCGATCTCACTTCTACACATACAATCCCTTTTTTCCTTTGACACTGCCACCATTCTGGTGTAGGTCTTCATCCCCTCGTGTCTGGGCTACTGCAATAACCTGCTGCTGGGTCTGCATGCAAGCCTCTCCCTACTCCAATCCATCCTCCATTCAGCCACTAAAGCAGTTTTCCTAAAAAGCAGGTCTGATAACCTTGCCCCTCTTCTACTCAATAAACTCCAGTGGCTCCCTATTGCCTCCAGGAATAAAAACAAAATGCTCTGTTTGTCATTTGAAGTCCTTCATCACCTAGTCCTCTTCTTCCTTCCCAGTCTTATTACATTTTACTGCCTGATACATACTTTTCGAGCCAGTTATCACTGGCCTCCTGGCTACTCAACAAACAAGAGACTCCATCTCTGGGATCTGGGCATTCTCTCTGGCCTACATGACTAGAATGCTTTTTCTCCTCCTCTCTGGTTATTGCCATCCCTGGCTTCCTTTTAAGTCCTGACTAAAATCCCACCCCCTTCAGGAAGCCTTCCTCGACTCCTCTTAATTCCAGTGCCTTTCATCTGTTAGTTCCCGTTTATCCTGTGTATAGCTTACTTCATATGTATTTGCCTGTTTGTTGGCTCCCTTGTTAGATTATAAGCTCCTGGATGGCAGGAACTGTCTTTGGCCTCTTTTTGAATCCCCAGCACTTAGCACAGTACCTGGTATATAGTAAGTGCTTAATAAATATTTACAAAATTGAACATCTGTCTTAGGTTAATAGTAATCTCACCTGACCAAAACACCATGGGATGTGAAAATTTAATTAAAGACTTAAACACACCTTAGGTAAGATATCAGAAGAAGAAACTCAACTCTCCATGACTCTTTGGTGACATGTAAATCTTTCTCCTCAATTAACCTTCTTGTCAGCTCTCTAAATGTAGTTTACTCTGTAACCTGACTTAGTTTACCTATAGATTTTGTTTCATGATGCTTGTTTCCTTAAGGGATGTATGAGATCAAGACTCTGTTTAATTTCAACATTTATGGCATTGAAGGAAGCATGAGATTATAGGTCTAGCTTCTCTTTAAGTTTTCTGGCCTAAAATGAATATACAAAATTACAATACATAAAAGACTTATTTCCCTGTTACTTTGATTTTTTTCTGAATTTTGCCTTTAAAAAGCCTGGTTAAAATATTAATGAAAATTCAGGCTTTCTCTGAGGCCTGAACCTATGCTTGAACATAATAACAAAACCTAGGTTTTTACCTCTATAATTTCTGTATTTTGGTAAATATATTTTGACAGCAGTTACCTACCTCAGGAACTCAGAAAGGAGATATTTCTCCCATAATAAAAGGTATATGAGACCTGTTTTCAAGTATTTGAATGACTCTCTGTGAACAAAGGATTCCTATGCAGATATGGGTCTGACAATATGACTTCCAAGGTTTTGTGATTGTAGTTTCCAAATTTTCAGTCTTGGGCTGCTAGATTCATGGAAAGGCAAGGAAATATGTGCTAAGATAATGTTAAAAGCGAATAGCTCCCAGTTGAGCTCATTTTAAATTCTATAACATCATGAAGCAGCTACAAAAATATAGAAGAAAATCATTTGACATGATTTGTTTTGTGAGGTTAAACCTAGAGTGAGGGGGAGTAGCTACAGTGGAAATAGGATATGGGAATCTCCAAAAGAAAAGCATTAGGTCAAATAGGAAAACAAGAAATAAATCTAGAGTGATAGAAAACTACCCACGTTCCACAATGTTCTTCCCCAAAAATGACCTCTAGTCATCATGGCCAAATGTAGCCAGATGGCCACCCACTAAAGAAATGGACTTCAATTATGGTGAAATTTCCCTCTTCTTGGAGATGGAAAAATGCTCTCCTGTAAACAGTTAGGGAGGCATGATAATGGAGCTGTGGGAGTGAGAAAGCAGCTAATCAGCTTAAAAAGAGCATGAGGCATTTTCTCACCCAGAAACTGCTTGTAGGTGGTAGGTAGATAAAAGTCAGGGGAACCCAGGTCTCTGGGCTAGTATGCATACCTAATGTGACTTTTAGGCCCTCTGGAAGGAGGGACAATGAGGGAGCCAGGTGGAACTTCATCATGGCAGAGCAGTGCAGCTCTGAGAAGACTCAATATCTCTTGTGAATGGCTTTGAATACCCAAAGGCAAAGTTTGTTATTTTGTCCTAAAAGCAATAGGGAACCATTGAAGCTTCTTGAGTAAAGGAGTCACATGGTTAGACCCACACTTCATGTGTGGGGTAAATTGGAAAGGTGTGGAAAAAAGGAGGCTATTTGCAACAGTCCAGTCTAAAAGTGCTGGAAGAGGGACTGTTCATTTCCATGCATGGAGAATCAGGGAGCCCTCAGTGATATGTTAGTTCATTGAGGTGGTCTGGGAATTTTGAAAAATAAAGTGTCACACACTTTATTCTCTTTCTGTTGCTGTCTCTTTTTCACAAACACACACACACACTCATACATACACATGCACATACACACACATCCTCACACACACATACACACATGCACATATACATAATACATTTAAATGTAAGATATTCCACGGTTTCTACACATGCTATTGCTTTTTCAGATAGAAGGGAGAGAGGACGCAGTCTGCTGATTGGCAGGGACAGTGAAGAGGCCTCTTACAACTGGTGTGCCCTGTAAGTTCTGCCATGACTGTGTGCATTCCAACATCTGCTAGGCAGAGAAGTGAAGTATTGTTGTCATTCTTGTTTTTTACCTGGGGATGATGGGAGAGAGAAAAGAGAGGGTATCATATACCATGCTTCATAAAACCTGGACAAAATGTTTAAAGAGTTGGGTTTCTGGGGGTGGGAGAGATTTGTTTTTCTTGTACTATTAAAAAAAGGGTTTTAGGAGAAATGCAAATTTCCTCTTTGTTTCTTGGGTTGTTGGAAATTCCTAGCTGTGGTAATAGGAAGAGATCAAAGAATCCTGTTTTTAGAGCTAGAGAGACCAGAGGACTGATTGGTTTTTAAGCCAGTAACTTTACTAAAGGAAGGCATAGACATCATGCTTATCAACTCTGCTCCTGACACAAACCTGGAAGAAGAAATAATACATTCAGTAACCCAGTCTGGAGCCAAAAAGATTGGGACAGGCTAAGTATTGGACTGAATCTAATGTAAGCCTTCCTTCACTTGCTAGCCAAGTAGTGAAAGTTTCCTCAAGAATTTAAGACCCTGGGAGTACCTGTAGTAGCTGGGTAGGTTTCTCGCCAGAGGTCATAGGAGCAGCATTGAGAATTCTGGGTGGAGATGGATGGAAAGAATCCATTTTACTCAGGCACACAAGAGTACAGAGTTGAGTTGTAGGGGAACAGGGAGCTTTGTTCTCCTAACCTGCAATCACAGGGACTATGTTCTTGATGCAGACATTGAAAATAGGATCTCGTGGATCCCTCTCATTGTTGTCCAGGACAAAGTGATCTCTACCACAAGATCTTGTAGGAGAGAAGACGTCCACCAACAAGAAGATACTGACGGTGAAAGGACTGAGAAAGCTGCGATACCCCCCAACTGGCAAATTGTTCAGAGACTTCAGGATAGAAGCAAAAGGGAAGCTTCTGGCTCATCAATACCCTAAATTTCCCTAGATTTTTTATCTCTTAGGAAAGCATCATAGGAGTGATGGATTGTTATGTTGTTTGTCAAGGATCTAGAAGTCTTTTGTACTTTAAGTATTTCTCTGTGGTAGAGGAATAAATAGCTGTCCTATACCTGATATCTACTACTTTGTAATTAGAGTAACTTCCTAAGAGAGTGAACATGCTCTTTAGGAACAGGCCAAAGCACATATATCACCAGAAGTAGCCCAGACTTGAAGTCCATCAGAAGGATCCAGGGAGCACATTAAACTGCGTGTTCAGCTCCATCACACCAAGAAGATAGGATTCAATTGGGATAAATATAAAGTTCTATATTGGCATTTTAAACTGCCAACTTCACAAGGACCAGATGGGGGCAGGGTATGGTTAAGCAGAAATTTGTCTGAAAAGAATGGAGGGTTTTAGTGAACTGCTGGCTCAGTATGAATTGATCGTATGATGTGATAGCCAAAAAAATATTGTGACTTGGGGATATATTGAGAAGTATGGCTTCTAGAAATAATAGTCCTTTAGGCAGACCACAGGTGGAAAACCATGTTTAGTGCTGGACTCTGCCTTTCAGAAAGGTCACTGATAAGCAGGAGAATGATCAAAAGATGAAAGGAATGGTCAAGAGTCCTGAGTCCATGTCATATGAGCATATGAGCATCAGTTGAAGGAATTGGAGAGTTTTAGCAAGGAGAGGAAGAAATTGAGGGGGGACATGACAGCTGACTCCAAGTATCTGAAAGACTGATATACAGCTGAGAGATCAGATTTGTTCTGTATGGCCCCCATGGGTAGAACGAGGAAAGGTGGATGTAAGCTACAAGGGGACACATTTTGTCTAGATCAGTGGCATTAAACTCAAATAGAAATAAAGATGGGGGCAGCTAGGTGGAACAGTGTATAGAGTGCTGGGCCTGGAGTCAGGAAGACTCATCTTTGTGAATTCAAATCTGACCTCAAACACTTACTGGCTGTGTGACCCTAGATAAGTCATATAACCCTGTTTGCCTCAGTTTCCTCATCTGTAAAATGAGCTGAAGGAGTAGCTAAGTGACACAGTGAATAGAATACAAGGCCTCGAGTCAGAAAGACTGATCTTCATGAGTTCAAATCTGGCCTCAGACACTTGCTAGCTGTATGACCCTGGGCAAGTCACTTAGCCCTGTTTGCCTCAGTTTCCTTATCTATCAAATGAGCTGGAGAAGGAAATGGCCAACTTTCCAGTGTCTTTGCCAAGAAAACCCCAAATGGGCTCACAAAGAATCTGAAACAACTAAACACTAACAACACAGAAACATGGTTGCTAATCCACACAGAAGCATCCCTCCAAGCTGCAAAGTGATTTATCTGTAAAATGTGCTATCAACCATGTTTTATTGTGGTTTTGTTTGCTTTGTGGAATATTTCCCAGTTACATTCTAATTGGGAGTGTTGTGGGATGCGTTTGGCCTGCTGGCTGGGCATGTGACACCTGTGGTCTAGATGAGAGGAAAACCTACCAATATTGAGAACTATTCCAAAGTGCACTGGACCTTGGGAGACAGCAAGCTCCTTCTCACTGGAGGTGTTCCACAGAGGTCAGGCCACTGCTGGTCAGCTAGGTGATGGTGGGACTTTTTCAGCTGGCAGATATGGTAAATGGTAAATGGTTAACTGAATTACTGGCTCAGCATGTGGATAGTGAAGAATAAGATAAGCATGGCGGGGCAGGTCTTTGGGCTGGTGTGCATACCTAAAGTGACTTGTAGGCCCTCTTCTAGCCCTAAATTCTCTCTTTCTTTGAATCCTTCTAATTCGACTCTGTCTTTTTACCGTTGAAGTCGCTGAGAACCAAAGACACGGATCGCTTTGCCTGAGATCGCACGGAGCAGGACAGAGCTCCTTCAGCCTCAACCTGGGGTGGTTCAGTATTTTTCAGGAGGGAGGAAAAGCATTCATTAAAGTGCCTACTATGTGCTAGACACTGTGCTGAGTGCTTTACAAATGTTATCTCATTTGATGCTCCTAACAATCCTGTGCTTTATTATCCATTTTTCCTATAAGGAAGTTGAGAACCAGAAAAATTAAGTAGTTTACCCAAGGTCACACACATCAATTAAGTGGCAGCGCTCTATGAGCTTGCAGAGAGGGTGACTGGTTTACCTTTGTCTCTGTCTCTCTGTCTCTCTGTTTCTGTGTCTCTCTGTCTCTGTCTCTCTCTGTCCCTCTCTCTCTCTCTCTCTCTCTCTCTCTCTCTCTCTGTCTCTCTCTTTCTCTCTCTCCAGCATAAAAATACTAACTAAATTATTCACTTTCAGTGGTGAGGGAAAGTCAGCTGAGACCTTGAGTTGACATTTTTCTTACATTTGGATATTTATGTCTCCAGCCCCTGACCCTCAGCCAATGCCTAGGAATGTTGGTTGAAGCAAATGAAAACCAGAAGAACTGTGGTGTACTGAGGTGAGCCCTGGGTTTGAGTGATAAGAGCTGGTTTCAAATCCTGCCTCTGCTGCCAGACATCTAATGTGTCTAGTACATTT
This sequence comes from Bettongia penicillata ogilbyi, assembly GCA_023548195.1. Lineage (NCBI taxonomy): Eukaryota > Metazoa > Chordata > Mammalia > Diprotodontia > Potoroidae > Bettongia > Bettongia penicillata. Next base: position 26,794,536 of record JAJHZJ010000314.1, on the reverse strand, counting down.
TAGACTTGAAGGATTCATTTGCTCCTCCCTCTCTGGGCCCTTGCTTCCTCATCTGTAGAACAAGGGGATTGGACTTGGATTTGACAGCCTCTAAGACCCTTTCCCTATTCTTACCTCCCATAAACAGGATCTGTCTTGGAGGACAAGTCTATGTAAAGCTCCCTTTGCCTCCTGGTCAGGAATTGAGCGTTGCTTCCAGGGGTCAGGACCTCAGGGATGCCTGTGGTAACTGAGTAGACTTTCCCAGAGGCCAGAGGAGCTGTGATATCTTAAACATGGCATTGAGAATTGTAGGTAGAGACAGGGGGAGAGAATCCATTTTGCCAAGCCACACAAAAGTGCAAAGCTGGGTTGGATTGATCATTTTCGTAGTTACCTAGGCTTAAGAAAGTGATGGAAAAATTACTAATAGTGCAGATTAAGCTTAAACATGTATCAAGAGTACTTTTCTTCCCAGAGAGCTATTAACTGTTGAACAGCATAGCTTTGGAACCACTCCTTTGCCCACACTCCCTCCTTTGGAAGTCATCCTATTCTAAGTTGAAACACCAACTTAAGATGAAGCAGGTGGTGTTAAGGTGTCAAAAAATTTGTTTCTTAAGTGGTAAATCATCCCTTTCATAAAAAACAAACCAAAAAAACCCCAATTCTTAACCACTTAGTTTTGACTTTATTAGGAAGTAGCAACTTGATTCAGAAACTTTCTAGCCGCAGTTATCTCAAGGGAGTCATAAATCCCATTAGGAATGGTGTCTACCCAGATGAGTGTCCTAGACAGATAAGCTCCAGAAGCAGCAGAACGTTCTATCAGCAGGTGAGTAATCCATATTAGCAGGTAATGATTGGGAAGTGCACCAAGAGACCCAGTTCAGGAAGGCTGTGTCTGTTGGGTATGTTTGTCTATTCCTTATAAGGAGTTCTAATAAGTCTAATCGAAAGGACTCAACACTCCCCAAATTGGCACTTTCCTTGATGGGTGGGGTAGTGATTAAACAGTCTAAAAATGTTAGTAATTTTTGCGTTCAACTGTTGGGAGGTTGAGCAACCTTGGCTTTGGGGCTCTTTCTTTTTCTCATTCATCTCTAATATATGCCTATTCGGAAGTCCTTCGCTGCATCCTTTGTACCTTTGACCTCATTCCTTAATGCTCTCCCTCCTTACCTCGGCCACAAGGTAGGATAGATTTGTAGGATAGATTTACAGCTGGAAAGGACCACAGAGGCCATTGAATCCAACACATTTCACAGATGAGTCAGTGGGGCTCAGAGATATGAATCGCCTAAGGTCACACAGACAGCAGAGCAGGATTTGAACCCAAGTCAAAAAGCATTTAGTAAATACTCACCATGTGCCCGACACTGTGCTAAGTGATGAGCATACAAAGAAAGGTAAAAACAAATGACAACAATAAAAAGTCCCCGTCTCAAGGACTGCATAGTCTAACGGGAGAGATAATATACAAACAACTCTGTACAAACAAGATATATGTGAATTGGAAATAATCAGCAGGGAAAAGGCATTAACATTAAGCAGTACTAGAAAAGGCTTCCTTTAGAAGAGGGGACTTTAGGTAAGACTTGAAGGAAGCCAAGGGAGGTTAGAGGCAGGGATGAGGAAGGAGAAAAAACCAAGTATGGGGGAATATAGTCAGTGAAAACGCCAAGAGTCAAGAGATGGCGTAAATCTTGTTTGAGCAAAGGAGGTCAGTGTCTCCGGATCTCATTGTGCTTGGAGGAGAATAAGGTGTAAGAAGACTGGAAAAGTAGGAAGAGTCTGAGTTATGAAGGGCTTTGAAAGTTGAGCAGAGTATTTTATATTTGATTCTGAAAGTACAGGGAGCCACCAGAGTTTACCGAATAGAGTGATGATATGGTCAGACCTCATTTTTTGAGAAGATCAGTTTGACAGATGAGTGGACAATGGATTGGAGAGAGACTTGAGGCAGGGAGATCAATATAGGCAGCAACCAGCAGACATCTGCAATGAACTGCCCACCCCAGAGTGGTGGCAGAGAGCAGAAGGGAGTGTAGAAGTAATATGAAGAAGGTAAAAACTATAAAACTTGACAACTGTTTAGATATGGGGGATTGTGAGCGAGAGAGAGGAATCCAGGAAAACACCTGGGTTATGAGTCGGCCTGACTGGGTGGTAGCCCTGACAGCAACAGGGAAGTTATGAAGAGGAGAAGGTCTGGGGGAAAGTTTGTAAGTTCAGTTTTTGATGTGTTGAGTCTACAAGACATGGAGCTGGCACTCGGCACATGAGAAAGTCAGCCATGAAGGGTAACATGGCAAGATGAAAATATTTTTCCATGCTTTACCTTTTTACTTGTATTTTTCAGTTTTTCTATTATTACCTTTTTGTTGTCCAGAGAGTCTTAGACTCTCAGAGCTGGAAAGGACCTCAGAGGCCCCCTGACTCAGCCCTTACCTGGTGTAGGAATGCCCTCTACTACATGTCATTGTTGGTCCTTTGTTTTCGAAGGGGACTGATGACATCATGGGGTGATTGGATTTAAGTGAAGCAGAGTTGTACAATCCATTCTTCACTCATCTGTCAAAATAATCTCAAAAAATGAGGTCTGACCATATTATCTCCCTATTCAATAAACTCTGGTGGCTCTCTATACTTCCAGGATCAAATATAAAATACTGGCTTTCAATGTCCTTCATAACCCAGACTCTTCCAATTTTTCCAGTCTTCTTACACCTTATTCTCCTCCAGGTACAATGAGATCCAATATCGCTCTTTTCCTGAGTCATTGAAATCTAGCAACAAGACAAAACTCAAGATGATTGGAGATGGTCCAGGATGCAATGGAAGACCTTGGCATCTTTGATATCTGACCAAGCTCTGAGCATTCCACTGCACCTGCTTTAGCCACCTTCACGGCAACTAGAACAAATTGTTCTAATCCACCCATTCCACCAGATGAAATTTTCAGGTGTTTGGGGTAGACATCCTCTAACTTACCAGTGGGTTTGAGGTCCATCAGTTACCCTCAACCTGGTGTGACCCATCTGCCAAGACAGTTTACCAGGGTATGGCTGAAGTGCATGGTACGGCTTCTTGGTGAGAGTTAAGTGCCAGGTGGATATCAAAGTTGGATGAGTGGCTCTGAAAAGGTTTCAGCAAGCCCTCACACCTAAGATACTGGTCCTCCTTGAACACCCCAACATCCATGACAAGTGGTTAGCCAGCTCTTGCTTGAGGGAGAGGGGAACCTACTGCCTCCCAAGAAAGTTCATCCCACACTTTGATATTTCAAATTTCTGGAAGTTTTTCCCAAGTCAAACCTGAGTTTTCTTCTTTGTAAATTCCAGCTATGACTTCCCTTGACATTGCTCTCTTGGACCTGGCAGAAAAAGTCTAACCCCACTTCCACCTTATAAATTTTTACATACATCAGTTCTACTCAACTGTCATTTATTAAGCATTTGTATTATTCAGGACACTCAGCTAGGCACAAGGCATAAAAAGACAAAAGCTAAATAATTTCTGTTCTCAAGGAACTTGGATTCTACTGGAGAAATCACAACATCAATGATTTTATGTACACAGATGAGTATGGATTAAATCTATATGAAGTGAAAACAGAGATTGTAGTTGGAGAATCAAATAATTAGAGGTATCAGGAGATCCCTAATGGAAGGAAGAGGTATATTGGCTGAATCAGGGAGGCTATTAGGGATCTGAAAAGGTAGAAGTAAAGAGAGAGAACATTCCAAGAAGGCCCATCCTGCACAAAGATGGAATATCTAATTTGTTTGGAAAGTCAGGATGGAGCCAGATTATAAGATTTTTAAGGCAGAGGAGTGTGTATTTCATCCTAGACATAATAGGGAACCACCAACATTTCTTTAGCAGGAGAGGAACAAGGTATTACCTGTGCTTTTTGGAGGAAATTCAATTTGACAGGTGTATTAAGAATGAATTGAATAGATTGAATAGAAGCAGGGGGGTCAGTTGGGATCCCATTTCAATAGTTCAGGTAAGAGATGATGAGTGACTGGCCTAGGGTAGCAGCTGTGTTAGTGGAGAGAAGAGGATGATTACTCAAGATGCTATGGAAGAAGAATTAACAAAATTTGGCAACTGATTGAATACATAGGGGTGGAGGTAGGGAGGGAGAGGGGAACATTGATGATAACACTCCACTTACAGAATGATGGGACTGGAAGAATGGTGTCCTCGATAGAAATAGAAAAGTTAGAAAGGAGAGTAGATTTGAGGAAAAAAATAATAAGCTTCCCTGAGAAGGGGAATCATGAACACTGTAAGTGTTCTCTCTTCAAGGCGAAACACCCCTAATTCTTTCAACTGATTCTCATAAAGCAAGATGAATCCTTGTAAAGCAAGGATGAATAAATGAATGAGCTCCTGAATCCATGAATGAATGACTTCCTTGCCTTGGTTCACATGCTGGTTCATGTGCTTTTTAGTTTTAGTCTTTATATCCCCAGGGAGAACCAAATGTCACCAATGGTAGAGCAGAGAACATATTATGACTTGGCCTCAGCAAAGCTGGGGTCAATTCTTGTCTCAGCTAGGAATTTCATATGTGACCTTTGTGAAGTCATCTCATTCTGGTTATCCCCTTCTGGATATTCTAATGGTGTTTGCTGTATTGTCAATCAGTTTCGTGACCCCATTTGGAGTTTTCTTGGCAAAGATCCTGGAGTGGTTTTCCATTTCCTTCTCCAGCTCATTATGCAGATTTGGAAACTGAGGACAACAGCATTAAGTGACTTTGCCCAGGGTCACACAGGTAGTAAGTGTCTAAGATCAGACTTGAACTCAGATCCTCCTGATTCCAGGGCCGGCACTCTATCTGCTGCACCATCTAGCTGCCCTCTAGATATTTGAATGACCTCCTTAACCTGTGGCGTTCTAACTGAACCCAATGTTGCTGTTCAACAAATGCAACATGAAGCTGGGGTAGTGCCTGGGAATATACCAGTGACCCAGGAAATAATAAAGGTGAGTCAGAAAGTGCCACTTTCCTAGTCTCAGACGTGTTCTCAAACTGACGTTATCCAATAATCTCATTAATCTTAAAAGCTTAACATCCACCTCCCTCCCTCCTTGATCTCCCTAAGTATCTTCTGCCTTCTTTTATTTCCTGTTTCACTCTCTGCAGCAGTTAAGATTTAGAAGGCTTCAGACCAAGCTCTTTTGCGTCTCTCCCTCCTTCTAACTCTTGACGCAGTTCTGCTCATGTAGCAAGAGTTTCATTAACCAAGGCAAACAAGCCTCACCTGCTTTCTCAGTTCACTGAGTCTACCCCACCAGCTGTCTCTCTTGATGGGTTGCCTCTTCTCAGAGCATCAAAGCTGACCGGAGCTTCTTCAACCCACATAAACTCTCTCTTTAGGGCCTAATCACAGTTGTCACTAGAATGGGGCCACCAGGAGCTTTGTCCTATGGTTCTGACAAGGAATAAAGAGAGGTTTTTACTTCTTCTGCTTTCAGTCACTCAGCTTTGTCCTGCTCTGGGCGTTCTCCCAGACTTCTCTTTCCCTCCCTTTCCCAGGACTGGGGGATCAGAGGTGAGTCATGAGTCATACGGTGGAATCATAGCCAGACGGACCCTCTGGGGGATGATTGCCCATATCCTCTGTGTAACTGAACCCAACTGGTAAGAACGGCTTGAAGGACACTTGTGACCTTCCTCCTACTCAGAGAGAGGAAGCCTGGGGGTCTCTGTCTTCCCCTTCCCCCGCATAGGGTGATATCTCAGACTCTCTCTGTTTCTCCTCATGTGTCTTTGTCCTGAGAAGTGCCTCATGCTTCCCTCCTCTGCAGTGAATTTGTTCCAGGGGCTAAAATTCATATTATATTTCCTTTCCTGGTTTAGCCTGTCAACTCTATTACAATTTTTTTATCTAAATTTTCTTTTTCTTTTAAATTTTATAATTCATTTAAATTTTAAAATTTTTTTAAAATTTTACTTAAATTTTATTTTAAATATACATATATTCTAATGTACAAAGAACAAATGAGAGGATTGTATAGGAAACAGCAAACTTTTGTTGCATGTAGTTTTTGAAAGTATATATTAAACTTAACAAGATAGTAGCATTATATACACATTTTCCTAGGTTTCCTAGGTTTCCTCATATGTCGTTTATGAGTCACAAGTCCCCTAAGTCCCTATGAATCCCCAGAGTACCCTTTGGCCCCCAATTTTATGAAACTCTGTTGTGTCATATTTACATCCTTCCTATGCATAGCACAGAGCCTTACTCATAGTAGGTATTCACTAAATATTTGTTGAATTTTAAAATAATTTTTTGGAGCTTACCTATATACATATGAACTATATAATTACAAAACACTCTTATAGAAATATAGGTAGACCCAAATAATTGAAGAAATATCAGTTGCTCATGTTTGGGCCTTGTCAATATAACAAAAATATCACTACCGAAGTCAGTATGCCTATTCAGCAGTATACCACTCAAACTCTCAACAGATGACTTTATTTTTATTTATTTATCAAGGAAGCAATTGGGGTTAAGTGACTTGCCCAGGGTCACAGAGCTAGTAAGCATCTAAGGCTAGATTTGAACTCAGGTCCTTCTGACTTCAGGGACAGTGTTCTAGCCACTGTACCACTTAGTTGCCCCTATTACTTTATTTTTTAAATTCAATTTTATTTTATTTTTAGTTCCAAATTCTTTCCCTTCTTCCTCCTTTCCTCCCACCCATTGAGAAGGTAAAAAAAAAACCTATTACAAACATATATATATATACATATATATATAGTGTATATAAATATATATTTCATACAATTCATACAAAACAAATTTCCACATTATCCAAGTTTTAAAAAAAGCAAGAAGAAAGAACTAGAAGAAAATACGTTTCAGTCTGCACACTCAGTTCATCATTTCTCTATCTGGAGGTGGGGCAGCTAGGTGGTGCAATGGTTAGAGCACCAGTGCAGGAGTCAGGAGGACCTGAGTTCAAATCTCACTTCAGACACTTGATACTCACTAGTTGTGTGACCTTGGGCAAGTCACTTAACCCCAATTGCCTCATCCTGGGTCATCTCCAGTCATCCTGATGAATATTTGGTCACTGGATCCAGATGGCTCTGGAGGAAAAGTGAGGCTGGTGACCTGCGTAACCCTTCCTCACTCAAAACAAAGTCAAGTGCAAGTCATGTCATTATTTCTCTGATGGCATGGTCTTCTTTGGCAACGAAGGATGAACACACATCTGGAGGTGGATAGCATGTTTCATTATGAGTCTTTTAGTATTTTTATTCATTGTACTGATCAGAGTTCCTAGGTCTTTCAAAGTTATTTCTCTTTACAATATTTTTTGTTACTATCTGGATTATTCTTCTGCCTCTGCGTCAGTTCATACAGATCTTCCCAGGTTTTTTTGAAGCCATCACAATAGTGTTCCATCACACCCATCATTATAATTTTTCATATCATCTTTTGTTCATTTATTTGACTAGTTCAATGGACATTTACTGAGATCATGCTTTTAAAATGCACATTCCCAAGGGAGTTACTGAAAATGTTTCTTGAGAATTTCTAATCTACAAAAATAAAACAAGGAAAAATAGGGGGCAGCATGTTGTAAGGGGAAAGTTGTTAGATTTAGAGTCAGCACTCTGTATTTCGGATCCTAGTTATGTCCTTCACTACCTTGGAAAATGCACAATCTCTTTAGGTCTCAGTTTTTATCTGTAAAATGAAAAAGTTGGACTAGATACCTCCTGGATCCCTTCCAGGTCTCACTCACTCTTGTGACCCCCTCCCCATTTTTTTCAGATGATGGTAGAAATATTCTCAAAAATCAATGTTTCCCCCCAACACCTTCCTTTTCAAGACATGGGGTGTAGGGGACTCTTATCTGGAAGTGGCCTGTCTGAATAAAGGAACAGAGTATGTATTAAGCACCTACTATGTACCAGGTACTGTGCTAAGTTCTTCACAAATATTTGATCCTCACAATAGATATATGAGGTAGAGGTTATTATCATCTCTATTTTATATTCTTTTATATTTTAAAAATAATATATTTAAATAAAATAGAAATCTTTTATGTTATTATCTCCATTTTATAGTTGAGAAAACTGAGGCAAGCAGTGACTTGCCCAGGGTCACACAGCTAGTAGGTCTCTGAATGTGGATTTGAACTCAGATCCTCCTGATTCGAGGCCCAGCATTCTATGCACTGTGCTACCTTTATGGGATGATAGAAGAGGAGGATGTGAGAGACTCCTCTTGGCATCTGAAGACAGAAGGGATTGGGGATCACACTATGCTCCCTCTATCTGCTTCTGAGTCTCATTTCTTTGCACTTGGCATTCTGCATTTCATTTTCTTACCCACCCACCTACCCCTCCTCACTTATGACCCCTCAACTCCCAGTAAAATGTGTGCTTTGAGGAGAGAGACTGTTTTCATTTTTGTCTTTGTAATCTCAGTATCTAACACAGTGCCTGAAATACAGTATATGTATAAGAAATGGTTGCTGAATGAACACATGAATTATTGAATCTATGAATGAATTACTTCCATCCTGGTGGCACAGTTGGCTTATTTCTTAGAAAGACACCAGTGATAGAGTGGGAAAAAATATTTGATTAAGAGACAGAAGAGTTAGATCCTAGTCCTATCAGCCCATATCTTCCGAGATGACCGTGGGCAAGATGCTACCCCAGCTGGGTTCCAGATGCTTTATTTGTCTATGAATGTTTATATACTTTCCTTTCCTACGTCCTTGGGGGTATTTTGAAATTCCAAGAGAATAACAAATGAGAATATGCTTTGAAATGTACAAAGGGTATATATAAGAGACATCTCAATTATAGCAACTTGGGTAGCTTATGTTCCCTTCTCCCACCAGTTAACACAGTTCTCTGACTCCAAATTCAGACCTCTTTCCACTATGTGGTTCCACTATTCTTACTTAACCATTTTATGTGTGAATACCTTCTCTCCCCAATGAGACTATAAATTTCTTAAGAAACAATTGCTTCTGGCTCTAAATCTATTTTGGTTTATGATCTTGTAGATCATCTAATATAGGCCTTTTATTTTATAGATGAGAAAACTAAGGTTCAGAGACCTCCCCCAAGGTCACAAAGAGAATAAGTGGCTTTTGGACCCTGGGCCCCAGGACTCCAAATCTGGCCCTTTCCCTTCCTGTATCATGCCATCCTGGGGTAAAGTTCCAAGACAGAGTTTCCATTTAAATCCATTGGCTAGATCAGAGAGAAGGTCATATGTGTAATTACCAGCAGAGAGGCCTGTTGTAAGCAGACTCACCAAGGTCATGGCCTTCTTAGCAGAAGGAGTGAAGGTACCTCTTGCTTGTGTGGGTAGATAAAAGTTTAAACATAAAGAGTTCCAGATGAAAATAACTCATTTTCATCATCCATTTAAGGAAAAAGAAGTTTCCTACTCAGAGTCATTTTACAAAAGCCTTGAGATAGAAAGACTTTGGTTTGTCTAAGTATATAAGTCCAGCTCTGACTCAACCTAGTAGGGTCAGGAGTTTCGGCAGGGAGGGAACTAGGATTTCTAAGTAGATACAGATGCTCTAATTTTATAACAAAGGCTTCTTTTCTGGAACCTGATGTCTGTATCTCCTGGCTGGGCTCACCTGTACAGACTCTAGCCAACTGCTGATCTCTGATCAGGTTATCCTACTTCATGTCAGGGTCCCAGATTCTCTCTCTCTCTCTCTTTGTGAGCATGTATGTATGTATGTATGTGTGTGTGTGTGTGTGCGTGTGTATGTGTACAAAGGTTTCCCAAGAGAGACTCTGTTCCTGCAGGGTGAGGGATCTGTCCTCAGAAATTAGGACTGATGTCAGAACTACTGGAAAGCAAAATATAAATCTGTTGATTTCTTATGATTGTGTGGTGATAGAAAACCTGCCTAGAGATAACAATGACAATTCAGCAAACTTTAACTTAAAGTGCTTTACTGGGTGAACAAAACTGTGGTATGTGACTATAATGCAATATTATTGTGCCATACAAAATGATGAAAGAGATGAGTATAGAGAATCTTCTGTCATGTGAACTGGGACAAAGAAGTGAGAAGAAGCAGGAAAACACGGGATATAAGGACAGCAACATTATGATGTGAAACGACATTGAAACTTAACTCTCATCAGTCATATCCGTAGAGGTCCCATGATGAAGCGTGCTGCCCACTTCCTGACAGAGAAGTGGCGGACTTATGGTGCAGAAAGAAACCTGTATTTGTGGACGTGCCTGATGTGTGGATTCATTCTCTTTGATCGTATTTCTTCATTACAAAGGTTTTTCCTTTCTCTACTTTTTAAAAATAATTGGTCACAGATGGTGATTGGAGAGGATGGGGAGGGTTAATAATATTGATTTTAAGGAATTAGGTCACTGAAATATAGATAAATAGATAGAGATATAGTGTTAATTCACAGAAGACAGGGAAGTTCAGAAGAATACATAAACAAATGGGATAGTTTTTAAAGCAATGTGTGGAATTCTATATGCTACACACAAGTAGTATGAAATAGAGATTCAAGATTCTATAAACAGTTCTCTTCTTTTGTTCCATGGAAATATTTTTTCAATTCTTAAGCAAAAATTTTTGAAACAAGTTTAAATAGTTATCAACTCATCACATAATCACATAGTATAACACTTTTCAGCTTAGAAGTTCAACCATCTCTTAATCAATATTCTCATTACCCACTTTCCTGGTTTGCCTCCTACCTCTCTGGACATCCTTCTGTACATTCAAGGTATTCCTGATGTTTAGCCCAAGAAGAGAAGTTCTAGAGGAGAGGAGAGACATGCTAGCTGTCTCTCTTCTACTACTCTTCAAGTAGTAGAAGGGCTGTCATAGGGGAGAATGCATTGGATTTATTGTTTGGTCCCGGAGGAAGGAGCTAGGAGCAAAGGATAGAAATTGTGGACTACTTGTTGAGGGATTCCTTTCATATTTTGGGTTGGTCTAGATGACTTCTGAAGTTCCTTCTAATTCTCCAGTTCTGGGGTACATTTGTAAAAGGGCAGATGTAAGGATAACCTTGGAGGCAGCATGTCATATTGATTGACTATTGGACTTAGTATTGAAAAGATCTGGATTCAAATCCTGGTTCATATATTTTCTTGCTAATGACTCTGGGCAAGTTACATAACCTCTCTGATTCTTAGTTTTCTCTTCTGTAAAATGAGGATAATAGTTGTATCTCCCCTACTGCTATGAGGCTCAAATGGAAAAATACACTTACACATACACACACATAATACACACACATATATTAGCTTATATTTACATATATCACTTTAAGGTTTGTACAGTCATATGTATATAAATATACATATATATATTTATATATGTATGTATATATTAATGGTGGATAAAGAACTGGCCTCCTAGTCTGGGTTCAAGTCTTATCTCTGAAAAAGAAATTTGGGCAAATCATTTATCCCATCAGTGCTTGAGGCAATCTTCTAAGATTCTAAGTTTCAAATAATTACTGATCTGCATTGGTACCACAATATTCCTATGCCAATAACACTAATAACTAACATTTATATAACCCTTTAAAATTTGTGAAATACTTTACAAACATTAACTCATTTATACCCTGGAAGGTAGGTGCTACTATTATCCCCATTTTACTAATGAAGAAAATTAAGCAAATAGAGGTTATATGACTTGCTCAGGGAGACACAGCTATTAAGTGTCTGAGGCTAGATTTGAACTCAGGTCTATCCTCACTGCTGTGCCAACACTCTATAAACTAAGCTACCTAACTGTTGATGAAACCAGGAGTCTAGGCCAAAAGAAAATACATTACATTTAGGATTTTCCAAAATCGAATAGAATCCTTCTCTGGCAGCCTTTAAGCAGGGCCAAGATGAACATTAATCAAGTACATTCTAGAAGAGAATCTTGTTCAGGTAAGAGTGGATCAGATGGCCTCTGAGGTCCCTTCTAACTCTGACTCTCTGACTTTGTGCTATTGCCTGACCCTTTTCCTACAAAATTTTCAAGGTCCAAATCAATAACTGCCTTCTCTTCATTGATTACCCCAATTCATTACAATCTCACCTTCCTCTGAATTCCTAAAGTACTTACTATTTGTAGTTTTCTGGGACTTGCCATATATTGCCTTTTTAAAAATAGGGAGGGGGCAGAGCCAAGATGGTGGACTGGAAAGACACACAAATGCTGGCTCTCCCCCTACAGCCCATAAAATACCTGTAGAGAGGGATTCTTAACAAATTCTGGAGCAGCAGAAGTGGGGAACAACAGAGTGGAGGAGATTTCCAGCCCAGGGTCACCTGAAAGGCCAGCAGGACTGTCTGTTGCACCGGACGTGGAATGGAGCCCAGCCCAGCCTTGGCGGCACTGCACGCAGCTTGTGAACAGGCCTTGGGGGCAGAATCTCCAGTCTCAGTAGCAGCAATTCGCAGATCCCTCAACCCACAGGTGCCAAAGGTTACTGATAGGGTTTTTTCAGCTGGCCAGGAAGGGAGAAGGGCCTTCTCATAGCTTTGGTCCCAGAGGCCACATCAGGCAGGTGGCAACAGTTCCCACAGCAGCTCCTACAGCAGCCCGCATCCATTGATGGATTGTAAAACCCCTGGGGGCACTGAGCAGCTGATTCTTGCCTCTGCCCTGTGTAGAGGCCCTGAGGGAGCTGCTTTTTGTCCCGCACTGAATAGTGGCCCTGCCCCCACAGCTTGACTGAATCCCACTCCCCCCAGTGCTGGCTTGGCAGAACTGGAGGCCAGGTGGCTGTGGAGAGGAAACTCTGCTAAGATTCTGGACACAAAAATCCCTTCCTATGCCCAGACCAGTACACGCTTGATTGTGCCACCTTGGAGGAACTGAGATCTTACAGATTCCCAGAGTATACCCTATTCTTGACAAAGGACCCAAAAGTCAAGTAACTGGTTGGGAAAATGCCCAAAAAAGGGAAAAAAATGACTATAGAAAGTTACTTTCTTGGTGAACAGATATCTTCTCCCATCCTTTCAGATGAGAAAGAACAATGTTTACCGTCTGAAAAAGACATAAAAGTCAAGGCTTCTGTATCCCAAACATGCAAAATGAATATTCAGTAGTTTCAGCCCATGGAAGAGCTCATAAAGGATTTTGAAAATCAAGTAAGAGAGGTGGAGGAAAAATTGGCAAGAGAAATGAGAGAGATGCAAGAAAATCATGAAAAGCAGGTCAACACCTTGCTAAAGGAGGCCCAAAAAAATGCTGAAGAAAATAACACCTTGAAAAATAGACTAACTCAATTGGAAAAAGAGGTTCAAAAAGCCAATGAGGAGAAGAATGCTTTAAAAAGCAGAATTGGCCAAATGGAAAAGGAGGTTCAAAAGCTCACTGAAGAAAATAGTTCTTTCAAAATTAGAATGGAACAAATGGAGGCTAATGACTTTATGAGAAACCAAGAAATCATAAAACAAAACCAAAAGAATGAAAAAAATGTAAGATAATGTGAAATATCTCACTGGAAAATCAACTGACCTGGAAAATGGATCCAGGAGAGACATTTTAAAAAAGTATGGGACTACCTGAAAGCCATGTTCAAAAAAAGAGCCTAGACATCATCTTGCATGAAATTACCAAGGAAAGCTGCTCTGATATTCGAGAACCAGGGGGCAAAATAAATATTGAAAGAATCCACCAATCACCTCATGAAAGAGATCCAAAAAAATAAATTCCTTGGAACATTGTGGCCAAATTCCAGAGTTCCCAGGTCAAGGAGAAAATATTGCAAACAGCTAGAAAGAAACAATTCCAGTATTGTGGAAATACAATCAGGATAGCACAAGATCTAGCAGCTTCTACACTAAGGGATTGAAGGGTGTGAAATATGATATTCCAGAGGTCAAAGAAACTAAGACTAAAACCAAGAATCACCTATCCAGCAAAACTGAGTATAATACTTCAAGAGAAAACATGGTCTTTTAATGAAATAGAGGACTTTCAAGTATTCTTGATGAAAAGACCAAAGCTGAAAAGAAAATTGAACTTTCAAACACAAGAATCAAGAGAAGCATGAAAAGGTAACAGCAAAGAGAAATCATAAGGGACTTACTAAAGTTGAACTGTTTACATTCCTACATGGAAAGACAATATTTGTAACTCTTAAAACTTTTTTCAGTATCTGGGTAGTTGGTAGGATTACACACACACACACACACACACACGCACACACACAGAAAGAGAGAGAGAGAGAGACAGCACAGGGTGAGTTGAATAGGATGGGATCATATCTTTAAAAAATGAAATTAAGGGGTGAGAGAGAAATATATTGGGAGGAGAAAGGGAGAAATGGAATAGGGCAAATTATCTCTCATAAAAGAGGCAAGTAAAGGACTTTTCAGTGGAGGGAAAAAGAGGGGAGGTGAGAGAAAAAATATGAAGCTTATTCTCATCACATTCAACTAAAGGAAGGAATAAAATGCACACTCATTTTGGTATGAAAATCTATCTTACAATACAGGAAAGTGGGGGAGAAGGGGATAAGCAGGGTGCGGGGATGATGGAAGGGAGGGCAATGGGAGGAGGGAGCAATTAGAAGTCAACACTCTTGGGGAGGGACAGGGTCAAAAGAGAGAATAGAAGCAATGGGAGGCAGGATAGGATGGAGGGAACTATAATTAGTCTTACACAACACAACTATTATGGAAGTCATTTGCAAAACTACACAGATATGGCCTGTATTGAATTGTTTGCCTTCCCAATGGGGATGAGTGGGGAGGGAGGGAGGAAGAGCAGTTGGAACTCAAAGTTTTAGGAACAACTGTTGAGAATACTCAGAGTTTTGAGGTGGGGGGAGGGGAGAAATGGGGAGAACATTTGGAACTCAAAATTTTGTGGAAATGAATGTTGAAAACTTAAATAAATTAATTAAAAAAATAAAAAATAGTAGAACATTAAAAAAAAATTAAAAAAAATAAAAATAGGAAGATGTCTTTTCTTCCCAACTAGAAAATGGAAGCTCCTTGAGTGTAGGGACCATGTTGCCTCCCCTACAGTGTATATACCACAGGCCTTAGCATGGTGTCTTGATCCGTATACGTGCTCTGTTAATTGGTGGATTGCTGATTTCAAGACTGATACATTCTTGCTGTATTCTGTGATTAAGAAGAAAGATGAGAGGAGCATCACGTTCGCCACATTTCTTTGGGCTGATTACTTCATGCAATTCCACTACTTGCTGTGATTGAAGACTCATATGTGAAAAATGGGGGGAGGTACCAAAATGTTTTAATATCAAGAGGTTTTCAGAAATCTCTCTATTACACTCATTCCCACTACTTACCCTCACATGTGAAGTTTGAGGCTCTGGATGCAAATGCAACTCTGTGTATCTGCCTTAGTGATCTTATCATCATTAATGTCACAGACTCTAACAAACTTCCCAGTGGCTAGATGTGGGGCTGCAGTAAGAGAGCGTGCTCATCACTATTTTTCTCCCAGAAGGCATGGGATACAAATCAATGAATATTTCTTCTTTTCTTTCTTTCTTTCTTTTCCTTCCTTCCTTCCTTCCTTCCTTCCTTCCTTCCTTCCTTCCTTCCTTTCTTTCTTTCTTTCTTTCTTTCTTTCTTTCTTTCTTTCTTTCTTTCTTTCTTTCTTTCTTTCTTCCTTCCTTCCTTTCTCTGTTTCTTTTTCTTTCTTTCTTTCTTTCTTTCTTTCTTTCTTTCTTTCTTTCTTTCTTTCTTTCTTTCTTTCTCTGTTTCTTTTTCTTTCTTTCTTTCTTTCTTTCTTTCTTTCTTTCTTTCTTTCTTTCTTTCTTTCTTTCTTTCTTTCTTTCTTTCTTTCTTTCTTTCTTTCTTTCTTTTTTTTTTTTACAAAAGAAAATGATCTGCTTTATTCTGCATTCCAGTTCCATAGTTCTTTCTCTGATTGTGGATGGCGTTTTGCCTCAAAAGTCCATTGGGAATTTTTTAGGTCCTTGCATTGCTATGACGGACTGAATCTACCAAAAAAAAATACCTCTCACACGGTGATTGTTGCTGTGTACAAAGTTCTCCTGGTTCTGCTCCTTTCACTCAGCATCAGTTCATATAAGTTTTTCCAGGCATCTCTGAAGTCTTCCTGTTTATCGTTTTTTATAGCACAATAGTATTCCATTACATTCATACACCTCAGACTTGTTCAGCCATTCCCCAATTGATGGGCATCCTCTCAATTTCCAGTTCTTGGCCACCACAAAGAGAGCTGCTATAAATATTTTCTTACATGCAGGACCCTTTCCCATTTTTATGATCTCTTTAGGATACAGTCCTAGAAGTGATATTACTGGATCAAAGGGTATGCACATTTTTTAGCCCTTTGGGCATAATTCCAAATTGCTCTCCAGAATGTTTGGATCAGATCACAGCTCCACCAATAATGAATTAGTGTTCCAACTCTCCCACATCTTCTCTAACATTTATCATCTTCTTGTTTTGTCACGTTGGCCAATCTGATAAATGTGATGTGGTACCTCAGAGTTGTTTTGATTTGCATTTCTCTAATCAAGTGATTTAGAGCAATCAATGAATATTTTTGAATGAATGAATGGAGTAAGTGAATGAATGATTGACTTTCTATACATTGTAGATGTCAAAGGTCAGACATCTGGTCATCAAGAGACATGCTCCTGGAAGTATAGATGAATGGGACTGCATTTTAAATGAGTGTGCATTTTATTTTTCCCCAATTACTCATTAAAACAAATTTTTAACATTTAAAAAAATGTTTTGAGTTTCAAATTCTGACCTTCCCTCCCTCTTCCACCTTTTCCCCTCCCTGAGATAGTAAACAATCAGATATAAGTTTTACATGCGCAATCATGTAAAACATTTTCATATTAGAATGGGACTGCATTTTAAAAACACCTGCTTTTGGAATTTGGTGAGGAGGGGTAGATATTATTTTAAGACAGCAAATTAGGATATATGGAAAGCAAATGATGATAACAAGAAACTTTGACTAGGAATCAGGAAAGACTAAATTCAGAAGCTAGTCTTCAGAATGTTTTGATAGATTCTTTCTCCAGGTACAGCATATTGATCATACTGTAATGAATCTTCCTTTTTTTGTCACTATTATTTAATATTTCTGGATGACCACAGTATGCAAAGTGATAAATGCATAAATCCAGACATTTCCCCCATCTCCTCCCTCCAAATCTTATTAGAGTTAGCCCCATTTTCTGAGTTGCTGACATCATTTTGAATCTGACATCCAATAGATTAAAAATCCCTCTCAACTTTGTATCAACTGAATTTTTGATACATGTGCCATCTAGATCTTCATCCAAGTTATAGATAAAACTGTTGAACAGGCCAAGGTAAGATCCCTAGGGCCCTTCATTAATGATCCATTAATCACAACTCTTTGGGTCTGGTCATTCAACCAGTTCTGAATCCTTCAAATTGTTCTATCATTTAGGCTATGTCTTCCCATTTTGCACCAAGGATACCATTTGTGGAAAACTGTCAATCTTATTGAAATTCTGGAATACCACATCTACAGCATTTCTCTGATCAATTAGTCTAATAGCTTTATCAAAAAGGGAAATGATATTAGTATGACTGGTCCTTGATGAACCCCTGCTAGTTCTTAGTGATCACTCTTCCCTTTCATTTTTTGAGCACATATTAGATAAATGCAATGAGGGACATAAGAAATATAAAATATAATCATTAACTGCAAGGAGCTGACAATTCAGCCTGGGGGATGATATATATATATATCATAATATCAAAGTCATGAAATATTTTGCTTGGAAGAGACATTGGAAACCACATAGTCTACCCCTTTATCATAAATAAAAGAAAAATAGAGAATATAGACCATGTATTTACTATATACAAGAAGTCTAAGCACAGAGAGATAGCCTGGCTTAGTGGGTAGAGTACTGCTCTTAAAATCAGGAAGAATTAGACTCACTCTTCCCCTTGGCATTTCTTCACTGTGTACCCCTGGGTAATCACCCAGTCTCTCTGTGCTTCAAACAAGTCTTTAAGATTTATTGATAGATATCAAGGATCATAGTTATCTCTTCTGAAGGAAGGATTTCTCACACTGTCTACTGACAAAGTCCTAAATCTTTCATATCAGTGACAGATTAGTGGTAAATTCTGAATTCTAAAGATGAGTTGTTAATGATCTTCTACCACCCCCTCCTGAAATAATTATCTGTTTACTTTGTGAATCGTTTGTTTTCAGTTATCTGTGTTCGTTTTGTCTCACACCCCTTTCCTTCTAGTAGAATGTAAGTGCTTTAGTTTTAGCCTTTGTGTACCCACTGCTTATATGCCTGGCACCCAGTAGGCACTCAAATATGCTTGTTGAATTGAGTTCGTATTCTGGAGCAGGGTTTACAAGATGCATCCTGTATATGACTTACACATAACAATAACCAATTATTGCTTATGAGAATCGGGAAAACGCCACCACCAGATTTCTCAAGAACATAAACTGGGCAGCATTCAAGTTGAAACTTGGCCGCTTTCATGGCCATTGTGACTGAGCCTGTTAGGAAGCTGTGCCATACAGCAGTTGCAGCCATACAGCTGTGATGTCCGTTGACAGGTTGTGGGCCAATCAGCCTAGAGATGACAGGCAGATCTTTAGTTCCTTGATCTCACCTTATAGTCACCTGGTGAGTCAGAAATACCTTGACTGGAAAGCACGTGGATCTTAGACTTTTGTACGCAATTGTGGTCAAGAATCTCTGAGGGGAAGGACCCATATCTATGAAGGTTTTATTCTGGATTGTCAGTTGATTTATTTTCTATGGGGTGGACACCCCACCCTCAGACTGTCTATTTTCTCATGACCTCTGAGGTCTCAATTTCAAAATCCTACAACCTCTTAACTAGATAACATATATTCCCCTAAGGAAAGACATTCTGTGAATATTGTCTTTCTCAGACAAACATCCTGTATAAATTTACCCAGATCTTCTTAAAGACTCTTTTTTTAAAAAAAAAATAGACAATCAGCGTTAATACCCAGATCTTCTTAAGAATTCCCATGATATACTAATAATAATGGTCAAGTAACAGCTAGCATTTCTGTAGCCCTTTAAGGTTCATAAAGCAGTTTTTATATTTATCTCATTTGATCCTCATATGAACTTTCTGAGGTGTTATGTTCAATCTCCACTTTGCAGTTTGGGAAACTGAGGCAGGAAGAAGTTAAGTGACTTGCCTAAAGTCACACAACTAGTCTCTGAGGCAGGATTCAAACTTGGATCTTCCTGACTCCAGGTCTGGTACTCTCTGCTGTGCCCAGAATGGAATCCAGTAAATACTTTCAACTGCAGTGCTTAGGAAAGTGATTTCTGCTGAAATTGAAGACATATATTTAAGTCTTAATACTTTTTATTCCAACCACTTTTTATCCTTTATCACACCTCTGTCTCTTTCTACATCTTTCTTGGATTTCCTCCATTCCTTTTGCATTCTCCCTTTCCCTCCAGGTAGCATATCACATTTCTTTCTCAAGTCCCTAGAAATCTAAAGACGCACACCCTCAGTTCTGGGTTCAGTTCTCAACCTTGATTTTGTTTATTCAAACCAATAGTGGATCTAGATGAGCTAATCCAATTCCACATCAGTTGTGGAGATGGGAAGCCCTGAGGAAAACCATCAATGATTCCAGAACTGATCTTGAGATTTATCGAGAATTTCCAGTATCTACCCCAGTTACCTCCTACATAAGGATTTTCCAGTAGCTCCCCTGAAATTACCTTCTATTAATTTTCTGTATACTTATATGTGTACATGTGGTCTCCCTCCTCTTTGATGAAACTGTAAATTCCTCAAAAGCAAGAATTATTTCATTTTTGTCTTGTATGGTGAATTCTCAATAAATGCTTGCTGACCACTTGATTGCAATTCTTTGGTGGATTGGTGTAAACTCCTGAAGGCAGGAATTATTTCATATTGGCTTTCATATCTTCAATGGCTGACATATAGTAGCAACCTAATAAACACTTTCTGACGTATTGGTTGACCTCTTGTTGGTTGGCTGACTGGTTGGTTGATCTATTAGCACAGCAGACTTAGATTTCTCAGTCTGCCCCGGAATCAACTAGATTCTCATGGACTTACCATGATTGAAAGTGACAGAGCTAGGCTAGGTTTTCTGGAATAACTACTCTCTGTGCCTTACATAAAAAATTTGAGTGGAACCTGATATTTTTCCCATTGTGTCTGTTTTGCTGAGAAATGGACTTTTCTCCCAAATGTGTCCTATTCCCCCTAATCTTTTAATTAATCCCCATACCTCAGATCCTGTACATGTGGAAGAATATAGGCTTGGGCTCTGATTGTGATCAATCAATCAATGAACACACATTCAGTAGGCACTTAACTATGCCCCAGGCATCATGTCTCATTCACTATAGAGCTGGCCTCAAAACCCATGTTTATGTCCTGCCTCAGACACTATTTGTGTGACCTGGGCAAGTCACATAACCTTTTAGTGCTCTAGGCAACAAGAGGTTCCTAGTTTCCAGTTTGTCAACTAGAGTGCTCTTCTTTCAGAGAGGTGTTGATCTGCACTGGAAGAACTTTCCTCTGAGAATTCTCCATGTCAACATAATGACAGATCCAATCTCTACCCTTATGTGAATGACACTACAATAAATTCTAGGGATCAAAAGACAAAAATGAGACAGTCGTGGGATCAATGATTTAAAGTTATAAAAAAGTAAGAAGCCATCAATTTCAACCATGTAGTTTTATAGATGAAAAAACTGAGACCCTTTCCTAGGGTCATATAGCTAGTAAGTATCAGAGGCAGAATTGATCCCAGGCATTCTTGTCTCCAAGTCCAGAGCTCTAGCTATCAAAGAGTTTAGTCTCACAGAGTAGTTATTATTAAGATAGCCATAGTTATTTACAGAATATATGCAAAGTAATTGCAAGGTAGTTTAGGGAGAAAGGGCACCCACAACCAGGTCATCAGAAAAGGCTTTGTTCATATAAAAGATGGCTTCTGCGCTGAGCACTGGGGGAAATTGGAGAATCCAAGAGGCAGAGACAAGAAAGGAGATTGTGAAGCCAGACTCTGAAACCAAGGAGAAAAGTGAAGGATTGCAGAAGGAATTTTCCAGCTTCTTTTGGTTTGGATTTCTCTGAATTCTGCATTTCTATGCAACCAGTTCCTGAATCTGAGTGACTCAAAAACTCAGGGAGAAGTCAAACCTGATGCTCTAGGAGAGTTTCCAAAGAGGGAAGAGCAGAGAGGGGATGGAAGAAGTCTACCACTTCTCAAGCCCCAACATTTATGGGCATTTGAGAGGGGAGAGAAATGCCTGGGATTTTATCAATCTAGGGAATTCTTACTGTGGAAATTTCCTTCACCAATATAGATCAGTTTCCCATCTGTAACCTATGGGCTTAAAAACTTATCTGAGAAATTTGAAAAGGCTTAATTAATTCCCCAAAGTCACACAAATCATATGTGTCAGAAACAGGACTTGAACCCATGACTCCCAACACCAGTTCTTCATCCACTACAACAGTTACCTCTTTAATCCCAATATGACCAGAAGGAAACATGAATTTACTCTACATCCTTCCCCTCTCTGATTCTCCCTTTTGTTGTTGGGGGAATACGTGAATCCTAGCCTGGGGGAGCAGATCACATCATTAAGATGGCACAACCATGACTCTCTGCCTTGGCAATGTAGAAATAGCTGCATGTGGGAGACGGAGCCTCCTGCCACCGTATATATGATCCTCTCAGTATCTCACATTCCTTTGAGCATTTGGTCAAAAGCATGCACTTTATGGGAATAACCAAGCTTGACGTGAATTGGAGCCAAATCTGTCTCATGAAAGCTGTAATGTAAGGTATGCTGAGATTCATATCTCAGGCATGTAGTCAAAGTAGCTCAAGAGCTTTGTAATTTAAAGATAAGTCATTTAGAAATATTTCTGAGGACTGAGCAACTCCAGTGGGAACTTAACACTCAGGTACAAACACTGCACTTAGAATCAGTTAACCAACAAATGTACATTGATTCACTTACTTTTTAAACAGAGTCACTGAAGGTCAGAGCAAAGATTACTAAGAGGAGGTTTTGGACTTGGCTCTGTTCTGGAGATGGAAATAAAATGGGGCCAACGGGAGCCAGTTCTGGATGGGGAAGTAGTCCCTGCTCAGTTCTCCTCCCCAGCCCCATGTCCTGTAGGTGGTTTCCTCACTCCAAGCTGCTAAAATGTTGGCTTGAAAACTGGAGAGGATGTGGGGTACAGTGGCTAGCATGCTATACTTGGAATTAGAAACCAATCCATCAATGGGTTTGGACGAACCCAAGGGTAAGATTATGTTCATCCCTATTAAATTTCATCTTAGTTTGAGTCCAATGTTCCAGCCTGTCAAAGTCTTTTTGAATCCTGTTATCCATAAAAATAGCTGCCCCTGACCACTTTGTCAACATCCCAGGGATGATCCTTTTATGAAAGAGTGATCACTTTTGATAAGAACTCGAGTAACTGTCTTCTACCTCTGATCTTCCTATCCTGAACAGGGTTATTATCAGAGGACTCAGTTGAACTGAATTCAATTCAACAAACATTTCTCAAGCATATATTATGTGCAGAGTGCTATGCTTGGTAATAAAAATACAAAGTCATGGAGTCTACATGCCACTGAGAAGTCCTCCTAGACTATAGAGCTGACAGAATTATAAAACTCTTTTTCCAAAATGAATCAGCAATTCTGATGTTTTGCTTGAATTAAAAAATCAAACCAACAAGAAATCTTGTATGAGCTTTTTTTTGCTGATTTAAAAAAAAATTCAATTACATGTAAAAACAACTTTTAACTTTCATTTTTAAAGAAATTTGAGTTCCAGATTCTCTCTTCTCTTCACTGCTTCCTCCTTGAGAATGGCAAACAATTAGATATTGGTAATACATGTGCAATTGTGCAAAACGTATTTTCATATTGGTCATGCTATGGAAGAAAACAGAACTCCCCCCTTAAAAAACATGAAAAACAAAGAAAGTAAAAAAATAGTATGCTTCAATCTGTACTCAGACTCCAACTGTTACATACAGACAGCATTTTTCCTCATGAATCCTTTGAAATTGTCTTGGATTGTTGTATTTCTGAGAATAACTAAACTGTTCACAGTTGATTATTGCACAATATTGCTGTTACTGCGTATTTGTTTTTTCTCTTACTTCACTGTGCATCAGTTCATGTCAGTCTTCCCAGGTGTTTCTGAAACCATCCTGCTCATCATTTCTTGTAGCACAATTGTATTCCATCACAATCATATGCCACAACTTATCCAAGTTTTACTCTTTTAAAGAGAATTAATTTTAAGAAAATAGCAAGAAACTGAACAATCACAAAACCCCTAAAAAGGCACTCATACATAGACGTGTGACTTGCTCATTTTGCTGTTGTTGTTGGCGCCCCATGAGGCGTCAGGGTCTGGGTACCTTGCTCCCAAAGTTGGGCTCTTTGGAGTGAGGACCATGCAGAAGCTGATAGAGTTGAAATAACAGGTGCATATTCTTCAATTCATTTAAGGGTGAAAGTAGGATCAACTTTAGTTTATTTTGGCAGCAAGGTGCCATAGTGCATGGAGCTCTGAGCCTAGAGTCAGGTTCAAATCCTGACCTCAAAAATTTAGTAGTTGTATGACCATGGACAAATCATTTGATCTCTCTCAGCCTCAGTTTCCTCCTCTGCAAAATGAGGGTAATAATAGCCCCTACTTCACAGGATTGTTGTGAGAATCAAATGAGATTATATATGTAAAGAATTCTACAAAACTCTAAGTGTTATATAACTTCTAGCCATCATCATCACCATCATCAAAGTTACTGAAGGATAAAGAACTTTTTCTAATAGTTTGCTGGGGTTGGGGGCAGAATTTACATTTTAGTGGTGACAAGAATTTCTTCAGTACATAAAAGACTTATTCTGCTTCTCAGTTCAATCAATAAGGTGTTTTCTTTTAAATATTTTATTTTCTCCAATTATATGTAAAAATAATTTTTAACATTCATTTTGTAAAAGTTTGAGTTCCAAATTCTCTCCCTTTCTCTGTTTCCTTCCCTCCAGAATGAAGTAGAAGGGGTTTTAGACATCACTGAGTTCATCATATGTGTGTGTGTGTGCATGTATGCACACACATGGCTGTGTATGTGTATGTGTACATAAATATATATGCATATATCTCTATATACACACACATATATGTGTATACACACACATATGTGAGAAAACTGAAAGCAGCTTGTACAGGACCATAAAGACAGTAAGTGGAAGTCCTAGGCCTAGAAACTAGATCTTCTGAATTCAGATGTGGTGCTCTACTCTTAGAGATCTCCAGGCTTAGGGTTGGAAGACCTGGATTTAAAACCATGGCTCTGTCACTTCCTAGCTATGTGCCCTTGAACATCTTACTTCACTTTTCTGGGCCTCAGTTTCCCCATCTGTAAAAATGAGAGGGTATGGCTAGAGGTTCTAATATAACCCTAACATTCTATGGGTTTGTGGGGATTGAAGTGATGACAAAGCTAACGGGAGAGACAGTGCCAGATTCTGGGGAGTATAGTGAGAGGTAAATGAGAAGGCTTGAGAATTGCCAGGCACGAGCCTGATGAGTATTTTGTGTCCTTTTGTATCTATGTCAGGAATTCCTTGTGGGAGTGAGTGTTATTGTTCCAGGCAATCCTGCTCATTTTAGTAACATCTGAGATGCTCTGATAGTCTCATGGTTTGGAAAATCTGAATCCAAACTTGAGTCTATTCCCACAGATGCTTTCTATCACCATCTGTGCTATCAAAGTGGTGAAATTAGTTGCCTTTCTAGTGCTTACTCTGGCAATGAACTCAGACCAACAAGGAATTTCACCCTCTAATCTATACTCACTCTTATCTTCTGATAGAGTAGTTCAAGATAGGGAAAATTGAAAAGCTTTTCTTTTCCTGAAACAGTCGTGGCTAAAGACATGTAATAAATCCACCTCCAGGCTTATCTTTTAACGGATTGACCAGCATGGACTCTCTATTGGGAGTGGTCTCAGTCCTGTGGTATATTGCTCCAATAGGTCTATGTGTGAAGGTTCTATCCAGGCTCTTCACCTTGGCCTGTCTTAAGCTCCAGGGACTTTGGCTAGGAAAACAGGTAGTTTTGGAACACATATAATTTGGAAACTATTCATTAGTGAAAATAGTTTATACTTGTATGATATGGAGGTTTGAATTCAGATTACAATATGGAAAATCATAGGCTAACGCTAGAAAGAACATCTTTTAAATAAAAAAAATTTATATAGTGGTTTATACTTAAAAAAAAAAACCTTTTTGGAGACAATGTCAGAAATCAACAATTGGCTTAAAAAGTCCTTTCCTCTTTAGTAACAGTAGTCAGGTACTTGTTTTGCACACATATCCCTCTGAGGAGAGCAAGCATTTGTTAAGTGTCTACTGTGTGCTAGAGTGGCACTGTGCTAAGTGCTTTACAAATATCATCTAATTTAAGCCTCACAACAATCCTAGGAAATAGATATTGTTATTATCCCCATTTAATGGTTGAGGAAAAGGAGGCAGACAAAGGTTAAGTGACTTGCCCAAAGTTACAGAACTAGTAAATGTCTGAGATCAGATGCGAACTCAGGTCTCCTTAACTCCTATTCGTTGAGTCATATAGTTGCCTATTGAAAGTTATGTGATCTACTTAATCAGTGACAGCTCATTTTACTTATCCCTAATTTGCAAACAACCCAAATCTTAGAATTATAGAGTTGGAAGGGAAGTAGTAAGAAGCCAGTACATTTCACCACTTCACTTAAAACAGATGGTGACAGAAATATCTACAAGGATGAAGACTCAAACTTGGTATCCAATTTTCCAAACCACAAGAGTACCAGGGCATCTCAGATGTTATTGAAATAAACAAGGATGCCTGGAAGAATGATCTGCATTCCCACAGGAAATTTGTAATATGAAGATTATCTCTTTTTCTAAAGAATACAGAATTCTGACCATCTCAGGGATGGGGGTGGAGACAGGAGGAAGGGAAGGAAGGATGGAATTTGGAACTCAAAACTAATGTTACAATATTGTTTGAACATGTAGTTGGGGGGAAAATATTATTGAAAAATAAATACAGAATTCTAATTCTGAACCTCAGAAGGAAGGGACCTCAGGTCAATTCTACAAACATTTGATTACCAACTGTGTACCAAATTCCATGCTGAGTGCTGTGCTGACCTCAGGAATCATCTAGTGTAGGGGTTCTTAACCATTTTGTGCCATATACCCCATTGGCACTGGTGACAAAGACTATAAAACTTATTCTAAAAATAATGTATTCAAATATGTGCAATAAAATGCATATGTTTATGAAGAAAACAATTATATTACAATGCATTTATTAAAATATTTTCATATGTTCATTAAGAATCCCTGAGTATCTTCCATAGCAAGAGCTCTAACCTATTTCATGTCAGAGCCCCCTTTGGTAATCTAGTGAAGTCTATAGGCTTCTCAGAAAAATGTTGTTGCCTATACGCCTAATAGAAGAAAATGCTAAATATCAGTTAGAGATCTGTGAAAATAAAGATATAACTTTTTTCCTATCAAAGTTCAAGGATCCCCTAAAATCTATCCATGGACTTCCTGGACTTCTGGGATGGCAGGTTAAGGATACCTGTTTTACAGTATAGACAACAAATGTATGTGTTTTCATAAATGGCTTTTGCTTGAAGACCTATAGTGAAGGTAAGCCCCATACCTATTGAGGAAGCCCATTCCATTACTGTCATTCTAACCATTGACAAGTCTTACATCCAACTGAAACAGGCCCATCTTTATTTCCACTCACTGCTCCTGGTTCTGTCCTCTAGAGAGCCATAAAACACATCTAATCTGTCTAGCAGTCCATGACATATGAAAATTAAAGGAGCTGGGTACGTTTATCTTGAGGAACAACATGGTAGGCATCTTGAATTTGAAAGATTTGAAGGGCTGTGATGAGGGGGAGAGACTAGATTTGTTTGGTTTGGTCCTATTGCCTTTGGCCCTTGGCCAATGAGTGGAAGTCATAGAGTCAGGAAAACACCTGCCAGCAATGAGAGTCATCTCAAAAATGAAGGGGCTGCCTACATAGGAGGGGGTGGGGTCTTGATCTTTGGAGATCTCCAAGTAAAGGCAGAATGACCATTTCTTGTAGATGTCATAGAGGATGTTCCTTTCCTGGATGGGCTGGACTAGATGATGGTTGAGGTCCCTTCCAACTCTCAAACTCTGTGATTCTTCCAGAGAGAACCCTTCAGATACTTGAACTCATCTATCATGGTCCTCACCTCTTCCCCCAACAAAAATGGAATAGTGACTCAATTAGGACTCAAACTCAGAACTTTTAAAATCCTTCAAATTCTAGAAATCTACTTATTTATTGTACCACAGAGCAACCTGTCCCATAAAAGAAATTTGAAATCCCCCAAATTATCCATTGTCTCTGAGAAAAAAAATTTAAATGGCAACTATTTAGGCTGATACTTTGCCTCATTTCTAGGGGTAAGTTGTCTGTTCCCAGCAAGTGGTAGTTGGCAAAGAAGAGGTGAGCAGGTACCAGAATGCCCAAACTGGGCAGCATCTCCCAAGTCAGGTCTTCACTGACATGAATAGTGTGATATTCACAATCAAAATATTCACATCTGCTGGGACTTCTTAAACACTGTTTAAGTGCAACTACAAAAACACTTCTAACCCCAGAGAAGGGAGTGGGGATTAGCCAAACTTCTATGTCTCTCTACTGGCCGCCTCGTCGTTCTCCCTATGTTACAATTCTCTTGGACCCCTTAAGTAAGTAGTTTTCCACCTTTGTGGAAGGGAAATAAGGTAGAACTCTGGCTCTTCCTCCAGAAAGGAAATTGTTTTTGCATTTTTTGTTATTTACATTTACATTATTTTCTATCTAGGTATAAGTTGTAACTCCCAAGTGGAATATAAGCTCCTTAAAGGCAAATACTTAAGTATTTCTCAGCCCCTCCTAACAAAATGATTGCTGGTTTCTTTGTGGATTCATTATGCCAAATGAATAGGGCAGACAATAAATGCTACAGGGGTTCAGAGAAGGGATAGATTAAAAAAAGGTTTTTAGCTCCTGACAAGGGATAATGTTATAAATAAGTAGATTGAGATATATTTATGACCAATATGGGAATTTATTTTGCTTGACTATACATATGTATTATAAGAGTTTTGGTTTTCTTTTTTTTTCAGTAAGGGAAAGAAAATACATATTTGCTCATTTAAAAAATAAAATTTTATTTAAAAAAAGAAATTAGTTCTTAGATTTCCCAACCATAATTATCTTGTATTTATTTTACATACACACATGTGTATATATATACATATACACATATGTATATATGCTACCTCTCATGATAGAATGTAAGTTTCTTGAGGGTAGTGACTATTTCATTTTTGTCTTTGTATCTCCAATCCCTGGGAATTAGTTTGTGTTTAATAAATTATTATTCTTTGATTGAGTATATCTTTTTAAGAATATTGGTATGCCATTTCTGTGGCACATACATGAAAGGGTTAAAAATGATATTTAATTGGTCCCCATTCAATTTTATTCAAAGAAATACAACCCAGAGTTTTTCAGCTCCAGACAGAATGGCTCTTGGTTAGCAAGATGATCATGTTCCCAGGATTCAGATGATGCTGAGCCTTGGCACTGGGGCCAGGAATGAACGCTTTTCATCGCCTGCCTGACTCAACTTTTGTGGGTCACTAGTCACTCTCACAGCTGTTGAACGGCTTTCTGACCCCTGCTGTTTGTAGTTGGTTTGATGTCTGAGAGAAAGAGAGGCTTCGTAATTAAGGGGGAGACTCTCTACTATGCTACTTAGATCATCAAGGTGGGTGTATTCAAGGTCAGAAAGGGGAGGCTTGGGAAGGGAAATCACAAACATTCCTCTGACCATACCTGAAACTCTGGCCTTGGGAACTGCAAGCGTCAACCCTGAAATGAACAGCTAAGTCATTTATCAGCTGAGATTCAGGCAGGAGGGAGACTTTCAAGTTGAAAAAGAGGAACATTCAGAGAAATATCCAAAAGATAACAAGCTATGATCCACTATCCTCAGTGATGGGCCAAGGAAAGGGACTTTGTGTAAGCATAAAAATATTATACAAAGATTATAACTTAGGGTAGGGCATATATGGCAGAACATTTTGACTAAATAAATGGTATACTTTGGGAGGGGAATAGTATAAGATATAATAGTATAAGACATGTACATATCTATATTATATAGAGATATAAATATATAGTATGATAGTATAAGCTAGAAGGGCTAAGTGGTATCTAACTGTGGATGGCTTTAAATGTCAGGGTAAGGATATTTAACTTCATTAGGTAGGTAAGAGGGAGTCACTGAAGAGTATTGAGCAAAGGAGTGAAATGATTGTGTCTGGTAGTATACTATCTGGCAGCAATATAAGAAATCTTTAAAGGTTATCCAGTTCAAAAACCAGGACAATACCAAAATCTTTCCAACTAGGTGAGAATCTATTCATTTTTTTAACTTAGTTTAATTTGATGTAGGCCTGTACTTGGCACTGGAAAATACACTTAGAAATTCAAGGATTGGTGTGGGCTTCTCCCTTTACCATCTCAGATCAAGGCCCTGTTGGAATTTTGTGTACAGTGCTCAAGAGGTTCCATGACCCAAAGTTTCTATGGCCACCTGGTGATGCAATTCTCCAAACTTTAGTTTGACTGGTCTGCAGGTGAGACAAATACAGTTTCCTTTTGGGAAACTAACTCAAAGACTTTAGAGCTTGGTGGAAACTGCCAGAGCTTGAATTCCATTTGTTTGGCCTTGGAGAATCCAGGGTTACCTCCACCCCATGATGAATCACTGGAGAACCTTTTGGAATAGCTCCACTGCCTGGAAAGGAAAACTTGCAACATACATGGGGAAGACTTTTTGGAGGCATTCTATCATCTGCTCAGGTGCAGCAATCCTGGCTGTGAAGACATAAAATCTTGGTGTTTTCGACCTGGAAGGAGCTGCAGTGTATCACAGTTGGACCTGGAGTCAGGGAGAGTTAACCAACTCTTATTAATGGCATCACCCTGGGCAAATCACTTAAAATCTCTCAGACACAGGTTCCTCATTTGTAAATTGGAGACAATAATTGTACCTGTCTCTTAGGGTTGTTGTGTGTGCGTGTTCATCCTTCATTACTGAAGAAGAGAAATGATGATATGATTGGCACTTGACTTTGTTTTGAGTGAGGGAGTGCCTGGAGATGACCCAGGATGCAATGGGAGACTTTGGGCCCTTTAGGCCAAGGTCTTTGCGGATACTCACTTAGGGTGAGGCAATGCCTATTCATTGAATAGGCGTGTTTAAGAAGCAGCCAGGGCACGGCCCCTTTCATGAGACCAAGGAAAGGAAAGACTTCAGGGTGGGAGGGAAATAGTAACAGTCACTATTGATAATCGCTGTGAAAGTAGGAGGGTCCTGAAGAGCCCTTAGGCTGGGGCCCATTGGCGTCCTAGCTTCAGAGATAAGTAGGTTTAAGGCTTTGGGAAAGGGGAGAGGAGGGGAGGGGAGGAGAGGGGAGGGAAGGGGTGGGAGGGAAGGGAAGGGAGGGGAGGGGGGGGGCCAGTAAAACCCAAGTCAATTGGGCATCTTTTGGCCATCCAAATTTACCTTCCTTTGGAGAAGAGAAGGAAGGGAAGGGGGAGGCAGACAGGAGAGGAGGAATTGAGTTACCCACATTCAGCCAGATGTGTCTACTCACAGGACTGTATTTGTCCTTCGTTGCCAAAGAGGAAATAATGCCATGACTTGTACTTGACTTTGTTTGAGTGAGGGAGGGCTGTGCAGGTCACCAGCCTCGCTTCTCCTCCAGAGTCATCTGGCTCAAATTCAGGGTTGCGGTGAGGATCAAATGAAATAAGTGCTTTGCAAACTTTAAATCTCTGAATAAAGACTAGGTTATCACCTGGGGCAGCTGGGCTGTGGATAGAGTGCTGGGCCTGGAGGTCAGAAAGACTCATCTTCTTGACCTCAAATCCATTCCGAGACACTTAATAGCAATGAGATCCTGTGCAAGTCACTTAACTTTGTTTGCCTCAGTTTCCTCATCTATAAAATAAGCTGGAGAAGGAAACCACGCCAAGAAAACCTCAAATGGGGTCACAAAGAGTCAGACTCAATTGAAAGTGACTGAACAACCTCATCACCTAATCCAACCTCCTTGTTTTTTGGATGACGCCTATAAAGGTGATATAACTTGCTTAAGGACACTTAACAAGCTGTTGGGAAAGTCAGAACTAGGTGCCAGGTGTCCTAACTCCCAGTTCAATGCCTTTTCCACTACACAGTATTGTCCATTTGTCTGGTGATGAAACCAGAAATCTCTTATGCCCCAATAACAGCTGAACTCTCATTGTCCAGACGTTATGGGAGATGGAAACTCATTGGCCATCATTCTTTATGATAAACTCTCAGTTTATTCGGCTCTTCCTGCAGTGATTGTCTCTTCTCTATGGTCGGACATTGAAAATCACCTTATATGGAAGGCAGAAATGGTTTTGTCTGTGATGCTAGAAATGCAGCTGGGTCATACCCCCAAACTCCTCAGTTAATGACAAGTTTCTTGATAAGGGCACCAACAGGACTACAAAGTACTGGGGACAGACTCAAGGGACCTCATTTGTGAAAGGGCTTCACATTGGCCCAGACTATTGGAAAACACATAAACACTCCGCTGAGTTTATCCTTCCCTTCTGAGGATGATCATTTCTCAAGTTGCTCATTTCCTAAGGGATTTCCAGTTTAGGGATATTTTAGTCAAAAAGAATAAACATTTTAAGTAGGTTACTTTGGAACTATCCATTCAATTTATGAAATTTGCCCCATTTTGCTTTGTAACCTATTTCTAAAGTTTATGGGGGCATCTTCTTTCTACCTCATGTCAGCAGGGTTGGAAGTATAGAGAATAGGGGATAGAATATAAGCTTCTTGAGGGCAAGGATTCTTTTGTTTTCATCATTGTATCCCTAGCATCTGGCATAGTGCCTTGTATATAACAAAGGCTTACCAAATGCCTACAAGTTTTAATTGAATTGATAAACACTGAGGGCAGAAATTGGTAAAGCATAGAATTTTAGAAGCAGAAAACACTTTGAAAATTTTTGGGTTTTGTTTTCTATATGAGATCTGAAGTCCAGACAGGTTAGACTTGAGATCAAAGGACCATAGATTTTGTGCTGGCCCAAACCTTAGATAGAGATCCTTTAGTCAAAATCCCTCATTTTACAGATGAAGAAACAGAGGCACAGACTATAAATAACTTACCCTAGACTACTAGGTGGCATATTGGATAGCGTATTGGACCTAGAGGCAGGAAGACCTGAGTTCAAATTCTGTCTCAGACACTAGCTGTGTGACTGGGTGAACCTCTTTACCTTGTTTCCTCATTAGTGAAGTGTAGGTGATGATAGCATCTACATCCCAGGGTTGTTGTGAGAATTAAAATGAGACAACATTTGTAAAGTGCTCTGCAAATCTTAAATAAATGTGACACCGCTTACCACCACCACTATCACCACTGCTACTACTGCAACTACGATTGTCACTGCTGCCACCAACTACAACTACTATAGCTACTGCTACTATGACATCCTCCTCCTCCTCCTCCTCTCCCTTCTTCTGCTCAAGTCCTCTCCAGTCCTTCTTCCATTCAACCATCAAAGTGATTTTCCTAAGTGCAAATCTGATTATGTCGCCTCCCCTACTCAATGAACTCCAATGGCTCCCTATCACCTCCAGGATCAAATACAAAATCTTCTGTTTGGCATTCAAAGACCTTCATGATCTAGTCCTCTCCTAACTTTTCAGTCTTCTCATACCTCCAGCTAAATTTTTAAAAAATACTTAATTATTTAAAAAATATCTAAAACACCAAGAACAAGTTTATGACAAAGGAAATAAATGCCCTATGATTAGAAAGGCAGTAAGAATTACAAAGATGTTTGGTTCAGGGTTGGGGGGAAGGAAGGTTGGGGTGAAGATGAAATGTCTGAAAACCTTTTAAGCAGCAACAAATATACACCATATGCTTATTTTTCTATTAAAGAAAAAACATGGGGCCACTAAGTAGAATGTCATCCTCTGTTAGTGGTGGGGGGGATGTGTTTATTTTTTCAGATGGGGTGGGTAAAATAACCTTCTGTCCCCATTCAACAAATTCCACAGTATTTTTCTTGGAGACACTGGGCACTGTTTACCAAGTGAGGGAAAAGGATATTTATATTCCCTCAGTTTGAGACAGTTAATCCATAGATTAGAAGTAACCCTATAAAGAGAAAAGAAAATTTTATCTGTCCATTGAACCTAGTTAATGAAATATCTTTCAGCTAGTTCTGAGGCATGTGAAACTGCATGCCCTCAAAAATGGCTTTTGTATACAGCCTTTAAGGTAAGGACCTCACTGTTACCTATAAAATGTGTTAGCACTCAGTAGAATTGTATTCTCATGTTAAATAAACACACTTTTGTTCTTCCTACCAGTGAATGAGGGTCTTTTACTAATAACTTACCTGAAGTAGAGCCAGGCTTTTTCTCCCCTCTGAAAGGGCAGCACCCCTTCACGAGTGGGTTTATTGTTCAAAAACATTCTAGGCTATTTCCACATGCATGGAATCATAAATCAAAAAGCCTGAAACTGAGAGTTTGAACTATTGGCCACATAACTGCTCTGAGTTTGAGCCACTAACCCTGGAACCCAGCTTCCTCACAGCAGGTAAGATTTAACTCCAATCTTTGCCCAGTATTGAATAGAGATGGTGATGATTTTAAGGCGTCTTGGTTACTCAAGCCAAAATTCCAAGTGGGAGGACCATTCAGGTACCTGGATGTTTCACACGTTTCCTCTCCTTCCCCCCAAAAAGTAAAACCAAAATCTCTTGTTATGGAACTATGAACTAAATTTCAATAATGCAGTTGATAAACTTGAATGTAGAAATAGACAGACCATCCCTAAGAACAACAGCTTTCCTGTTTAAAACAATGGATTAGGAATACGATGGAAGTGTCCTCTCCTTTTGTGTTATTCCCTTGATGGTGAAAAGCGACATGAGAGTCCTTCCTACATCTTCCCCCTCTACCTTGGGGAGATGCAGGAGTCCTTCGCCAAAGACCTCTTCTCACAGTTGTCTGAATCCTTTCTTTTTCTTCTGAACACTCTCAAAGCCCAGTATTCTCTGCTTTTATGTCAGACCTTAACTTGGGAGGATTGTCAACCAAGGTTTACATCAATCATGTCAGTTTTTATTGGAATATATGTTTCTAACTTGCTCCTTTCTTCTCCCATTTCTTACCTTTCTTTAAGACTGTTCACTTTCCTGTTACCATGACAGAGAGGGGTCTATTTTTCAAAGCTGATGACTGGAGAAGAGTCTACAGCTGGAGCTGGATTGAGTCCTTTCAGTCAAATACTCTTTGATCCAGTGACAATGAACTCCTTGACAATGACAGCTGATCCAGTGACAATGAACTCATTTTCTTTCTCTGTCCCCCATGCCTGGATCGCTCTTCCTCCTCCTCTCTACCTCCTGGCTTCCCTGTTCTCTTTTAAGTCCCAGATAAAATTTCATCTTCTTCAGGAAAACTTTCCTAACCACTCAACTTGAATTTCTTCCCTCTCAATTATTTCTCGCTTATCCTGTGTAGAGCTTGCTTGTTCACCTTTGCTTGTTGTCTCCCTGATCTGGTTGTGAGTTCCTCGAGGTAGGGGATTGTACTTTGCCTCTGTATCTTCAGGATTTAGCACAGTGCCTGGAACAAGTCAATGCTTAATAAATACTGACTAACTGGCTAAAGGAACAGTTTCCATACCTTTCTTATCAAAATTCCATGAGTCTGTTTCTTTCCTGGTTCCAACTAATTGTGTTTATTTGCTTTCTTCTTTTGCCTTCTGAAGAATAATATGATCTGCTTTGGTGACATCATTGTAAGCCCCAAAGTTTCCCCTGCCCTCTGATGGAGGAAACAGTTTTGAAATGGCTTAAACCAAAGACCCCTACTGGAGGCGGGGTCAGCTAAACATTTTTTTTTAAAAAAGAATGGACAATTTAAATTCAAGCAATTTGGATATATTGAAACTTGTCAGAATTTCATGAGTAGTTCCAAAAAAGACTATCTTTCAGAAACAAAAAACCATGTTTTTGTCATGGTTTAATTTACTTTTTGGTTTCACAGGCAGCCATTGGACATAAAAATTAAGGATTTACTGAATCCTGTTGATTTCTACCAGCCTTGCTTAATCCTAACTAAACAAAAATTCAACGAAATAGTCTTTTCCTTCTACTTAGTGTTTATTTAGGAATATAAAACATTTTCAATTAAAGGTTTCATTTTTTCTGTACATCTCAACATGTGTGACTCAAACTATTGTATAGTTTCTGAGATGGTCTTTGATTCAGATGTTGAAACGGACTTTTCAGTTTCAGTTTTGCTATCACTTCTGGAACCACAAACAAATTTCTTTTTCAAAGATTCTGCAGTTACGGTTGCAGATTCAGCAGAGTCCACTGGTGTGGGTTGTAAGTCTTCCTCTGATCTTTCCACAGACCGAAGTTTTACATTGCTCATGTCTTTTAGGATTTCTAGCCTATGTGACACTTCAGGTTTCTTTGGGCTACTTTCTATCAATATCTTTTCAACACTACTTTTCCTCTCTCTTCTCTCTCTAATCAGATCAATAACAGATACACCCTGGTGTATTCCGGATGAAGGAAGAGGAGGTAGTATTGGAGAAGCACATAATGCTGGGACAATTGTTGGTGTGATGAGACTTAAGCCACCTGGAGTAAGACTCTGCTGTTCCTACAGTCACCATTTTGGTAATCTGTCCTTGGAGAGTAGCCAGTTCACGTTCAAGTGCACTAACCTTCTGCAAGGCTTCTTCATTGACTAAAGCTGTCACTTTGGGTTCTGCATCCTCCTGGGAGAGGTTTGGCAAAGAAACTTGTCTGTTTAGGGATTTCTCAAGGAAATGAATTTCATCTGTAGGGGCCTGCTTTGACCCAACCTCTGTTCTTAACCTTGTGGGAACCTCTTTTGACTCATCTCACAGTGAGCCAAAGGTCACTGAATCCTCTTGGTGTTGACCAGGGCTCCACTCTTTCAAATGATTGATAAGTTCACAAATCATCCTAATTAGGCATTTAATTCAGTCAAGCATCTAGATGGCAAAGTCTTCACAAATTATCATTTCCAACATTTCAAGCACGCACATCAGAGCATGGTCCATAATCAAGCAGACCTGTCACAGCCGCGAGCTCCTCCTTCACCAACTTCAGGATAACAACACTTTTAAAGACAATTCTTGAATGCACTTATCAGGTACTACTCTGCATCATTGCATTTCAACCAATCAATCAATAAATATTTATTAAGTACCTACTATATGCAGGCACTATGCTAACTGCTGGGGATACAAAAAGAAGCAAAAGACAGCCCCTGACCTCAAAGTATTTACAATTTAATGGAGGAAACAACATGTAAACAAATATATACAAAGTATATATATGTATGGCAGTTGTTGTCCTTCGTTTTTGAAGAGGACCAAAATGACATCACCAGGATAAAGTCAAGTTTCAGCGTGTCTGACTGTGGTTTATCAGAGCAATATGAGCTCAGAATGCTCCACCACAGGTTGGGCACAGATGGTCCATGTGAATATTTGGGGTAGTTTCTCCCAATTTGCACATCCTACATTTCCTTTGTGCTGTCTCAATTCTGCTTTGCTCACAGAGTACAGCACCCTTTCTGATGTGGGCACATCATGCTAAGCAGTCCTGTGCCAGTGTCTCCTATGTTGCACAGTCAACTCCAATGTTCTTGAGAGAGACCTTGAGAGTGTCCTTGTATTGTTTCTTCTGACCATCATATGATTGCCTGCCCCATGTGAGTTCTCCATAAAATAGTCTTCGCATACATCTTGCATTCGAACAATGTGGCTTGCCCATCAGAGTTGTGCTCTCTGAAGCATAGTTTAAATGTTTGGCAGTTCAGCTTGAGCAAGGACCTCAGTGTCTGGTACTTTATCCTGCCAGGTGATCCTCAGAATCTTCCTAAGACAGTTCAAATGGAAGCGATTCACTTTCCTGCCATGGCGTTGGTAGACTGTCCATGTTTCACAGGCATACAACAATGAGGTCAGCACAATGGCTCTGTAGACCTTCAGTTTAGTAGTTAGCCTAATACCTCTTCTCTCCCAAATATTTCTTCGGAGCCTCCCAAGCTCTGGCAAAGTGTGCGTCAACCTCATTGTCAATGTGTACACCCCTGGAAAGTATACTACCAAGGTTAAGTGAACTTATCTACAACATTCAGAATTTCCCCATTTGTTATAACCATTGGTTCCATGTATGGGATGGTGTGGTGGTAGTTGATGGAACACCTGTGTTTTCTTGGTGTTAATTATTAGGCCAAAATTAGCACAGGCAGCAGAGAATTGATCCATACTTTGGTGTATCTCAGTTTCAGAGGCAACATTGAGTGAACAATCATCTGCAAACAGAAAATCATGCACCAGCACCCCCTCCACTTTGATCTTGGCTTGTAGTCTTTTCAAGTTGAAGAAATTACCATCAGTATGATAGCTGGCTTTGATGCTATGTTCAATCTCATTGAAAGCATTTGACAACATGACTGAAAACATCGTGCTAAAAAGCACGGGTGCATGAGAGCATTGTCCACTATCCAGAACCCTGGGTAAATATGCCATCATGAAATTGACCTACAATACTGATGAATTTCTCTGGGCAACTGTATTTTGACATAATATTTCATAAGCCCTCAAAACTAACAGTGTGTTGGTCAGATCTATTAATGTTGCATACAGACCTCTCTTCTGCTCCTGGCATTTCTCCTGGAGTTGTCGGGCAGCAAACATCATATCGACTGTTCCTTGGCCCTTTCTGAAGCCATATTGACCCTCAGGTAGATGACCATCTTCCAGGTGAAGGATCAGCCTATTAATGAGGACTCTGGCAAGAATCTTGCTAGCAATGTCTAAGAGAGAGACCCCGCTGTGTTGTCACAGAACAACTTATTCCCTTTACCTTTGTGGACATGGACAATGGAGGCATCCTTGAACTTCTAGGGGATAACTTCCTCTTGCAGGAAACTTGCAGAAAATTTCAGTCAGCTCTTGTATGAACAATGGTCCTCCTACTTTGTAAATCTCAGCTGAAATAGAATCAGTAACAGGTGCTTTACCACACGAAAGGAGCCTAATGGCCCTCAAAACCTCTTCTTCAGTTGGAATTTTAGTTGAGGAGGGATTGACTTCAACCTGAGGTAAACGTCAATGGCCTCAGCATTGATTGATGATGGTCTGTTGAGTATTCTGTGGAAGATTCTCACTATCGCTAATCAATGTGGCTCCGTCAACACTCAGTAGTTGTGATGTGCCATAGGTTTTTGGTCCATAAACAG
Source organism: Bettongia penicillata ogilbyi (assembly GCA_023548195.1). Classification (NCBI taxonomy): domain Eukaryota; kingdom Metazoa; phylum Chordata; class Mammalia; order Diprotodontia; family Potoroidae; genus Bettongia; species Bettongia penicillata. The sequence goes on along the minus strand of JAJHZJ010000314.1, from coordinate 26,756,020 downwards.
CTTTCAGGAAATCATAAAAGTGCTTTGGATTGTTGCTATCAGCATAAAACTGAATTTCATTTGCCTTCTTACTGAGCCAGGAATTTTGCATCTCTCTAAGTTTTGCTTATGCTTAACTTTTGATGGAATTAATATAGATACATATGTATGTATATATATAATATATATATGTGTGTGTGTGTGTGTGTGTGTGTGTGTATACAAACAGACATAATAAAGAAAAGGTAATAAACAGGAAAGGCACTGAAATTAAGAGAGTTTGGGGAAGGCTTCCTATAGAAGATGAGATTTTAGTTGGAACTACACAAAGGAAGCCAGAGGGACAGTTGGGGGTGGCTAGAGCTTGGGACCTGGAGTCAGGAAAATATGAGTTCAAATCCTGCTTTAGGCACTTAACTATGTGACCCTGGGCAAGTCACTTAACTCCTATTTGTCTCAGTTCCTTATCTGTAAAATGGGGAAACCTTAAAGAAGGAAATGGCAAACCACTCCAGTATCTTTACCAAGAAAACAAGGTGGACAAAATCTGTGGTGTTGTGTAGAGTTGGACATGCCCGAATGACTGAACAGCAACACAAGAAGTCAGAGAGGTCAATAGTCAGAGAAGAGGAAGGAGAGTGTTCCAGGCTTGGGGCAGTGGGGGTGGAGCAACTAAAGAAAATGCCCTGATCTGTATTTGTTTCTTATGTCTCCACCAGATCATAAGCTCCTGAGGTTAGGGCCTATTAAACTGAAGTAAATTATGTTTTGCATAAAATTTTATCTCTTCTAGAGCCTAGGATAGTTTTAGGGCAAAACAGTTATTTAATAATTGTTTATTATTTGAATAAACTGAAAACTGCCAAAACCCTCCACACAGAAATCCAGTTCACCAAGCTGATTAGGAATCAATGAAGTCATAACTGATGAGGGACAGCCTGGGCTTTGTACCAAGTTAATTTAGATGATAAAATTACCATCCTAGACAGTTTTGACTCTCCCTCAACCTGCCCAGCATATTTACCTAGTGCTTTTCTTCTCATTACTTTCTCTTCTATCACCTCCTCAACTGGTTTTTGGTTGTTACCCAAGACTGTGCCCTGGAGGAACTTCCACTCTGGGGCCTCAAGCTCTTGATGAATGATTGCCTCTCCCAGAAAAACTATTTCAGGAAAGACCCAACCATACTTTACTCGATTCTCTGCTCACTACCTCCACCTTCCCCTTGCCAATCTATTTAATACTGAGTATGAGTATCCTTAACTTCCTCCCTCCCCTCTCCAACTCCCTCTCAAATCCACTCCACCATCATTTCTGGATGGGGTATATCAACCTGTAAAGGAGCTAAGTGGCATAGCATGAGGGGCCTAGAGTCAGGAAGTCTCATCTTCCTGAGTTCAAATCTGGCCCCAGACACTTTTTAGTTGTGTCACGCTGGGCACATCATTTAACTGTTTGCCTCAGTTTTTTCATCTGTAAAATGAGCTGGAGAAGGAAATAGCAAACCTCTCCAATATCCTGCCAAGAAAACCCCCAATGGGGCAACGAAGAGTCAGACATGGTTGAACAGCAATAAAAACAACCAAGCATTTGCATATTTTCTGCTTCTATTAATTGATCGACTTTAGTCAAAAGCCATTGATGGTACAGTCGAAAAAGTCCTGGATTTGGAGTTGGAGGATTTGGTCTAAAATTCATACTCTGCCACTTTCTACCTGTGTGACCTTGAACAATTCTTGTCATGTATTTCAGTGGTCGGATTTGTAAAATGAGAAGGCTGGACTCTATAACCAAGATCTCTTCTGGCTCCAGATCCCTTGGTCCTACTTTGTTTTAGACGATAGATGGTAGACGCCACTCCTTATTACTGGTTAGCTGGTTATGATCCTTCATTCTCAAAGAGGACCCAAATGACGTCATTATGCTACAGTCAAGTTACAGTGTGTCTGGGTGGGGTTGATCAGACCAGTATACACTCAGAGTGCTCTACCACAGGTCAGGCACAAAAGTCCTTGTGAGCATTTGGGGTAGCTTCTCTAAATTTGTGCATCTCATGTTTCTTTTGAGTTACTTCAATCCGTGCTTTGCTGACAGAGCAGCACCTTCTCTGACATGGGCACATCATACTGAGCAATCCTGTGCCAGTGTCTCCCATGTCACACAATAAATTCCAAAGTTCTTCAGAAAGACCTTGATTGAGAATGTGTCACTTGAGTCACTTCTTCTGACCACCATATGAACACTTAACCTATGTGAGTTCTCCATAAAATAGACTTTTTGGCAAGCAGATATTTTGCATTTGAACAATGTGGCCAGCCCATCAGAGATGCACTCTCTGAAGCAGAATTTGAATGCTTGACAGTTTAGTTCGAGTAAGGACCTCATTGTCTGGTACCTTATCCTGCCAGGTGATCCTCAGAATCTCCCTAAGACAGTTTAGATGGAAGTGATTGTTCCTGGCATGGCGCTAGTAGACTGTCCAGGTTGTACAAGGACAGAGTCTGTTTTGAGCCTTTTGTAATCAGTTGGAGCTACTGTACTGTTTTGGTATGGTAGGAGTAGAGCAGAGGATCTTTAGAGTTTGAAGACCTGAGTTCAAATATGTGACTCTGGGAGGGCACAACCTCTCTGGGCCTTGACTTCTTCATCTACCAAGTGAGGGGGAAGGATGACATAAACTCTAAAGACTCTTTTAGCTGTAAACTCACTGAAACTGAGGTTTCCATAGTCTTGCTGATTACTAAGTCAAAGCCAAATAGTACAAGCTTTTTAATGAAAGGGTACATTTGGAGGATGTCAAATTTGCTGAAATGAAATCAACTCAGTAAGACCACTTCTAAGCCTGCCCTATTGCTCTAGATCCTGTCTCCACCCAACTGGTGGACCCAGTTGGGCAGGATCTCCACAGGAATCCTAATAAGGAAGTTACGGCAGGTCTGCGGCCTCCACCCATTGAGACTTTCAATAAGGCAGTGACTCACTACCCCTCCAAGCCCTCTGGTTAGCAGCCCCATTCTATAGTGTCTCACCCTAGCAGGAAAGTGGGGTTGCTGTCTTATTCCTGGGCTGAGAGCCCTACCCTGGGGCTATGTGCATTGGAAGAGTTTGAGTCACTTTTTACCTGTAGAACACTCTTTCCCACAAGTTCGTCAGAAAAGATCTCTTAGGATCATAGACCCTGAGCTGGAAAGGACTTTAGACATCAATTTCAACCACATCATTTTACTAATAAGGAAACTGAAGGCCAAGGAGGCCTCATAACCTTGGGAACCACTGAGCCTCAATTAACTGAAACCTTAGACAAACAATAAGAGACAACATTTTGGATGGCATTTTAAAACTTGATAAACACTTCACATATCGCTGCTTTCAAAGCAACTTCTGAGAAAGGTCCCATGGCTTTTTGCAATGGAGGAAACTGAGGCTTAGAAAACTCAAATGACTTGTCCAAGGTTGCTCATCTATTTAAATGTAGGAAATGAATTCAAAATTGAATTAGATCTAAGCCCAAGATTCTTCCCACTACATCCCTGCCTTTTTTCTATTTCTAAAAACAATAACAACCATCTTCTTACTCCCCTCATCATGTAATTCCATTTTCTAGTCTTTTATTTCATAAAACTGAACAACAATATGGAAAAAGGAATTATATATACATATGTAGACACACATACCCACATGTATATCTATGTGTATATATATATATGCACCTAGATACACACATATACACATACATATACATGTGCATATATATACATATACATATATACACAAATACATTGTATATGTATATATGTATATGCATATATGTGTATATGTATGTGTGTATATGTGTCCATGTATATATGTGTATACATACACACACAAATATATATGGAGCTAGGTGATGTGGTGGCTCAGTGGATAGAGCAGCAGACTTGGAGTCAGGAGGATCTGAGTTCAAATCCAGCTTCAGACATTTACTGGTTGTGTGACCCTGAGCAAGTAATTTAGTCCTGTTTCCCTCAGTTTCCTCATCTGTAAAATAAGCTGGAGAAGAAAATGGCAAATCACTCTAGTATCTTTGGGAAGAAAACCCCCACATGGGAATACAAAACAACTGAAATGTTTGAATGATATTCAAATGATTGAACAAAAACTATATTTAAAAAATACACATACCTATATGAATAACATTTATTGTTTATATAATAGTGTTTATACCCCATTAACATTAGCTTAGCTTCCCACATCCTTTGTGCTATCCCTAGCACAAAATCATATCCTATATTATCTTTTATTACTAAACCTAACTGCAACTTGTCAGTTGAACAATACAGCTTTTCCTTTTCCCTTCCCTTCCCTTCCCTTCCCTTCCCTTCCCTTCCCTTCCCTTCCCTTCCCTTCCCTTCCCTTCCCTTCCCTTCCCTTCCCTTCCCTTCCCTCCCCTTCCCTCCCCTCCCCTCCCCTCCCCTTCCCTTCCCTTCCCTTCCCTTCCCTTCCCCCTTCCCTTCCCTTTTCCCTTCCCTTCCCTTCCCTTCCCTTCCCTTCCCTTCCCTTCCCTTCCCTTCCCTTCCCTTCCCTTCCCTTCCCTTCCCTTCCCTTCCCTTCCCTTTTTCCTTTCCTCTGGCTCTCACTGGTTGTCCAACAATAAATCCCAGGCCAAGCCCTACCAAGTCATTGTTTGGGCTCTGATTGGCTCCGAGTGAATGTAAATAACAATTGTTTCTGTTTTGGCCAGAATTGGCTAGAAACCCAGAGAGTTTTTCCCTCCAAAGTAGATTTTTTTTTTTTTTTCACTAGGTAAGGAGGCCATTCTCTGCCTCCTTTCTTACCTACCCTTAATCACTGAATGGTATCGCCTCAGTCAAACTGAGACCTGTTTAAATACCTTAGCTTAAAAAGGCCAAGGTCTTCCACTGCATCCTAGGCCATCTTCAGTCATCCTGATATATATCTTGCCACTGGATCCAGATGGCTCTGGAGGACAAAGTAAGGCTGGTGACTTTGTACAACCCTTAAATCTAATTCACTCACATGCCATGGCATCACCTCCCTTCATTTTGAGAATGAAGGAAGACTTTCTTATCACTATTCTTCCAGTGATAGCAGACCTGTATAATTTGTAGGTTCTCCTGTGAGAAACTCATCTCTGTGGGGAGAGGAGGGAGGAAATCAGGGGTTCCAGAAGTGGGGTGTAGGGTCCTAGCTAGCATCATGGGGTAGCAGTCCAGAGGAAGCTGCCTGAAATGAGTGCCCCTTCCCATGTGTGTGCCCAGGGCAAAGTCCCATTTGCCTTACACTTGTATCCCTATGTGTGGGACTGGTGGTGCCATATAAAGTCTAGTCTGCCTTTACCAGAGCTGTTTTTGTCCCCTCTTCAGTTTGCTCAAGTAGACTGATTGAGGCACAAAGAAATCCTGGAATGGTTGCTCAGAAGGTCGAGACCAAGATGAATGAATGTCTTCCAATAAGGCACAATAGCCTCCAAGGGGGACCTGAAGCAGGTTTAAGATTCTTCTTGCTATGAGCACAGGGATCCCCATGCTGGTCCCCATGTGCTCCTCCAGGATGGGCCTTGGCAGAATTAAATGTGGATAGTCCAAGTTTGAGAAATCATGGCCAGCTTCTCAAAAACCCTGTTCTCTAGTTCTTGTCAAATACAATATCCCAGCTGATAGCAAGGATTAGGACTTGAAAGAAAATATATAAACATCAGGCTTTGAGCCATTAAGAATTTTTTTAAAAATTAATTTGTTTGTTTTCAGTTTTCACCAATCACTTCCATAAGTTTTAAATTTTCTCCCCCTCCCTCCCCAAGACAGCTTGCAATCTTATATGGGTTCTACACATACATTCTTATTAAACACATTTTCACATTAGTCATGGTGCACCGAAGAATTAAAATGAATGGGAGAAACCACGAGAAAAAACAAACCAAACCAAAACATAATACAAGAGAAAATAGTCTGCTTCACTCTGTGTTCTGATTCCATAGTTCTTTCTCTGGACATGGATGGCATTTTGCATCAAGAGTCCTTTGGGAATGTTTTAAGTCCTTGCTTTTCTGTGAAGGACTAAATCTATCAAAAACAGTCCTAGTCCACTCTGGTTGTTACTGTGTAAAATGTTCTCCTGGTTCTGCTCCCTTCACTCAGCATCAGTTCCAGGTTTCTTTGAAGTCTGCTTGTTTGTCATTTCCTATAGCACAACAGTATTCCATTAATAATTTTGACAAAAACAGAAAAAATACAAGCCCAATATAGAAGTAGCAAGGGAAAACATACAAGAAGCATATGAACTTTTTAATTTTTTAAAATTATTTTAAAAGAGATTTAGGAGGTAAAGAGAATGTTAAATCATCAGACTTTGGGTCACATCCAGGAGATAAGCCTTTCTGATAAGTAGTGTTCTTTGCTACCATGTTTAGGGAATGAAATGGATACTGATACAGGAAGATAATATATGACTTAGAGCTTGCCCCAGATTGTACCATCTATATAGACCATCAGAATAACGAGCTAGAAGAGGAAGTCGGTTGCCGGGTTTTTACAAACCAAGGTATGTGGTGAGGTGGTAATGGCATAATGAATGGCAGGGTCATGGAAGCTACCTTAGATGTCTTCTAATCTATTCTAGACAAGTCAAAAAGCCTTTATTAAGTACTTACTATATATCAAGCACAATGCTAAGTGCTGCGGATTCAAGCACAAACAGAAAGACAGTCCCTGTTTTCATGGAGCTTATATTCTAAAGGAGGAAGAAACACATAAAAGGTGGACTGAAAAAGGGGCCGAGGGAACATGGCAGAGAATGTCTAGAGTGCAAGGAGTGGCGCCCAGAGAATGAAGATATTTCATGACCCCATTTGGGGTTTTCTTAGCCGAGATACCTGTTGTTTCCTTCACCAACTCATTTTACAGATAAGGAAACTGAGGCAAACAGGGTTAAGTGACTTGCCCAGGATCATATAACTATTAAGTGTCTGAGGTCAGATTTAACCAATGAAGATGAGTCTTCTTGCCTTCAGGCCCCTATCCATTGCACCACCATGGCTGGTCTTAAAATGGTGGCTCTGGGAAGATCCAGCCAATCAAAGGAAGGGGCCACAGGTAGGGGGTATAATTCCAGTACCAGAAGTCTAGGCACAGAACAAAATTCCTGGGAGGCTACTGTGGGCATGGTAGGCGTTCATAGAGTCAAGAGTAGAGCCCAGAAAGGAATATATTCAGCAGTTTTCATTTATAGATAAGAAAACAGACACTCAGGGATGCTTAGTGATTTGACCATGGTCGCATAGATGATATGTCTCAGAAGTAGGATTTGAACCATGGTCCCAGGAATGGCAAGTCAGCACTGTTTTCACTTACAAATACTGGCTCTAGAACACTGGCCAAGGCACTTATTGGCTCAGGTCCCCCTACAGTTTTCTAAGACTCCTCACAGTGCGGTTAGGGATACCCTAATTCAGAAAAAAGAGTGTTGGCTCTTGAGTCAGAGGATATGGATTCAAATCCTGGCTCTTCCATTGTGTGACCATGGGTAAGTTGTTTAACATCTCTGGGACTCAGTTTCCTTCTCTGTAAAATGACTGAGTTCCCTTCCCTTCAAAATATGTGATAAAGATTTATGAAAGATTTACCTATTTACACCAGGGGAAGGAATTTCTACATCAGAAGTTCCCAACACAGTGAAATCATAGGTCTGGATCAGAAGGAAAAAATAAGATACCTGGGAAAAAGTCATTATTACTTTGACTGTCTGTGGGAGTGATAAGGGCTGGAAGGGGACCCCCACAAAGCCCGGAGTATCAGGGCCAGGTCACCTAGAGGGAATTCGGGGACTCAAGCATTGTTGAGGACTCGGTGAAGATTGATTACACTTTTCAGTGGGAAAGAGTTCTTAGGGAACCTACAACCTTAGAGGAGTACAGGGAAAGTTTATATAGGATTTTTTTATAAGAAACATGTGCCAAATATGCTAACTAGGTATTTTGGGGTGAGATTAGGGAGTGGTTAAGGAGTGGTCAGTTCTTAAAGGAACATGCACTTTTGGTATCTACTGCACAGGTATTCTACCCAGAGTTCATTGGGAAATAGCCCAAAGAGGGGCTACCTGGAGGTGTGGTTTTAGGCCCGAAAGTCACTAAGTCAACTAAGGTCAGGGCTGTCTCGGAAATACCAGGCTGCTCTCATCAACATCTTGTTAGAGAAGATAAATGTATGAGAGTATACATATGTCTAAGTCTAGGATACATATGATTGGTCAGTGAGTGGTAAATGTTATTATGACTCAGTGCACTGTCAGTTCAGTCAGTACACAGTTGATTCAGACTAATAAGAACTGTAGGTGCACCTGGCTGCTACAGCAGGAAGGGAGATAACAGTTGTTGCTGGGGCAGGCTGCGTCCTTGGGCTGTGAAGAAATTGCCTGAGATAGTATTTTGAAGCTAGGGAGAAATGTGATTTTTATAAGAAATGTGATTTTAGAATTGGGGCCCAAGCACATGTACCCAAGCACCCCATCAGGGGAATAGCTCTATTCCTGGGTAGCTAGGTGGTGCAATGGGTATAGTGCCAGAACTGGGGTTAGGAAGACTGAGTTCAATCAATAAACATTTATTAAGCACCTAGGGATACGAAGAAATAAAAGACAGTATCTACTCACAATCTAATGTGGGAACAACACACAAACAGCTATGTATAAGCAAGCTGTGTACAGGATACATGAGAAATAATCAACAGAGGGAAGGCATGAGGATTAAGGCAGACTGGGAAAGAAAGAGTAAGGAAGGAAGAAGAGAAAGAAAGAGAGAAAGAGGAAGGAAGGAAGGAAGGAAGGAAGGAAGGAAGGAAGGAAGGAAGGAAGGAAGGAAGGAAGGAAGGAAGGAAGGAAGGAAGGAAGGAAGGAAGGAAAAGAAAGAAAGAGAGAGAAAGAAAGAGGAAGGAAGGAAGAAGGTAAGAAAAAAGAAAGGAAGGAAAGCAGGAAGGAAGGAAAGAAGGAAGGAGGGAAGGAAAGAAGGGAGGGGATGAAGGAAGAGAAAGAAAGAGAAAAGGAGGAGAAAAAATAGAAAAAAACATAGAAGGAGTACACAGTAATGTAATGGGGTTTGGTGCATATTCAGATCATCCAAGATGGAGACATACATGGAGGAGACACTTTGTGCCCCAGAAATGGGCCTGGTGCATTGGTCTATCAGATTTGACCTTTCCACTGCAGGGAGTAGAGTCCACGATGAGATCTAGAGCCATGGGGATCTTGGAACCTAAAATTCCAAGCCTAGGCTCTAAGATTCCTATGGTCTGACACGACCTAAGGTGACTCAGTCGGGGGAAGTCCTCAGGTCCTCCCCATCCTTACCACATGTCACCTCCCAGGAGCGAATTCTTCCCTCACTCCTGAATGCCTGGGGTCAAACAGATTTGAAGATGTAAAAGTTTGAGTCCTCACTGTCAATAGGAAAAAGCTACTCTGGCCATACAGTAGGCCAGCTCAGAATGTCCATGAGCTAAACCCTTCTACAATAATGATACTAACCACAACAATAATACAGATCTATTGACTGATGATATTAACGGTGACAGTAGCAATAGGAGCAAAGCTTCCAGTTCTCTGCTAGTTTATTTGATCCTTACAACGACCCTATGAAGAAGGTACTCTTATTATCCCTGTTTTACGGATGGTGGTAAGCAAAATGGTGCCAAAAGGAGTTAAGTGACTTGCTCAGGGTCCCACAGCGAGGCGAAACTGAAATCAAGGTCTTCCAGACTCTTGGCCCAGCAGTCTATCCGCCGAGCCCCGTAGCTGTCTCAGGGCTCTATTGTTCGGTCAGTTCAGTCTTGTCCAACTCCTTGTGACCCCATTTGGGATTTTCTTGGCAAAGATATTCCCAGATGAAAGAAGGATTCACATTAGGAGACCAGCAAGACTGTGGAGAGGAGTCTGGGAAATGACCAAACCCCAAAGTATTTGCATAAACACTCAGGCCTAAGGCAGCCTCCCCTCCCAAACCACCGCAGTCAGTCCAGGCTGGTTTCCTCTAAATGCTAATTTACAGCTCATAAATGCTAATGAAATTTGGGAGTTAGTCTAGAAGCTCTGCCAGAGAAATTCTCAGCTCGAATCTCTGACATTTCCAGTATAGCTAGACTTTGATGTCTCTTCTGGGTTCTGCATGTTTCTTCCCTTGTTTGGTCCCACTGGCCCAGAGAATTTTTGTAGAAAGTTCTTTTTTATGGCAAAAACAGAAAAAGTTTCGTTTCAGCCTCTGATTGTAATTGCATTTGGTCTCCCTCAGAGTCTTTTTCCAAGTACAAAAGAATGAGCATCGGCTCTATAACCAGAAGTCTTGGGTTCAAATTTTACCTCTGTGATTTGGACAAATCTTTGGGTTTCAGTTTCCTCCTCTCTAAAATTGCTCGGGGGGCTGGGTCTAGCTGGCCTCTGTAATCCATAATCCCTACTTGCAATGAACTGACATTTTAATGGGGGAGAGAACATATATGTATATACATACATGTGTGCACACATGCACACACACACAAAATATATACACACAGTTGTTTAGTCATGTCTGATTCTTTTTGACCCCCTTTTTTTGGGATATTCTTGGCAAAGATATTAAAGTAGTTTGCCATTTCCTTCTCCAGTGGATTAAGGCAAACAGGTTCAGTGACTTAAGCAGGGTCACACAAGTAGTATCTATGACTGGACTTGAACCCAGGTCTTCTTGACTCTAGGACCAGCACTCTATCCACTAAACCATCTAGCTGCTACACATACATGCACACATGTATACACACATGTATACATAAATATGCACGCATATGTACATATATACACATATTTGTACTTAAGTTATAACATATACACATTATGTATGTGTATATTTAGATATATGTAACATAAATATCAAGTTAATAAATTAAAATATATGCAAGTTGGGCAGGGAAGGAGGCTGGATGATAACTGTTGCCAGGAATGAAGAAAAACCTTGGGCAGAAAAATGATCTCTCTGCAATGTTGACCATGGGAAGAGCTAAAAAGGTCCCCTCAAAATTCATGGGCCCCCATCACTTTTAGAAACTATAGGCATCCCTTCTGCAAAAGGAGTTCATCAGCATGACTTCATGTCATAGATGAGGCTTAGAGAAATTATTCTTTTACATTTATATTAATGGCTAGAAGACACCGAAAGAAGGAGGTTCAGAAAGAATCTTTTCTTTAAGGGTTTCATCCAGTTAAAATACATAAGAGGACATTCTGGTTCATAATTAATACAAATTGATGCAAATGATTGCAAGAATGGTTTAGTAGTGGTGTTATCGTGCTTCCCTGACATGTGTCATTTTCTTCTTGGACATTTCCATAAACTTGTGATCTTGTTCAGGTGAACATTCCTATGAATGTCAGAGATCACAATTCAACTCACTTCATTCTGTGAGAGTCCCGTCCCTATTCACCAATGACTCCTCCCCAGGAGAGCAACCCAATGTACTGGTGACTTTCCTCTGGTTCTCTCAGCACTGTGTGGATACCCATTGGCATGGGCACTTTCTAGGAGAATTTCTCTGGGAGTTGTGTGACTCTGATAACACTATGTCTTGTTTATGGCAGAATCAGAGACCCAGTAGAACTGGGTCCTCCTTCAATTCAGAATGGCTGGACCTGATAAGGGATAGGAATGGGTCAGGCCGAGTTGGGGAGAGTGTGTGAAGCTATGTGTCCCTCCCTCATACTGTAGCTAGTGTCTAAGGCCCTTTCCCACACTTCTGTGAGGGGTGCCCATCAATTGGTGAATAGCAGAACAAATTATGGCATACTATTGTAATGGAATATTATTGTGACGAAAGAATTAAAGGGATTTGTTCAGTCATTTTTTGGTTAAAAAAAATATTTGGTACTATAACAAGTTTTTTCCAGTCACGTCCTATTCTTCATGACCCCATTTGGGGTTTTCTTGGCAGAGATTCTGGAGTGGTTTGCTGTTTCCTTCTCTAGCTCATTTGACACATGAGGAAACTAAGGAAAACAGTGTTAAATGACTTACCCAAGATCACAGAGCTAGTAAGTATCTGAGGCCAGATTTAAATTCAGAATGAGTCTTCCTGACTCCAGGCCTGGCATTCTATCTAATGTGCCACTTAGCTGCCCTAAAGGGATGGTTCCAGAGAAACCTGGGAAGATTTATATGCACTGATATAGAGTGAAGTAAGCAGAACCAGGAGAACAATGCATCCAGTAACAATATTGTAAAGAAAAACAATTTTGAAGGACTTAAGAATTCTGATCAAAGAAATGACCAAGAATGACTCTAGAGGAGGGATGATGAAACGTGCTAACCACCTTGTCACAGAGACAGAGTCAACATCAGGATGCAGAGGGAGACACTCATTTTTAAATTAATTTTAAATTAATTAATTAAAGAGGATCACCGAAGCTTATTAAAAAATTGCACAAAGAGAACAGAAAAAAAGTCCAGAAGGAAACAGAGACAATGATGACAACTTTATAAGCTACATGTTGAATTTATATATACATACATACATATATATTTCTATACATATGTTCATACATATACACATAAATTTAAAATATGCACATACATTTTATATGATTTATATATATGTATACAAGCATATTTATTTTAAAACAAACCAAGCATTATAGAAACTTGCAGTTATGAGCACAATCCTTTTTATCTGTTCTGTGGAAATCTTTGTTTTATTTGGTGTTTGTCAAATTCAGGATAATAAAAAAACCACATTGTTGTGATAATCTTGCCTCTATTCCCAGGAAACATTTATGCCGCATTTCAGTTGTCAAAATTTGGCCAATGCATTTGTTTTATGGACTCAGAGGGCAGAGCACCAAAATAATGTTAATAGACATTGGTTAGCCCTAACTTGGGAACAAAATTGAGGACCCTTTTCGTTCATCCCTCTGATCCATTCCCAAATAAAATTTTGCTTAAAAATAAATTTTAAAAATGCTGTCGAAGTTTGTGATAAGGGCCAGGTATCAACCACATTCTTGACACAGAGCTACACTACGGGAGACATTTGGTCTCAGCTCTTAGTTATTGCCTTAAAGTCACATAGGAGGCACTGTGCCCACATTTCCTCAAATTAGTAAACCTGACTAAGGATAGGGATCAAGCAGGTAAGTCATTGTTTTGTACTTTCTTAAAGTGAGTCATAGAGAAGGCTCACCTCACTCATCTGGGATTCCTTCTATAAATACAGTGGGAGAGCAGACTGGGGGTGTGATATTGATTAGGATGGAAGCCAAGCCCTGGATTCTTTGGCAGCAGAGCCAACTGATCTACCCACTCGGGTAGTGCCTTCTTTGCTTGGAAACAAAAACACCTAGGCAGAAGGGGAAATAAAGGAAAGGAGAACAGAGGGGGAAGGATTTTAAAGGAGTCTCCGGCAAAAAATTTATGATACTTTCTTGAAAGATCTTTCTGTTGATTCAAATGCCATAGGTAATGTATTCCAGAAGGGGCAAGGTACCTATGGAGGAAATTCAGCATGCCCACTCCATAGCCTCCATTGATTGTGGACTTGAACAAATCTGGAGGAATTAAAGAAAGTTTCTTGGAGGAGGTGGATATTTAAAAGTCTTTGTTCCTTTCCTTGCCTAAACCCTGCCCCTAACCAGCCTATTTTGTTGTTTATATAGGAAATGTGCAAATGGAGCACAAAAATGCCCCATGCTATTAAATAAGCATTTATTAAGCACCTACTGTGCACACAGCATTAGGCTTATGGGATACAAAGACAAAAATGAAGTCCCTGCCATCAAGAAACTTACATCCTACTGAGATATTATATCATGTGTACCAATCAAATGAGATAATATTTGTAAAGTACTTAGTACAGTACCTGGCACATAGTAAGCACCATATAAATGTTAGCCAGTAGTAGCAGTAGTAGTAGTGGTAGTAGTAGTAGTAGTAGTAGTAGTAGTAGTAGTAGTAGTAGTAGTAGTGGTAGTAGTAGTAGTAGTAGTAGTGGTGGTAGTAGTGGTAGTAGTAGTAGTAGTAGTGGTGGTAGTAGTGGTAGTAGTAGTAGTAGTGGTAGTAGTAGTAGTAGTAGCAGTAATAGTCAAATCCAGCCTCAGACTCTTACTAACTGTGTGACCCTGGGCAACTCACTTAACCTCTTTTGCCTCAGTTTCCTCATTTGTAAAATGAGGGTAACAATGACACAATTTCCAGAGTTGTGAGAATCAAATGAGATAATTGTAAAGCACTTAGTACAGTGCCTGGCACCAATAAGTATAAATATAACAAAATAATTTGAGGAAAGAGATAACTAGTCACTGTAAGGCTAGGGTAAGAGCAATTAGGGAAAGCATCATGGAGGAGGTGGTACATGGAGGAGGAAGGAAAAGAAGAATGTGCAGAAACAGAAAAGAAGAAGAATCCTATTTAAGGCACTGGGAAACAGCTTATACAAATGTGCTGATAAGAAAAGGAACATTGAACTGGACAAATGATAGACATAGTTAGATGCTAGGTGGCAAACTGGTGCTAGATCCACAGTCAGGGAGATCTGGGTTCAAATCCTTCCACAGATGGTCACTTACATGTGATCCTGGGCAAATTATTTAACTTCACTAACTGTTAGTTTCCTCATCTGAAATTGAAGGGGGTTAGATGTGATGGATTCCAATGTCCCTTTCAAGTCCAAACTTACGATCCTATGATTTGAAATAAGTTGTAACTATATTTTAAAATCAGACTGTGGAGTACCTGGGATGCTAATGTAATGTATTGAGTCAAGCTGTTAGAAGTAACAAGAGAAACTTCTATTGAAGCAATTTTACTCTGACACAGTTTTGAGATAACCAGTTGCTGTTCCATATTGAAGAGACATGGACATTGTAGCTGTTACATGATCTGGGATAAATATAATTTACCTCATTACACAGAGCCAATGAGAATGTGATTACCAATCCCATACTAAGATGGGGACATTTACAGAGGGGATCCATAGTTTGAACCCAGGAAGGAAAAAGAAGAGAGAGACAGAGAGAGACAGAAACAGAGAGAAAAAGATAGAGACAGAGACAGACAGAGAGGTTTCATTCATGAGTTCCATTTTATTCTGGAAGTGATGCATACCATTTTTGCTATTAAGGAGTAAATGTATCTGAGCAGGAGAATAGTTGAAGCAGAGAATCAGAGAAATCTCTCAGCAGTTTGGCTGAAATGTCACATCCAGTGAGGGGTTAGTCAAACACAGTATAGACCAACTCAGCAAAGCATCTCTTCAACACAGAAGCAACATTCATGGAGGAACTTTTATGGATAATTCCTGAGACAAGCAGTTTCATTTTTGAGAGTTACCATAAGTATCTGAGTTTTCCTTTTACTAATAATTAGTTAGCATTTATATATTACTTTAAAACTGCAAAGTGCTTTACATAGGATTCTCATTTGATACTCACGACTCTGTTACACAAATGCTCTCATGTCCTCTGTTTTACAGACAAGGAAACTGAGACTAAGAGAGGTCAAGTGACTTGCTCAGGGTCACTCAGCCACTAAGTGTCTGAGGAATCATCCTAACTGCAAGTCCAGTAGGCTATCCACTCTCTTTTTGTTAGGTTTCTGTTAAGTATGTTTCACTCTAACTTCCAGATACTGAATGCACTGATGGGAAAGTATGACTCGGGTTATAATTATTTCTTATCTGTCAAATGTATTTATTATTTATCCACTCATGTAAAACATGAGTGCCTGTGACAATATTATTGCTTTTCTCTTATTGTTAAGTATATGGTCATGCTTAAGATCTAAGAATGCCATTATTGTGGGTACTTAGTTACATAAAATAAAAACAAATTGGTGGGAATCCAAGGGCTGGAATAGTGAGTAAGTGGATGGCATTTCTCCTCAGGAAGGTTAGGGTCCCAGTAGAATTTGTGTGTTGCCATGTGATGGTCCTTATCTAAGAGCCTAGACCTGCTAGTGTGAGAACAGGTTGGAAGTAAGTGAACTTAGAGAGTATGTAGGCATTAACCTATTCATTTTGGAAAAGAGAGGCTCTACCGTGTGGGAGCCCATCCCATGTACTCATAACATCTATCTGAAAAATGGACATTTTCTCATGGAAGCAAGGGAGCCAATGAAAGTTTTTGATTAAGGGAGAAGTCCCTTTTCTTTGATGGGTAAAATGAAATCATCAAATGATTTAGTACCTTACATGGGTGAACTTTTGTGATAGACCTAGAAAGAACTTAAGAGGAAATTCTATAGCATTTAGAAGGGGCCTTAGGGAGCATAGGATTATAGATTCTATGAGAGGTCAAGTAAATTTTCCCAAGGTCACACCTTCCCAAGACAATGTCAGGTGCAGCAATTAAACTCAGTGGCACAATGGACCAAACACCAGTCTGGAGTCAGAAAGACTCATCTTCATGAGTTCAAATCTGGCCTCAGACACTTACTAACTGTGCATCTATGGGCCAATTGCATAACCTTATTTGCCCCAGTTTCCTCATCTGTAAAATAAGCTGAAAAAAGAAATGGCAAATCACTCTAGTATCTTTGGCAAGTAAACTCCAAATAGGATCACAAAGAGTCAGACACAAATGAAAAATGGCCTAACAAAGACGACCTCTGACACCAAAGACAATGTTCTTTCCACTGTATCACAATATTTGTCTAAAACTTATGGTCTAAGAGAGTTGTTTGGGACTCAGAGAGGTTAAGTAATTTGCCAAAGATCATATGACTATCTAGTCATGTGTGTCTGAAGAAGAAAATGAACTTAGGTTCTCCTGATTCCAAACTTGGTCCTTTATCACACCAGGAGGTCTTAATTTGCGGGGGGGTGTCTATAAACTTGTTTTGTTCTAAAAAACATTTTCAATATATTTCAATAAATTTGGTTTCCATTGTAATCATAGCCTATGCATTTTATTTTAAACATTTAAAAACACAATTCTGAGAAGGGATCCTTGACATGAATAAGTCTATGAGCCCCTGTGATCACACCCCATGCAGCCTCTTCACTGGGAGAAATATCGGTGCTGAAAAAATGGACTTTGAGTCAGGGACTAGCTCGGGATCATTAGACATGTTTCACAATTCCCCCAGTGCAATCCTACATTTTTTCTTTCTCCTGTCCATTTTCAACCATAGCTCACTATCCTTCTACAATGTTTACCTAGGCTAGATATGGATGAACTAATATGGTACTACCCTTCTTCATCCTCTTATTTTTTCTTGTATGGCTTGCTAGGATGATCATTTTTAAGTGGCGGTGTATCTCGCTGTGGAGGCCTTGTATCATTCTCAGATTTTATGCATTGAACACCTCAAGTATGTAATCACCCTTCAATAGGAGCATCTGGAAGAACTCACCATGTATAGGGAATCCTCCTTGTGTTTTGGACATTGTTGTCCACATCCTCCTGGACCATGGAAAACACCTTTGATGGGATCAGATTTGATAGGGGAAGGAAAGCTTTACTGCATTAGGTAATTTTTTATATGTTTTGTGAAATTATGTAAATGTTGAAAAAGATATAAATTTTAACACAATAATCTCAGGTCAGCAAAACTGTACTTTAAACAGGGATGACAAATGGAAGGAAAAGTTCTGGATACAGAAAGATACTATAATCTACTCTGGGTTAATAGCTTGTTTTGATAGAAACTGTGATGGGTTTATGACAGAATGGTAGAATGAATACAATCCCTTTCAGCAAATACCTGACTGTTCTGTTATCAATGCTGTCAATCACTGCTGAATTTTAGCAATTGACTAAGATCAGTCTCCATCTAGTGACTCCATCCAACCCACAAGCTGCTACTGCCAGGGCACAAACCAAGTGATTTACCATTTGGTACCCCAGTGAACTGAGGTGTTCTAAGGATATGATTTCATATTGCAAGCCCCCAAACATTTGCCATGATTCAATGTCACCTTAATGAGGAGGAGAAAGGACTTCCCCTCCTGCTCCAACATTGAATCACTCCATCCTGGTTGAGGGTGATAGTTTTAGAGCTGGTGGAGACCTTTAAGGACATCTCATCTAAATCATTTAACACTTAAGTCTCAGAGAGGTTAGGTGGTGAGTAGAAGAGTCAGTATTTAAAGTCAGGTCCTTTGACTCCAAATCCAGGACTCTTTCCTCGATACCAGAAAAGGAAGAAATTAACGTGGGCTGGAGGAAATGACTCAGGCTAGCCATGTCTTCATTCTTCTCTAGGCTCCACTCCCGACGCTCAACACTGTCTCGCCCCCATGCACCCTCACAGGTTCCTTCTGCCTTCTCTCCCCACCTTCTCCTTTTCAGATTCCTTCCTTAATTCTCCCTTCCCTATTACAATGTAAACTCTTTGAAGGCAGGATGGTTCTTTCTTTCTGTATGTATTTGTGTCCCCAGAACTTAGCCCAATATCCAGAATATTTTAAGAGATTGTTGACCTGGAGGAATTAAAGAAAGTTCTTGGAGGAGGTGATTTGAGCTTGGCATTGAGAGAGGAATAGCATTTAGAAAACTTTGGCTTCCATTTCAAACCAGCAATACATGAGTGACAATAGCACTAAATGTGCCAATCATAACAACGACAATAACTCACATTTCTATCACATTTTACTACAAATTTACAAAGTACTTCCTGCCCAGAATCTGTGACAGGAAATTTCCGTCTATGGCCCCAGTGACAGTCTTTTGTCATTATTGGACCAAAGCTCTTCACCCAAAAGTTTCACTTTCTCTAGGATTGTTTGATGGAAAGCTCAGCAATCTAACATTTCTCTTTTTGCCTTTCCTTCGTTGAGTTGAAATCAGGTTGGCCATCATTCATTTATTTGCAGTGCTTGCAGAAGACTCCTTCTCCTAAGTTGCTTCCTCTCTCACTGTTTGTTTAAACAGGGTAAGAACACTGCCTTCCTTGTTATCTTTATCAGAGAGTTAAAGGCTCATGCAATGTTCTTTTATGATTCTCTGGTTTCATTCTGGGTGGTTTAAGCTGCTCCACAGACCCTACCCTTCTGTTCCTTCTCATGATGTTGGTAAGTCACTTCCTCTTCCTCCTGGAATTTAAAAACTCCTTTTGATCTAAATAGAATCTTAACATACTAGGCAGAACAACTTCCCTCATCCATTTTGCCTTACTAATTTATTGCTTCCAAATTCCTACTTCTTGAACATAGTGATAATTTAGTTATAGGTAGGTCCTGATTAGTGTGAACAATGAATCTCCTGAAATGGTTGCCATTATTTGACTTCACATTGTGTATTTCTATGAGGCTGGAATCAAATATAAGCAAATATTTCAGGAGATCTGTTATTTACACTAATTGGGATCAAGTTTTATTCTCAGACTATTCATATATCTCTTATCTGGAGCCATGAATACCAGCAATATATTTATAATAATAGGATTCCTCCAAAACAGCTCCATGATCTCAGCAATGGGAGTACTCTCTCCAAATTATATCCCATTCAGGCCTTCTCATCCCATATAACTCTTGTCTATGTTCTCCTTCTAATCTTTGACAAGACATCCACCCAATGTGATGAGGACCTTCCTCTAAGTTTCTTGACTTTGCATCATTCCAAGGGAAAATGCACAAAGAATCTTTCAAGAAGAAAGGTCATTTGTCTTATGGATTATTTTTGTGACTGCTTTCATATCTACATGAAATACTAGCAAAAAGTTGCATGACCAGTGAATAAAAAGGAGGTGCATAAATTTGATGAAGATGAAAGCAGGCAATGAGTAGCAGGGACATGAGGGACTGTTTGTTCTATGTTGGGGCAAGCGGAAGATGAAAGAAGGGACAAGAAGGTGAGATGGAGACAATGGGCAAAGGAGAGGAGACAGAACCCCTTAACTCTTATCTCTAAAAGCGAAAATAATCTTCAAGCTAGAACAGATAAAACAAATGTTGAACAGGAAGTTGAAATTCATGTTAAGTGAAAAATGGACAGCGTGCAGAGAAGAGCTATCACGATGGTGAAGGACCTTGAATCTGTTTCATATGAAGATCAGTTGAAGGAAAGAGGGAGGGGCAGGGAGGATATGATACTTGTGTTCAAGTATTTGAAGGACTATCACGTGGAAATGGTACTATACTTAATCTGTTTGGCTCAAGAGCAAAGAACCCATTGGTGACAGTTGCATAGACAAATCTAATCTTGATGTCAGGAAGAACTTCGTAACAATTCAAGCTGTCCAGAAATGGAAGAGGCTACCTCCATAGCTGGTGGCTTTCTCCTCCTTGGAGGTATTTCAGCCATGGATAGATGACCCTTGTGAAGTGGGTTTTAAAGAGGATTCTTTATCAGTCGTGGGTGGAACAAGATAGCCATTGCAGTTGCTTACAGCACTGAAACTCTGTAATTCTGTGATTCTGGAGTAAGAAAAACCTTAGCAATATACAGTAAGTTCAAGTCATTACATCTGGATGAGCTACCTCACAGGTGTCTGAACAGCCTGAGGATAGTGACAGCATCATGATGTAATGAATAAAGGGCTAGATTTCTTTGGGGAAGATGTGGGTTTTCAATCTGTTTGACACTTAATAGACTTGTGACCATGGGGTAAATCACTTAACCTCTTTAGATCTTGATTATCTTTATCTTTAAAATGTGGGTAATGATGCCTGTGGCATCTATCTCATAAGGTTGTTATGAGACTTAGATAAGATAATAAATGTAAATTGTTATATAAGGGTGGTGGTAGTGGTGATGATGATGAGGATGTGATTGTTGAGCCCCTGTCAGTGATCTTAGAAGGATCAGAGAGATACTATATAACTAGACATGGGCAGATATTATGCCTATTTTTAGGAGAGTATATAGTCTACTCCATTGTCTGATTGGTTTGACTTCCATTCCCGGTGATATATGTGAACATAAAATCTAACTCCCATGTATTGTCACAGATTAAAAGGAAACTTAGGTTCTTGAAGTCAATGTTAACAGAATGCATGCAAAGTTAGGTTGTATCAAGCTTGAAAGGTGATCTTGGACTATATGTTCATTCAAGGACAAGTCTCACTGAGTTCTGAGAGACCTATCACCGCACTGGCCACAAATTGATAATTTTTTCAGCGATGGCCATTTCTAAAGATCATCTACTAAATTGTAAGGGATTCTCTTCCACATCCATGGAGGGCTTACTGTTAACAATTAAATCTTAAATTTTTAAAATGTAGTGAGAATTTAGAAAGGAAAGCAGCAAGAACAAAAAGCAAGCTTAGACTTATCAAAAACAAACCTCATAAATGACAGAGAGGGGATAGATTTAAAGTGCAGGAAAAATATATATGTTTGCATATAGATCATGAGAAAATTAGCTTTGCTTGACTATGAATATTTGTTACAAGAAATTTGTTTTTCTTTTCTTTTTTTTCACTAGGAGTGGGGAAGAAGGGAGAGAAAATGTATTTTTGCTTATTAAAAAATACTTAAAATAGAGAGATTGGGGGGTGCTACATAGGTGGAATGCTGCATGCACTTTCAGATGAAGTTATTTTGCCTAGTTGCTCTCATAGCGGAGAGGTAATTTGCAAATGTCTGCAATGTTAAAATAAAAAATAGGTCATGGAAAGCTAACCTCATTTCCTTTTTGGACAGGGTTACTAAATTGGTCAATTAGGGAGATTATATACGTAGAGTATCTTATATACATAGAGTATCTCTAGATTTCAGCAAAGAATTTGACAAAGTCTTTCATTATAGTCAAGTTAGGAAGTTATGAGTTTGGTGACAGAACAGTTAGATTTGATGATTTACCTATGTGGAAACTGAAATAAACAGTGACTTGTCCAGGGTCACACAGCTAATAATTGTCTGAAGCCAGATTTGAACTCAGAAAGATGAGTCTTCCTAACTCCAGTGCTGGCACTCTACCTAGCTGCCCAGTTAAATCTCAATGTGGCAAGAGGTCTCCAGTGCAGTAGCCCAGGAGTCCCAGCACTTGACTCCATGCTGTTTAACATGTTTATCAATGACTTTGTAAAAACATAGATGACATGCTCATTGAATTTGCAGACAATATAAAGTTGGGAGGAGTAACTAACACACTGGATGGTAGAGTCTGAATCCCAAAGAGTCTCAACAGGCTAGAACTTTGGGCTGAATCTAATAAAATGAAATTCATTTGGGAAAAATGTAGATTTCTTGATCTTGCATACAAAAAATTGACCACATAAATATAAGCTGAGGAAGGCAGGGATGGGCAGCAGTTGTGAAAAGTTTTGGGAGTTTTAGTAGATAGAAATCCCAGTTTGAGACCACAGTGTGGAATGGCTGCCAAGAAAGCTCATGCAAACTTGGTTTGCATTGAACTCCACTGTATCTTGCCTTCATCAGACCTCATCCAGAAAATCATTCTGAGGCCTCCAGTTTAAGAAGGACATTGTTATGCTAGAGAATTGATTCAGAATAAATGACTAGTTTTAAGAGATGATATTAATGGATTGATATCAGTCTGTAGGAAGGTCTCTAATGAAGTACTCCAGATAGTTCATAGGATCATAGATTTGTTGCTGGAAGGTACCTTAGAGGTCACTGAGTCCAATCCTCTCATTTTACAGATAAAGAAACTGAGGATCAAAGAAATGAAATGACTTGTCCAGGATCACACAGTTAGTAACTGTCTTTGCCCTCCCAGGTCCCTTCCACTTCTACATCTATGATCCTGTGACTAAGATAAATGCATAGATGAAATATTTATGTAGGAGAGACCTAAATCTGGAAAGGATAGTTAATGCATTGGATGTTAGAATCAGAATTCAAAACTGTACTGCTAGACTAGTATTATGGTCCCAGTCTAGTGTCATAGATCATAAATTTAGAGCTAGAATGGATTTTAGTGATGATCTAGTCCAGTACCATTACTTTTCACTGGTAGTGGTATTTCAGGAATTAAAAAAACAAAAACAGAGGCTCACAAGTTTGAGTGATATGCCCAAAACCACACAGTAAGTAAGTAACAGAATCAGGATTTAAACCTCTGGCTCCAAATACTGTGAAAGACACCACACTACCTTTCAATAACATGAAACTTTAATGGGAATAAATGTTAAGTCCTACATATAAGTTGTTTTTGTTTATTGGTTGCACAAAACAGGATGGGGAGTCACAGCTGGACAGCAATTCATTTCTAAAAGCTTTCAATGAAGTTCCAACTCATCATGATTTTAGTTTTCCAAAAATTCTAATGTGATTATAAACTGCCCTAAGGGCAGCAACAATTCATATTTATATCATACCTTTGAAACATAAGTGGTAATAGACCCTTAGTTCTTGTTTTGCTGGACCTGTGATTTGATTAGTGAAGGGAATTCCTGGTACGGAAACTCCATCTGCCAGTGCAGATCTGTATCTGCTTTGTAACTAACTGATAGTCCTAGAGAGTTATTAGAGGCGATAAGAGGTCCATTATCTTGCCTAGGACCACAGAACTGGTATGTTATCAGAGGCAGCACTTGAACTCAAGTCTTACTAGCTCCTAAGACCAACTCTCTTTTGATATACCACATTTCCTTTCATCCTTGTTTTTACAGACGTGGGAAATATTTGAAGATAGCTATCATGTCCTGCCTGACCTTCACTTTTTCAGGCTAGGTATTTCTAGTTCCATCAACCAGTCCACATACAACAAGGATTCAAGGCCTCACCAACCAGTTGACTTCCTCTAAAAACTCTCTCGCATAATGATGTCCTTCTTAAACAGACTTGGACGTGGTCTGATGAAGGCAAGGTACAGTGGGGTTCAATGCAAACCAAGTTTGCAATGAATGGCTGCCATTCCACACTGTGGTCTCAAACTGGGATTTCTATCCACCCAAACCCCCAAAACTTTCCACAACTGCTGTCCATCCCAGCCTTCCTCAACTCATATTTATGTGGTCGATAGTTTGTATGTAAGATCAAGAATCTACATTTTTCCCAAATGAATATCATCTTATTACACTCAGCCCAAAGCTCTAGCCTGCTGAGATCCTTTGGGATCCAGACTCTACCATACAGTGTGTTAATTATTCCTCCCAACTTTGTATTGTTTGCAAATTCAATGAGCACAACATCTTTGTTTTTACAAAGTCATTGATAAAAATGTTAAACAGCATGGAGTCAAATGCTGGGACTCCTGGGCTACTGCACTGGAGACCTCTTGCCACACTGAGATTTAACTGGGAACCTAGATAGAGTGCCGGGCCTGGAGTTAGGAAGACTCATCCTTCTGAGTTCAAATTTGACCTCAGACAATTACTAGCTGTGTGAGCCTGGGCAAGTCACTGTTTGCCTCAGTTTTCACATACATAAAATGAACTAGAGAAGGAAATGGTAGACCTCTCCAAGGTCTTTGCCAAGAAAGCCCCAAATGGGGTCATAAAGAGTCAGACATGACTGCAATGACTGAACAATAAGAATTATAGATAGATATATCTATATCTCTGTATTTATAGTCATACATACACATATAAACATACACAAACACACATGTTCCTTTATTGGTACTTGCTGTTTTCCTTGACAGAATGAAAGTTCCTTGAGTGCAGCAAACTTTTCCATTTTTGTCTTTGCATCTCCAGCACTTAATACAACGCTTGGCACATAGCCATAGTAAAGTGCTTGTCGGTGGATCGCCTAGAGGTGTGGTGAAGGTTCTTTGGGGGAAAATATCTCCCTTTGCTACCCTTATCTTCCCACATTTTGCAAAGACCTCTAATATTTTCATAAAATTTTGATTGCTCAGGCATTCCTTCCTTATCTCTAAATGAGCCCCAGTTCAGAGCCCACTCTTGTTGACTCAGAAATTCCATCAAGAGTTGCAGTTTCTGCACCTCAGAAGAATTATTTCTCAAGGAACAAGCTGCTCCTGCTTTCATAACCTGCCTGGCCTTTGTGTGTTATTTGGGGTGGCACAACTCAGAGAGAATGATGAAAGCAGAGGCTGAAAATCCCAGGACAGATGAAACAGACATGCACAGCAGAGTTTCATCATTTATGGTTTTCTCTTTTACTTTTTAAGGATGCAAGATCACGATTTGGCCAGCAATTTCATTGTCCTTCAAGACAAATAGGTCACATTTTATTTTTTACATTCCAAGTTTTAGTCTGAGGAGGTTGGTTGCTGAAACTTAGTTTCATGAAAGCAGGATGATCCCTTATGTTTTTCTGAATTAAAAGAAAAAAAGCACAAAACAAATCCTGAAGGTTTCTTATGATTTTTGAGCCTTTTCCACACTTTTAAGGGTTCTCAAACTTGAACTGGCTTGCCTAGATCTCTATTTCCAGAAACGCCTTTTCTGGGAGCAGGGCACCCCCAAACCTTGATGAGACTTTTTCAAGACTCTCCCCTGGGGACTGATGCAATAGAAACAAAAACAACTTAAAAAAGATACCATCAAGTTACTGAAACATAAACATTACTATGCATACATATAAGCACACAATTCTTCCACTTCCTCTGAAAGTGCTTTCTTCCTTCCCCCCTTTCAGAGTTTCTATGATCTCTCCCCTCCCCCTTTTCAGGTAACCCCTATTCTATCATTCAAAGTGCTCTAAACCATCTGTACTTTCGTCCCCCCAGCCCAAATAAGAGGGGGAACTGAAGGAAAAGTTCAAGGCAGGAACAGCCTTAGTCATTTTTTGTTTTTTAGAATTTACCTTTCAGTTCACCTTCCTTCCCTCCTGGAAGAAACAGGAGCAAGAATGCTGACCTCAAAAATCCCACTTTTGACAGCAAGAATAGTAGTGACAATTTTTTTTAGCGACCCCAGAGGGTCATTCCTCACCAATTCAGGTTCTTGAGGTCTGGGTGACATAATAGTAGTGTGGAGTTAAAAGTGAAGCAAATAGCTATTTATTCTGGTTGGCAAGGGCAGATTTTTAAGATGGATGGCAATCTACCCCAGCATGACATAAGAACCTCCTTATATACAGACTTTTAGTGTAACATTCATACGGTTAACATTACCCGAAGTAACATTGTGTGAAACAAAGAAAAGAAAGCTGGCTTTTCATAAAGCCCAGGTGATTATGTAATAAAAATAGTATACTTGGAAAAGAATGTGTATTCTTAACTCTAGTCAATAGATACTCTCACTTAATTTTTTTTTTTTTTTTTTTAATATCCCCATTGGATCAGAAGGGAGGGGAACTTGACTAGGATTCTGGAACCCTCCACCTTCAGTAGTTAAGAGGTGAGAAACATTGAAGGCTACAGTTGCAAAAGCTATTGATGTAAAATCCCTTACAGAGTATCTGGGGTTCTTGGGAGAGAGGAAGGTGACTTTGTCTGCTTCTCCCACAATTTCTCCTTTTGATTTTTCCTTGGAAGTATCACTTCAGGACTACTCAGTGTACAGGCTCGGCTGTTCAGCTGTTCGTAACAGTAAAATAGGAAACTTAGTCCAGAGAGGATATGGTGGTGACCAAACAAAAATTGGGGAAGAAATCCACAAAATCCAAAACATTCTTTTAAATATTGAATAGCCGACAACTGAACTGTAATGGGAAACATGGGAATAAAAGCAATGTGTACAAAGTAGATTTTAAACCTTACAAAAAGAGAGAATGGACAATAAAGATATAATCAGAACAAAAAGAAACAAGGGATGCATGTTAATGTCCATTTAGACAAATGGTTCCTTGTTTCCTCTTGGGTTTGTCTATTTCATGAAGTTGTCTGCTTCTGGGAGACATCTTCCTCTGGCAATTCTATGTCAAAGGCCTATGTCCTTGATCCATGTCCACAAACTGTCCAGCTCGATATGCTTAAATTCAGAGACATGCATCCCTGAATAAAAATCTTGAAATCTTTAACTGGGCTGTTTATTGACAGATTGTGAAATGGACCTTTTCACCTTGTTACGAGGGCAGATTTGTGGAGGTATTTCCTTGACCAGCTCCACATTCAAGTCATTTGTGGAGATTCTTGAGGCAATGATATTAAAATCTGTTAGTGATAAAACTTAGTATAATTTAGTAACTGGAATCTAATCAGATTGGCTTTCTAGTAATTAGTTGATATGTTGAAAACTGATTTGGGGTCAGGGAGGTGGGGAGGAAGCCATAGGAAGAACACCAGAGTAGAGCACTCATAGTTCATATGAAAGTTCATAGAATTTTTGCCTTCTTGTAACACTTGATCTTTCTATCTTTACCTGAATCCCATACATGATATAGATAATGCTACCTATAAACTAGAGGAAGAATCTCTTTTTTAGAAAAGATCCATGAGACCCTGGATATCTTTATTTCCCTTAATAGTATCAGAGAGCAAGACTTCAAATGGGGGCAGGGAGGATGATTTTAGTTTCTCTATGACTTCTAAAACAATCTTATATATAAAATTCTCAATCCAGTTTGAGAATTTGTAGACAATTACTAAAATATAGTCAAAGACTATATATCTTAGGCAATTTTCTTACAAAATTAAGAAAATAGTCACATTTTGGTATCCTACATAGATAATGGATACGTGATAGTTAACTCAAAACCCAGAAAAACACTAATCATTTACTTTAAGCCTCCAAACTAATATCTCCATCTTTCAAGGCATTGTATATTAACCCCCTAAAGCCCCTAAAGCAAAAGTAAATCTTTAAGATTGAAGTCAAGCTATAATTTCAATACAAACTCTTTCAGGTATAATTTCATAACTTCATCACATAAACCACTTCTATACTATAAGCAAACATAACTTCCCCTCTCCTTTGGCTATGTTTGTGTTGGAAAAGTTTCTCAGTAAACCAATTCAGTTTTTTAGAATTTCACAATATTTCTTTCACAGGGCCACTAAGATTTTATGACCTTGCTCAACTAGAAGGTCCCAAGGAATCTAACAAGTTTACAGATAAAGTCTGCTTTCTTGTACTTTTTCTACACAGTAAGGAGTTGTTACTTTTTTTCTTTTAAAGCAAAATATAACTAATTAGAAATGTGATAGGCTTTAAGATTCCAACAATGGACTCTAATAATTATTAATTTTCACAGCATTAAAATCAAAAGAAGAGTTAATTTTCTAATGATACAATTGCTTCATCCTCTTAACAGTATTCCTTATACAATGGTTTCCCAAAATTCACAGTAAAAGAAAATTTAGAAACCTAATAATAACATAGCAATATTATGTATTTAAAATATGAAACAAAACTTATTACCTGTCAAATGACATCGATTCAGTTGAATGAATTACTGAATTATCTTAAGTAAAAAAATCACTTCATTTATCTTACAAATTTTGATATTCTATACTGATTGCATTCAAGACTTACACAGAGCAATTTTGATCCAATTATACTTTTAGCAAAACTTATTTTTGCAATTTCTAAACATATTGCTTTAATGCCTAGTATTAAGTATATTTTCCATTAAGGCCTGATCTACTTATAGAGGGCCAAAAAATCACAATTGTCTTAATTAGAGAACACATACCACTTTAAATGAGATTAGAGTAAGCTCAGTCACATCTGGATCTATATTTGTAAATGGCATCATACAGTATCTCAATTTTCCCAAAGGCCTTATTGCCAGCACTTCAAATTATAGGGTCCACTGTTTTCAGTTAGTCTACTGCCAAAGATTTAATGTGGCAGCCCTGTATTCTCAGTCCCCTCCCATGGGGATCTTCTGAAACATGGAAATTACAGACATAAACTCTGTTAACATAGCAATGAAATTACAAATGTATATTCCTCACAAGGCATTATATATTAACCCCCTAAAGCCCCTAAAGCAAAAGCAAATCTTTAAGATTGAAGTCAAGCTATAATTTCAATACAAACTATTTCAGGTATAACTTCATAACTTCGTAAGTCATCACATAAACCACTTCTATACTATAAGCAAACATAACTTCCCCTCCCCTTTGGCTATGTTTGTGTTGGAAAACATATCCTTCCAATGGTCCTTCAAGGACAGAATTTTGGTATGCTATACTCAAATAATTCCATGTTGCAAACTCATTTTTATATTTTTCATTTGGTGAATGTTGTAACCAGATAGAATTCTATAAATTTAAAATTATACCCCATAGTTCGAGCTAGTTTCCATATCAAAAAGATTATCCAATTCAGTGAAATACAGTTCAGACGTCATGAAAAATCTCAGATCTAACATCATTTCTCCAAATAATGTTCAGATGCTTACAAATTTACAGGCATAAAAAGTTTCTCATATCCTTATCTTGATGAGATAAAAAACATTTTTCAAACCTCTTTTCCCATCAGTCCTAACTCTTATTTTACATTTGTCTGCTAACTGAGTTTGACATTCATGCTGTGTCAGTGCAAATGGATTCCAACTTTCTTTAACTTTCCACCCATTCTCCTCTTGGCTTTACTTGCTTAAATTTTCTCTCACTTTTAAAATTTTCTCAAAATTCCTTCTCTCTTTTAAAATATTCTGATCTGATATGTCATTTAATTTCACTACTTTCTCAGTTCTTCTAGTCTTTATCTCCTAATCATATCTCAATCTACCTACAGAACTAATCTTTATTCTACTGAATTTCTCCCTTGAAAATTAGCTCAAGTTGTTTTTTTTAAAATACAAAATCAATTACTTGCAATATTTTTGTTTTGGGGGTTCTTAAGAGCTGACAAGTGAATGGATTCCTACAATTTCTTTTAGGTGACTTTGCTTCTAGTTTACCTAAACAATTAAATTCTATTATGTCATTCACAGAAGAAAATACAGCAGTTGAAAATAGGAAGTCACCCCATGGCAAGCATCCTTCCACCCCACCAGTAGGGCCTCACATGAATTCCACTGTTTCCTAGTCTGTTTCTCACTTGGATGGCTGGTAGCTTCAGGAACAACCTCAGTTTTCTCAAAGTATCTGCCCACAGATGTCAACACTCTCCCTGACTATAACATTTGAGAGCAAGTTTTGTGAACTTGATTCAGGTTACAATTCTAAAGATTATTCTTCCTCTGAGACAGAAGGGAAGGAGGAAATAACTGATGGATTTTACAAAGATGGCCTCTATCTTTTGGTATAGTCATCTGCTGATAGTGAAGGGAATGGGAATTAGAAACTCAAAGAGAGAGGAGAGGGTCTGGAGCAGCTATGGGGATTGTAAGAAAAAGTCAATGCCAGGTGTTTAAAAGAGAATCCAGTGAGGGTTCATAAGCACTTGTTCATTTCAATGATGAATAAGTGAATGTATATAATATTGCTATATGCTCAGCATAATATAGAAGTAAAACATGTAATCTCTGTCTCCAAGAAGTTTAATTTAAATTTCATAAGGAAGTAAATTTTAATTTAAATGTTAATTTAAAAAATTTTTTTACTCAAGTCTAACCTCTTCATTTTAAACATGAAGAGGCAAAGACCCAGAGAGATTAAGCAATTTATTTAAATTCTCACAGATAGCAAGCGACAGAACCAAGACCAGCACTCCTTAGGACATAGTTCTCCTGGCTCTTAATTCAGTCAGCCACCTTTCCACTACATTGTACCATTGCCATTATTTGTTCAGTCTTGCCTTTCCTTCTGAGTTTCTTGAGTTCCATGAGCATGAAGGTTTGGCAAATAGAATGGATCTGGATATCCAGAGATGCCCTATGGGCTTCATGTCAGGTTTGAACTGGATCCTGTATGAAGACCTCATACAGGAAATGAAATGTGGTTTTCCCTTAGGCAACTAAGAGTGTCCATAGTGGAACAGGAAATGGCGTCCAGGTATCCTGACTTCCAACCCAGGGTAGTATGCCAACATCCATCCTACTATCTATTTATACTAGGAAAGAATGAGAAGGAAAATGGAGATGTTTGTGTGTTGTTAGATTGAGGAAAAGAAAGGAAAAGAGAGACTTAAGTTATGCAAGCTAAGAGAACCATAAAAGATAGTCAAGAGAAGCCCTATGTAGAGGGAGAGGAGAATGTTAGACTCCCCCATAGAATAATAATAACAACATATACTTATATAGAGATCTTTAAGGTTTACCAAACATTTTACATAGATACCTCATTTGACCAATCCAGTAATCCTATGAAGTAGGCACTATAATTTCCCCTATTTTACAGATGAGGAAACTGATGCTCTGAGAGACTAAATGACTTGCTCGGGTCATACAATTAGTAGGAGATTAAAGTAAGATTTGAAACCAAGCGTGCTGGATTTTAAGTCTAGTACTCTCCTCCTAGCCAGCAGCATATGGTGGTAAATGTTTAACATCCTGGTTCCCTGGAAAAAAAATTGCATGCAAGACACTCTTTTAAGTTTAATCAACATTATTAACATTTTCTCTGTCTTAACTCTACTTATCTGTAGACAATTAATGAAACAAAAAATCAAACCCTCATATATAATATTTGCTGGTTCTCGAGGTATGAATAGGTACACAAAAAATTTCCCAACTAATTAGCTCTCCCAAGCTGGATCAGGTAATCAATGGTCAATCCACACAAATGTATTCAGCACCTACTTTGTGTCAGCAATAATACCAGGGACGGGTAATACAATGCTAACAGTAAAACAGTCCTTATTCTGGAAAGGTAGTCCCTGAAGGTAAAGCATTTTTGCATTTTTTCCTTTGTATCTTTGGTGTTTTGCATACAGTTGGCACTTAATAAATATTTTTCTTTAAAAAATTAAATTGAATACCAGACTTGAGTGGCCCCAGTTTAGGAAAGTGATGCAATTATCAGTAGTATAAAGCAGGTACTGTAGACACTCCCTCATATATTACCACTCCAGCTGGAGATAGTATGAATCTATACACTGATCCAAGACGATTTGAATCAGAACCAAAATCAGTAAAAGATTATTAACATGCAAGAGTAAAACTGAGTCACTTCCCTAATTAAAAGGAACCTGGCTGCCATTCCTACCAAACCCAGGAAGGAGAAGGTGACGGCCTTGTTTTTATTATAATTGCCTTCTTGGCACAAATGGCACTCCTATCTTTTCAAAAAAGGGAATTGCTTATCTTTCATGCCTTAGAATAGATATGACTTGGATGTCTGCCTCAGAATTAGTTGATAACAGGATGTGGGGCAGTGAGGTCACAGTAGAGATGAATGAACCAGCCTGAAAAGAAGGCAGACTCTCCTTGAGCCAGAAGCAGCTCCTACACCACAAGACAGGCCTGAGTGGATCACCAAAGCATCCAGAAGGAAATGGTCTGGAATCTCAGGCATGAGGGGTTTCATTTCCTTCCCATCAGTGATCTAGAGGCAGTGGGATATAGGAGGAGGAAAAAAGGACTTGGAGACAGAAGAGATGTGGATTCAGTTCCAGTATCCCAAATTGACCATTTGTGTGACCTTGGGAAAGGCAGTTAACCTTCGAACCTTCAGTCACCTCATCTAAAATGGACTAATCCCCATAGTGGCTCCTACAGGGCTGTTTTAAGACTCAGATAAAATGATCAACAAGGATGTATTTTGTGCCTGGTGTTGTGCAGCCCTGGAATAAAAAGACAAGGAATTCACACTCTGTAAACTGCTCAGTAAATGGCTCTTATTAGTTGGCCTGCTGGAGACAGGCCCTTGTCACAGAAAAAAACCATTCTTCTCCATTTGCCTCTTTCTCATCCTCCTTCTAGGACACAAGTGCAGTGGCCATTCATGGCCCAGTTCCAGTATTAATCAGGGCAGAAGCTTTCATCTGCTCTGTTTTTCTGACCTGAGCTGGTTCATCCTAACAGGCAGCCTTCCGGCAAGAAATTTGTCATATTGGTGCTGGACCTAGTGAAGACACCTGATGGGCTGTAGGCCTTCAGCAGCTCACAACTCCCAAACTCCTGAAATCCCCTAGCCTGAGCGCCCCTCGCAGCAGAGACTATGGGCTACAATATGGCAATCTTGCCACATTGTCTTGACTGGGCTCAACATAGTGGCACGTGCGAAGACAAGGAAGCTATGCCCAACTGGATCATCACTGTGTCTTTGCTGGATATGTTCTCTATGCTATTGTTAAGTAAACTTATTTTTGCTCAGTGTTAGATGACCTCAGCATTGACAAACTGGTAAATGTTTAACAACTGGCTTTCCAGAGGGGAATGCATATAGGACACACTTTTTAAGTTAATAATTTGCATTATTAGCATTTACTTCTTCCCTTTCTTAAGTTTAGAAAATCAGCAAAACAATAAATCATTTGCCAGTTTCCAACAAGTAAGCTGAAAATTTAACAATAGGCTTTCTTGAGTCAGTTTGAAATGATTCCAACATGCTCCTGTCTAATAGTATCTTACTGTGTTCCAACCCCAAATGGGAGCATCCTGATTGGCCTGAGTCAGGTCAATGCCCAAAAGGGAGATGATAAGACCATTAAGAAAGAGATTATAGAGAAGGGAGGTCCAGGATCAAATCCTGAGGTCCACCCTTAGGATGCAAACAAGGCAGGACGTAATGAGTGATCCAAGAAAGGAGGCTAAGAAAGAATAGACATGGAGAAGGAAAATCAAGAGAGTACAGTGTCATGAAAACCCAGAAAGGAGAGAGTATCTAGGGGGAGTTAATAATCCACAGTTTCACAACTGCAAAGAATCTGGGTTTGTCATGGGACAAGAATGAGGAATTACTCATGTACAGACTGGGGACTCCAATGATATCCTTGAGAGAAGGCTGAGAGAACACAAAGAAGGCCCTGGCAGGTTGAAGCACTTCCTGTGTCATACTTATGAGAGGACATGGAGAAGAGTTTCACGGGGTGGGCAGGTGTGGATGGGGTAAGAGCTACATCATTAAAGGGAACTTCCACATTTTTCAGATTACCACTACCCTGGAGTATTGAAGTACTACTCATTCAAAACTGTTGTGCATATAAATAAAATAAACTATTTAAAACACATTGTAATCAGAAAGTGTTACATCAACTTAAAAGGAACTTGATTAAAGGGAACTTCCACATTTTTCAGATTACCTCTACACTGGAGTATTGGAGTACTATCCATTCAATACTGTTGTTGTGTAGGTAAATAAAATAAGCTCTATAAAATATGTTGTAGTCAGAAAGTGTTATATCAACTTGAGCTATAGTTGATATATATCAACTATGTATATATATATATACATAGTTGATATATATAAGATATAGTTGTTCTTATTATTATAGGAAGTGTGGAGTCATTGACCTGGATTCAAGGCCAGCCTCTGACACAACCTTGTTGTGTGATCTTAGACAAGTTATTTAACCTCTCAGTACTGTAGGCAGCATTCTAAGACTATAAATTGTAGAAAAGGTGCTGGCCTTCATTGGTAGAAGAAATTTCCTCACCAGAGAATGCCTTCTTCCAATGACATCATGTCTTGCTAAAAAAAGCTGTAAAAATTGTGAAGACACACACAGCCTCTTTTGAATCATCCTGACATCTGTTTAAAAGCAATTGGTTATTTTCTGCTCATCAAAGTACTTCTCACCATTCATTCATTCAGTTGGTCAATAAAAATTTATTAAGCACCTACTCTGTGCCAAGCTTTGAGCTAAGATCTAAGAATGCAAAGAAAGGTAATAGATTACCCAGTTGATAAATGGTCAAAGGATATGAACAGGCAGTTTTCAGAGGAAGAAATTAAAGATATCTATCATCATATGAAAAAATGCTCTAAATCACTACTGATTAGAGAGATGCAAATCAAAACAACTCTGAGTTACAACATCACACCTATCAGATTAGCAAACATGACAGAACAGGAAGATGATAAATGCTGGAGAGGATGTGGGAGAATTGGAACATTAATTCATTGTTTGTAGAGCTGTGAGATGATCCAACCATTCTGGAGAGCAGTTTGAACTGTACCCAAAGGGCTACAAAAATATGCATAGCCTTTGACCCAGCAATGGCGCTTCTAGGACTGTATCCCCAAGAGATCATAAAAATGGGAAAGGGTCCCACATGTACAAAAATATTTATAGCAGCACTATTTGTGGTAGCCAAAAACTGGAAATCAAGGGGATGCCCATCAATTGGGGAATGGCTGAACAAGCTGTGGTATATGAATGTAATGGAATACTATTGCACTATAAGGAATGATGAACAGGAAGACTTCAGAGAGGCCTGGAAAGACTTATATGAACTAATGCTGAGTGAAAGGAGCAGAACCAGGAGAACTTTGTGCACAGCAACGACCACAGTATGTAAGAGTTTCTTCTGGTAGACTTGGAACATCATTGCAATGCAAGGACTTAAAAAATATTCCCAGTGGTCTTTTAAGGCAAAATGCCTTCCACATCCAGAGGAAGAACTATGGAATTCAATCACAGAATGTAGCAGATCTGTGTGTGTGTGTGTGTGTGTGTGTGTGTGTGTGCCCAAAGTTTAAAGATGGAAGGTTTTGTTTGAGGAACAAGGAAACATTGGCTGGGAGACCATTGTCACTGTATTAAAGAAAATAGGAAATGATGGGGGAAGTGTCAGGTGTAAGAAGACTGGAAAGATGGAGGGAGATCAGGTCATGTAGGTCATTAAACATCAAACAGAGTATTTTATATTTGGTCCTGGATGTGATGGGGAACATATGGACTTTATGAAATAGAGGGAGCGATGTGGTCTCTGACATGTGCTTACATACTAAACTTTTCTTTTTCTTCCCTCACTTCACAGTATTTTTTTTCTAGTTACATGTAAAGATAGTTTTCAACATTTACTTTTATAAGATTTTGAGTTTCAATTTTTTTTTCTCCCTCTCTCCCTCCTGCTCCTCCTCCCTCCCCAAGATGGCAAGCAATCTTATATAGGCTATACATGTACAATCGTATTAAACGTTTCCACATTTGTCATGTTGTGAAAGAAGAATCAGAACAAAAGGGAAAAATCACAAGAAAGAAAAAAAGAGAGAGAAAATAATATATTTCGATCTGCATTCAGACTCTATAGTTCTTTCTTTGGATGTGGATAGCGTTTTCCATTATGAATCTTTTAGAATTGTCTTAGGTCCCTGTATTGCTGAGAAGAATTAAGTCTATCAAAGTTATCACATGATGTTGCTGTTACTGTGTACAATGTTCTCCTGGTTCTGCTCACTTCACTCAGCATCAGTTCATGTCTTTCCAGGCTTTTCTGAAGTCCACCTGCTCATCATTTTTTATGGAACAATAATATTTCATTACATTCATATATCACAACTTGTTCAGCCATTCCCCAATTGATGGACATCCTTCAATTTCTAATTCTTAGCTAGCATAAAAAAACTGTTATAAATATTTTTGCATATGTGGGTCCTTTTCCATTTTTTATGTTCTCTTTGGGATACAGACCTAGGAGTAGTATTGCTGGATCAAAGGGTATGCATTTTTATAGCCCTTTGGACATAGTTTCTGATTGCTCTCCAGAATGCATACCAAACTTTGCTGACAGTACTTCTGGATAACTTATTCCTGTTAAGCTTTGGCATACTTGGGGGATGGGGAGAAGACAAGTAGGCAACTAGCTGAGTATATTTCAAAGAATGACTCGTCATTCTCCTTCCTGCAATACTCCCTTTGTTCTAACTGTAAGATATATAGATCCCAGTCCATCATCCTTTCAACAATCATTTACTAAGTGTATCCTATGGAGAGGGGCTCAGTGCCTTAGGGAGGGGTGGGGTGCATCGGTACACTCCCATCCCTTATCACCCACATGCTCTGACTGGTGTAGGCAGCACCTGGTTTAGGATTTACAGATTTCATGGCTTGCTCTGATGTCAAAGAATCCAGATGGTTACTTATGAGAGGAAGTGTCTGGTGAAGTTCAAAGAAGGAAGGAGGGTCTGGGAGCTCTCCTTCCTATTAATCCCTCACTTCTCTTAACTACAATTTTAAAAAATAATTTCATTTTAAAATGTTTTCTTAATACCCTTTTTTTTTTTACATTTCTGTCTCTTCTGAATCTCTTCCTTCTCTCCTGCCCCAATAGAACTGTCCCTTACAAAGGAAAAGTTGATAAAAACAAATCAATACATTGGTCATATCTGACAAAATATGTATGCCTCATTCAGCACCTATAGCCCCCTACCTCCCTGGAAAGAAAGTGGAGGTATGTTTCACTGAAAGTATTCTGAAGTCAAGATTCCTCATATCCTGTTTTCATGAGACAAACCTGGCCAACCTGAACCCCACAACCCCTACCAACACTATCACAATCCAATCCCCTCTTAAAGTGCTAGGAAGGAGTGATGCTGAAATCTGAACTTCCCCAAGTC
This sequence comes from Bettongia penicillata ogilbyi, assembly GCA_023548195.1. Classification (NCBI taxonomy): domain Eukaryota; kingdom Metazoa; phylum Chordata; class Mammalia; order Diprotodontia; family Potoroidae; genus Bettongia; species Bettongia penicillata. The sequence goes on along the minus strand of JAJHZJ010000314.1, from coordinate 26,718,936 downwards.
CAATCTTTTAGTCCCTCTTCAGGATTGAATCCAGACCTCTGCCCTAGTTGTAATGATTTTGAACCTACCACCTCTGAACGTAAGTTAATTTTTACAAAATCACATTTGTGACTCACATGCTACGTGTGTGTGTGTGTGTGTGTGTGTGTGTGTTACATTGGAAGGGGGCCTGGATGTAGAATCAGAGGGACTAGGTTCAAATTCAACCTCTGACACTTATTATCTATATATATAGCTCAGCTCCCACTCCAGGGAAGGGGAGGAAAAGCCCCAAGCTGCTTACCTTAAGAAAGACAAGATCAGTTAGACTGAAAGTCAGGCTATATTTGTGGCATTAGATAAGTTACTTAAGGTTGGACCTTGACTTGCTCTCTTAGAGAGACTATGGAGTATTTGTGGATGTTCCATAACGGGTTCTGAGCAGCCAGCCAGCCATGGTGATACTCCAAAGAGCAAGGAGTGACCTTTGGGGGCTGCCTTCAGCAGTAGCTGAGACAAGGACTTTGCCATTTGTGAATTTAGTGGGCAGATAAGTAGGAAGGAATTGAGTAGGAATTGAATTAAATGGAGTCAAGTCTCTCCAGAGATGGAAGTAGTAAAGCAAGAGTATGCCCCTGAGGTATTAGAAAACACAGCATTTGTGTTGTGTTCTTGTCATATATTCAAAGTCAATATCCCTTTGTAAAAACTACCTGATATTAAATGGTTAAATGGAACTAGGGTACCCGTCACAAGTCATAGTCCTCTCACAATGGGAAGGACACAACCTGTAGGGGCTCAAGCAGGCGGCAATAGTAAAGAGACGCTCTCATGTCCTTATCCAGGTAAACAACTTATACTTGCATTTAATTTCCTGGGCCCAGGAAAGGAAAGGCTTTGATCTCTTAGGATTCCTAGTTTCGCTTCCAGCACCACTCTTGGTTATCACACACGTCTTCCTACCAACCGTACTTTTCCAGGCAGTATCCCATCATCCCTTATCTTACTTTGTCTTCCTGATCTTCATTCTCTCAAACCTCTCTACCACCCCCACACACTCCATTAGCCACAGTCAAGTTAACCTGAAATGAAGTCAGTGGGTTAATCTGTAGGCTGGCTAACTTATGTGGGAGATTTGGGTGGAGTTGATCCTCGTGGAACTCATTAATTATATATCCCATGAAGTAGGTGGGTGCTGCCTCATTTTTCACCTACAATTTTCAGCATATTTTGCAGGCACCTTTTGAGCCCAGTTAGACAGGTAAACAGGGCTTCTCATTCCAGAAGGCTAAATGAAACCAGGTCAGGTTGATAAGCAATCAAGTGACCATTTTACCAAGAATTTACAAACTAGAAACTCGTTGGAGTCTGTACCTGCCAAAAGGGCATTGTATGACTCCCTCCCAAGGGATCCTTCCCAATGCTAATGATAACTCATATCATCTGGAAAATGAGTTTAGACATTAAACTAAAATTTATTTTTGAATTTGATCAATATGTTTTGTTTTTTTATCACCTTCATTTCACCTATATTGTCAAATATATCCTTTCCTCTCCTCTCCCCAGAGTGCCATCCCTTGTAACAATTAGAAACAATTCAATGGAACTAAGCAACACATTAATTGAGTCTGACAGAATACATGTTTCACACCCAAGGTTCCCTCTCTCTAAAAAAACACCAAAAGCAATTCAATTTTAAAAGAATCGATAAGATGTAGCAGGAAGAGTGTTGGGACTATAGTCAGAACAGTTCAAATCTTGCCTCAAACATGATCATAATTGTATGACGTCTGCCTACAGAGCCTCAGTTTCTTTATCTGTAAAATACTTGCAATGTCTACCTTATATTCTCGTTGTGAAGAAAGAACTTTGCAAATCCGAAAGGACTATAGAAGTGTGATCTATGATTAGCCAGTAAGTGCAACCACCCGCATTGATGACCATGGTCTTTCTCTAGCTAAAACCTTGGTGGAAATGTGAAAATGAGCCATATAATTTACACAACACTGCAGAATTGTAGGATGCAAGCTATAATAAGCCATACCCCACCTCATTTATTGTTTCTTCTTTGCAGACTATCGTGCTTAGTAAGGATGGGATGAAAAGGGTGGGGATACAAAGAAAGATGAAAAGTAGTCCCCATCTTTGGGGAGCTTACATTGTGATAAAATAAGGATTTTTAAAGTGTCAGTATGGTGCTAGGCATTGGGGTCTCAAAGACAAAACAACACCGAAACAGCCCCTGTCCTCACATAACTGATATTCTACACACAAACTTGCTTTCTGGAACTCGACATTCCAACTCTTATTCTTATGCTCTTGCACTGTTCCTCATGCCTAGGCTCTCATCTTAGTTGACTTGGTTTCCTTCTAGGCTCAGCTCAAATTCTACCTTCTATAGGACATCTCTCCCAGACCCCAACCTGCCAACACACCTTCCTCTTTCAGAATCCCTTAATCTATTCTATCTCTCCTATGTAGCCAGTTATTTACATGCTATCTATTCCATTAGAATATAAGTTCCTTGAGGGCAAGGACCATTTTTTTGTATCCTCTTCAATTAGATAATGCTTAGCACATAGGGAAGTATATTTGTTGACAATCTAGTGTCAACCATTAAGTACATGCATAATCATTTAAAGAAGGGAGTAGGACAAAAATCTTTGCAGAGTAACAACCTTGCAAATGACCAGATTTGGCCTTTGGATGGAGCATTATTTTTAAGACTGATTTCTTTTGCTATTGGTTGGGGTTAGGGAGGGTTGCTAAGCAACAGTCCTCATTCCCTGCTGGCCTTCTGCCATCATTCCCTTCTAGTGCGGTGGTTGAAGCATTACTATGGTGATGAAAGCGTTCCTCTCAAAGGGCTGCTTGGAGCACTCTGAAGAGGGCTCTGTTCTGAGGTGAGACTGGGGCATTCCTCTGGTGAGAATTACTCTCCAGATGAAAGGCTGGTGGGTGTCAGACTGAGGATATGAGCTGTGGCTTAGTCCTGTTGCTCTCTTCCTTGAGCAGACAATTTAGAAACAACAGCACGACTACCAAAAAGATGTGGCACAAACAGACCTCTGTTTCATGCTTTTCACTGGGACCATGTGGCTCCTTTTCATTAAGGCATCTTTTTTTTTTCTCCTTTGAGTTCAGCTTTTGAACTGTCTCCATGATGGGAACTCAGGCTGTGAACTAGTCATTGGAATTTGCTAATCATAAAATTGGGCTGAATGAAATGAGTCAAGACCCCACCGCAGGGATGGCATCTGGTCACTGAGCCTTCAGCATAGCATTTCTGGTCTGGTGCATACTAAGCAAGTCACTGAGTCCCTCAGTAACTCCTCTGCACCTCTCCCCCCGGAACCAACTCACTGGAGGCTCAGGTCCCCTTGGCTAACAGATGAGACCAAGACTTTTCCAAAGTTTGTCAAAGTTTTCCTGGGACAGGGAATGCACTAGCATGACATTCAAGGACAAGATAGAGACAGGGGACAGGAAAGGAGATGAGACAAGAGAGAAAATAACTTGAAAAAGGCAAAATGCAGAGCCAGGAAAGAAATGGAGCTGCTGAATCTGTTTCTGGTTTTTGTCATCTCACTACACAATTTTTCAATTATATAGAAAGTCTTTTTTTTAAAGCAAGAAAGAAATCAACTTTTAATGAACTCTCAAGCTAAATATTTACTGTAGGAAAACCCCAAGCATTCAAGAGGAAAATGAGATGCCATGCAAAGAATGGCAGTATTAGCAATGTAAAAGGAGACTTTTCTAGGCAAGCACAAAGTTTTCACAGCCTTAATCCATGTAACAAGTTTACACAAGGCTACTTATGTTCCTTCTTTGCAGGAATGGAATTTCCTCCCCTTCCATTCTTTCTGAGACCATCTCTGAGTGATACTAGTGCTATCTGGTCAATAATGATGTCAGTGGGAACAGACTTAAAGGTCAGGGCTAAGAACTTCTTCTGTTTTTCAGTGACCAGAAGCCTGAAGCCTAAAATCAAGGAAGCAATTTATGTCATGTAATGATAAGGTCTTGTTTAATTTCTTCTCCCATAATTTAGAAAGCTGTTTGTACTGGTTTCCCTGCCTCAAGTCTTTTTTTCACTCCAATTTTCCTAAAGTGCAGATCTGACTGTGTTACTCCCTTCCTATTCAAGAAGTTTCAGTGGCTCCCTACTACCTTCCAGAGCAGGGGTTCTTGGGATCCATAGATTCCCAATGCTCTTTGAAAAGATTTTAGGGGCTCCATGGACAAAAAAAATTACATCTTTATTTTCCAAATCTCTAACTGAAATCTAGTATTTCCTTTCATAATTTAAAGACATTCTAAGAAGAGATCCAAAGGCAATTGGTCCAAACTGCCAAAGAGATCTGTGACACACAGAAATATTAAGAACCCCTGCTGTAGGGTCAAATATAGATTACTCTTGGCATTTTAAATGCTTCATAACCAGATCCCATCCTACCTTTCTAGCCTTCTTACTCACTACTCCCCTCCATGTACTCTACAATCTAGTGATATTGAGGACAGTTTGCTTGTCCTCAAATGTTTCATCTCCCACCTCTGTGCCTTTGCCTAGGATGCTTCTGGTACCTACAATGCTTCCACTCTCTTTCACCTCCTAGAATCGTGGCTTCCTTCAATACCCAGTTCAAATACCACCTGCTACAGGAGAGCTCCTCCAGTCCCCCAGATGCTGGCATCTGCCTCTTTATGGTTCCCTTGATCTGCTCTGGATGGGACATCCTTATGCTTTTTGTCTCCCCAGAACATAGCACTGTGTCTGACATTCAATAAATACTTTTTGATTGATTGCTTCCATTGCAGCTTGCTTTTCTAATCACTCTGAAGTGGAGTGTATGTGTGTGTGTGCGTGTGTGTATGTGTGTGTGTGTGTGTGTGTGTGTGTGTGTGTGTGTGTGTGTGTGTGTGTGTGTGTGTGTGTGTGTAAAGACAGGGGAATAATGGGGGTAAAAATATTCTCCCTCAAATTCTTCTTTCAATGGGACAGATTGTTTCTCACAAGAATTGTACTGAAAACTAGAGATGGAAGAGGTTAATCCTCTTCCTCCCTTTTTTCCTTCTTTCTTTCTTTTATTCATTTTTTCTTCCTTTACTATTTCTATTCTTTCTTTTCTCTCTCCTCTCTTCCTTCCTCTCTCCCTGCTTTTTTCCTTCTTTTCTTTCATTGTCTCTCTTTACTTCTCTTTGTTTTCTTTCTTTCTTCCTTTTATCTTCTTTCCTTCCTTCTTTTTTCTTCCTTTCTTCCTTTCTGCTTTCTTCTTTTCTCTCTTCCTTCCTTCCTTCCTTCCTTCCTTCTCTCTTGCTTTCTTCCTTCCTTCTCTCTTGTTTTCTTCCTTCCTTCTCTCTTGCTTTCTTCCTTCCTTCTCTCTTCCTTCCTTCCTTCCTTCTTTCTTTCTTTCTTTCTTTCTTTCTTTCTTTCTTTCTTTCTTTCTTTCTTTCTTTCTTTCTTTCTTTCTTTCTGTCTGTCTTTCTTCCTTTCTTCCTTTTCACAGCATTTATTAAGTTCCTACTAAGTATAATTTTGGGACAGTTAGGTGTCAGAATGGATATGGGGCTGGGCCTGGAGTCAGGAAGACTCATCTTCATGAGTTCAAATGCAACCTCAAACACTTTCTAGCTGTGTGGCCCTGGTTAAGTCACTTAATCCCATTTGCCTCAGTTTTCTCATTTGTAAAATGAACTGGAGAAGAAAATGACAAACGCCTCTAGGACCTCTGCCAAGAAAATCCCAAATGAGATCACAAAGAGTCAGACATGGCTGAAACAACAAGAATATGTAATGTACTAAGAACTGAGGGAATGCCAAGGAAAGAAGAACCCAGGCCACTAGGTATGAAGTGCTGGGAGACGAGATGAGAGAGGGTTTATAACAGAGGAGAGTCAAAGAAGGTTTCTCAAAGGAATTGGCATTTGGACTGGGCCTTCAAAGATGTCAATGGGCAGTAAGTGCCTGTGATGTCTAAGTGCCTAAAGATGTCATGTTCTTGGTGGGTGGCATGGAATGGAATGGCCCAGTTTAGCTGTAGCATAGAATATTTGAAAGGAGTGATGTGAGATGAGTAGATTGGGTCTTGGTTGCATAGGGCCTGGATTGTCAGGTTAAAGAGTTTAAACATGACTCAGAGGGCCAAAGGGATCACTATTTGGGTCTGTGTTGAAGGGGACATCAGAGTTATTTCTGGTGTTTTAACAGAGCACCTTGGTGGCCCAGGGGATAGGTTGCTGTGTTTAGAATGAAGCAGATTTCTCCCAAAGCCTTCCTTCATTGTGAGTTTGGAACTATCCAGGTAACTCTTCATTTCCATCGTGACCACTACTTGGCTTCAACTCCAGATACATCATTTCCCCAAGTCAGGCACTCCCTGGTTTCCCAATCCCTTTTTAGCTTCTTTTTGTGTAATGTCTTTTTGTATGCTCTTTGACTCTCTTTCTTTTTCTTATATGTATTCTTAACACTTGGCATAATACCTGGCACATAATGGACACAATAAATGTTAATTGACTAACTGAAGAAAATCTGACTTCAAATATGATCACAGGCACTTACTAGCTATGTGACCTTGGGCAAGTCACTTAGCCTCTTTGGCCTTAATTTTCTAAATCCTACTTCCCAGAGTTGTAAGGATCAAATGAGATAGTAGTTATAGAGCACTTTACATAATATTTGGCACAGAGCAAGTACTTAATAAATGATTGTTTCCTTCCTTCCCACTGTCAGCCATTGGTCAGAAAAAGAAAACACTTCCTGTATAGGAAGAATACCTCATTGTTTTATATGGTCTGAAGTGGGAGACCACATTTTAATAAAATCAAGAAGGAAGTACAACTCTCAAGAATAAAACATCTCTTTTAAGAGGTACTGTAGAAAGAAAAATGTATAAAACAGTGTTGACCCCTAGGGTAAGGAAAACCATCCTTGCCAGATAGAGAATTTATGCCAGGTTCCCCAGCTTAAGAATTTAAGATCAGACTCAGATCACTGGGTGTTCAAGTTCATTTAACCCTCTTGGCCAAAAAGATTTTATTTTTTGAAGTTTAAAGGGCATTGTTTAAAGCTTCAGTAAGTTTCTTGGACGCATAAAAGCTCCTCAAAACAATATTGTGATACTATAAGTTTAAACACATGGATTAAATTTCCCTTAATACACATGGTTGTTTTTCTTTTTAATGAAGGAAGAAGTACTTGGATTACGTGAGTTTTGGGATTTTATCAAACTCCAAACATTTAAAAAACTTCCTTCCTTCTCATGAAGCCAAGATGTCTGAAGCTTCCCATCTAGGTTTGCAAACAATGTATTTTCAAAACACATCCTCTAGAACACAATAAAAGATAAATTCATGCACTCATTTGTTACCATCCGGCTCAATAGCCCTGAATGAACTATGATCATTCATCAATCTGTATCACACAATAAGAAAAAATATTTGAAAACTTCATCATCTACACAGCTGTTCTAAAGACAGTTTGACTACTCTCTTCTCTACAGTATTCCTTTCTCTAAGTTTCTGAGATGCTGCTCTCCCCTGTCTTAGCACACCTTTTTCCACTTTCTTTGCTGTGTCTTCATCTGCTAATCCCAAATGTCCCCCAAGACTCTGTCCTGACCTTTTTCTCTTCTCTTTCTATACTATTTCACTTGATGATCTCATTTACTCCCATGGACTCAATTATCATTTCTATGCTGATGATTTCTAGATGCATTTATCCAGCCCTAACCTCTCCCCAGATCTCCATTCTAACATCCCTAACTGCCTATTAGACATTGTTAACTGTATGATATTTTAATCTTAAGAGATGTCTTAAACTCAACATGTCCAAAATTGAACTCATCATTGTTTTCCCTAAACCCGTTTTCTTTTCTAACATCTCTGTGACTGTCTGCGGTATAACCATCCTCAAAGGCATAATCTAAGTATAAGCCTTGACTCCTCATGCTCTCTGATCTCCCATATCCAAACTGTTCTCAAGTCCTATCAATTCTACCTTTGCAGCATCTCACATTTATGCCCCCTTTTCTCCACCTTCCACAAGAACCCTTTCCCTATTCTCTTTAATGTGAGGACCTTCTTTCTATTAATTGTCTCCAAGTTATCCAATATATCGTGTTTGTAAGTGGTTGTTAGCACATTATCTCCTCCATCAGACCGAGTTTCTGAGAGCAGGGATTGTTTTTTTGCCTCTCTTTGTATCCCCAGCACTTAGGACAGTGCCTGGCACATAGTAGGTGCTTAATAAATGTTTACTAAGTCAGTGCAGTCCATTGTCCATGCATTTGAGTGACTCTGATACCCTAGATTCTTGAGGGAATAAAGAAAACAAAGGTCACAATAAGGTCCACAAAATTCCAGTATAATCACAAAATTGGAAATGGGCAATAATATATAGAGGAAAGGGGAAATGAATTTGGAAAAAGATTCTGCGAAATTAATTAGCTTACAGATTAATGTTCATTTACTCTTCACAGAGTGCTCAAAAAAGAGATTGATTTTACATGATATAGAAAACTTTTCTGTTACTTATCAGTTGGGAGAAACCAGTACCAACAATAGCGTAATTAATTTGGAGCCTTGGAATCAAAAATTTCAGAAGCAGTCTCTTTATAAACTCCTCTATTTGATAACAAGACTGTGAAAACAAACACCTTTGAAAGTCCTAAGAACTCTTATCATTGAGATGTCCATTCATGATTCCAAAGGACCAATGATGAAGCTCATTTTCCACTCCCTGACAGAAGATAGACCTGGGCACAAAATCAGACATAGATTTTTTTGGACCCAATCAATGAGAGGATGTGTTTCACTTAGTTATGCGTGTTTGTTACAAGGATATTTTTTCTTTTAATCATGGGAGAGAAAAATAATTTTTTGTTCATTGAAAAATAAGAAAAATGAGATAGATTAAGGTCCTGCATAAGTATCAGTTGTTCTTATTTTTATAGAGGAAGAAAGAAAAAGGGAAAGGGAATTAGTTTCAATGACAGCTGATCCAAGGTTGGGAGTAAGGAGGTAAAAGGTTCCCTGTTGATGGTCTCAAGAGGTGGAAACAGTTGCAGTCTATTTTCTTTTCCTCCCAACATTCTCTCTGCCCATTCTCAATCATTGCAGCAGCCACTCTCCTCAATCAAGCTATGCCCAAGAAATCACATACTGTCCCAAGCACATTGATTATTTGTTACTGCTTCTGGGGGAAAAGGATCTAGGTGGTTTGGGGTGGACCTTTTAAGAAAAAAACACGTGTGTATTTAGGAATTTTTCATTGCTAAATTTCATTACTTGGAAAGTAAATTTGAAGAGATTACATATACCTGCCAGATTTAGAATAAGCATTCACTTGTAAATTTATCAACAAATGTCCCGGAGATATAATTACAAGTACTTTTAAAAGGTTTCCAAAGTCATTCTATGTAAAAGGTTTCACTTATCCCTCTTCCTCCTTCTCTGTATATTTCTTTCCCTTTCCTTTTCTTCAAGTTTTGGAAGCCCTCTTGGTATCTGGGAGGCAATGTGATACAATGAAGAGCATGTGGAATATGGATTTGGGGTTCTCAGGTTAAATTCTTGGAGTCACTCTACTTCTCAGGGCTCAGTTTCTTCATCTGTAAAATAAGGAGATCTGTTCTAGACCTATGGTCAGATATCATTCCAATGCATGGGATTTGTTGCGTTCCTTCCAGGGCCTTCATTGTGGGATCAGGTCCAAGTTGACCAGGCTTCACTCCCCTTCTGCCTATGTTTCTGACTTCCCAGGCTTTGCCATCATGCCCCAACACAGGTATTTTCTTCCTTTCTTCCTTTTATGTGTTATCATCCTCTCTTAGAATATGTAAGCTTCTGGAGGGCAGACTATTTTTTTCCGCTTATATTTGTACCCTCAGGACTTACCTGGCACATGGTGTTTGTTGCTTTCTTGTCAGCCTTTCTGGTGTCAAAAGCTCTCACTTAACACGAAGGCTTGATACAGTTTGGGGGATCTTACAATTCTCTTTCTCATTACTCCCAACCAGAAAATTAGAAAACATATTAGTTGACACCATTCTCTACACTGGTCATCAGTTCCTCTTACAAGTGTAGGCTTCACAAAATCTAACAGAAGAACATTTATTTTCAGGTCAAAACTTAAAACAAAGAATTTCTATCAGAGCCTTGGGAAACAACAGCAAGCACCCTGAATAGAATGTCACAGGGAAGAGGGTCTCTGAAGTCTCTAACTGTCGGCTCGGCTCGGCAGGATGTTGTTTTAGGTGAAGAGAAAGGTTGTCAGCTGCAGGGCAGATGACAAGATGTCACTGAACAATCAATCACATCTGACCTGGATCTGAGCTGCATTGTAAAAATGGCCCTTTTAGAAGCTAGTCATACCAAAACACAGGTCTGACTATATCATTCTCCCCTTCCCTTCCCCCAAATCAATTAACAGTGGCTCCCTATTGGATCATATATAAAATTCCCTGGTGCTCAAAGGCCTCCCTAACCTGCCCCACCTCACTTTTCCAGTCTTCTTATACCTATCCCTCCCCCTTCCCAGTTCCCTTAGTACTCTGTGATCAGTGACACTGGACTCTTGACTGTTCCTCACATAAGACATTCCATCTCTATTACATTATCAATATCCAAATTAACTGTAAAGGACATATGAAGAAAGATGCTATCTGCATCCAGAGAAAGAACTAATAAATAGAAGTTTATATAAAATAATTATATATACACATACAATATGTATATACATATACACATATATGTACGTATATATACACACACCTATTTATGTCTAATGGTAGCTATCTCTAGTGCTGGGGGGAAGGGAGAAGGAAAAGAGGAAAAAAAAGAAATGTCCATAGTTACTTTATTATATATTTAAAAGGAATAGCAAGTTGAATATGATTTTTAGTTTCATGTGCAATCATCTTTTTTATTATACTGAGTTACGGAAATGCATTCTTTATTCCATAAATTAAAAATAAAATAAATAAATGTGGAGGGGAAAATACCAATACATTTCATCCCAAAACTCTGGACATTTTTACTGACTTTTCCCTGCCTGGATTCTCTTCCTTTTCTCTGTCTCCTGGCTTCTCTGACTTCAAGTCCCAGCTAAAAACTCACCTGCTAGAGGAGGTGATTCCCCCTTATTGTGTATGTCTTCCTTATGTTGATTATCTCCAATTTACCCTGTAACTATAGTTGTTTGCATGGGCAGCTAGGTAGTGCAGTTGATACAGCACCAGTGCAGGAGTCAGGAGGACCTGAGTTCAAATCTCACCTCAGACACTTGACACTCACTAGCTGTGTGACCTTGGGCAAGTCACTTAACCCCAATTGCCTCATCCTGGGACATCTCTAGTCATCCTGATGAATATCTGGTCACTGGATTCAGATGGCTCTGGAGGAGAAGTGAGGCTTGTGACCTGCACAGCCCTCCCTCACTCAAAAACAAAGTCAAGTGCAAGTCATGTCATCATTTCTCTGATGGCATGGTCTTATTCAGCAACAAAGGATGAATGCACACAGTTGTTTGCATGCTTTCTCTCCTGCTAGAATGTGAGTTCCTTGATGATAGAGAATCCCTTCTCCTTTCTTAGTGTACCTGGTACTTAGCATAGTGCCTGTCACATTCTAGGCACAGAAGGATTTATTGACTGAGTGACTTACTGCAGTTTGTTTTGCTTGGGGAGTTCTACAGAGTGGCCAGTATATTGGAATAATAGCCCAGAAGACTTGAGATTACATCTGGCCTCTGACACTTTTTTGTGTATCCATAGGCAGCTCACTTCAACTATCTGAGCCTCAGCTTTGCCTGCCTCATGGGGTAGTTAATAGGACTGAGAGAGGTATGATTCTTAGTTCTCTGGTAGCCAGACTTAGTTCATTTAGGTCTGTCAGGCTCAATATGTTAGCAAAAAAAAAAAAAAAAAAAAGAATCATGGCAAGGAAGTTCATGGTTCTCATCTCTTAATGAGAGAGAAAAGAGATATGACACAGAAATCATAGGTTTAGGACTGAAAGGAGGCTTAGAGGTTATCAAACTCAACCCCTTTATTTTATAGATGAGGAGACTGAAGTTTCCAGGGGAGAAAAGTGACTTGCCCAGTCCCAATAATGAAATCCTATTGAAATGGTAGGAAATGTCCAAGGACTCACGAGCCCTACCGCCACAATCTGTCTGTCTCCAAAGCACTCCAGACACTGTAAGATGCCATCTGGCCCTTGTTTGAATGTTGCCTTCAAATTGTTTCTATTGAAACTTACAAAAAGATGGGATCATGTCTACTATGTCATTATTCCTTACCTAGTACAGTGACAGGAATGTACGAGGCACCTAAAGAATGAATGAACAAATAAAGGAATGAAGGATGAAGGATTTTGTAGGTAGGAGCAATGTTATAAACCACTTTAAAAACCAAAGAGCGAATTTATATTTGATCTTAGAGGTAATAGGGAACCATTGGAGTTTATTGAGTGGGGAAGTGACCTGGTCCAACCTATGTTTTAGGAAGATCATTTTGCTCACTGAGTAGGTAAGTGAGACAGGGAGACCCACCAGAAGGCTATTGCCATAATCCAGGGGAGAGTTGATAATGGCCTTCACCAGGATGGTGGCTGTGGGGATTCAGTGAAAAGGACATATAGGAGAGACGTTGTGATAGTAGGAATACTAAGACTTGTCAACAGATTGGATTTACGGAGAGAATCCAAGTGAAGAGTTGAAACTTACAGCAAGATTGCAAGTGTGGGCCCTTAGGAGCATTATAGTGCACCGTCTATCAAACAATGATTTTAAAAAATTCAGAAGAAGGCTTGGGTGGAAAGATTCCAAGTTCTATTCTGGACATATTGTGTTTAATTGGGACATCTGTTCAAGACATCCAATAAGTAGTTAGAAATGCAAGACTGGAAATCTGGAGAAAGGTTAAAAGCGGATAAATAGACCTGAGAATCATCTGCATTGAAATGCTCATGGCATCCGTGATCTTCTCTTTCTTTATAAAGCCACACTAGCACTTTGGGGTCTCCGCACCTGTTTTTCTAGCTGTACACTGTTCCATTTTAATGATCTATTCTAGAATTTTGCCAGAAATTTAAGTCAGTCTCACTGGTCTCTACTTTCTATTGATGGGCATGTCCTCTCCATTAGCTCCCAGATCTATCAAAATAAGAAACAGACACATTTCCTCTGAGCAACCCCATTTTAACTGGGAATCACAGACACATCAGTTTATACAAGTACAAAAGTCCCAAATAATACTGACTAACATGGGAGTGGGGGGGGGGGGAATTCCATCCAATGGAATTCAGAACATAAAACTATAGGATTTAGAATTGGAAGGAAATTATAATTTGTTTACCTTTGTGAAAGCACTGGGGCCTTCACTGACTAGGCCATCTTCTAGGAATAAACATCACTCTGGGGGAAGACTCATTTAGAGCCTATAAACTGAATATCCAGACACTGAGTAAAACAAAACAATTTGGCTTTAGATCATCAGTGTTTGGGAAATATCAATTTACCTCCAAACATAGAAATTTTTAAAAAATCACAAGAAATATCTGCCATAACAAAATCACACCAATTTATAAACACTAGAGAGAAGATAGTCTAAATAAAGGAAAACCTCTACTGACCACAAGGACTTCAGATGAGCCATAGCTCCCCATTCAATTCAACGAGCCCCTACTTCTATTACTAGAGGGCTATAGGAACGATCTTTTTATCCCTGCAAATAAAATCCTTCAATAGCTCCTCAACGTTACAAACATCTTAGCCTAGCATTCATGATTTATATATTCAGGCTTCAAGGTACCTTTTAAATCTGGACTCATACTACTGTCCTCATGGCTCTGTGTTGTAGCTAAGCAGCTGCATTAGAGGCTACTTGGTGACACAGTTAATAGAGTGGACCTGGAGGCAGAGCTGAGTTCAAATGCTGACTCAGATCCTGAAGACATCACTTAAATTCTGTTTGTCTTAGTGTTTTCCATTCCAAAATAGGAATAAGAAGAGCACCCACCTTCCAGGGTGGTTGTCAGGATCAAATGAGATCATTTTTGTAAAGTGCTTAGCACAGTGCCTGGCACATAGTAGATGCTATATAAATGTTGGCAAACAAACCCTAGTCATGATGTTCCTCCCACCTAGAATTTCTCCTCTACTTTCTTTGCTTATTTGATATCCTATCATTCAAAATCCAGCCCCATGCCTTCACCTGCATGAAGTTACTCCTCATCCTCTCCCAATCACTTGTCGCCTCCTTCTACAAATACCTGGAATTTAACTACTTTGTATGCATTCACTTCATACATAATGGGGGAGTGTGTGTGTGTGTGTGTGTGTGTGCGTGTGCGCGCGTGCGTGTGCTTATGCAATTGTTTAGCTGATCATTCATGTCCCACTCTTTGTGATCCCATTTGGGGTTTTCTTGTCAAAGATACTGAAGTGGTTTGCCATTTCCTTCTTCAGCTCGTTTGACAGATGAGGAAACTGAGGCTTGCCCAGAGTCACTCAATTAGTAAATGTCTGAGATCAGATTTGGACTCAGACCCTCCTGATACTTCACCACCTAGCTTTTTATTTATGCTTATACGTATATATAAATATATATGTATAAGTATAGATATACATGTATATGTATATATCTATGTACATATATGCAACATACATATAAAGTGAATAAATACAAAGTAGTTAAATTACTATCTAAGTTCCTTATGAGTAGGGATTGTTTCATTCATCATGTTTGATAAACCTGAGTCTAGTACGGTGCCTGGCACATAGTAGGCGCTTCATAAAATGCTGGCTGATTGCTTGATTCTCTGCTATCATAGCACTTTGTATAGTTTTTGTGTGTCTGCTAGCTCTCCAACAGATCTGTGATCTCATGGATGTGGACCTTCCCTTCAATGATTCAGACTTAAACCCATCCATTTCTGTCTATCCTATGTGACTCTTGTCCAAGTCTTGCCATAGATTTGCCACGGAGTCCACACATTTTCCTGGCAGCTTTCCTCTAATTCTCCTATAATTTCCAGAAGATGAGCAATTGGTTGCTCCTCACCCTCTCGAAGTGACTGATTCATCTTCTTTTTTGGGCCAGTTGTTTATGTAATGACATCCATCGTATCACTTCTGCTTAATTCCTTGTTTGAAATGTATTGCAACTGCTTCCTGCCTTTGTGTGCTTATATTCAAATGTGAATTATATTTACTCATACATATGTCTTTTCTTATGGTCTGAGTTCTTGAAGGGCAGGAATGAATTTGATTCATCTTTTCTTTTCTCTCCCTTGCTCTGCTCCCCACTCTCCAAGATGGCACACAATCTGCTACAGGTCATACATGTACAATCATATTAAACACATTAGTCATGTTGTAAAGAAGAATTGGAACCAAAGGGGAAAACCACAAGAAAAAAGAAACGAAAAATAAAAAAAAGGAAAAATAGCATGCTCTGATCTGCATTCAGATTCCATAGTTCTTTCTCTGGATGTGGATAGCATACTCCATCTTGAGTCTTTTGGAATTGTCTTAGATCATTGTATTGCTGAGAAGAGAGAAGTCTGTCAAAGCTGGTCATCACACAATGCTGCTGTTACTGTGCACAATGTTCTTGTGGTTCTGCTCACTTCACTCAGCATCATCCTTTTATCCCTCCATCTCTCCCAGCACCTACCACTATGCACTGCACAAACTTTGAAACTTCAAGGGTTCATAACTTTATTAGTCTAATGCCCCACACCCTTCACTAATACAGATTGCAATCACTCTATAATATAGTAGATGGACTTCAAGAATTGCTATGGCTCAAAAATGTACTCTTCTTGTACCCCACCTAAGGGTGACCCTCTCTGGCCCTCAGACAGTAGGCAATAAACATTTATTAAGCACCTACTATGTGCTAGATAGGGGCAAGTAGGTAGCAAAGTGGATAGAGTGCCAGGTGTGGAGTCAAAAAGACTCCTCTTCTTGAATTCAAATCTAGCCTCAAACACTTGCTGGCTGTGAGACCCTGGGTAAGTTACTCGACCATGTTTGCCTCCATTTCATAATCTGTATAATAAGCTGGAGAAGGAAATGGCAAACCACTCCAGGACATTTGCTAAGAAAACCCCAAATGGGGTCACGAAGAGCCGGACACAACTGAACCAACTGAACAACAATAGCGATAAATGTGCTAGGCACCATGCAAAGCACTGAAGGTACAAAGGAAAACAAAAGGCAGTCCCTGCTGTCAGAGTTCATAGTCTAATGGGGGAGAAACCAGGCAAACAGCTAAGTACGTCAGAGAAATTCTACTAGGCTAGAATTAAAGGCAATTGGGAAATGCTTTTGTAGAAGGTAGGGTTTTAGCTGGAACTTGAAAGAAGCCAGGAGGCGATGAGGAAGGAGAGCATTCCAGGCATGGAGGATAGCCAGAGAGGAGTACATGGAGGGTGTAACATGTGAAAAGACTGGAAAGATGAGGGGGCAGTTAATAAAGAGCTTTGAAAAGCAAACAGAGGATTTTGTGTTCGATCTTGGAAGTGATATGGATCATCTGGAGTTTATAGAGTAAAGGGTCAGACTTGCACTGTAGGAAGTCACGTATAACTACTCAGTCCTAAAATCTCATCAGGTTTGGTAGAGTCTGAGCTCTACTGGCAAAGCTGTCAATCAGAATCTGATCTGTAAACCATCATAAAATAGAAGTTCTTAACCTTTTTGGGTCTTGGACCCTTTGATACTCTGATGAAGCCTATGGTCTCCTCAAAATAATATTTTTTAATGCATAGAATAAAATACCTAGATTACATAGGAAACCAGATACATTGAAATAGTTATCAATTTTTTTTAAATTCATGAACCCCACATTAGCAACCCCTACTATGAAAGAAAAGGATAATTTAATGGTTTAGGACTCAGGGTAGAAATTGATCCAGTTTTAAACAATATATATGACTTCAGTGGATGATATTGTATATCAATCATTCAACAAGAATTTATTGAGATCCTACAATGTATTGGGGGTGTGAGGGATGATCAGAGAAGACTAGCACCTCTGGTGTGAAGGCTTACTGAGCCATTTTCAGGGCTGCTCATTCACCTTTGGTGTCTACCTTCACCCAAGTCTCACCAGTGGCTCCAAGAAGTTGTATCATCCTCAGTGGCCACATCTCTGTGCATGGGCTAAACCAGGTTGAGGGCAGCTGACAGGCCTCAAATCCACTGATGATTAGAGGGATGTCTGACTCAAGTATGTTAAGACTTTCCCCCGGTGCAATGGGAGGATGAGAACAATTTGTTTCAATGGCCATGAAAGTGGCTGAAGCATGAAAGTGGAATATCGGAGCTGGGAAGATGCCATGGTCATGCACTGCATCCCAGGCCATCTCCAGTCATCTTTACTTTGGTCTTGCCACTAGACTTGGATGATTTCTGGCTGATGACTTTGTACAATTCTGCCTCACAAATCCCATCCACTCACAGGTCAAGACATTATCACAAGTCAAGACATTACCCATCATGCACTATTTTATCCCAATATCATGATGTCATTAGCTCTCTTCAGAAATGAAAGAAACATTTGTGTTAGGATAGTATTGGACATGGATAGCACCGGAAGACAGAAGACTAAAAATAATCCTACAAGGTAGGTACTATTATTATCCCAGTTTTACATTTGAGGAAACCGAAACAGACATTTAAGTGAGTTTCTTACGGTTGCACAACTAGTAAGTGCCTGAAGCTGCATTTGAACTCAGGTCTTTCTGACTCCAAATACAACTAGTCACCTAGCTGTTTCTAACTCAAATCAATTAACCTCTCTTTGACAATAGCTTTTTCCTCTGTAAAATGAAAAGTTTGACCTCAATGACCTCTAAGGTCCTTCCTGCTTTATGTTTATGATCTCATGAATAAAAATAAGTATATACAAAATAAAAATGAAGTAATTTAGGATGGAGGCACTAGGGATAAGAAGGGCCTTGTGTGAACCCAGTTTTGAAGAAAACTAGCACTTCTAAGAGATAGAAGTAAGGAGGGTGAGTATGCCAGGCATTGGGAGTAACCTGTGCTAATGTGAGATGGGGGGCAAAAAGCCTCCTTTGGGTGGACCATAGATTGAATGAATGCATAATAACTCCCCCTCCTCACCTCTCCCCACTTCCAAACTTATTGTACAGGTCTTTCCAGGTACCCCTCACCCTCATTCCTAATTCTATCTAGCCTATATATGTTGTCTATACCCAGTTTTTTACATATTGTATCTTCTACTAGAACATGAACTCTTTGAGGGTAGAGACCATGTTTTTTGCCTTGACTTGCACCCCTGGCTTAGCACAGTGCATGGCACATAGTAAGCACTTAATGTTTGTTGACTACCAAATAAGGCTAGAAAGGTACCAAGTACTTAATAAATGTTTAAATGAATGCATTAAATCCATCATTGTTTGTGGAAAAGCAACTTTGAGCAAAAGTTCTCCTGTAATTGCTGTAATTAAAAGACAATGCAATTATTACAACAGCCTGAACTGGGAGTGCTAGTGATTAGAATTAGATGGCTAGTTCAAAAGCAACAGCCCCTGATTTCCATTGCAAAGGGAAAGATGAAACAGGAGCCTTGTGTGAGCTCAGAGCATTCTGCCAATGGACTCTGACCAGCCGAGTCACCCAGAGCTCAGCCCTCTCCATTTAAGGGAAGATGGTTATGCAACAACTCCCCCACACTATGCAACCTGAATCCTGATAGGGAAATTACACTGAATTCCAGTGACCTTAGAAAACCTCTAAAGCAAGACCCTCCCTGCATTCCTGAGCCTGATCTGCAAATTCCAATAAAGGAAAAGAAAAATTAGATAGTTCACAACTCCGGGACTCCCTGACAGAAAGTACTGATAGAGTTTTAAAAAACATGGAGGATTATAAACAGGAATCCCTAGCAAGCAGACAAATTGAGTAGTTTGAAAAAGGACATTAACAATTCTTACATAAGATCAAAATCAGGTGTGTATTTCTCTTCTCTCAGGAGATATGCCTGAAATAGGTGAGAAGTCAATAGAAATGAAAGAATATGGTAAAAATTAGGACTGGAAGGATTATAGAGTTTGGAGCTAAGAGGAAGCTTTCAGAATCCCTTTTCTAATTCCTCTCATTTGAAGAAAACAGAACTGAACACTGCCCAGATTTATTAGAAACAAAGCGCAAAATAAAGCTAGAAAAAATCCACTGATCACCTCCTTAAAAAAATTCCAAAAAGAAAAGTCCCAGGAATGTCATAACCCAAATCTAGAACTATATCAAAGACCAAACATTGCAAACATCCATAAAAACTCAGATCAGGCACTGAGAGAACACAGTCAGAATCACATCAAACTTGGAAGCTAATAAACAAAGGGAAATACAATATTGCAAAAGACAAAGCATGTTAGCTTAAAAATTAGAGTCAGTTACTCCCACAAAACTAGCATCACCCTGTAATTCTGAAGGGGGAAAATGGATCTTTAGAAGAATAAAGGAATTTTAAGTTCCTCTGATTAAAAGACCAGAGCTGAATAGGAATTTTGAAATCTAAACACGAGTTAAGAGAAACCTAGAAAGGCAAATTTATTGGAACAATAGGTAGTGCCTATATGATGATGCAGAACTAACACTCTAAAAGTGTGAGAAAAAATAAATGCCCCTTCAGAATTTTAATGTCTACAAAAATAAGAAAAATAGGATCCGGGGGTTGATTGGTACTGTTCTGAGCTTTTGAAGAATAGAAAAGAAAGGGAGAGTCAAAGCAACAGCAACTGAAGGAAGTGTGCCAATCAATTGAAAAATGGCTACACAAATTGAGTTTTATGGATATAATGGAATATTAATGGACCATAAGAAATTATGAAAGAAATAATCTTAGAGAATCCTAGGAATTATGAAACTAATGCAGAGTCAAGGGACCAGAACCATATATAAAAGAGCATATTATAAAAGAAAAGAATTTTGAAAGACTTGAGAATTCTGATCAATGCTGTGACCAATCATATCTGCAGCAAATCTGCAATGAAGCATGATACTCTTCCCTTGAAAAAGTTGATAGCCTTAGGGTACAGAAAGCGGAAGATATGTTTAGACATAGCTACTGTGTGAATTTGCTTTGCCAAATAATGCTTATCATGTTTTTTCTTTCTTTTGGTTTTTAAATTGAGGGAAGTAGCCATGTGATCCTGTGAAAGTCATTTAATCTTTGCCTGCCTCAGTTTCCTCTCCTGTAAAATAGAGATCATAGCCCTTTTGTGCCAGGGTTGTTATGAGGATCAATTGAGATAATAATAGCCCAGCCCCTGTCACATAGCAGGTACTTAAATATTTATTATCTCCCCCTTCAGCCTCAGTAATAGCGATGAAATGAGGATAACTGAAACATTTTTAAAAATCCACACAAAGGGACAGAAACACAGACAAGCAGTAGAGTTTTAAAAGTAACCCACAGAAATTATTATATACTTTTTTAAAAAGCAAGTAATAAAAAACATTCATAGATTCCTATACAATTTTCTTTATACATTTTACTCTGTACATAGAAATGCTCTTTTTTAGTGTCTAACTTCAGAATTAAAAAAAATAAAATTTTAAAAGAAAAAAGGCATGAGGCTTTTTTTTAATAGTCTGAAAGCTTAATTAGCATCAACCAAGTAACCTGGCTGTGTGATCCTCTTTGCCTCAGTTTATATATAAAATGAACTGGAGAAGGAAATGGCAAACCACTCTAGGATCTTTGCCAAGAAAACCTCAAATGAGGTCTAGGAGTTACACATGATGGAAAAAATGAAAATACCGCTTAATCCAAATGGTAAGGAAAAATTACTAATGATAGAAGTGTCCAAATGTATCATTATTACATCTAGAGGTAGTAAGAGATCTTCAAGATAAAGAGTACTGAGAATAGCTAAAAAATATTGTCAATGAAATTTTTTTGTGTCATAAGTGACAAAAGAGGTGATTTTATAGTATTCTGGGTAGAATGTGTATGCACTGATACAGAATGAAGTGAGGAGAAGCATTAGAATAGTTTGTACAAGGACAACAACTCGGTAAAGAATAACAGTTTTGAAAGGTTTCAGCGTCCTGATCAATGGTTGAGACCAACCATGTCTCCAGAGGATCTAGGATAAAGCATGCCACTCACCCCTTGACAGATGATAGAGACAAGGTCCAGAAAGAGACACACTTTTTTTTTGGAGATGGCTGCTTTGTGGATTCATTTTGCTTACCTATGTTTCTTTCTCTGAGTTTTCAGTAGAGGGCAGTTAGCAATAGTGATACTCTCCTCAAAGAGGGTCATTCCAAAATTTCTATAAATATACAGACAAGAGCAGAAGGAAATACAGGAGCAAGTATAGACAAGCAGGATAATTTTGCAAGAAACCTATAGAATGTGTTATACTTTTTTTTTAAGTAAGCAGCATGAAACAAAGGTCCACTGTTTCCTACACAATACATTTTTGTGTGTTCTGCTCTGAGTATGGAAATGTTCTTTTGGAGGTGTAGTGTTTATATTTAGATTTTTTTAAAAAAAAATAAGGAGCACAACTACATGCTGAGGGTGTTGTAGAAAGGATGCTTGGAGAACAAGCATTGGCCTAAATTGTCTCTGAAGTTTCATCCAGATTTGCAGGGCTATTTCTGCTCCAGTGGAAAAGCAACCCACTTTGCAGATGGCTTCATCTTTGATCACTTTGTGGTATCAGTTACAAAGAACACTCATTAAATTTGGTGAATCTTTGATGTTACTTGAATGATTTGAGGTTGCAAGAATTTAGACTTAGGATTTATTTAGAATTTTGATTTCTAATATATCAACATTCCATCATACATGTCTTTTCAATAGAAATACATGCAGATGTATGATTCTAATTAAGGTTTACATATTAAGAAATTTTCCTATAAATGTATGCAATATGTTTGCTTTGATACTTTAGTGGTATCATGATCTCATTGATGTGGGCACACCCTTCAAAGGTGCAGACAGCAGGGTGTCCTCGCCTTTTTGTCTGTGTGACTCTTCTCTAGGTCCTCCCATGAATCAGATACAGCCAGTTTACCCAAAGCACCAAAACCTTCCTCTAGGTCTTTTCTCATCTCATGAATACTAGTGACACATTTAGTCTGCCCATGTATTATGTCTTCTTTTTCTTCATACTTAACCCCTTTCCTTTTCCAATTATACATTGACCAACTCAGACACATTCAAACAAGGGTAAAGCAGGTTGGTAAGGGGACTAGAGACCTTGCCATAGAATGATGGGTTGAAGGAACTGAAGATGGGAAGACTTAGAACAGAAAAGATAGTTGTCTCCAAGTACCTGAAAGAAGGCTCAGTCTTATTCTGTGATTTGTTGTGATTGGCCCCAGAGACATATCTAGGAATAATAAATAGAAGCTGTAGAAGGAGAAAAGAAAAAAACTTTGAAATAATTAGAGCTACCAAAAGATGGAATGGACTACCTTGGGAGGTAACTAGTTCCTGCTCCCCACAATTGAAGGATCATAGGACTATAGATCGAGAGTGGGAGGGAACCTCAGTGGCTATCTAGCTGACCCCCTCATTTTACAGATAAGGAAACTGAGTCCCAGAGAGGTTAAGTGACTTGCCTAAGGTCACACAAGTGGCAGGATAGGATCCTAGGTCCCCTGATTCAAAAAGCCAGTGAATGGCCACTTTTCAGGGATGTCAATGAAGGACTCCCTCTTCAGGCTAGATAAGATGAGCACTAAGGTTTCCCTGAGCCCTGAGCCTCTTAGGCTTCACAGCATTGTGGAGAATCAAGACAGGTCATCTGGTCTTCAGAGGTGAAGGATATAGAGTGAATTGGAGGGGTAGAGTGATCTATCAAGATCACGCTGTAGGAGATGGCAAAGCTATAGTTTTAACTTAGATCTTCTGATTTCAAATGCAGTCTTCTGTCTACTATATATAGCAGGTTGCCTCTTCTGACTACTTCCTACTCATAGTCAATATCATTTTAAAAAATATACACTGTTTCATGAAGGGAACATTGAAAATATTGAATCTTCTCTTATGCTCTTGTGTATATGGAATTTTTTTCTTTTCTCATTTTGTATTTAAGTTTAAAATGAGTAAAAAAGATCTACAAAAACAATATGCAACATTTCATCAACAGAAAGGCATAGCATAATTTATGGGTTATGCTCATGTCTTGTGGGTCTTTTGTATCCTGTAGTATCGAGTTCTATACTAGGTCCATGTTGTGCAAACCATAAAACTTATGGGTAGTTGATTAATTGAAATGGATCAAAAATGTTTTCCCTTTGGAAATGGGGAATTGAGATCCATGGTCCTTTCCAAGTCCTTCACCATCTCACACCATCAGAAAAGTTGTCAATCTAGGGTGAGAATAAGTGGGTAAGTAACAGAGTGAGAGAAGATATGCCATTTTCTTCCACCCCATACCAAGGATTTATCCTTCACAGAGTTAAAGAATCTCAGTTTGAAGAAATTTCAGAAGACAGTCAACCCAATCCATACCTGAACTAGAATTCTCTCTCCAACAGGCTCAGCAAATGAAGTCATCCAGAGAAGAGAAACTTTCTGCCTCCAAAACTAGTCCTATTTCTGAATGGATGGCTCTAATTGTTAATGAAGATTTTACTTATGTCAAACTTGATTTTGCCTGTTTGTAACTTACAATCATTGTTTCTAGTTCTCTCCTAGTGTCTAGCACAAGGCTTTCCCTCATTGAGCGCTTAATAAATGTTTGCTAAATGGCTTATAAGCTCCACGAGGGAAGGGAATGTATCATTTTGTATCCCTAGACTTAGTGCATACAATGGCATGTCATAGATACTTAAAACTATGTGTTGAATTGAAAAAATGAAATCTAGAGCAACTCCTCCTCCACATTCTGCCAGAGCAAGAAGACAAGTTCAGCCATCTTAAAACAATGCACGTCTCAAGGCAAGATTCCCAAAGCATCCATAATGGAGGATTTGATAGCAATCTCTTCCACATACCTCTCTATCTCATGGCACATCTGGGGAGTGGTGCCTCAAGTAATGATATGTTTCAAGTCCTTTGCTAGGTCACTTACCTTGTACTTCTGAAATTAGTAAAGAAATGCTTGATGGGGAGGTTCAAAGCTCAGCATGTTTCCTCCCCCACATTTCTCACCATCCCCTACCCAGGCTACTTTTTTCAAATGATAATGTAGATTATCATTGACTAATTATTTTTTCCCATATACAAAATGTAACTGATGACAAAAGGCATTCCTGAAGGTACCATACAGAACCTAAGAGATTACAAAATAAAATAACTTCCTCAGTGAACCCCCATTTATCATCAAGAATGACAGAAATGAATCACTTAGAAGAGAATCCAGATCAAAAGGTAGCTTTGGATCATGTCCACAGCTGACAATTTGGTCAAGAAAGAATGGCGGAGGCCCTTTGAGCAAACAATCTTGATGGAAAACATCTGTCACTAACTTCCCCACAGTTCTGATTTTAGGATCTTTGCTATTATCTTCATCAACTAATATTTATTTAACTAATGCACCTGGTTGTGTACTCTGGGCTGTACAAAGCAAGTTAAACATACTTGATCCCCACCCTTTAGTAGCTTACATAAGAAAACAGATGATATCAACAGAACTGCAAAGAGTAAACGATTATCTGTTCATGTTACCAAAAGAGGAGATGAATAAGCACAGGAAAGAGATCAACAAAGAAAAATTACATTTTTTTTATAGGACAGGTGAGATCTCCTGTGTGTGCGCCCCTGTTCATATCCAGAGTTGGAGAGGTGGGTGCTCCAATAGACCATCATAACAAGAGGAAAAGAAAAGTCAGCTCTCAGCTGGCAGAGCCTAGATGGAGTGGGGAACCTGCAGCCTTCAAGCCTCAAGTGTGGCCCTTTAACTGAATCTAAACTTAACAGAATAAATCCTTTTAATAAAAGGATTTGCTCTCTAAAACTTAGACATAGATAGAACATGGCACCCAAGGACCTAGAAGGCCACGTGTGGCCTCGAGGTCACAGGTTCTCCATCCCTGGCCTAGACACTATGAAACATTAACTACAGCTAAGGGCCTAATTGTTATTCCCATGCTGAAGAAAAATCTCCAGTGAAATCAACACCTGTGAAGCTTGGCACTTAGGCCAGTAGATTCTGCAAGGCTGAAATAGCCTATTCTGTTTTCCCTTCAAAACTCAGGGAGACTATTGGGCCGATTGTGAATATATGAATCATGAGCTCATGGGACCTGGAGCTAGCACTACATTCCAGCCAAGGCCCCTGATTACTTCTACACCAAAAAATCTACCACCATGTATTTTTAACGACTCAAGGAAGAGAACAAGACACCCAGCTTGGTCTAGACCTTTCCATGCCTACTCCTGGTACAAATCATAGGATTTTAGGACTTAGACCTAGAAAAATCCTGAGCGATCATGATTTAACCTCCTCATTTTCTAGGAGAGAAAAAGAATCCTAGAAAGGTTCAAAGTCACATAGGTGACAGTCACACACTTAATTAGCAGAACTAGAAGTCAAATCCAAGTCCTTTGACCCCAAAATTAGTGCTCTTCTACTTATTGTCTTTAGGATTGCTTATGCTGCCAATGTCTTTCCATGTCCCCATGACTCTTTTATTCTATAAACTGCTTGAGATAAATTTAATATTTAACATCAATAAAACCAATTCAAATTTCTTTTTTTCTTTTTTTTTTGATGCACTTTATTTTTTTTCTCTATTTTTTATTTATTTATTTATTTAACTTTTTACATTCATTTTCACAAAATTTTGGGTTCCAAATTTTCTCCCCTTTTATCCCCTCCTCCCACCCCAATGCCTCAAGCAATCTAATTTTCCCTATTTCCAATCTGCCCTCTCCTCTGTCATCCCTCCCTTCTCATCTCCATCTTCTCTTTTCTCCTGTAGGGCCAGATGACTTTCTATTCCTCATTAACTGTATGTCTTCTTTCCTAGTAGCAACAATACTAAACAGTTGGTCCTAAAACTTTAAGTTCCAAATTCTTCCCATCCCTCCCTCCCCACCCATTCCCTTTGGGAAGGCAGGCAATTCAATATAGGCCATATCTGTGTAATTTTGCAAATGACTTCCCTGATAGTCGTGTTGTGTAAGACTAACTGAATTACCCTCCATCCTAACCTGCCCCTCATTGTTTCTCTTCTGTCTTTTGATCCTGTCCCTCCCCAAGTGTTGACTTCAAATTGCTCCCTCCTCCCTTTGCCCTCCCTTCCATCATCCCCCCCCTTGCTTATCTCCTTCTCCCCCACTTTCCTATAACGTAAGATAGGTTTTCATACCAAAATGAGTGTGCATTTTATTCCTTCCTTTAGTCAAATGTGATGAGGGTAACGTTCTTGTTTTTTTTTTTTCTCAGCTCTCCTCTTTTCCCCTCCACTAAAAAGTCTCCTACTTGCCTCTTAAATGACATATAATTACCCCATTCCATTTCACCCTCTTTCCTCCCACTACATTTCTCTCTCACCATTTACCTTAATTTCTATTAAGCTATGGTCCCATCCTATTCAATTCACTCTGTGCTCTCTGTCTCTGTATGTGTGTGCATATTTGTGTGTGTTCATGCATGCGTGTACATGTGTGTGTGTGTGTGTGTGGTCCCACCAACTACCCAGATACTGAAAAGTTTTAAGAGTTACAAATATTGTCTTTCCATGTAGGAATGTAAACAGTTCACTTCTGGTAAGTCCCTTAAGACTTCTCTTTGCTGTTTACTTTTTCATGCTTCTTCTCATTCTTGTGTTTGAAAGTCAAATTTTCTTTTCAGCTCTGGTCTTTTCATCAAGAATGATTGAAAGTCCTCTGTTTCATTGAAAGACCATATTTTCCCCTGAAGTATTATACTCAGTTTAGCTGGGTAGGTGATTCTTGGTTTGAGTCCTAGTTCCTTTGACTTCTGGAATATCCTATTCCACTCCCTTCGATCCCTTAATGTAGAAGCTTCTAGATCTTGAGTTATCCTGATTTTATTTCCACAATACTGGAATTGTTTCTTTCTAGCTGCTTGCAATATTTTCTCCTTGACCTGGGAGTTCTGGAATTTGGCCACAATGTTCCTAGGAGTTTCTCTTTCTGGATCTCTTGCAGGTGGTGATCGATGGATTCTTTCAATACTTATTTTGCCCTCTGGTTGTAGAATGTCAGGGCAGTTTTCCTTGACAATTTCATGGAAGATGATGTCTAGGCTCTTTTTTTGATCATGACTTTCAGGTAGTCCCATAATATTTAAATTGTCTCTCCTGGATCTATTTTCCAGGTCAGTTGTTTTTCCCATGAGATATTTCACTTTATCTTCCATTTTTTCATTCTTTTGGTTTTGTTTGATTTCTTGGTTTCTCAGAAAGTCATTAGCCTCCATCTGTTCCATTCTAATTTTGAGAGAACTATTTTCTTCAGTGAGCTTTTGAATCTCTTTTTCCATTTGGCTAATTGTGCTTTTGAAAGCATTCTTCTCCTCATTGGCTTTTTGAACCTCTTTTGCCAATTGAGTGAGCCTATTTTTCAAGGTGTTATTTTCTTCAGCATTTTTTTGGGTCTCCTTAACCAAGGTATTGACCCGTTTTTCATACTTTTCTTGCATCTCTCTCATTTCTCTTCCCAGTTTTTCCTCCACCTGTCTAACTTGCTTTTCAAAATCCTTTTTGAGCTCTTCCAAGGCCTGAGCCCACCCGACATCCCCCTGGGATGTCTGGGGTACTGAGGCCCCACCCTCCACGTCTTTCCCTGACGGCAAGAATACGTCCTCTTCCTCGTCAGATCTGAAGGTCGGGATCATTTGCATCTGTTGGAAAAAACTCTCTATAGTCTTATTTTTCTTCCCTTTTCTAGGCATTTTCCCAGCCAGTTACTTGACTTCTGAGATTCCTGTCCACCCCCGCCTAGATCCACCCAGCTAGTGCTTGGGGTCTGAGATTCAAATGTGCTTTCCGTGCCGCCTGCCCGCCTGCTGATCAATGTGAGCTTTAGTTCTGGTGCTGGGGTGGGGGCAGGGCCACCTCCCAGGCTCAGCACCCTCAGGGGCTTTATGCAGAGACCTTCAGGAAAGGAGTGGGTGGGGCAGGGCCGTCTCCCAGGCTCAGCTCCCTCAGGTTGTTTATGCAGAGACTTTCAGTAATGAAGATCCTGCCTGCTGCTGGGGGAGTCCTGGGCCGCCGCGGCCGCACCCCTGTTGCCTCTGCCACCACCACCCCCCCCCCGCCTCTGCCGCCGCCCCCGCCTCTACCGCTGCGGCTTCCTCCCGAGGCGGCCCAAGTCACGGAAACACCCCGCTCCCCTCAGCCAGCCAGCCGTCTCTCTCACTGACCTGTAGCTTCTGTGGGCGGAGGGACTTTCCCGGCTACGGGAGCTTCTGTCCCTGAAGCCTGCTCGGGTCAGCTTCTCTGGGGCCATGGCCAGGGCAGTGCTGGGGTGGGGTCCGCTTTCCATGGCGCGATGGACCCTGGGGACGGGTCTCCAGGGCTCTCTGGAACGGAAATCTCTTCCACTCCGTTTCTGCACACCTTTCAGTGGTCCAGAAGTTATGGGGGTCTCTTTTTACATTAATTCTATGGGCTGTGGTTTTGGAGCTCATAAACGTGCGTCCTTCTACTCTGCCATCTTGGCTCCGCCCCCTCAAATTTCTTTACAAGTGATTACATCTAAGTAGATGAATTTAAAGACACAAAGTATCCATAACAACTTACCAATCACTCCCTCTAAGTTCCTACTAAAATTCCTTATCTTTTCATTCCCATTTACTTTTCCTTGTTCGTAGTCACATGGTGTACTTTGTTCTTTCTGCTATGCTTTTTTTCCCTACATAATTTCAAAAAAAGGTTATTTCTATTGTTATACATTTGAAGGAATCTTGAATAATTTTGATGGATGGGTGGGTGATATCTTGTTAAAGAGGAGTCCCTAAGATATTATTTTGTTGTCATCCAAAATTGAAATAAATAAATATTTTTTCATCATTTTTATAGTTCATAAAATTCATAGGCTAAATGATGAACCTTTTTATAGTTATCGGTTTTTGTTCCTCTGTTCCAATTGTCTCTATTGTTGGTGAGTGTGGCTAAATGTAGGTACATTTAATTCTATATTTATGATTTTATGTTTATCCTTATAAAGATTGGACACATATCAAAGCATATTATCTCCAAATATCTAATGGTTTTTGTTGTTACAAATGGTGTTTCTTTTGTATGATCATTTCTCAATTTATTCTTGTTAGTGCATGAAAATTCAATTCATATTTGGGTTCCATCGTGCATTTTGTAATCTTGTGAGACTCATTTCAATTAGTTTTTTGTTTGTGAAAGTTAGATTTTTCTAGATATGCTTTAATGTCACCTATAAATAATGTTCTGATCCTTTCATTTTCAATGCAATTCTATTTAATAAATTCTTTTACTTTATTGCAATTGCTAACATTTCCAAAATTGTTTGAAATGGAAGTGGTAAAAATTGGCATGTTCACATTGTACCTGTCTTTAGGAGAAATGCTTCTAAATGTTTTCCATTGTATGTCAGCTATTAATTTCAGATAGATAGAGGTTTTTTTTCCCAAGGGAAAAATCATTTTGTTATTATTTTCCTTGTTTAAATTGTAAGCAAATATAGAGTTTTATATCCTATAAAATCTTTTATAACTCTTTTTTGTATCGTTTAATCATTTTTTTCCTTATTTTTAAAAATTGTAAATAAATATAGGATTTTATATCCTATAAAATCTTTTTGTAGATCTTTTTTATCTATTGATATAATCATAGTTTTTAAGATTTGTTTACATGTGATATTGCTTGACAGTTCTTAGTCCTGAACACCTGATATATAAAACCTGATGGCAAATAATTTTAATTTATTCCATTAATTATTCCATTAGCTAATATTTTATTCCATATTTTGTGCAACTTTTTCATTAGGGTTAATTATTTATTTTTTTATCTTTATCTTTGCCAGATTTTTAAATGGACACCTCATTAGCCTGATTTCTTCCTTCTCCATATTTATGAATGATCAATGTAGCATAGTAATCATTTGTTTTTAGAAGATTTTTGGTAGGAAAAAATGTCTGTGGAGTTTGGTTTGGTTTGGTTTTTGAGGATGTGAAAGGAACAAGAATCCTTGATGAAATGACAGAAACTGAGAACAAAGGTCATCAGCTTTTCTCCTACCCTTCAGTTTTGCTAAAAACTCACTTGAGGTCATAGCCTACAGTCCAGCTGGAAGGAACTTTAATCATGCTGCTACTCTTCTCATCTTCGTCCTTTCCCTGACCTGCTGTTTGTCCTTTCCATTGATCCCCAAAACTATCCTGGATGATTTGAAATTCCTTAAGAGTTACTTTCATCGATTCTTCTTCACCAAAGAAGAGTCCCAGGACCAGACTCTGGAGAATCAATTGAATTTCTTGCAGAGTTTCTTCAGGCTTGAAGAAACTGGATGGTGGGATGAGCCCCCAAAGGCTCATATAAGGCAGCCTCGAGATATTGCTGACTACTCATTTTTTCCTGGGAAGCCTAAAATGAAAAATAACCCCATAACCTACAGAATGGATCATCAACTATTCAAGGGGCATGAATTGTAGGACAGTTGAAAAGGTCTTGCGGAAGGCAGCAGAAGTTTGGAGGAGTGTGATACCCTTGAAGTTCTGTTGAGTGTGTAAACAACATTCTGACACTGAGTTTGCTTTCCTGGCTGGAGATCATGGAGATGCCTACCCCTTTGATGGAAAAGGAAACATCCCAGCTCACGCTTTTGCCCCCGTTCCTGATGGCCAAGGAGCGATCCACTTTGACGGTGATGAAGAAGGGCCGTATTATGGTGAGGGAATCTTCCTGGTGGCTGTTCATGAGATAGACCATGCCCTGGGCCTGGGCCACTCTCAGGATTCAGACTCCATCATGTTCCCCAACTATCAACATCAAGACCCAAAATTCTTCAGGCTCAGTGATGAAGATATAATAGGGAACCAGACCCTTTACTAAGGGAAAAAGAAAATGCCATACCTTAAGTTCTAGACTTGGTGCACATGGATCTTTTTCCATAGAAAGTGTAAATTTCTCTGACCCAGGAAGCAAACCAATAACTCATGGAGAAATGCTTCCCATGTTACCTTTGATACCTGCTGGACCTAAGATCCCAAGTATTGGGGGAGAGGAGTGGTCTAATTTAGAATTTGATCTCTGAATAAGAGAACACAAAAGAAAATTTTAAATATGAAATCAAATGTCCATTTTCTACTGCCTTTTTTAAAGTATGTAAATAAATTGTACATATTATTTGTAAAAAATAAAACAAATAAATACTCACTTGAGATTTATCAGAGCTTCAAGGTAAGTTGTATTGCCTTTGAAGGTATTAACTCTAAAGGATATGACAGAAATTGAAGGGCAGATTGGGGAAAAACAGTCTTGACAGCCACTTGAGGGGATCTTTTGTATGCTGCCTGGCTGCTGCTATGGGTCTGACTTCCAAAAAAAGTTGAAAATTGGTTTAGTGGCTTCTAGAATGGTCCAGAAGAATCTTTACTTTGGTTCTATCTAAGCCAAGAGATTCCAGCTGGGCAAGAGAGGCCATGCTAGTACACCATCCTATGGTACTGAGTTGGGTTTGGGATGGAAGATGAGACTGAAGAAAGCAATTCAGGCAATGAGAAAGGAGTGAGTGGGGACCTTTGGGCACTGCCTGGATTGCAGGGGAAAAACGCTTGGGATCAGAGGTGTAAGTAATATCAAGCAGTACTTGGAACAATGATATCTCCCCTTCTCCAGAAGATTTGTACTAATTTATTTGCTTACTTATTTTGTTGGGAGAGTGTCCTTTTCATGACATTTTGGGTAGAGTTCCTTCCCCTGAATTTTTCCAATCTCATTATCTTTTCTAATCTTTATTTCTAATGCAAGTAATGACTTTTGGACAACACATTTTCCAGCTGGTGTGTGCCTTCTTCTTTTTGGGGGGAGGGGCAAGGCAAGGTAAATGGGGTTAAGTGACTTGCCCAAGGTCACACAGCTAGTAAGTGTCAAGTGTCAGAGGTTGGATTTGAACTCAGGTCCTCCTGACTCCAGGGACTGTGTTGTATTCACTGCACCTCCTAGCTGCCCCTAGGTGTGTGCCTTCTTGTTAATGTACATTCAGAGGCACCATTTTCAAGAAAGTTTTGACTGTTCTGATCAAAAGAGGATAATAATGAGAGCTAACATTTATATAGCACTTATTACATGCCAAGTACTTTACAAATATTCTCTTATTTAGTCCTCACAACAACCTCACTCAGTAGATTCTTTTATTAGCCCCAATTTTACAGTTGAGGAAACTGAGGCAAACAGAAGTTAAGTGACTTGCCCGATATCACACAATTAGGAAGCATCTGAGGACAGATTTAAATTCAATCTTCCTGACTCCAGGCCTCAGCCTCCATCCAATGTACCACCAAAGGCTACAAGAATAATATAAGATCTAGAAATTTTCAACTCCACTTTTAGGCATTACATGTAAAATAGAGCCAGAGATTCAGAGAGCACATACTAGCAATTCTTTGGCATCTAAAGTAACAAATTCCCGGGGATAAGAAGTCTTTTCAACAAAGCACGGTTCAGTACTAAAAAGATCAGAAGATCTGATCCCCTCAGGGATAGGACACCAGTAGCAGAGGCAGCTAATATCTGCTTCAACTCTCCTGGCCTCAGTTTACTCATCTGTAAAGTGAGAGGGGCCTCTGAGGCTCCTTTCTAGCTCTAAATCTATGAACCAATGCAAAATCTTGAGGCTTCTCAAAAATGGGAGAAGAAATAATGACTCAGGCGATGGTTAGGTCTACCAAGGTAAAAGGCTCAGTTTGCTGGTAAATGTTTAAAAAATTGGCTTTCTGGGGGAAATACAACACACTTTAAAATTTCTCTATTCCAAGTCAAAACAATCAACCATCAGTCAAGCCCTGGTTTGGTCAATTTCCAAAGTCTAAATGCTCACAACTGAAGCTGGTTAGAGCTGGCTCTGGCACACCTTTGCACAGAATACATTACCAGGTGACAACAAAAAATAAAAGGGAAAGAAAAGTCACTCAGCAAGACTAGTCAAATAGTCCTCCATCTCTGCCAAGAAAGGACAGCTGTCTATTTTCATAATCTCTTCTCTTGGTGATGCTTGGTTATTTCAATTATGTGAATGTTGTTTTTTCCATTGATATTATTGTATATTCTGTTTCTCATTCTGCTTACTTCACTTTGCATCAGTTAATGTATCAGTTAATGCACGGGAAGCCATGCATCTCTGTCTTCTTAATTTCTGGAGTTTCTTATAGTTCCATAATACTTGCTTACATTCTTGTCACAGTTAGTTTAGCCATTCCCCGATCATAGCTATATGCCTACCAGTCGGACCCATCCTGGGTCAAGGAATATGGATATTTTAATCACTTTCTTAAGATAGTTCCAGATTGCTTTCCAGAATGATTAGATCAATTCACACATGAATAGAGATTTTCAATAAGTATAAAAGTTTTTTATTTGCAGTCATACATGTGATCACAATGTAATCACAGTGGTTGCTGTGTGATTTTTCTCTGGTTGTACAAAGGACACATAGGCAAATGCCCAGAATAATCTGGGGGTGGGGGGTGGGGTGGGAATTGGGCAGAAATCCTGCCCACGACAGGTTCTTCAATTTTCCACAGCCTGAATATCTCATAATGGCTCTCTCCTGACCTAGAAAAAGAAGCCAAGTAGGTCTGGGTATCTCATTCTTTTTACTCTTGCATTAACTTTCCTCTAAAAGGGCAATACACAATAAGTGTATTTTACACAAGCCAAACTGAAGCCATTGGCATATAAATTCCGGTTTTATACCTGTCAATCTCAAGAGAAGTAGGAAAAAACCATTCAAACAGCCTCTGTGACTGGCCAAACCCATGACCTTACTGTGCTCTTCTAAACTGAGAAAGGAAAAGGAAGCTGGATGTCTTACTGAGGACTTGTGTAGAACTGAATTCTTGGAGCTGCCTCTGCACTTGGTTAAAGAGCAAGAGTAATTACTGCACCAGGAAAGAAGTCATGCTTAAGCCTAACCAGCCCTGCCTAGACACATCTGCTTCCTGCCCCATGCTTCCTTTCGAATTGCTAACATAATTAGCTGATGATAAAATATAACATTTTTTAGCAGGTCAATGCTTGAGAAATTTTGCTCTCAAAACCTAACTAAGCATCTCAACATACATACTCACAAGTCTCCGTCTGATGTTGAATTATAGAGAAGCAGTTAACTCGGTGTACAAAACGTGCTTGCTTTTTAAAGAAAAGACAAAAGGCTTTGGATAGCCCCTAGTCATACAAAAGGCCTAACGCATTCATGTAACTAAACACTCATGCAACATAGCTCCTCTGACATTGTCACCACCTTCATTTAAGCTCTCATCACTTTGAACCTGGTCTATTGCAATAGTCCACTGGTTGGCCTCCCTGCCTCAAGTCTCTTCTCTAATCTGTCCTCTACTCAGCTGCCGAAATGACCTTCCTAAAACACAGATGTGACCATGTCATTCCGCTCCTCAGTAAATTCCAGTGGTTCTCTACTACCTCCGGGATTAAATATAAAATCCTCCATTTGATTTTTAAAGTCTTTCATAATCTATTCCCTTCCTAGCTTTCCATTCTTCTTACATCTTACTCCCCTCCATATAGTTGGCCATCCACTGACGCTGACCTCCTGGACGTTCCTCAAATGTGATACCTCCTATCCTGACTCCTGCGTCTTCTCTGGTTGTCCTCCATGTATGGGACGCTTTCCTTCCTCATTTCTGCCTCCTGCCCTCTCTTCAGATCCCACTTAAACTCCTGTCATCCTGATCTGTATCTGTATCTCACCACTGGACCCAGACAGCTCTGGAGGAGACAGTGAGGCTGGTGACTGCACAGCCCTCCCTCACTTAAATCCAATTCACTTGCAAATCATGGCATCACCTTCCTGAAGTCATGGTCCTCTTCAAGAACGAATGACAAGCAACAACCACGAACTCCCACCTTCTGTAAGAAGTCTTCCTGGTCCCTCTTAATACTGATGCCTTTCTTCTGAGATTACCAATACTGTATCCAACATATATATATATTTGATACACAGCTGCTTACATGTTGTTTCCCCAATTAGCCTGGGAGCTCCTTGAGAGGTGTTTTTACCTTTGTAAACAGTGCTTAGCACCCTTCCTGGTACATAGTAGGTGCTTCATGAATGATTCTTGACTCTGCTTGACTTGATAGTGATACAAAGTCAGAAATGAAGCAGTCCCTTATTTCCAGGGCATTACAATTTACCTGTGGGATAGAATATGTAGACAGGAAATGAAGTAAGTATATGCAAACTGATTTTATATATATATATATATGTGTATATATATACACACATATGTATGTATATGTATATGTGAATGTGTCTCTAACTTTGAACTCTTGAAACATTTTTCTAAAGGTAACAAATGCAAATACCACAGTGTTTAATTTATTCTTTATGGCCTGAATCTAATCCTTCCTTCTTAAAAATACTTCCCACACCACCAAACAACAGCAACAACTCTGAGAGCTTCCTCTCCTCTGACTTCCTTCTTATTTCGATATAACCAATGAACCAACATCCCAAAGTCCAGGCTTACATGAGTCAGTTCAGAAAAAATAGCACCATTTTGGAGTCAGAGGGCTTAGTTCAAATCCTCACTTTGACATTTAGAAAAGAAGCATTTATTAAGCACCTACTATATGCCAAGTACTCTGTTAAACCCTGGGAATTTAAAGAAATAGAGGAAAAAACTAGCCCCATCAAAGAGCTCACCATTTAATGGGAGAGAGGAGGTGAAAGCTAACTGTGTACAAACAAGCTATGTACATAATAAATTAGAGCGAATTCACAGAAGGAAGATAGAGAAAGGCTTCTTGTGAAAGGTCAGATTTTAGCTAGAATTTAAAGGAAGAGACACGAGGAAAGAGGAGAATTCCAGGTATGGGGACCAGCCAGTGAAGATGCATGGAGTCAGGAGGAGTACTGTAATAAAGGAATAACAAGAAAACTGGAAATCACTGGATTTCAGGGTGTGTGTGTGTGTGTGTGTGTGTGTGTGTGTGTGTGTGTGTGTGTGTGTTGGAGGTGAGGTGTGACCTGGGAAGATAGGAGGAGACCAGGTTATGAAGGCCTTTTAATGCCAAACAGAGGATTTTGATATTTGATTCTGGAGGTGACAGGGATCCCCTAGAGTTTATTTAATAGGGGAATGACATGGTAAGACCCAAACTTAAGAAAATCACTTTACCACCTGAGTGCAGGATAGATAGGAATGGGAGAGTCCTGAGACAGGGAGACTGACCAGCAGGCTATAGCAGTAGTATAAGACATGAGATGATAAGGACCTATCCAAGGAAGTGTCAGGGGAAAAACATATCACACACTTAAAATATGTGTGATCTTTGGAAAGTCACTTGACTTCTTTGGGTCTCAGTTTCCCCATATGTAAAATGAGGGGATTGGACTTGATAACCTCAGAGGTCCTGCTGAGTTCTAAATCCATGGTATTATAAACACGAGCCAATAATTTAACCTGAATGTGCCTTAATTTCCTCATCCGTAATACGATGAGGGTGGATCAAATGTACACGGATGTTCCTTCCAGTTGGAGATCTGTAACCGTACACACAATCTTGGAGGCTTCCAAAAAATGAGAAAAAAAAAAACCTAAAGTATGTACACCAGTTGGCTTAACTATTTACACATATTTGATGAGTCAATCCAGTGGAGGGGAAAAGTTCAAGTTAATTGAACCATTGATTTTTGGACAATGCCTTTTGGGAAAGTTGTTTTTTTTGTTTGTCTCAACCAGTCAATCAAATCCAGAAAGAGTCAAACTAGTTAGTAAGTGTAGACTAAGCCTTCATGAGCCTGGAATCCCCTCAAGTGAATGTTCTCCTTCCTTGTCAGCAGCTCATTTGGTGACTGGGGCAAAGAGTTGATATTGTAGAAACAAGCACATGTGCACACGCATGCATACACACACAAATGCTTACACAAATCTACTGGCAATGTATGCTTGGGACAGCAGGAGCATATTTTATTTATTTTCTGTGTCATTTATTCTCTGTTCTGTGCAACTGAGGTTATACCCTGCTATTTAGTACTTTAGTACTTGATGGCCATTAACATCAAGTTACGGTCCTATTAGCATCACACCTAGGTAATACCAGTTATGCCTAAGGATGACTAATTTATCTATAGTAAGAAAGAATAATCTTATGGAAAAACTTGAATGGAAAAATAAGCTCTCTCTGCCATTCAGTCACCATAGAGTGGGTAGTAGGGTACAATGGTTAGAGGGCTGGCATCATATATCAGGAAGGCTTGGGTTCAAGGCTTGCCTCTGACATTTGCTTGCTGTGTGATCTTGTCATATCAAAAACTCTCTCTCCTCCTCATCTATAAAATGACCAGATGGAGCTAGATGGCTTCTTTGGTCCCAGCTCTAAATCTCTGATCTTATGAAGAGAAAATTATTGTTGAAATTTCAAGAAATGCATGTAACTCTGACTCCCCCTTGTTAAGGAGACAAGGTATGTAAACAGAGTCAGAAGCTTTTAAAACTCTACATCCATGCTATCTAGTTTTACTGTTATTTTCCCTTATTTTGAGTTTTGCCTTGGGTGGTTCTATCTATCAAATTTTCTCTTTCAATAATTATTTTGTTCATACCAAAGTATAATACTTTGATTTAAAAATCAAAATGGACCTCATCAAACTCAGACAATCATGATGTGGCCAGAAATACTAAGGACATACAGACATATACATCAATACTTTGATAGACACGTGATCTTTCATGGATACGTGATCTTTGTGTGGGTGCTTCACTGATAGAGAATCCACTTGCTCATTCAAGAAATATTTAGTAAACATCTACTATATGTCAAGCTCTATATAGGTCAATGTGTTCATAAGAAAAAATATGGCAATTGTTGCCCTCAAGCAACTTATATTCAGGGTGGGGGTGGGGAGGGAGATGGGAATGGTGGAAGATATCCAGATAAATGGATACTATGTATTTTGGTCAGGGTAATGATTCTCACTTAGTGGTCCTAGAACCTTAGATCAATAGTCCAAGAGGTTCATGCTAAAAATTCTTTAATGGTGCCTTAAGCAGTAAATAATTGCCCAGTTATGTTACATATATATTTTTTCTCTCTGTGACAACAAGCATGCACATGTTGGAAGCATTATCGGTTTGTATCTACAATGATTTAGAGACTTAGGGGGCAAAATTTGTCATTGTATTTGTTGTAAGCACTTAATGAATAAATTTCAATAAAACTAGAAGAATATTTGAGTGATATATTAAATAACCCTGGGGCTTCACAGTGTATTTCTTAGAGATGTTGGGAACCACTGGGCTAGAGGCATCAGAAAGGCTTTATGAAGGGGATGGTACTGGAGATGAGCCTTGAAGGAAACTAAGGATCCTAAGATGTGTAGGGGAGCAGGGAGTGTATTCCAGGCAAGAAGAGGTGGGGGGGGAGTAGCCAAGGCAAAGAACAGATCATAATCCACCCACTCTTTCTCATCATGTGGCAGTCACACCCAGATCTTTTCATAAAGCCTCCATGGGAGATTTACCTGATTTATTGGGGAGAGATTTGATCAAGATTTCTGAATAATTTGCTGTTATTGATGTAATGGATGGATGGATCCACCTATTATCTCCTGATCTTTCTATATGACTGGCTCACCTCCTTTTCTGGATATTCAAAGGATGTGTTTTGGTTCCAATCTCCCATTTCATCAGGGAAGTGAACCTTGCCTCACATAACTGCAGATCAATAGCTTGTCTTTAAGTTATATGGCAATGAAACATTGTATAACATGTCCAGTTTGAATCCAAGTCTTTTTGAGTCCAAAACTGTTCCTCTCTGCACTCCACCTTATGCCATGTTCAATCAAATGACATCTATCCATAGAGAGCAGCTTAGCATTGAGGGACTTAGGATGAGCATGTGTTGGGGAGAACTGTCATCTCTCTTTCAAATACTTCATAGAAGAAATGGGATTTCAAGAGTGGCCAAGTAAATTGGGATTGAGGATAGAAAAAGTTCAAGGGACTGAGTTGGCTGGAAGGATGTTAGGGGCAATGACAGATGGACATGAAGTGAAGCATTTGGCAACTTCCATTGAGATCTGTCTTTATAAATTCATTCTTCCAGAACGTCTTTCCCATAGTAGTATGAACCTATGTGAAAGTGATAGACAACTCAGGTCTTAGTTTTGAAATATAATTTCACCTCTCCTTTGCCCATAGGCTTTATCTATCCACTCCCTTTATTAATGGGTTGCTTCACTTGATTGCCTCATTAGATTGCTAGATTATGACAGTTTGGCTCTATCTTGTGCTTTGTTTGCTGCATGATTGATCCTCAAGAATAAGTGAATGTGCTCATGCAACAACCATTGGCTAAGATGGTAAAGTTGCAATAAAATTATTATGTAATGTGCTAATCCTACAATAATTGTATTTAAGTCAACAAATATTTATTAAACTCCTGCTCAATACTAGGCACCACACCATATTAAACAGCAAGGATAAATAGGACCAATAAGCCTAATATTTTAAGTAAACTACTTAATTTTTAATAAACTTTTAAAATGTAATAAAATTTTAACAATTTTACAATAAAAAATCACAATTTACAATAAAATAACCTTCTTAGCAATAAAAAGGTTTACATAAATAGTGCTTGGCACACAATAAGAGCTTGATAAATATCATTCACTTATTCATTCAACTCCAGTTGTCCAAAGTGTAACCATGAAATCATAGGAGCATAGATTTAGAAATAGAAGGGATTGCAGAAATCATAGTATCCAACTTCTTTGTTTTACAGAGGAGTAAACTGAGATCCGGAGAAGTTAAGTGATTTGAGTAGAGTCACATGGGCGGTAAATGGCAAAGATCAGTCTTTTAATTCCAAGTTCAGTTCTTTCTCCACTGAGATACATTAATAAAAAGTAAAGTATGATTTTGAAGAGTAAATACAGTGTGAAACTGATAGTTCTTTGGATGCTCCAAACCAAGATGGTAAATAAATATTCTGTTTCCATGATCACATTCCCTATAAGAGGACAAGAATTCTGCTGGCTCATTTCAGAAGAAAACTGGATATAATATTCACTGTAAAGACATCAATTTTGAAAATAAATACATGTTTTTGGTCTACAAAAAGGCAATACAGGTAAAATTAGAATCAATAGACCTGAAAAAAGTTTTTCATGCTTTGGTTCTATAATTTGAGTCTACTAAAATAAAAAGAAAAGCATTTACTCTCTTAGAGTCTGCATGACTTGAGATATGCTGAGTGAATTTTTTCAACCTGCTGTACCCTAGTATCTTAAACTTAATAGATTAAAAGCTGCGCCTTAGAGACTTAGAGTAGTTCTACCTTCTCATTTTTCAGATGTGGAAGATGAAGCCCAGAAAAGCTGAGTGATTTGCTTAATATCAGGCAGCTAGGAAGTTAAAAACCTAGGATTTAAATCTGTCATCTAGCTTCAAATCCATTCCCTTTCCCACACTACTGGAAGTTTTTTGGGCAGGGGGAGATAATCGGGGTTAAGTGACTTGCCCAAGACCACACAGCTAGCAAGTGTATGAAGCCAGATTTGAACTTGGGTCCTTCTGACTCCAGGACTGGTGCTCTATCTACTGTGCCACCTTGCTGTTCCTACATTAGTGGTTCTTAATTGAAGAGTCTACAAACTTTTAAAAAATGTTGATAATGATATTTCATTACAGTTAGTTTCCTTTATAATCTTATGTATTTCATTCTATTTGCTTATAACCATTATTCTGAGAGAAGCTCTGTAGGCCTCACCAGACTCCCCAAAGGGTCCATGACATAAAAAAGGCCAAGAACTTGTGCCCTACACCAGGCTGACTCCTCCCTTTAGTCCTCCATCCTGGGAGAAGGGATGCCAGATGGCAGGTATCAGGGTGAAACATGCTCTCCCTGTAAGCTCATAGCATCTAGTTCTGCACCTAATGGAAGTCCCTGGCCCAGCTGAGAAGCTCTGTACAGTCTTCCTCAACTGCAGTCAAGGTCTAGGTCAGGGGTCCTGGGAAAGTTCATGGCAGATACGTCACAAAAGCAGAATAGAAGCAGATCAGCTATGGAGGTGAAGCCAGAAGGGTTATCTGGAAGGAATGACAGAAGCCATCATAAGTGAATGATAATCTCATACCTGAATCATGGGTAAGGTGACCTCATTAGTCCTTTCTGCCCCAGAATCCAAACAAGGACAATAACACATACTCTTGAGCAATTAAGGGTAGGACACTCTCCTCGAAAGTGGTTGGCTGGTACATAGCCTTCATCTTTTCTCAATCAGTATTATACACTTTGTCTCTTTTCCCAGGCTGTAATACACCAATCACGCCCAACCCAGCTGAAAGGGAGAGGAGGATGTTGAAGGAACTTTGGCATTTTGGGTACCATCATAGATTAATACTTCCCACAGTGAATCTCCTCTGTGCCCTTGGGAACATAGAAATAATCATCTTCCCAATCAGGAGAAGGGGGGATACCTTCCATCTGAGATGGAATGATATAACATTTGTAAAGCACTTAGTACAGTTCCTGGCATATAGTAACTATATAAATGTTTATTCCTTTCCCCACTTTCATCTGCTTTCTCAGAATTCTCTCTGAATCTGGGCCATGCTTGGCATCAGAGTAATCATCCTAGGCAACCCCCTTTGGGGAAGGGGGGCTCTTGGGAGGCAGCTGGTGGGCCCTGGAGGCTCATATCTCATATACTCAGCTCTCAAATAGCACCAGCATGATCTAGGGCCATGGGATCCAATGGGCACAGCAGTACCAGGAGAACTATAAGACCCTCAGGAAAAAGTCACCATCTTGTTTTTATTTCTTATATAAAAACATTAACTGAGACCTAGAATCAGTTTATAGGAACCCTGGATGTTGTCTTTTTTTTTTTTTTTTTTTTTACAGATGAGAAGAGGATTTAAGTAGATTGCACAAGGTACACTAGGCTAGATATCTGAAAGGGAATATGGAAGAAATAACTCCAGAAAATTATCCAATTGCAGAGAGATCTCAATCCAATAGAAAAGGACCGTAATCTGCAGCAATCTTCACTGAGTTTCTAGCCAGTGTTCTGACAAACTCATCCCAGCCTCATTCAAATGAATCCCTGAAAAGGTAAATGGATCCAGGGAACTAATTAGGGTCTTCCCTAATCCCTCAGCTGCCCTTTTTTGCTGTGACAGACAGTTCATAAGAAGCAGTGTGTGATGGTATAGGTGTAGATTCAAGCAGGGGTGGGGAACCTGCAGCCTTGAGGCCACATGTGGCCTTGTAGGTCCTTGTGGCCTTTTGATTAAGTCCAAGTTTTACAGAACAAACCCTTTTATTAAGGGAATTTGTTCTGTGAAGTTTGGATCCTGTCAAAGGACCACATTTGAGGACCTAGAAGGCCACATGTGACCTTGAGGCCCCAGTTTCCCCACAACTGAGAGGAAAGTACTATTATTCTCCTCATTTTGTATCTCCTGGAGACACTGGTTATAATCCTGCTCCAACACTTCCTGGCTGTGATGCTAGGCAAGTCACTGAACTCTTTTGAAGATCCCTGCCCTGTCTACCTCATAAGATTGGCCTAAGGATCCAATAAATTAATGGACATGAGAACAATTTGAAGACTACAAAGTATTATACAAATATAAGGCATCATTAAGGTTTATATATTTATTCCTCTCCTAAGAGGAAAGAAGAGGTATTTTGGCAGGTTGTTGGATTATGGGCTAAACTAATATAAGCTTTGTTACCAGAAGCAAGGAGTCAGTCAGGAACTCCCTGCTCTCCCTGAGTACACTGTACCTTACTGACTCAGGCTGTGACCTGAATCTCTCAGTAACGAGAAGCTGAAAGGAACTCATTTTAGGTTGCCAGGGCTTTTAAAACACCGAAGTACAGGGATATCATTGAACAAAATACTCAGGGTTTGTTTTTTTCCTTTTCTCTCTGAAGGCTGTTGTACAGAATCTTCTGCCTGTGCCTGACTCCAAGAAGCTGTAGCACGCACAGCAGCCACACCCCAGTAAAACCATCTCAACAGACAGGCAAAACCAAGTCTAGGGTAAACACCAGGCCTCAGAAAGGTCAGTGAGTTAGGGGGCTGTCTATCTACCCAAAGAATGTGAAGACTTCCCCGGTTGAATGGGCAGATGAGAACAATCTCATGGCCATGAAAGCAGCTGAAGCAAGTGCTATAGACTACTTACAGAGTGGTCAGACATCAAAGACACCAAGATCATCCACTGCATCCTGGGCCACCTCTTGTCCTAACTTTTGTCTGGTCACTGGACTTCCATGACTGAAAGAAAATGAGGCTGACTTTTGTCCAACTCTGCCTTAAATCCAATTCATTTGAGAGTCAAGACATCACCCTATAATGTTATTCTCAAAAACAAAGGACCAAGAGCAAGAAGGGAGGGGGAAGATCTGATTATGCAAAAATTAATTACTGGATCTACTAGCAGTAAGAAAAATGAGAAAGTCTTCTATTTTTACTTATGCTTACATTTCAATGAAGTTTTATTTTTTGGAGGGGAAACCCTATAACTCAAATATTATTCAAAAATAATCTATTATAGGGGGGAGGAGCCAAGATGGCAGAGTAGAAAGATTCACATATGCTAGCTCCTAACCCTCAGTGCATAAAATACCTGTAAAGAAGAACTCCCAAAAAAATCTGGAGCAGAGAAGCCACACAACGATGGAGTGGAGGAGATTGCTGTTCCAGAGAGCCCTGAAAAACCAACACCAAAGGTCTGTCGCACACTGGACCTAGAGCAGAGCCCAGCCCTGCTTGGCCACGCAGCACCAAGAGGAGCAGATCCGAGCAGGCTTCAGGGACAGAATCCCCAGCAGCCACGAAGGTCCCTTCACCCACAGATGCCAAAGGTCAGTGAGACAGCCTTTTTGACTGGCCAAGAGGGGAGCATAACTCAGGCCCGCTCGGGAGGCAGCAGTGGAGGTAGCCACAGACAGGAGATCCCAAAGCAGACAGGAGCTCAGATCCATTGTTGAAGGTTTCTGCATAAACCCCCTGAGGGAACTGAGCCCTGTGAGGTGGCCATGCTCCCCACCCAAACAGCTGAACTTAATCTCACACTGAATAGCAGCCCTGTCCCCACCTGAGTACCTGAATTTAATCTCACACTGAATAGCAGCCCTGCCCCTGCTGAAAGCCCTGAGGCTGGGAAGCAGCATTTGAATCTCAGACCCCAAGCACTAGCTGGGAAGATCTGGAGATGAGGTGGGTGTGGAAAGGAATCTCAGAAGTCAAGGAACTGGCTGGGAAAATGCCCAGAAAAGGGAAAAAAAGTAAGACCATAGAAGGTTGCTTT
This sequence comes from Bettongia penicillata ogilbyi, assembly GCA_023548195.1. Taxonomy (NCBI): domain Eukaryota; kingdom Metazoa; phylum Chordata; class Mammalia; order Diprotodontia; family Potoroidae; genus Bettongia; species Bettongia penicillata. The sequence goes on along the minus strand of JAJHZJ010000314.1, from coordinate 26,674,494 downwards.
CTTGGTGAAGAGATACTACCTCCTTTCCTTTCAGATGAGAAAGAACAATGCTTACCATCAGGGAAAGACATAGAAGTCAAGGATTCTGTATCCCAAACATCCAAAATAAATATCCAGTGGGCTCAGGCCATGGAAGAGCTCAAAAAGGATTTTGAAAATCAAGTTAGACAGGTGGAGGAAAAACTGGGAAGAGAAATGAGAGAGATGCAAGAAAAGCATGAAAAGCAGGTCAACACCCTGCTAAAGGAGACCCAAAAAAATGCTGAAGAAAATAACACCTTGAAAAATAGGCTAACTCAATTGGCAAGAGAGGTTCAAAAAGCCAAGGAGGAGAAGAATGCTTTAAAAAGCAGAATTAGCCAAATGGAAAAGAAGCCAAATGGAAAACAGATAAATTCAAAAGCTCACTGAAGAAACTAGTTCTTTCAAAATTAGAATGGAACAGATGGAGGCTAATGACTTTATGAGAAACCAAGAAATCACAAAACAAAACCAAAAGAATGAAAAAATGGAAGATAATGTGAAATATCTCATTGGAAAAACAACTGACCTGGAAAATAGATCCAGAAGAGACAATTTAAAAATTATGGGACTACCTGAAAGCCATGATCAAAAAAAGAGCCTAGACATCATCTTTCATGAAACTGTCAAGGAAAACTGCCCTGATATTCTAGAACCAGAGGGCAAAATAAGTATTTGAGGAATCCACCGATCACCGCCTGAAAGAGATCCAGAAAGAGAAACTCCTAGGAACATTGTGGCCAAATTCCAGAATTCCCAGGTCAAGGAGAAAATATTGCAAGCAGCTAGAAAGAAACAATTCAACTATCAAACAATCAGGATAACAAAAGATCTAGCAGCTTCTACATTAAGGGATTGAAGGTCTTGGAATATGATATTCCAGAATTCAAAGGAACTAGGACTGAAACCAAGAATCACCTACCCAGCAAAACTGAGTATAATACTTCAGGGGAAAAAATGGTCTCTCAATGAAATAGAGGACTTTCAAGCATTCTTGATCAAAAGAGCTGAAAAGAAAATTTGACTTTCAAACACAAGAATGAAAAGAAGCATGAAAAGGTAAACAGCAAAGAAAAGTCATAAGGAACTTACTAAAGTTGAACCGTTTACATCCCTACATGGAAAGATAATATTTGTAACTCTTGTAACTTTTCAGTATCTGGGTAGTTGGTGGGATTACACACACATACACATGCACACACACATGCATGCAGCACGCACATGCACACACATACACACATGCACACACACACACAGACAGAGAACACAGAGTGAATTGAATAGGATGGGATCATATCTTTAAAAAATGAAGTTAAGTAGTGAGAGAGAAATGTATTGGGAGGAGAGAGGGAGAAATGGAATGGGGCAAATTATCTATCATAGAAGAGGCAGGCAGGAGACTTTTTAGTGGAGGGAAAAAGAGGGGAGCTGAGAGAAAAACATGAAGTTTACTCTCATCACATTCGACTTAAGGAAGGAATGAAATGCACACTCATTTTGGTATGAAAACCTATCTTACAATACAGGAAAGTGAGGGAGAAGGGGATAATCAGGGTAGGGGGGATGATGGAAGGGAGGGCAATGGGAGGAGGGAGCAATTTGAAATCAACACTCTTGGGGAGGGACAGGATCAAAAGAGAGAATAGAAGCAATGGGGGGCAGGATAGGATGGAGGGAAATATAGTTAGTCTCACACAACATGACTATTATCCAAGCCATTTGCAAAACTACACACATATGGGCTATATTGAATTGTCTGCCTTCCCAAAGGGTATGGGTGGAGAGGGATGAATGGGGAGAAGTTGGAACTCAAAGCTTTAGGAACAACTGTCGAGTATTGTTCTTGCTACTAGGAAATAAGAAATACAGGTAATGGGGAATAGAAAGTTATGTGGCCCTACAAGACAAAAGAGAAGATGGGGACAAGGGAAGGGAGGGATGATAGAAGAGAGGGCAGATTGGCGACAGGGGAAATTAGAATGCTTGGTGTATTGGAGTGGGGGGAGGGGACAAATGGGGAGAACATTTGGAACCCAAAATTTTGTGAAAATGAATGTAAAAAGTTAAATAAATAAATTTAACTGAAAAAAATAATCTATTATATGAGAGCCTTAAAAGCATATTGAATTTGAGGTTATATAAGACTTGGGTTCTGGTCCTGATTTTGCCACTGAATGACCTTTACTCTCTGAGTTTCTATTTCCTCATCTACGAAATGTGGGTAATAGTACTTTCCCCAGATATGACATTCCATCTCCCGCAGTTATGCCCTTGTACGAGATTCACCCCCTCCCATACCATACACACACACACACCATGCCTGGAATACACTCCCTCCTCACTTCTGTTTGATGGAATCTTTAGCTTCCTTCAAAGCCACACTTATGTGTCACCTCCTAGAGAAGACACTTCTTGACCCTTCCAGCTATTGATTCTCTATCTCGAAATAAATATTTTATATGATTTTGTGTGTATTTATCTGCGTACATGTTGTATCCCCCTGAAGGTAGAGACTATTTTTGTTTTTGTCATGATATCCTCAGCAACTGGTGCCTTGGCCAAAGAAGGCACTCAATGAATGCTTATTGAATTGAAAAGAAAAGAATGGAATGTTTTCACTACCTTGTTTTAGTTCAGTCATTTCAGTCATGTCTGACTCTTCATGACTTCATTTGGGGTTTTCTTGGCAAAGATACTATAGTAGTTTGCCCTTTCCTTCTTCACTTCATTTTACAGATGAGGAAACAGAGGCAAACAAGGTTAAGTGACTTTCCCAAGGTCACACAGATAGTAAATATTTAAGGCCAGATTTAAACTCAGGAGAGTCTTCCTGACTCCAGATGCCACCTAGCTGCCCATTTTTGCTACCTACCTCATAGGATTATTGCAATGAGGTAAAGTACACATATAAAAGCTACAGACAGCCCAAGAGAACCAGAAAAAACAAGGTACCCAATCACTATATCTTCAACATGTCACCAAACATCTCTTCTCTGACACAACCACTATCCTGGTATAGAGCCTCATCACCTCATGCCTGGATTATTGTGATAGCCTGCTGGTAAATCTGCCTGCCTCAAGTTCCACCTTCCCCTCACCATTCCCCTCCCACCACTCCCCTACCAATCCATCCTCCATTCAGCCACTAAAGTGATTTTCCTAAAATACAGGTCTGACTATGTTATTCTCCAACTCAATAAACTCCAGTGGCTTCCTATCACCTCTAGGATCAAATCATCTAGCTTATCAAAGTCCTTGCCAAACCACAAGGCAACTAGGTTCAGCACAGTGGTGCAGTGGATAGAAACATAAATCTGGAGTCCAGAAGACCTAAGTTCAAATCTGATCTCAGATACCAGCTGTGACTCTGGGCAAAACACATTACCTCTAACTGCCTCAGTCTTTTCATCTGTAAGATGAGGATAATAATAGCATTTCCCTCCCAGAGTTGTTGTAAGGATAAAAGGAGATAATATTTGTAAAATACTTTGCAAACTTTAAAGTACTATATAAATGGTAACTAGCTAGTTACTGTGTTACCCAGAAATAATGAGCACAGTACTGCACAGTTCAATGAAAACTACCAATTCTCTCTCTCTCTCTCTCTCTCTCTCTCTCTCTCTCTCTCTCTCTCTCTCTCTCTCTCTCTCTCCTCTCTCTCTCTCTCTCTCCATTATTTCTATTAGTATAGTCAAAGAACCATTTGTTTTTGTTTTTGGGGGGCAGGGTAAGTGACGAAGGTTAAATACTGTCCCAAATACACGTACTGGCATTCCAACTACATGTCATTGTCTAGACGAAGGCATTTTTCATCCATTTAGTTTTTCTTGTGTGGATTAGTAATCTATCCCATTGAGGAGTTTAAGGAATATTCCAATGCACCAGCATAATATTATTGAAATAAGAGAATCTGTAGGACTTTTCCACCTATAGGGAATCCCTTTTTCATTTAATTATCATGAAAGATTTCCTCCATGATAGTGGTAAAAACCTTGACAATCATTGTCTCTTTGTTTTATGCCTCAATTAGCATTAATAATCAAAAGGCCATAGAACAGATTATCTCTGTGATTGTATTTATTTAGGAATCTCATATGATCTCAGCATGAATGAGAAACTTCTGGTTGAAGGAGTAACTTTAAGACTCTTTCCAAGACATAAAGAATACTAGTTTAACTAATTCAAACTACAAAGTCAATAGGGAGGGGGGAGTTAACTGAAAAATTTTAGATGCAGTGAACTCTTGTGTTCATTCATTCAATCCATGAATATAATATAAATGATCAGAAAATTGTGTGTGTGTGCTTGTCCTTTGTTGCCAAGGAAGACCAAGCCATCAGAGAAATGATGACATGACTTGCACTTGACTTTGTTTTTGAGTGAGGAAGGTCTGTATGCAGATCACCAGCCTCACCTCTTCTCCAGAACCATCTGAATCCAGTGACCAGATATTCATCAGGATGGCTGGAGATGACCCAGGATGAGGCAATTGGGGTTAAGTGACTCGCCCAAGATCACACAGGTAGTGAGTGGCAAGTGTCTGAGGTGAGGTTTGAACTCAGGCCCTCCTGACTCCTGCACTGGTGCTCTATCCACTGCACCACCTAGCTGCCCCCTGATCAGAAAATTAATGTACATAAAAATAACAGAACCTCTTGGTTTTTTTTCTTAAATCAGACTTTTCAGTTGTGCTTACTGAATTCCATTCTTGATTATTCTTTTCCAATTACCTTTTTACATAGCTATCTATCCATATGAGCTTTTTTATTCCCCTCCCATAGACTAAAGTTTAAAAGTTTCATCAGCAGTAGGAAACTTTCAGAAAAACCTGGAAAGACTTAACTAAAATGATGCAAAGTGAAGTGTGCAGAACCAGAAAAACACTGAACACAGTAATAGTAAGGTTGTACGATGATCAGCTATAAATGATTTAGCTGTTCTCAGCAAAACAAAGATGCAAGACAGCTGAGAAAGACCTATGACGAAAAATGCTGTCCACCTCCAGAAAAAGAACTGATGGAATATGAACGTAGATCAAAGCATACTGGGGATTTTTTTCTAAATTTTCTTTGTTTTTATTTTTTTCTGTCTTCTTTTATTACATGACTAATATGGAAGTATTTTCTGCATGACTGCACATAACCTTTACTAAATTGCTTGCCTCTTTAATGAGGCAAAAAGAGGGGTGGAAGGGAGGGAGAGAATTTGGAACACAAAATTTAAAAAAAAATGTTAAAAATTGCTTTTGTATGTAATTGGGAAAAAATAAAATATTTTTAAATGAATATAAGTATGCACAGTAAAGTTAAATTGTTTACCAACTCGATTTTATGTGACAACTGTGAAATTATAGAAACTTTATTGGCATGAAAATATACTACTTTATGATAAGAGCTCACATATATGGAGTAGTTAACAGTTTATAGAGTACTTTCCTTTACCCAGTAAGTAATGCTCATTAACAATGCTTTGTTTTGTTTAAAGAACATGTATGCAATTAAGACAATCAGCTTGGTATAGTGGATAGTAAGTCTATTTTCACCTACTTGGTCCATACAGACTTAGACAAGACAATCAGGGCACATTCTCTGGTTTTCCCTCATTTGTGAAAACCCTCTCCTTTCTCTGTTCTGCCTACTGACCTCCCTGTCTTCCAAGTCCCAACTAAAATCCCATTTTACTGAAAGTCTTCCCCAATGCCTTTTCACTCTAATGCCTTCTCTGTTAATTATTTACTATTTATCCTGTATATAGCTTGCTTTATATACATTTGTTTACATGTTGTCTCTTCCATTAGATTGTGAGCTCCTTGAGGGTAGGAACTGTCTTTTACCTCTTTTTGTATCCCCTGTGATTGGCACAGGGCCTGGCATGTCGTAGACATTTAGTAAATATTCATTGATTAATCAATTGATTGAAGAATATCATTTGCTGTAGGAACTTCAGTCTTCTCAACTCACCGAGAAATTGAGTTCCATGTGCCATGAGAACCAGAGCAGTTTCCTCCAGAATTTTTGCCTCATAATCTAGTGAGTCAAGCATTGAACAATCACTTTCTTGTCTACTCAAAGAAAAGCAAAAGCAAGAAATTAAACAAACTCAAACGGTATTTTTCCTTGTACTACTAAATCCAGATAGATTCTATGTCCTGTGGACTTCTTAGGTCCAAGAGAACAATCTACTTTGCAGTCTCTTGGTAGACGTTTTATTATTATGCCTCTTTCCTTGTTATTAAGTACTGGTTATTAAGTTGAGAAGCAACGTTGCATATTGGATAAAATGATAGCTTTGAAGTAGGAAAACTCTGGGTTAAAATCCTGTTTCTGATCCACGTTGGCTGTTGATCCTGGGAAAGTCATGACCTCTCAGTGTTCTAAGCAACTCTTTAAGACTACAAGTTTCAGAGAAAGTGCCAACCTTCATTCACTTTCCTCACCAAGGAACTCCCCTGTGCCAATGAAATCAAAGTTCTAATCCCTTTCCACAATTATGAGCTTACTGATTCTATGCCTAAGGCAAATGCTACAAAGCACCCAAGAACGTTGTCTACATCTGTGGACTCTACTATGCCCATCATTACATGACTGATGCTTCCTGAAATACAGAAAGCTCATGAAAGAATGTGGGGTCTTGCCACGGGGTAGGGACTCAGATCTAAATCCCAACTGGGTAGATTTATAAATCACACACCCCTCCACAATGAAACACGGACAGAGACATGATTGAAAGGTGGCTTACACTGAGAACCACTTAATCAGCATTTCCATACGAGCACCCAGGGTGGGGCATGGGACTCCTTACTAATACCCTCATACTATAACAATACTAAAGCATACAACATGCTGACTGGGTCCACTATGAGTCTGTATTATGTAAGCTCAAGGGGCCCTCCCCCTAGCAATCAATGTTTTTATTTTTGCCTGATTGATTGATTTTTCTGTCACACTTCCCACAGAATTTATTCTAAATCTCTTGTCCTCAACCTATTTTTACCACACGTGCATAGGAGAAATTTTCACCTCCTACTAAACTGAAAAAATTAAGGTCACCTGTCAGCAGTTCCCTCCTCTCTCCAATCTTCCACTTCAAATAGCCCCATACCAGCCCGTTCTCTTCTTTGTTCCAGTCTCAAAGAAAGAGGTTGCCCTTGCAAGCACTGACTGCCTTGTTTTAATCCTTAGTGCCATCCCTTTCTATCTCACCCGGAAGTCTGCTACCTTAGTCCCCTAATCTCCAGTTTCTACCTATCCACTGCCTCTTTCCTTGATATCTCCAAACATGTCCAGATTTCCCTCATTCTTTTTTTTCTTCAGTTTCTAATATTTATTTATTTATTTTAGTTTTCAACACCATTTTGTTGTGATTCTCCCCCTATTAATCGAACTGATTCTTCTCCAAATCCTTTGCAGGATCATCATCCATGTCCCACCTGTTTTGAATGGGTGTATCCTGGGCCCTATTCTCTTCTTTTTCTACAATTCTTCTCAGTGATCTCATCACCTCCTATGTGTTCAAGTATCATCCCTGTGTTGATGATTCCCATTCTACCTATCCAGCCATCATCACCTGCTTCATCAGCTCGGGCCTCATATCTCCAAATACCTGTTGGACAGCTCCACTTGAAATTCCCATAGACATTTCAAATTCAATAGTACAAAAACTGAACTCATTGTCTTTCCCCTGCCATCTTCTCCTCCTCCTAACTTCCCAATGTCTGTCTAAGGCACCATCATTCTTCTAATCACCCATGTTCACAATCTAGGAGTTGTTCTAAGTTCTATATTTTCACTTACCCCTCCCCCATCTAATTGACTGTCAAGTCTTGTTGATTCCACCTCTAAATCTCTTACCTCATTTCCCCTTTCTCGACCACAACCACCCTAATTCAGGCCCTAGTCCTACACCAAGATATTGCAATAATCTTCTAACTGGTCTCCATACATCTAGCCTCTTCTTTCTCAGCTATCCAACTGATGTTCCTAGAGTGTATCTCACTATGTCACTCACCTCAAGAACCTTTAGCAGCTCCTGATTGCCTCTATGATAAAGTACAAACCTGTGCATTTGGCCTTTGAAGCTCTTCATTATATGCCTCTAGCTCATCTTTCCAGGATGATAACACATCACCTCCCCTCATGCAATCTAAATTCTATCTAAACTCACCCCTTGCTAGTACCTATACCCAACATTCCATCTCCTGTCACCATGCCTTTGCATAGACTGTTCCCTGTGGCTGGATTGCTCTCCACTCACCTCTACTTCTCAGAACTCCTACTTCCCTTTAAGGTTCAGTTCAATCACTACTTCCTAGGCTTTTGTGATCTCCCTACTCCAGGGGCTCTTAACCTGGGATCCAACAAGGGGTCCGTGGATAAATTTCAGGGGTCTACGAACTTGAATGGGAAAAAATACATCATTATTCCAATATCATTGGTTTCCTTTGTAGTCCTGTGTAGACTATTTTATGCATTTCAAGACATTATTCTGTGAAGGGGTCCACCAGAATGTCATGGGAGTCTGTGACATAAAAAAGTTTAAGATCCCCTGACCTAGTGGCCCATACCCATGACCCATGCCCCCCTCTAAATTACCTCTCATTTATTTTGTATATATATCTTATAGCCCCTAAAGAGAAAATAAGTTTCTTGAGGTCAGGGGCTGTGTTGTGTTTAATCTTTGTATCTCCAACACCTTGCACAATGCTTGGCACGTTGTAGGTGCTTAATAAATGCTTGTTGAATTGAGCTTAACTTAGAGTTGCTTTAAAACCTTTTTTATATTACAAATTGATTTATAGCCAATGAAACCACCTCTCCCAAGCTCTTAGTTTTAAAGGACTTCCTTATTAACTCCATAATTTATATTTTCCTCTATATATTTTATAAAGAGTATTATATTTACTATTCAAAAAAAACTAGAAATGAGTATCTGTTCTGATCAGTCATAGGCTTTTATATTCATTTTGCCAAATAAATGCCTGAAAGATTGGCCTCAGCTGTGGGAAGTTTCTCTAACATGACCACAATTGCCTAGCCACTAATTCATCATCTTGGCTAGCAATGGACAGAACAGTGGAAGGGTACTAGAATTTTATTAATAATTAGAAGGTTTACAGCTATTTCATCTCATCTCAACATTAACTATCCAATGGATATGTAATTCCGGTCACAAAACACACAGTCATGATTGCCAGTGTTTCCATAACCAACCCGGACAGATGTGTTCTGCTGAGTCACTTTTTTCTCAGGACTCTCTGTTCCCATTTCATCCCTTCCATAGCCCTCAACATTTCCCATGTTTTTCTAATTAGCAGAAATTTGGGTAAAATGATTTCTTTGTGCCTCTTCCTTCCTTAGATTTCTGTTCCTTCTTTCCACTATTTTCTTCTTTCTCCTCCCTTCCTCTCTTTTCTTTCTTCTCTTTTTCTTCCTTCCTTCCTATGCAGTTTATTCACCTTCAAGATTTTCCAAGCCTGAATCTCCACTAACATCCTACTATGGTGATTAATCGATCTCTCCTGGGAGATACAAGGGCTGAATAATTTATTATCCTGAAAGCTGCAGAAGCAAGGGTCTTCCTCCTTGACTGAAAAAATCAAGACCTTTATTTCATCACTGTGAATGACTGGATTCATCCTGGAAATCAGAGATCTTTAAAAGAGACTATATACTTATTTTTTGATTTTTGGCTGATTTTCCTTCAAAATACATAATCACCTAGCATCTATGTGCCAGGCACTGTGTTAGATGCTATGGATTCAGAGAGAAAAATGAAACAGTCCCTGAACTAAAGAAGCTTATATTGTACAGGGGAGACAACATGTACATGTAAAAGTGTATGCAAAACACATTCCAAATACCCTTGGAGCTGGGAGGATCCTCGATGCCACAAATCCCAGGTAACTGGGGCATTGAGGAAGGGGAGGCTGAAAGTCGGAGTTCATTTTAGGTAGTTTCTTAAAGCTTACAAAGTGTGTAACTTCATTATCTGGTCTAATCCTCACAGAAATCCTGTGAGGTTGGTGTTTCTATACTCATTTGCATTACAGGTTTCAAAAACCAAAACAGGCTCAGCAAGATGGAGTGACTAGCACATGGTCACAGAGCAGTCAGCATCTGAGTCAGGATTTGTAGCCAGGTCTTCCTGCTCCCAAGTTCAACTCTCTCCATTATACTACACTGCCTCTAAATGCATACTGGTGCTAGGAAAGGTCTGGTATACCAAGTACTACATCAGTGCTATTAGGCAATCCAGCTTCCTTAGGCAATCCAATTCCCTTACCATTTCATGTCAGGCAGAACAGAGTTATAGTTCACATTTATAGATCACTTTGGTTTTTCAAAGTTCTCTGCCTACAATAAGCACTGTTGTTTCAAGGCAGGCAGCACAAGTGTTGTTTATCCCTGTTTTACAGATGAGGAAACTGAGACTTAGGTTGTGATTTGCCCAAAGTCACTGAGTTAATATGGGCAGCTAGGTGGCAGAGATGATGGAGTGCTGGGCCTGAAGTCTGGAAGATTCATCTTCCTGAATATAAATCTAACTTCAAATACTTGCTAGCTGTGTGACCCTGGGCAAGTCCCTTAACTCTGTTTGCCTCAGTTTCCTCATCTGCGAAATGAGCCAGAGAAGAAATTAGTAAACTAGTCTAATGTCTTTACCAAGAAAACCCCAAATGGGGTCATGGAGAGTCAACCATGACTAAAAAATGAGTGAACATCAACAAGCAAGCTAATGAAAAACAAACTAGAACTCGACCTCAGATCTTTCACGTCAAAGTCCCATCCTTGTGCCTAGTCTATATCCACGTGCCTTTCATAAATATCACTTAGTAGATTCTGTACACCCTGAGGATAAGGACTCTTGTTTTTGTCTTTGTATCCACAGCACCTAGCGGAGTGTATGGCATTTACTCTTTAGCTCTTTATGAATGCTTATTGAACTGAAGTTCAAAAATCTGTTATACAAAGGTAAACTAAGGCTCACCTTTAGAGAACAGAGGAAGCCAAGTGCTTGGATCCTAAGTGGTTTCAGATTGGCCTGGAATTGGCTACCAAATTGACTCTACATGATACCTTTTAACGTGATCTTCTAGATTTTTCTAGTTTCTTATCAGTCACAGAATCTCAAAATTAGAAGGGAGCATGGAAGGTAGAAGGACTATGCTCTAGTGGAAAGAATGCAGAATTCGGAACCAAAGGCTCTAGCTTTAGTTCTCACACTACCATTTACTACTTCTGTCATCGTAGGTAAATCACTTAACTTCTGGAGGCTTCAGTTTCCTCATTCGTAAAATGAGGGAGTTAAACTAGCTGGGCTCTGAGGCCCCATCTATCTCTGAACTTGTGACCCTATGGTCTATGAACCTATGGTCCTAAGTCAGGTTAGAGAATCCAGCCTCTTCCACCCCCCCAAGCATGAATGTGTGAATCACTAGACATTCTTCAGGCAATAGTATTTAGTGACAAATTTAGCAAAACCGCTGGAAATCTTTGTCATGGGTAGGGCTCTTGTCAAGTTCCTGGTGCACAGCCTCCATCATCTTCAGACTTTTCATCAGGACTTATTTCATTATTGACTAATGCCAGGGACCCTAAGCTTTCCTGTTGCCTTATTGCAGGTATGCCTTCAGGGCTCAGTCACCTGTGTCTAGCAGGCTTTAGTTGATCATCTCAAACTCTTTGAGCAATTTTCAAAGTATAAGTTGGAAGAATATCTTAGGAGATGGAAAGTATCTAGTGGCAATTTGCGAGTGTGGTGGAAAATGTGAGGCTATATAGAAGGTATTTAATGAGACCTGACCCAACTTGTAATTTTACTTACCATAGACTAAGTATCAAATTAAATTACAGCTAGAAAATCGTTTCTGGCGGCAAAGAATTGGAAATTGAGAGGATATCCATCAATTGAGGAATGATTGAACAATTCATGGTATATGATTATAATGGAATACTATTGTGATATAAGAAATGATGAGCTAGATGCTCTCAGAAAAACCCGGAGAGACCTACATGAACTGATGCAAAGTGAAATGAGTAGAACTAGGAGAACATTGCACACAGTAACAGCAATATGTGATCAACTGTGAATGATTTAGTTATTCCAAGCAATGCAATATTCCTAGACAGCTTGGAAGAACTTATCATGAAAAGTGCCATCCAATCCCAGAGCAAAGAACTGATGGAATCTGAATACAGATTGAAGGATACTTTTTTACTTTCTTTATTTTTCTTGCTTTTTAAAAATTTTGTGTATGTTTTCTTTTACAAGATGACTAATATGGAAATATGTTTTGCATGATTACACATGTACAACCTAAAAAAACAAAAACAAAATAAAATAAATTAAAGCTGGAAGAGACCTTGGTGGTCAACCTCTTGTTTTGCAGAGTGAGGAAACTGAAGTCTAGGGCAGTTAAGTGGTTTGTCCAAGGTCACCTAAAGAATATGGTACAAAGCTAAATTTTGAATGGGGCTCTTTGACTTTGAACCCAAAGCTCCTCTGGTGATTGGAGAGGTATGGTAGAAAGTTTGATATAGTAGTATAGTTTAGAGTATTATAATAGGGTATATATAGTATATATATATATATATACATATATATATATATACACATATATATGATAGAGTATATATATATAGTATAGTATATATATATATATAGTATAGTGTAGTATGTATAGTATAGTAGAAAGTAGAAGGTGCAGTTGGAATCATGTAACATAAGAATACCTATGTTCAGATCAAAGAACATGGATAAGCCTTAGCATCTCTGATTCTCAGTTTTCTCATCTGTGAACTGGGAATAGTAGTAGTAATCACATAGGATTGTTATGAGGCTTAAGTGAAATTTTGTTTATAAACTTTGCACTTACTAGCTGTGTGACTTTGGGCAAGTCACTTAACCCTAATTGCCTTGCCTTTCCCCCTCCAAAAAAATAAAAATAAAAAATAAAGCACTCTGCAAGCTTCTTTTTCCATTTTACAGATGCATTTTTTTTACATGACAATCATTTTTTAATATATTCCTCCCTCTTATCCTACCCATTGATAACAAAGGTAAAAAAATAAAGAGTTTCATAAAACCATCTAATACATTGTATTGGTAATTTTATAACAGCATAGTATATAGTCAACTATCAGTCTAATTTTCCTGATCGGGCCATTTTAGTAAGGCTAATGAATAACTAGCACAGTGAATATTGTTCCAGAGCAATGAATGCTATGTCTCCTGTATCATTTTGCAATTATATGCCTGCATATTTGACAGCATAATGCCATAAGTGGTCTAAGAGTCTGGTTAGAATCTTATCAGATGGATAGAACAGTGGAATGCCACAATCTTTAAATTAATCTAATCAATTTTTGGTTGACTTTTCTTTTTACATCACCTTCATTTATAAATATATGCTTCCCAGAGAATCATTCCTTGTTAAAAAGATAAAAATAATAATAGAAATAAAAGAAAATAAAAGAAAAAATAGAAATATAAAAGAGAAAGAAAGCCCACATTTATAAAATATGTTTTGTGGCTAAATGTTAGAGAACCAAAAGCAAGCAAACAACACAGTCTATACCCTCCAGGAACTCATATTGTAATGCGGGGAGATGACATATGTAAGGTAGCTGAAGAGTCCTAGAGAAGGGGACAAGATAGCAGATGAGGGAAAGGAGGAGAGGGAGATATGAGGGAGCTGAATACCAGCTAGAATCCTTCCCAAAGTGGTATTTCAGGAGAAAGAGGTGCCAACCAGGAGAGCAGGGCCTCAGGGCAAAGGATTTTCCATGACGATGAGACAGTAGATGAGGAAGAAAATAAATACCCAGCATTGCTATTCATTTTTTGTGTGGTTCTTTCCATTTACATGGCAGTTGTTGTTGATGTTGTTTTCCTGGTTTTGCTTCCTTCACTTTGAATCAGTTCATATGTCTTTCCATGCTTTTCTATAATCTATATACTCAACATTCCTTATGGTACAATAACATTCTATTACATTCATGTACCAAGTCGATTAGTTATCTCCCAAACAACTGGCACCTACTTTCTTACCTGTTCTTTGCCAGTCCAAAAAGCTGATACAAAGGAACTCCTCTCCTTCCTAATTAGGCCTGAAAGTTTGGGCAAGTTCAAAGAGACTCACCTAGTCTCCAGGACTTAAACGAGACAGGTTGTAAGCAGGGCTCCTCCAAAAACAATGGAAGCATCCCCCCTGCCCCTGACCTATTCAAGCAACTCAATGTCCTCGGATCATCTTTTTGCAGGGGACAGTCAAGAATCCCATTACTGTGAGTGGGAGGGCTGTTTTTTTAAAATAGTGGTTCCTAGGCTCATAAATTTAGAGCTGGAAGGAACATTTGAGGAAATCTAGTCTCCCACACTCTTCATTTTACAGATGGGAAACCAAGGCACAGAGGCATGACTCCCCCAAAGTCACACAGATAATAACTAGCAAAAGGGTTGTGTCAAGCTACTCCCATTTCCTCAAGTAGTTCTCCTTGATTAGATGCATCCTTCAGAATCTCTGCTATTGAACAAACTCAGGAAATCCAACAAGGATGTCTCCAACATTTCAGATATACTCGGCAACCATCTAACTACTCTGCCTTACTCAATACTCAAAGCTCAAGTCCAGTGTTATCTCTGGACCAGCTAGGTGGTACAGTGGAAAAAGAGTTGGTCCTGGAATCAGGAGGACTTGAACTCAGATCCAGTCTCACTAAGTCACTTAATAGCTATCTTCCTCGGTTTCTACATTTGTAAAATGGGGATAATAACAGCACCAGCTTCCCAGGGTTGTGATGAAGATCAAATGAGATATATTTGTAAAGTGCTTAACACAATGTGTGGTACCTATAAATCTTGGCTATTATTGCTTTCCTCCACCGAGCCTTCTATGGTCATCCCAGATGAAGTGGTTTCTTGTAATGTTGACAGCAATTTGCTTAGAATATTCCCCGAATTTACCTTCTATTGCTTCATACTTATTTCTTCCCTACTCCCCAGCCACCTTCTAGATAGGGTCACTAATATCCTTATCCCAACAAACAACTCCTCCCCAGCACAGCTCTCTAGTGCAGGAACCACTATCAAACTAACTCTGCCTCTATCCTAGAAGAGGCGGGGGTGGGGAGGGGTCCTCCTTGGCCAACACTCCCCTCTGTGTGTCTCCTCCCGTTAAAATGTAAACTCCTTGAGGTTGGGGACTCTTTTTGTTTTTCGAATGGTATTCCTAACTCTTTGGGGGATCCTTGGCATATAATAAGGGTTTAATGAATGAGTTTTCATTCATCCTTTTTGAACATATTTACAGATGGCTCTGGAGGAGAAGTGAGTCTGGTGACCTGCACAGCCTTCCCTCACCAAAGCCAAGTCAAGTGCAAGTCATGTCATCATTTATCTGATGGCATGGTCTTCTTCGGCAACAAAAAAAGAACACAACCCTGTGAGTAGATGCAGCTGGCTGAATGAGGACCCAGCTAGCTGGGTAACTCAACTCCTCCTCTCCTGTCTGCCTCCCCCTCCCCTTCCTTCTCCTCTGCAAAGGAAAGTAAATTTGGATGGCCAAAAGATGAAAAGATGCCCAGTTAACTTGGGTTTTACTGGCTCCCTTCCCTTCCCCTCCTCTCCCTCTGTTCTGTCCTTCTCCAAAACCTTAAACCTACTGCTCTCTGAACCTGGGAGGCCAATGGGCCCTCCAAGGTTTACAGTCATTATCAATAGCAACTATTGCTGTTTCCCTCCCAGCCTGATATCTTTCTTTTGCTTCACCTCATTAAAGGGGCCATGCCCTGGCTACTTCTTAAACAGGCCTATTCAATGAATGGGCTTTATCCCACCCTAAGTGAGTTCCTGCAAAGATCTTGGCCTAAAGGGCCCAAGGTCTCCCAGTGCATCCTGGACCGACTCCAGTCATCCTGATGAATATCTGGTCACTGGATTCAGCTGGCTCTGGAGGAGAAGTGAGGCTGGTGACCTGCACAGCCCTCCCTCACTCAAAACAAAGTCAAGTGCAAGTCATGTCATCATTTCTCTCATGGCACGGTCTTCTTCTGCAATGAAGGATGAACACAACAACAACATATTTGCAAAATCCTCTCCCCCTTCCAATACAACAAACATTTATTAACAGCCTACTTTGTACCTGTGGTAGGTATTTGCTCTTCAGTCCCATCCAACTCTTCATAAGCACTTTGGGTTTAGGAGTTTTTTTTGGCAAAGACACCAGCTCATTTTACAGATGAGGAACTAAGATACACAGGTAAGTGACTTTCCCAGGGTCACACAACTAGCAAGTGTCTGAGGCTGGATTTGAACTCAAAATGAGTCTTTCTGGCTCTAGACCTGGCACTCTATCCATTGCACCACCTAGTGATATACAGATTTTAGTCTAGTTTATAGAATCATAGATTTAGAAATGAAAGGGGCTGTCTAGGACGTTTGTAGTAAGCGTCAGAACTGAGATTTGATAGGTTGTGTTTGGGAAAAAAATTCACAAGATGCAGAGTGAGACCTTTATTTTTGGATGTGGTCATTGTGGTCACTTTTTGCTTGAGCATCACTCTTAGTTACAAGGGTTTTGCCTTTTTCTTCAATTTGGAGGTGAGAGGGAGAAAAGGGATAAGGACAGGTCTCTTTCCTATCCCACCCCTTGAAAAACAGAGAGCAGAAGGAATCACAGGCAGGCAGGCCAGTTTTGAAAGTGACATGTTAAATTATTAAATACTTTTAAATAGCAAGCTCTACATAATAGAGATTTACAGTTTTGTGCACAATGCCCCTGTTCTATAAAATACACAGAAATGCTTGTTTTCATTTGATATTTGTTAAAATCATAGTAAAAATTAAATTAATTTTTAAAAAGGAATCCAGTGGTTGACCTAGGCCCTAGACAATGAGAAGAGCACAATTCTCAGCAGGCATGCAGTGTTTTCATATATTTACAGGTCTTTACTTATGAATTTGTCCCACTCTTTCGGGTTCTTGTATTACATTCATTTTTCTTATCAAAGAGTTGAGTCTGATGATTGCCGAATGACCGCAGACTTCAGCAGGGTTCCACTGACCCAAATGGAATTCAGGCTATGGAGTTGTATTGGCTGGGCGATCTTTTAATCCACTTAGGTGTTCAAGGGTCAAGTGTACCTCATCCCCTCCTCTTAGAAGGCTAATCAGAGGGCATAGCAGAGATACCAGAAGGTCAGAATGGGGGATAGAGGGAAGACTCCGAGAGGCTAGCAAAAGGGCAAAGAGGGGAGTAAAACAGAACTTGACTTCATGAATTCCACTGTTTGGGAAACTGAAAGAGCCTTCAAGAAGTAACATTCAAAGGGCTGCCATGTGGAAGAGAAAGCAGACTTTTTCCTGGGGAGTTCCAGAAGGACAGAACTAGGGGAAGAGTCACAGAAAAGTACATTTTGACTTAATATGAGGCTTACTTTTTTGTCAGTTAGAGAGATCCAAAAGGGAATCTTGAGAAGCAGTTAATTGTCACTAAAAGTATTCAAGTGGAAAAGGCACACAGCAGGTAGGCTGTCAAAAGTTTCCCCATATTGAAAGGTTCCTTCCAACTGAAAGTTTCTATAATTCTATGAAACTGGTCCAATTTACTAACAGCAGGCAGAAGCCAAAGAAATAATCACAGGATATTTCAAGTGATCCAGTAAAGAGCAGGGACACCACACATGTAGCATGTGTTTAATGGATGGATTTTTTTTTTTTTTGTATTGCTGCTTTCAAGATAGGTTTAGCATTGTAAAGCAGCACAGAAAATGTACATGTCACATAGCGAAATGTGGGTGTAAGCTCTCCAAAAACCTGCGGGAAGGAAGAATTTGGAAACTATTAGAGATTGTATAGGCACAGAATCCCAGAACCTGAGCAATGGAAGGAACCTCAGAGAGTATCTGCTTCAACTTGACCTGATCAGGAAGGAAGCTCTTCTATTAACATTCCTGAACAGTGAGAATCCAGCCTCCAGTACTGAGAAATATCCATTGCCCCACATAGTAGCTGTTTGACCCTGGGGGAGTCACTTGACCACTGCCTGTTTTCTCATCTGTAAAATGGGGATAATAGCACCTATCACACAGGGTTGCTGCAAGGACTAAATGACATAATATATGTAAAGTACTTTGCTAGTTTATATAAATGCAAACTTTTTGCAAAGTGTTTTACGTGTTATTTCATTAGCTCCTCACAACAACGTTGTGTGGTAGATGCTATTCTTATCATCATTTTACAGAGGAGGAAACTGGGGGTGGGGGTGGCACATCCCTAGTAAATTCTGAGACAGGACTGGATTAGATTTCTCACTCCAAATCCAACATCTAACCACTGCACCACCTAGCGGCGAAATCTGGAATCCACAGGGGTAAAGTGAATTGTCTAAGGACACACAGCCTATAGACTCCTAAACTCTTTCCACTGCATCTTTTTGGCAGAATTTTCCTGAAGAGCCCAGGGACTTTTAGAAAGCAATAGGGGGAAACCAGAGCTTAAATCCAGTGGCTTAAATCCAGTTCTGATAATTTTTCAATTTAAGTTTCATTTCGGGACACGTATGACTCGCAGAATTATATGTCTGAAGAGTTGGAAGGAACTCCAAAGCCTGAATAGTCCTACCGAGCTCTAGAGAGCTCACTGACCCTGGATCTCACAGATGCCTCAACATGAGAATAAGCCAATCACTCGCGGTTGTCTCCTGGTCACTATTCTCACTAAACATCCTTCAAACACTTGGCCCGTTTTAGCGTTTGAGTAAAGCACATGTTTGCTACTGATTCATGATTGTGAACAGATGCTACTGGCTTCTAATTTCTCTCTTGTTCACTGTACATATTATTGTAATACTATAGTACTTTGGTGGCCAAAGGACTTAATGAGCCTGGGAAATCCCTGCCCTAACTCATGCTGCAGAGATCAGGCTTCTTTTATTAAGCAGTTAATAATCCTGTCTCTCTGAGGAACTGGTTCCCTCTAACTGGTCAGAAATCAGCCTCCAAATACTTAGGAGAAGGAAATGGTAAACCACTCCGGTATCTTTGCCAAAAAACCCTACGGACGGCATTAGCGTTCTATGGTCCACGGGGTCACGACTGCCCTACAACAAACTGAACTTCCTCCAACACGCGGAATTCCCCTTATCTTTTCTCCGAGCCCGGAAGGATGGCCCCGGCGGCCCACCCCGGGTTCAGCGACTAAGGATCGGGGCGCCGGCAGTGCCTCCACGGACCGTGGAGCGAACATCCCGCTCGGGCGAACTCTCCACCGTTACTGAATCACGGCTGGTGAGTCACCCAGCCTTGGTCGGCTGGGGCCCCAGGCGCAGGAGGCGGGGCAGGGGTGTGGGAGAGGAGGAGGGCCGCCCACCTAAGCGATGTGGGGGCCTATTTGAGGGCTGTGGGAGCGGCCAGAGCGCACGTCTCCGGGCAGACCCAGAAAGGGGGCCGGACAACTTCCAAAGAGGCGGGAGAGGGAGTGCTCCCGGCCCAGCCTTTATATTGAGAAGCCAGCATGCGACCCCCATACGCAAGGCTCCCCGGAGGCCGAGAGCGGCGAGGCCCCCGACCCAGGCAAGCGCACGCCTCGTAGGGTTCTCGCGCTTCACTTTGGCCTCCCCGCAGCACAGACTCACGGCCATGGCGCCCCCCAACCCTTCAGTCCTGGTGGCCGCCAGGGCTTCTGTGCAGACCGTCCTGCTCGGCTTCCTGCTCCTCGTCCAGGTGTCCTTGGCTTCAGGTGAGTGGCTACCGGTGCCTTTTCGAGCCGGGGCTCACCGCTCCGCAGCGGCGCGTGGAGAGCGCACGGAGGACCCGCGACCCGGCGCGCTCTGGTCCTGCCGGCGAGGGGCCGATCCGGGCGCCGGGGACGCGGACTTCAACACGGGCCAGCCCCGGGAATGGTCGCTGGCTGTTGGAGGCGCCCTCAGGACCTTTACCTGGGCGGCTGCGTTGGAGCAGCCGTGCCTCCGTCTCTGTAGCCCGTGGCCCGGCTCCGCTCCGGTAAATGAGATCTGAAAGTGGAAGCTTGCTAGTTTCCTAATTCTGTGTTTCTGCTCGTTTCCGATGCTGTTGTTGCGGTGGAGAGGCGGGCAGGTAGGGTGCCAAGCCTGGAGTAACTCTCTTCTTATGACCTGGGATCCGATTCGAATCCTGTTAACTCTTTGATCCAGGGTTTTCTTCGAGAGCCGGACCTTCTCATACCCACTCCCAAGCTCTGCCAACTTTTCCTTTTTAGGTTCTCAGAAGTCGACTAAGTCTGGGGGTCTACAGCACTGTCTGTTTTTCTCATAGGGTGTGTGTGTGGGGTGGGGGGTGCCTGCTACCTTTCAAGAACATCATGGGAACCACTTCCCTGTCAAACTAAATCTTAGAGAGTACCTTGAGTGTGATGAAGAATGAGTAATTTGCTCCATTATTTCCAGTATGAGAACAGAGAGGAATCGAATTGCAAAATCTAGAATAGAGAGAGGTATTGTGCATACCACATATCCACACTGGTTTTTTCTGGAGTTAAGTAATGACATAGCTAGTTTCTGCGGTAGAAGATAGAAATGTATCTAATATATTTATGTTAAATTCTGAATGCCTATGTCTAGCCTGCTCGTGCTAGCATCCTTATTGATGCTCTGGATATCTCACTGCCTTGTTTTACCTAATTGAGATAAGAATGGATGGGTTCTTTGCAATCCTAACTCGTTACATACACGATCTTTTACCATCTCTTTCATTTCTTTTTCTTTTTTTCTTCTTCAGTTCTGATGACAGCTCCAGCAGAGAAAAGGTGGTACAGGGCAGCTTGGATTCCAAGTCTGCCCCTTACCACCCGTTTGATTTTGAACAAGTTACCCCAAAGATTAGGGACTCACTTTGCTCATCTATAAAATGAGGAAGTTGAAGGAGAACCTCTTTTGTCTCTTCAAAATCAGTGAACATATGAAATTGTGAGTTCCAGCCAGGACAGAATTTCTACTTTGGTTACAAACTGAATTGCAGAAGCAAGATCTTGGTTTTGTTTCTTGTTTTGTTATTATTATTTTGAATTTTTAAGCACCATTTTCTCTTTCCCAAGTGTCGATAAGGTCTTTTCCTGCAGCACTTTTTTTCCCTTACAGACAAATTCCTTAGTTTTTTTTTTAATGAATTTTGGCATAAATCAATTATTAGATAAACAACTTAGCTTGAGCCAAACATGGGATTAGGACAAGAGATACTCTGCATTAGTCAATAAGGGGAAAAAATATGTTATCAATTTTTTCAAAACTCTGATTCTGTAAGATTTAAAGGAGAAAATCTTAAGGGCATTTTGTGCTTATCAAACAAAAAGCATTTAATTCTATATTCAGTTAGTGAAACTGTGCTAATCATTAAAAGCACTAAAATCATGGCCATTCTTTCTTGTGTGTGCATAGGTACTTCAGATATTGTATTAGCACGTAACATAACCTGGAAATCCATTGACTTCAAGACCATATTAGAGTGGGAGCCCAAACCAGTCAATTATGTCTACTCAGTTGAGATAAGGTAAGTAGGCATCTTCATAAAAACAAGATTTCTGGGATGTCACCGTTTAATAATAGCTAGCATTTATATAGCTCTTTAAGGTTTACAAAGCAGTTGTGCATGTTGATTCATTTGATCTTCACAACTCCATGAGGAAGATGCTGCTATTATAATCCCTGTTATGCAGATGAAGAAACCGAGGGCTAGAGTACTACATGACCTGCCCAGGGTCATACAATAATAAGTATCTGAGGCAAGATTTGGACTCTGATCTTTCTGATTACAGAATTAACACACTAGCCACTGACCCACCTAGGTGCCATTTCTCTGTATTCAGTATGGGGGTAGATAAAGATGACTCTGAGGACCATGAAGTATATGACAAAGAAAAGAACATTTGCTGTGAAGCTTTATCAAAAATGTGAAACTACTTTGAAAATAGACAATGCAATAGATAAGGAGAAGGGGGTTTTCTGAAGCTGGCAGTTGATTTTAATAATAATTGAATAATTCTTGTTTGGGGGATGATCACCAATTTCATAGATTAGATGGAGAGTTGTGTAAAGGAAAATCTTTTCCAGTAAGTGATGGAGGCACTGATTCAGTATTAGTCTTATGAGAGCAATGACAACTAGTCTACCTGATATGCATGAATTTCCCGTCTTTGGATAATAGTCTAGACTTTGGGGCAAGTTATAAGCCATAAGGAAGGGAGGGGAGTCAGTATTTAGAATGTTTAAATCACCTGGGGCAGTGTTTGATTCATAAGTGTTTATCCTCTGCAAATCCAGAACGTGTATTGTGGGGCATGTCTTTTGAATGTGCCAGATAAATGACTAAATATGCCCTGCAGAAACAGACTAGTAGAATTGGAGAGGCTAGTGCAGGGCTGTGATTGTGACTGATAGCTTGTCCAAGCAATCACAAAACTTTGTATATGGAAATATAGAGTGTTCAGAGACATACCTCTCTACTCCATTTAAAATAAACTCAGCCATACTGCTAGCAATGTGACTAGTATTTTCTTTTCTTTGTTTTTCCCCCTCACTTTCCTTCTAAAATGTTCCAAAGGAATTATGGGAAGAATGATACTTTCTTTCCGGTAATTTTACAAAGGCAGAAAAGTGTCACCAGTTAAAATTAAAGATGCCATTTTTAGTTTATACTGAGACTTTTGAAAGCAATAGAGACACACACCAATTGACCACACCAATGTCAGAATAGTGGCAACATTTTTTTTTTTTTTGTTCACCAATATTTCACAAGGGGAATGGTAGGGGGGAAAGGTAGAGTTTTAAATGTTTTCGTGTCATCTTCTATATTCTTTAAAAAGAGGGACGTAGAAAAAAGAGGCTAAAACTTGCCAGGGTAAATTCTGTGTTTGGGACAGCAATTAATTTTGTTATTCAAGATAATGCCAACTGAGAGGAAATCCAGTGGCCTGGTTTTCAGTAATTCACAATCTGTGAAAATCTCACTAACCCTAAGCTGAAATCTGCCTTTGTGCTAACTCTTCATAAGGAAATGCTTTAATATAAAAATTAATGGCATAAACACTATGATGGAAGAAGGGGTCATTTATCTCCTTCAAAGAATATACTTTAAAAGTTCCTTAGCAGAATTCATTTGCAGAGAGAAATACATAGGTGAATTTTTAATTTATAAAAAGCAAACCTTTGCCTGCTACTATGGTATATAACTAAAATAATAAAAATACCTTTAAAAATGTAGATAGACTTCAGTTTATAAATGACTTACTTTTTCCTATCTTCCTTACATGTTGCTTCTACAGATTTCTCTTCCATATTTCAAACTCCTCCCTCATCCCCAGTTCCCATAGAAAACCCCATTCTTCTTCTCTGGGACCCTGACTCTCCCCTGCTTTGCACCTGGTTTTTGTGCCAGGGTCTACTGTGGTGGGATAGAGAATTGGGTGGGGAAAGGGAGGAGGGAGGTCTTACTACTGCTACAGTACCTTCCTCTTCTAAATTGCCAGCCTGCCATAATTTCTCTGGACTTTCTAATAAAAACCCTAGCTCCCAGTAATCTCCATCCCTGTTCCTAGTTTTCTCTTGCCTTCCTAAACCCCTAGATTCCTAATCTCCATCCCTGTTCCTGAGACCATTGAAAGCCCTGCCAGCAGCTTAGAGTTACAGGAGCACATTTGTTTACCTTTAAGCAGAAGACAGGAATCGTAGAATTTTAACTTGAAAGCTAGAAGAGGTCTCAGAAGTCATCTAGTCTGACCCCCTCATTTTTTAGATGCCCAGAAGGATTAAGTAGTTACCCAGGGTTACATAATGTGTCAAAGGGGGGAATTTGAATGAACCCAAGTCCTTTGACTCCAGAATTGGTAGTCCTCCCACTGTACCTCACTGCCCCATTCTTATTGCAATCAGACTATTTATTCAGTATGTTAAAGGATTCCTTTAGTGTATGGATTGAAGTCCCACACTGTCAGATGTGGTAGTTTCCAAAAAGGTATTAAGCCTCTTCTTCAGGTTCATTATGTGTTGAATGGACTTTAATGAGCTAGCCTAGCAAACTAGAGCATTGTTTCTACGGGGAAAGGCATTTTGAGTTCTATATGATTTGCAGATGAAAAGTTGGTTGTAAATTAGTATCCTGCTCGGAATTTCCACTCATTCAAATGAGTCTTTCTCTTAATTGAAACCTAGATACTCTTGAAAATAATGTGGCCAATTATAGAGTTGGAAGGAGCTTGGGATAGCTGTCCATCTCCAAATGTGCTAAATGACTGTGTTCAGGCTGTGCCTTGGTTACACTGCTGGTTTAGCCCTCTTTTTGATGAGAATTCCCAGCTCCTGTATTCAGGGTGGGCAGAAGTGGTGGAGCCAGGTTACTTTTCTCTGCATTTCTCATCTGTCTTCCCTCTGATCTCAGTGCAGATTCCAAGAGGAAAAAAAATGATGCTGGTGATAGTTTTCATTCTAAGACATCAAATATGGAATTGTGTTTTTATCAGATATACTTGTTATGAGCAACAATTTCTCAATATGAAAATACACTCAATCTCTTCTCTCATTCTAAAATATCCCTGCTCAGATAGGATGGAGGAAAATATAGTTAGTCTTACACAACATGACTATTATGGAAGTTATTTGCAAAACTATACATATAGCCTATGTTGAATTGCTGGCCTTCTCAGTGGGGATGGGTGGGGAGGGAGGAAGAAAGAGAAGTTGAAACTCAGAGATTTAGGAATAAATATTGAGAATTGTTTTTGTGTACAACTGGGAAATAAGAAATACAGGTAATGGGGTATAGAAATTTATCATGCCCTACAAGACAAAAGAGAAGATGGGGATAAGGGAAGGGAGTGATGTTAGAAGGGAGGGCAGATTGGGGGAAGGGGTAATCAGAATGCTTGGCATTTTGGGGTGGGGGAGGGGAGAGATGAGGAGAAGATTTGGAACTCAAAATTTTGTGGAAATAAATGTTGAAAACTAAAAATAAATAAACATTAAAAAATTAAAATAAAATAAAATACCCCTTCTCTTGCCCCTTTATCCTGAAAGGATTCCATATATTCCCTTCTCCAAACTGGCATTTATGGGTTCTGTTAATTAATTTTAATACAAGTTAGCTTGGAATATTGATGTTCACTCTATGGACATTTTGAATCCCCTTTGTCTCATCTATATTTTAGTTGTTGACAAAGTATTGTAAAAAGGAATTATCTATCATCACAGCTTTCATATGAGATAGCAAATTATTTTCCAAATGCATTTAGTACATTTTTCCCATTCTGGTTTGGTTGAAAAGTCTCAGTGAATTTTGACATAAGCAGTTAAGGGGAGGGCATGTCCTGCAGTAAAAAGAATGGCAAATTTGGAATCAGAGGACCCAGGTTTGAATTCTGACTTGGAACTTATTAGCTTTGTGACCTTGAGTATGTCACTTACTTTTTCTACCTCAGTTTTCTCCTTTTTAAAATGAGAGTTTTACTCAGTGATCTCTGATGTCTCCTTTATCTCTAAATCTATGTTCCCATAAAAAAAGATGCAAGGAATAAAGAGATATTTCTAAACCAATCTGAGTATTTTGGGAAAGTTGAAAATGAAACTGACTAAATTAGCTCCCCATCCTATTTGTCTCAGCTCTAAGAGAATGTGTTATCTATCGTCTTCATACCTAGATTTAAGAAACTAAAACTAGCTAGCTGGTGATTTTGTTGTTTCCTGAAAACACACTAGCATTTTAATAGTTATTCAGCATGTGATTGGATCTCTGACTAAAAAACAAAACAAAAAACCCCCTTCAAGTTCACAGCTGTGAATTACATCCAAATTGTTACTGACCACATACAAAGACTGTAAGATTTTCTATTTTGATAGGAACTACCAATCTCACCTCACCATTCATGCATCTTAAAATTAATGAATTATCTAGTAGCCTTCTAGCATCTTAGGCTTTGTTAGTAATATATTCTTTATATTTATATTATATTAAATATAAGAATATATTTATATTCTTATTGGCAAACATTTTTCAACAGAAGAACCCCCTCACCGGGTATATGTAAAGGAAAGAATAAGTATGAGACATGGGCTGTACTTTTTTCTAATGAGCTGTAATGTTGGATGAGACGATCCCATTTCTAAAGAATAGAATTAAATGAACTAATAACAATGCCAACCAGTTTGGGAGCTTGAGGGTCATGAATGAAAGCCTAAGAAGACTTGACTGTCAGCAGAGCCAAGAGAAGGCATTTCACCCGAGCCACAATATCTGGGTTCAAACTCTGGCCCTACTGTTTGTTAGCAGGGTGGACTAGATGACCTCTGCTTATCGCTTACCTCTCTTCTCAGAAGTTTCCCCTTCTATAAAATTAGGACAGTTGTAGAGAATTTCTAGGATCTCTCCCATTCCCCTAAACATTCTGCATTTATCGATTGTATGCCCTAAGCACCACCTCCCCTTCATGGGTCCAGAATTGGTTTTGTGCTCTGTGTTATCACATGTAGCTCAAATTAGCAAAGATCTATGCCCTATAAGAGGGCATAGCGAGCGGAATGTCGTGTCATTAAAACTATAGTGTGTGCATTTGTAAAATGGAATATTTAAAGTTTTCTTTGTTGTGCCATGGGTAGTCTGCCCCTAGTCCCAATTTTGACTGAAATAGATGGGATTATAGAGGTAATACAATTGGGTAATTATTGTAGAAAGTTGTTGTTTTTCCTGTGTAGCTATTAGCAGCCCAATTTCACAACACAGCAGCTCACACATACGTATCCTTTTGGAAGCAATGTTCTCTGTCTTATCACCACTTTTTTTTCCTTTCTTTTTTTAGTACCAGATGGGGAGACTGGAAAAAGAAATGTTTTCAGATAAAAAAAACAGAATGCGATCTCACAGATGAGATGAAAAATTTAAAGGAAATGTATATTGCTCGAATCCTTTCTGAAAAACCAGACAAGTCAGATGGGGATCCAGAAGAATCCCTGCATGCTAACACACCTTCCTTCACACCTTACTTTGACAGTAAGTAAGGGAAAGTGGGGCTGAAATTAGTTATTATGTCTATGTTAGTTAAAGATTTTGGTGATCCAGTGAGCACCACCAAAAATAAGGTTTCTCTTGGGTTAGTATTGTTAGAAACTTGTACCCCTAGTGGAAATTTTGACCCTTCAATGACTCTGGATGCAGCTGTCATAAGTTACTGTGACAGAAAAAATTCAAGCTCTCTCCAGCCCTCTGGTGATCAGCCTTTCCAAATTTAGCTTGACTGGTCCTTGGAAGAGGCAGCATGGTCTAGCAGATACAGGGCTACCTTTGGAATCAGGAGGACCTCCTAAGTATAGTCCAATACTAAGTCTGGGACCCTGGGCAAGTAGCTTAGCCTCTCAGTGCCTTCCCCACCCTATCCCCAGACAATTCTCTAAGTCTGTAAATTATCAACAGGTCACTGATCTGCATTGGTGGAGGGAAAGTTCCCTTGTAAAGTCATAGGTACTGTCTCCCTCCTACCCTCACCACCCCCACTGTCCCATTAAGTCTTTGGACAACAGGCATAAACAGTTTATCCAGTGGATTGCTGTCAGGGGATTTCCAGCTTGATGTGGTCTGCCAGAGCTCCACTGGCATGACTGCTTTCAAAGTACAGGGTCACCTCTATACCATGATGAAGAGTTTTAAGAAGTTTTAGTTGAAGAATTAAAAAAAACTTGGAAAAATAAAATTGAATTTTAAAAAAGAATAATGAAATATTTAAAGGAAAAATGAAACTAGATCTATTATATGTGACTTCCCTCTAGTTTTTTTAACTTTCCTATTACTTATTGTGTTAAGTATCTATCTACTGCTTATTATGTTAAGTATCTGTCTATTGTGTTAAATATCTGTCTATTGTGTTAAATATCTATCCACTCAATTGGAAGTGTGATATTAAAATAAAAAAGCACATCCTTAGCTTTTTCATCCTGAACAAACATTTATTCAGTAAAAGGAATTATAAAGATTAAGACAGAGTCACAGAATCTTAGATTTGGAAGGGATCTTGGAAGCTGTCTAGTCCAAATCACATCTGAAAAAGAATCCACTGTACCACACATGTTTGTGTGCTCACTTACTTAGCCTTTGCTCAAAGATTTCCAGTGATGGGATGGTGGAGCCCACTACCTCCAAAAGGTAGTGGATAGGTCTAATTTTAAGGATTTTTTTTCCTTCTTTGGTCAAGTCCAAATTTGCAACTCCCACTCATTGTTCCTTGTTCCTTGGTTCCTTGGAACCAAGCAGAACAAGACTTGGCCCTCTTCCCCATGACAGAGCCTGGAATCCTTAAAGACAGCTCTCCTATCCCCACTGAGCCTCCTGATCCATAGACTTGGCATCCTCAATTCCTTGCACCAATCCTCCTGTGGCCCACCCTGCTCTCCTTCAGTCAGTTGTGACCTTCACAAAGTAGGGATGTGGAAGAGAGATAGGACCCCAAGTGGCAGGAACAAGAATGACAAGTGTAATAAGAGATGGACACTTAGCAAATACAGATTTAATGTCAGGAAATATTTGCTAACTTTCCAGTCTATCCCAAAGTGGAGTGGGCTTTATGGATTCCTCTTCCTGGACCACTTCAAGGGAAGGCTAAAGACTGAAGTAAAACACTTGTTGGGAATGTTATTGTAATGGAGATTCTTTTCAAGTGTGGGTTGGACTAGGTGGTCACTGAAATCCCTTGACTCCCAAATTCTGTGATTGTTTTGTATGGTATAGATGAGAACCATCTAGATCATGATAAAGTGTGGTACAGAACCAAACAGAGTAAAAAGTGGCCAAGATAAGAGATAAAGAAAAAGATTTATGGGAATTTTAGGAAATGCATTATTAGATGTTCATACTCAAATCTTGTGCCTACCATAGTTTTCTGGATCAGAATACAGTGCTGTGTATGAATAGAGTTAATGATTGTCCAAAACTGAATGGAACTGTCTCCAGAGGTACAATAGTAAAGAAAGTCATTGGTCCCATGAGTGTCTATTGACTCTGCTGACATAAAAACATAAAGCATGTGTAGGATTTAGCCATGTCAAATCCATTCCCTGTGGATTCCCTTTCCTATTGTCCCTGATCT
This sequence comes from Bettongia penicillata ogilbyi, assembly GCA_023548195.1. NCBI lineage: Eukaryota > Metazoa > Chordata > Mammalia > Diprotodontia > Potoroidae > Bettongia > Bettongia penicillata. The sequence continues at coordinate 26,645,382 of JAJHZJ010000314.1, read as the reverse complement.
GCCCTCACTAAAGACCTTAATACTGTGGGATAAGGTAGGGTTTGGTGATGTAGTCAAGCATCTAGCGGGCTGTAACCTACCTACCCCAATGACCTGCCTACCTTACCACCAGAGCTGTATTTTGCAGGGAGGAGGGACAATTAAAAGTCAAATGATAGCTGATCAGGTTTTTACTTTGACTGCTATTCCCTGGTTCCCATCATCCTTGTCTTCTTTGTCTCAGCAAACCTTGGGCAGCCAAGAATTCAAAGTTTTGAACAAAATGATACAAAGTTGAAAGTGAAAGTTCAAGATTCCATTACATCATTTAGACATAATGGGACCTTCCAAACCCTCCGTCAGATTTTTCACCAGGATCTAACTTATACACTTTATTACTGGAGAGCTTCAAGTACCGGAAAGGTGAGTTTCTTCCCCTTTCTGCCTTCACTTTGGAGCCCTTTATGACTTTTTAAATTGCAGATTAATAATAAATATTAGTATTTTAAGGCTTTCAAATGCTTTACAAGCATTATATCAATTTAGCTCCACAAATATAGGAGGTGGGTGCTATTATTTTCTGTATTTTACAGATGAGGAAATAAAGGTTAGGTGACTTTTAAGACAGGATTTAAACTTGAGTCTTCCCAACCCTAGGTCTGGCACTTTAACCACCATGTCATCTAGCTGCCTAGATATTCCACTTATTCCTTTGAGGGGGGAAAAATGGGAATTGGCTGAGAAACACCATGGTATGTAGTAATGGATAAAGTTGGGAGACCTGAGTTCTATTACCAGTGCTACCCCTTGTTAGCTATATTACCATGAGCAAGATACTTTAAACTCAGCTTTGGTTTCTCCATCTGTAAAATTACAGGATTAGACTAAAACTAGATCATGTCAACAAGTTCCTTTGTCCAAAGGTCTAAAATTTGAATTCGCTGCCTGCCCACACTAAGGACTGATGGATTGATCCTTTCCATTTTACTCAACCTCTGAAATATTCTTGTTCATATTAAAAATCCCAGAACAAGTTTTTCTATTGTAAAAGCCTTTTGGGGTTCAGAATGGAGTTTCAAGAACCTCAGTGGAATAGAATCCCTTTGGCCCTTTGGTACCTACCTTTGCCTGGAATGGGTAATCTCCACCCTTTAGTACTTTAATCTTTTGTTAACCATGAAAGTCCAGGGATGTCTAGAGATAAGTCAGTCTGTCCTGCCTGGCACCTATCTGAACCAGGTGTATCAAATAAAGTATAGGTGTTCATCCCACACTAGCCTTGGTAAAGGAAGAAAATTAAGATCTGCAACAAAAGATCAAATTCTAATCATCGTTTTATGCTAGTCTATCTGCAATAAAAGTTCCATTAAATTAACTAAGAAATTTGGCTTATCTACTTTCTCCTTGTGTGACTGTTAGCTAAAGACTATCTCTGAACCTCAATTTCCTCCTCTGTAAGATGAAGGCATGATTTTTCAGCTCTAAATTTATAAGATCTATCTCTTTTAACAGAAATCAGCAAATATGGCTACAAATGAATTTTCGGTTGAAGTGGACAAAGGAGAAAGTTATTGCTTCAATGTTCAGGCAGTCATTCCATCTCGGAGAGCAAAACAGAAGAGTCCAGAAAGTGCAATCCATTGTACCAGCCAAGACAGAGTTGTGTTTAAAGGTGAGTATGCTCTAAGATTGGAGCCAGGTCTGGCGTAGGAGGCGCCTTTGTTTAGCTACTTAAGGAGGGATGATTTCTGTAGGTCAGTTTTACCTCTGTGGCCCCAGTGAAGCTCCTTGTGAGATCATTACTGCTGGTGTTCTCAACCTTTTATTACGTCAAGAACCCATCCAAGCACTCTGCTGAAGCAGGGGAAGGGAACAGTTCTATATTAAACACTGACTATGTGCCACTCACAGTGCTAAGCACTTTTGATCCTCACAACAGCTCTGTGAATTAGGAGCTATTCTGATCCCCCACTTTACAGATGAGGAAACTGAAGCAGATGGAGGTTAAATGACTTGGCCAGGGTCACACAGCTAGTAAGTGTCTGGGGCTGAATTTGTACTCGGGTCTTCCTGGCTTCAGACCTAACCCTCTATCCATTGATCTACCTAGCTGACTTTGAATAAAATAAAATCTGTAGGATTACAAAGTTAATCAAATTTATTGAACAAGGTTATAAAAATTTATTAAATTCATAATATTTTAATTCATTTTAATTTAATTTTATTTTATACACAGACCCCAATTTAAGGCCCCCGAGTTATCGTATCTATATCCCCAGCATCTGACATAGAACAGTCAGTTAATACATGGTTGTTGACTGATGAATTAACATTAGGCCAGGTTTGTTTGCATGTATTTGGGTGGCACCAGAGCATTTTCTGAGTATTATCTCCAGTTACATTTAGAGCTAGGCATACTGCAACTCTCTATAGCTACAGGCTTGCTTAAAAGCTAATGAGCACCAGAAGAAGGTGAAGATATGTATGGCAGGTCCTGCCCCTGCAGTGGAAGGGTTATAGCTTAGCTGAGGAAATGAGACATAAGGCAAATGTTTAAAAAATGCAGAATAAAGGAGAGAGTAAATTCAATATATTCAGGAAACTTGGAGGGAGGGTTCAGAAGGGGAGAACCAGGAGGGAAGGTTTCATGGCGGAGATGAGACTTGGACAGGCCCACTTTAAGAACTGTAAGGGAAGCAAAGGGATCCAGTGATTTATTTCCCTTTTTAATTTCAGCAAACCTTTATAAGGGATTCTTAGACCACCCTTTCCACAGTTACTAGCTGCTTATGACAGAGGGATGAAGTCTAAAGACTTAGGTTGTATTGTGCTGAATGTGGAGTCCAAGGACCTGGATTTATATCCTGACTCAGTCGCTCACTATCTTTGCGACCTTGGGAAAGTCACTTGGCTTCAGTCCTCATCTGTAAAATGAGGGGGTTGGACTCTCTAAGGTCCCTGGTAGCAGTGGACCTTGTTTGCACTGAGTAACATTGTTCGTCTTCCTTCCTGCTGTATTGTTATTCTAGATATAAAATGCTTTACAATGAATCACAAGGGCCCATTCAAGATTTTTGGTCATTGTACACACTGCAATTTATCCTAGTCTTTTTCCAGTGGGGTCAGATCTCATCAAAAATCAAGTATTTTGAAATGAGAGGGGTAAAGTTTGAGTTGGGCATGAGGAAAATGGAGTAATTTTGAACTCTGTCCTCGGCAGCAGCCATGAGTGGAGAGTGTCAGGGAAAGCCTATTCTAACTTTCTTTTTGTATCTTTTTTTTTTTCAATTTGGGAAAAAAGGGTGGGAGGTAGGAGGAAGGGGAGATGGAGATAGGGAAGGAAAAAGGAAAGAAAGAATTTAAAGTATCTTTTTTTAACATACAGAAGAGAACATAAGGCAGGCTAGAAGGAATCAGGCAAGCAAGACTTGAAAGTTATATTTTGAATTTATTATGTGTGTGTATACACATATAACATACATATGGTATATATACACATACATGTATGTATTTTTAAATAAGCTAGACATAGTAGAGATCCATGGTTTTATATATAATCTTTTTTTTGTTCTGAATATGTATGTATACATACACACCCATTCACTGAATGGGCATTACCTCACTTTAAGCGAGAACCTAAAAAGGCCATAGCCTAAAAGGTCAAGGTCTCCCACTGCATCCTGGACTGACTCCAGTCATCCTGATGAGTATCTGGTCACTGGATTCAGATGTCTCTGGAGGAGGAGTGAGGCTGGTGACCTGCACAGCCCTCCCTCACTCAAAACAAAGTCAAGTGCAAGCCATGTCATCATTTCTCTGATGGCGTGGTCTTCTTTGGCAATGGAGGATGAACACAACAACAGCAATGTATATATATACTATATATATGTGTGTGTGTATACATATACATTTTTCCATATGTATGCATGTATATGGAAAATATGGACATTTCTTTCTATTTTATTTGGTGTTTAAATTCAGATTTTTTTAAAGGTCTTCTCTAAGCTGACTGTGATACTGAGCAAGTAATAATATTCTTTTCCTTTCAGAATTATTTTTCATAGTTGGAGCTGTACTTTTTGCCATCATCATCCTTATTGTCCTCTCAGTGATATTATACAAATGTTCAAAAGCAAGAGCTAAACGGGACAACAAGGAAAACTCACCACTTAACACTGCGTGAACAGGAGGCACCATTACTACACTGACCACTGCAGAAGCTGCATCTTACTGTGATAGGAAAGCTGTTAGTACTCAGAAGACAACACAGCACGGGGAGAATTGCTATGGCAGAGCTTGGGAAGGGAGCCTTTGAGTTCAAAGGGGGAAAATGATCCTGTTTCTCTGTTTCTTACTGCACTTATCATTCCTGTTTAGGTATCTCCCTAACTCTCTTTGGAAATCAATGAATGGTACAGTCAGCGTCTCAAACTTTATTTTTTTTAACATTATCACTCCTGAACTTGTCAGATTTTTAGACTCCCTAATCTTCTTGCAAGTTGAAATCTGGTGGCCAGGCCTTTTGAAGCCTTGAGTGGAATTTGGAAGAGTCAGTGAGAGGCTCACTTGAAACCGTGCAAGAAGGCAGCCTGTGTTATGGGTAGAACTGTTTCTACCACATGTCAGTCTTGATTTCTGTATCCTGCAAATCTGGAAAGGCAGAACTTTTCAGAGCTGCGTTTTTACAACGAGACTTGGTGGTGTCTGTGCTGGTCACGTTCTTCCTTTTCCTGTCTCTGTCACTCTAAGTACAGGAAAGGAGAAGTTAGACATGAGAGGAAGGAAAACTCTCCGCTTGCCTAAAAAAGTATCAATACCACTGTTGACTACTACAAATGCTGCATATGGACCAGACTGACATGAATGTGTTTGTTACAGACACTAAAACCAGTAGCCTGAGTGCTGGGCACCATTCCAATATGCCATAAAGTTTAGCACTTTAACAGACCTAAGTAATGTTGCTTAAACACTTGATAGATATTCTATTTTTGTAATAAGACTACTATATAAATGAACTGTCTCAGTTATGTTAATGAGGTACTTTAGGCCCTTGGGGTCAGTGTCTGTTATATGTGTTGTCTGTGTTTATGGAGAGGTTTTATATTTGGGGATTTTCTATTTATGTCTATTATATATATATTATATATATATTTGTATATATTGCAGTAATTTATTTAATATGCTTTTATATAAATAAAGGTGAATGGGAAGAAAGTAAAGAAGTATTTTGCTTTTCAATCATTTATGCTCAGTCTTGAAAAAGAGGATGCTTAGAGACAGAGGTCACCAGAGGCAGTTGGTGGCTCCTTGGCATAGGACCTCCATTCAGGAAGACCAGAGCTCAAAACTGATCTCAGACATTTATTAGCTGTGTAACCCTGAGCAAGTCACTCAATCTCGTTTGCATCCTTTCTTCAATTATAAAATGAGCATTTTCACAGCACCTGCCTCCCTGGGTGGTTACAAGGATAAAAATCAGATATTTATAAAACACCTGGCATACAGTAAGTGCTTTATAAATACTTATTCCCTTTCCCACTCACTTTGGACCTCAATTTCCTCATTTGTAAAATGAGGGTTGTACAGATTGCTTTTACCATCTTTTAGCACTAAATCTATCCTAGACCCTGCCCTCATTTATTCTTATGGATACTCAATGCCATCTGACAAACATTAGCATCTAGCATGGGGCTAGGCTCCTATTAGTAGGCATTTAATAAATGACTAGTGATTAAGTACCCTCAGATTTCAGCAGTATAGAGATCTCCAGGTAAGGGATCTTCCCTTACCAGTGCAGACTGGCAACAGTTCTAGACCTTAGAGAATTGTCTGGGGGTACTAAAAGGTTCCAAGGCATTGTCAGTGCCACACAACTAACATTTATTGGTGGTAGGGCTTGAACCTAGCTTTAGCTCATTCCAAGTTTAGTCATGTGTCCATTACACAGGTGGTTTCAAACTCAGATAGAAATGGGAGTCACTAAACTATACATAAAGATCCCTTTAGGGAGAAGGGTGTCACATATTGACTTGGAATGGGTTTACTTGTTTACTGATTATCTATGTTTACTTGTATTTTGATATTGTATTAAATATTTCCCAATTCCATTTAAATCTGGTTCCTATGTCCAGCATTTGACACCTCTGTGGCACACCATCCCATCCCTCTATGGGATCATAGATTTAGAGCCTTAGAACTTGTCCTCAATGAACTCACTTTGGTGTTGAAGGAAAGTAGGTGAAAAAGTCACATAAGACACTAGAGCAACATGGTATCTCTAAGATGGGTGGCTAGGTGGCACAGTGGATAGAGTGCCTGGCCTGGAGTTAAGAAGACCTGGCTTCAAATCCAGCTTCAGACAATTCCTAGATGTGTGAGTCTGGGAAAGTCACAACCCTGTTTGCCTCAATTTCTGTAAAATGAACTGGAGAAGGAAATGGCAAACCACTCCAGTATCTCTGCCAAAAAACAAACAAACCCCAAATGGAGTCATGAAGAGTTGGGCACGACTGAACAACAAAAAAGCTCCTAAGATGTTCTGATACACTACACATATTCTTACTTTACCCATTCCATAAAATATACATCTGATACACATTTTTTCCCCAAAATGGGAGAAACTGAGAAACAGTATATTTAAGGTATCCAGTGAGCCAAGGGCCATGTTAGGAATTGGATCAAATTCTCTTGATGCTCACTTCTAAGATCATAGATCAAGAACTAGATTGACATCCTCCCCTCTCCCAAAGTCCATCTAGTTCAACCTTCTCATTTTACAGATGAGGAAACTAAGGCCCAAGAAAGTTTACTGACTTGTCCAAGGTCACCCAGGTAGTAGGTATCAGAGGTAAGATCTGAACCCAGGTCCTCTGAGTCTGGAGCCAGAGTTGGCCTTTTACTCCATTCCCTCTTTAAAGCCTTCAGATTACTTGCCTATGCTGTGCTGAATTTATGATGGCAGATTAGCCCTTTTTGAATTAAAATCAGATTGGGCCCCATCATTGCTATAGATATTTTAATTTTCTGAGTGACCTATGATTTCATCAGATTGTTTCTTCTACCAGCACAGATCATGAACCCTAGGTTTTCACTCCTTCATGGGACTCTTGTCCATTCATAGTTTTTCCCCTAAATCTTGCATGAAGCATGTCCCCATAACACATTAAGGTCCCTATACTTTCTGTATCTTGGGGTATCATGACATCATTCTGGTTGCCCTTCTGTTGCCCTTCATGCTTTCTGTGATCAGTCCTCCCCACTTTCTGGTCCTACAAACCTCAATGATGTCCTTCAATCCCCCTCCTGCTATCATGGACCACAGACTGCTCTTTATTCACCTTCTGTCTTTTCCATTGTCCTTTCAGTTTACACTTTTACGAATCTTCTGAAGGATTTCAGAGCTGTATTACAAAATTTTCTCAAGCTATTTGACTCAAATAGAAGCAGCATGATGATATCAAGGACCCTGAAGCCGAGAAGATCTGGGTTCAAACTACTTATTTCAAAGTAGTTTCAATTAGTTCAAACTAATTACCATGGATAATTAGTAAACAAGTAAACCTTCTGCTGGCTTTGGGAGAGTAATTTTTACCTCAGATCTCTAGAAAACTCTAAGACTTTAAGGTGCAGAGAAGGCATTCACTAACTTGCACTGGCAGAAGGAATTTCCTCACCAGAGAGTTCCTCATACCAATGAAATCACAGGTCCAACCTGTCCCTATTGTCTCAAATATGTATAATGGAGAGTAATTTTATTTTATATCTTTAGGTAGAATCTTTAAAAAAAAAACTATTACAATGTCTTCAATATGTGACAAATGTATTTCCACGTCCCTGGAGATGATTCATAGTAACAGCATTTTGATTAGTCAGGTTACAGTAAATCCTATTAAATAAAACATCTGGCATAACATGCTATTATGGCCATATTCTCTGTCCATGTAAAAGTCTGTCTAATCATATCATTCTTTATTTTTTCATATAACCTTATTAATGCAATAAAACCAGTCTTGAAATGTGACAGGTTTTGTAGACAATTGCATTTGTGAGAAGTTGATAAAGACTTTTGTTCTAGTGCTAGAGAACCCTAGACCTCAGAGATGAAGAAAGGGTAACAAAACCTTGGTAGAGATAAAAATGGGACAGAGCCCTCCAGTAGGATGTGTTAGCAGTCAGTCAGTCAACAGGAACAGAGGAGGTTCTCTTGTTGTTGAGTCATTTTGATTCCATTTAGGGTTTTCTTGGCAAAGATGCTGGAGTGGTTTGCCATTTTCTCCTCCAGCGCATTGAGGAGACCGAGGCAAAGAGGTTTAAGTGACTTGCCCAGGGTCACACAGTTAACAAGGCTTTGAGGTCAGAATTGAACTCAGGTCCAGGACTCTCTCCACTGTACCATCTAGCTGCTCCCAACAAAGGAGTAATTGAACCTATAAGTGATAACCTTGGAAGAAGCTACACAAAGTAATCTTTTCTATCCTGTCCAATGCATTGAAATGGATGTCTATTTGCAGGACCAAATATAATTGTTGGTATGGTGGAAAGAAAGTTGAATTTAAAGTTAAGAGATGGATACAGATTTTAACTCTGTTCCTCATTAACTACATGAATTTAGGCATATTACTTCCCTTTGTGTCCGATTCTTCTTGACTCCATGGATTTGTCCATGGGGTTTTCTTGCCAAAGATACTGTCATTTCCTGCTCTAGTATGTCCTCATTTTACATATGAAGAACTGAGGCAACTAGGGATTAAGTGACTTGCCCAAGGTCACACTTAATACGGATCTGAGACCAGATTTGAACTCAGGTCCTTGTGACTCTATACATGGCACCACCTAACTTCCTGAAACTATCATAATGTTTCTCAGCACAGAGAATGACCATCATCAGGAAGATGAGCCATGCCCTAGAAAACATGAGGCTTAAGTGTATTTCTCAGGCAGTGCAGAGCTGAGATGAAACTATAAACTCTTAAGCAGTCCCACAAAAGCATTTCCTGTTGAATGTTTTAAGTATCAACCTGCCAGGTGAGTGTAACAGGAGTTACAAGTTACCGTATCATGTTTTTTAAAAGTATTTATCAGTGAATGCTTCTAAGTCTTCAGTTTCTTAAGCTCTTCATTCTTAATGGAAGAAATAAATAGCTGTCCTTTTCTCAATCTACGGTGCACCTTCAGTACCTTTCTAGAGGGGACTCTGTTAATCCATTTTTCAGAGACCCTATACAAAAATAATTCCCAAATTAAAAAATAAGAAATTCTCTCTGAGTTTTCTGGATATATTTCAGATAGGGTATAAATGAACCAGAGTGCACAGAGGGCCAATCAACACCTCTGCGGTCAGATACTTTCTGCGATGAGCCTGGATAGCCTAAGTACTAATCTGCGACCCTTTCATGGGAGCAGGGACCCCATACCCCTGGGTTTGTAGGTCTTTACTTATAAAAAGTAGGATTTGTGCTAGATACTATAGAAGCTTTCCTCTAGTTCCAAATATATGATCCTATGAATCTGCACGCACCTGGCCCACTCATTTATAATCTCCCTGACAGCCATTTGATGACTTCCTATCCTTCCAATCTTTTGTCATAGGGATATTATAAGTACTTCTGGTCAGGGCAAAGTCTTGTACGTGGGTCTGATCTAATTCTTGGGATCATGGATCTAGAACTGAACAAGATCTGGTCCAACACTGTTTTTTAGAGGTAAGGTAACTGAAGCCCCCTAGAGGTTAAGTGATTTGCCCAAGGTCATACGGGGAATACAGGCCCTGTGGCTCCAAGCTCAGGACCCTTTCTAATGCAGTGGGAAAAGGAGGGCAGGATTATATTTCCAGTCTGGCAGACTCCCTTTTTGACAATGGAGCTTGGTGCCCACAGGCATGTCCTGAGAGGAATGTAATTATGCACTTATCTGGGATCACTGCTCACATGAGATGAGGCTACTTGAGACAAAGAGCTTATTGAATTACATAAGGGAGTATAAAAAGTTTTCTTAAGAGATTATCTGGTTGTGGTATTTCTATAATGCAGTCACTGGTGCAAGCTGTCCCAGACTTGGGTCCCTTACAATGACCAACAGAAAAAAAACACCACAAACACTTCCCCACCACCACCCCCTTCTTCAATGTTCTCTGTCACTATTTGGGATCCCTCTGCTCTCCTCATCCTCTTCCTTCTACTGGTCATAGATTCTCAAGGTTCTCCAGGACCCTTTGACTATCATCCAATAGGGTGGAAATTATGTTATTAAAGCTTGTATAGTTTAGTGGAATCTGGTAAAACTGTGACATAGGATTCTAAGATATGTACTCAAGACAAGAGGGAGGAGATAGAGGCAGCAATTGAACCTGAGCATGAGGGAAATGCAACAGATCCTGAGGATGGCCATGTTCATAGCACTTCCACTGGGCCAGGGCTAAGACCCGCAGGAATCCTGCAGGAAGAATTTGATAGGAAATATCCCCAGGTCTGATACCAGCAAAGACAAGCAGTTTAATCAGAGCATTAGAAGTAGATGAGTTTATGGACTGAAGAGCCTTGTGAACTGAACCCTGGCTAAATTTAGACATGTTAGAGGTAAAGAAAGCAAAGTTTCCACTTCCTGTCTCCAGTGCCTTGGTATATAGACTGTCCCTAATGATTGGAATATACTCCCTTCTCTTCTCCTCTCCAGCTCTCTAGTTCCCTCAAAGCTCAGTCACCTTCTATACCAGCTCTTTCCTTAAGCTAAAGAGAACCAGTCAACTTCCTTTTCCACAGAATCAGTCTTCAGAAACTTGAACACAGCCATCATGAGCCCCCTGAACCTTTTCTTCTTTAGCTAAACAAGCCCAGTTCCTTTACTCAGTTCCTGCTTGACTTTACACATGACTTAGATGAGATAGGAATTATCACCTCTATTGCTCCTGATGAGGACCACCATCAGGTGGTCCTGTGTCCTAAGGTCCTCTAGGTTTTGTCATCCACCCAGCTTCAATGCCATATAGACCTGTGGCATTGTCAGCTAACCCCTAATAACCCTTGGGCCTTGCCCCACTATGGCACCCTTAAGACTTCCAGATTTCCCCATCCATCGTGCAGCTAACCTGGTTTTTTTTTTATAACTTGTCTTCTCCAATGAGGATGAGAGCTCCTTAAGCAGGGACTATTTGGTTTTTCCTATTTGTACTTCCCGCACACAGCACAGTGGTTGGCACAAAGTAAGTGCATAGGACTCAATTAAGTCCAGATTATCTAGTCTAATTCTCCTATTATAGATAAGGAAGCTGAAGCCTAAAGAGGTTCTGGGACTTGCTCAAGGTCAGCTAGGGAAGCAGCAGAGCCAGGTTTCAAGGCCACATCTTCTGACTCCAAATCCAGTTCCTTTTCCACTTGCTTAGTTTTTTCACTTACTTTCTATTTATCATATAAATATATGTATATGTTGTTTCCTCTGATAAAATGTAAATTCCTTCTGGGTAGGAATGATTTTATTTCATGCATTTATATATGTATATAGTATATATGTATGTATATACATGTACATATATATTATATATTGAAAAAACATATATATATGCATACATATGTGTGTACGTATGTATAGAGTTCTGGGGGCACCTTAGCAGACAAGGGAACTAGCCCACTTCTCATCCCAATAAATCTCCATGCCACTTCTTATCAATGGTAATATGCTATGACTGGTTGAGGCCCACCATTTGTCTCTTCATTACCCTTTATATTCTTCTAAGAGTGTGTTTGTTGTCATCGTGCTATTGTTGGGTTTTGGTTTTTTTAACTAAATCTGTGAGGTTATTGTTAGAGAACTCTCAGTGAGGCAATTTCCTCTACTAGTAGCATCTGGTCTATAACTTAAGAGTATTGTCTACTGGCACTCCAGGGTAGAGTGACTTGCTCTGGGTCACATGTCCCTTATATATTAAAGATGAAACTTGACCCCAGGTCTTCCTAACCCTGAAGACAATTTTCTATCCATATTCCATAATGTTTCTCATCATTACTAATGATATTAGAGAAAGCAGAATATTTTATGAGAACCAATTTAACTAGTTACGCAGAAACATATTACCTGTAGGTTGGCTGGCTGGCAATAAATGTTTTTTGTCATCGCAATTCATAAAACAAAGGGAAAAAATTACTTTCATGGTCCATGTGGTCCCCTTTGCCTTCTGCGATCATGGTGGTAGAGTAGTTTGAAAGGGGGCGATGGGATGTCAAGAATCATAGAGATTTAAGACTATCAATAACTTTTATTTGACAATTGGTACTTTGCATGTGAGTTTCTTGTCCAACAGTCAAGTGACCATATTTCTAAAGGAGTTGAACCACATCAGTTTTGATATTCTTGCTAAAAGCAAAACCAAAGAAGGAAGGAAGTTGTAATTAGAGGGAAAGATGGTTCACAAGTGCTCCTGGGAAAGGCAAAGAAAAAAAAATTGGTGGAGTGGGTTTTATACACCAAAAGGCAACCAAGAAACACTATTTTGTGAGTCATCATACTTTGCAGTACTAATGATAAGTATTGGAAAAAAGATAATGTGAAAATAATTGTACCTTATACACCAACATCAGTTTCTGATAATAGAAGTGACAGAGGAATTGATAAGACCCTCCAAATTAAATTAACATATACTCTGATACTTGATGACTTTAATGCAAAGATAGGCAAAGGTACAGATGGAAGAACTACATAGGATGCATGTTTTGGGAAGAATGAATAAGAGAGGGCAAAAACTTGATTCCTCAGAAGCCTCAGCACATCTTGAATCAAATGATGATTTGAAAGATGAACAAGATTCTGTTTTAATGAATAAGAAAAAACTTGTTATTGATGTAGAAGTTTTTATACCTGAGTCGGTTGTCTGTGAACAGTTAGACTACAGATTTGTCAGAGCTAAGTTCAAAATTAGTTCTAAAAAAACAAAACAAGAAAAGCTAATAATGAGAAGAGGAAATGGTGTACAATTGAAACAACTTAATCCTGATCTATTTAAACTAAAAAGTTAAATTTTCTAAAAGGGAATTGAATAATAAAAATTATGTTGATCCAACAATAATAATTTTATCCAGAAGCTTAACCAATGTAAATTAGTTGCCACAACAAGGAAACCAAAAGAGCCCAGAAAGTACCACCACTAGCAAATATTTTTTTTCCATTAAAATTATTGCTTTGTCACATTCAATATTATAACCCGGCTTCAGATGACAGAACAAAGGTGGTAGGGGAATGCATGAGTGGGTGGTAGAATCTGAGACCTGTAAACCATACAGACCCATGGAGTCAGAGGACCTAAGTAGGTTGCAATTAGCTTCAGGCATTTAGCTACCTGGTAGCAGGTAGCAGGGATTGTGATTCAGGGCAGGATTCTATTTCCTGTACAGGACAATAAAGAGAACCAAGGCAACATGAAGAGGGAAACATGGTATAGTAGAAAGAATGCCGCCTTGTGAGTCAGAATGGGTTCTGACACAACACCACAACAGCTGTGTCACCTAACTTCAGACAGTTTTCAACATTCCTTCCAGCACTTACAAGAGACTTAGCTACTACAACTGGGATTTAAGAGAAAGGGTGGGACACAAGACCATTGACTTCATCAGTTGCCATGGATTTACAAATCTATATATCCAGCCTCAGTCTCTTACCTGAGCTCCTGGACATCTCAATCTGGATATCCCAGAGAAATCTCAAACTTGACACAAACTCCCCTAAACCAACTCATCTCCCAAACTTTCTCATTTTTGTCAACTATTCTTCCACCTTAATGTCATCCTTGACTCCAAATTCCATCACTCTACATGTCCAATCAGTTACCGAATCTTGTAGTTTTTTTTTATCTTTGCAACATATTTCTTTTCTCTGCTCACAGGACCACCACTTTAAATCAGTTCCTTATCACCTTTCACCTAGATTACTGTAGTTGCTTTCCCATTGGTCTCTGTCTCAAATTCCTCCCCATTTTAATCCATTCCCTCATCCAAGCCAAAGTGATTTTCCCAAAATATAGATCTGACAATGTCAATGAACTCCAGCAACTTTCTATTGCCTCTAGGTCAAATTATAAACTACTCTGCTTGATTTTTAAAGCCATCTACATTCTGATCACTCCCCCCAACCTATCTTTCCAGACTCATTATTTATTACACCCCTTTCCATTCACTATGATATAGCAAAACCAGCCTTCTTTCTGTTCCACACACATCATTTCATTTCCTGTCTATTTGTCTACCCCTACCCCATTTCTGTAAGGTACTCCCTCCTCACCTCCACCTCACAGAAGCCCCCTCTTTCTTTAAGACTCAAACACCATTTTCCTGTCTTCCTGTTTTCCTGTCAACTGCTAGTGCCTTCATTCCCTAATTGCCTGGTTTTTATTCTGTCTATACATGTTCTCTATGGCCCTATTGTCTCCCTCTGCTACAATATAAGATCCTTGAGAGTAGAGAAGCTTTTGTTTTTTGACTTTGTATCTTCAGTGCCCGGTATAGTGCCTGCTACATAGTAGTCACTTGATAAATGCTTGTTATAAGAGATAGATTGATAGATCAACAGATTGGTAGAGATAGATAGACAGGCAGATAGATGGGTGGATGGATGGATAGCTGGATGGATGGATGGATGGATGGATGGATAGATGGATGGATGGATGGATGGATGGATGGATGGATGGATGGATGGATGGATGGAAGGACAGATGAATAGATAGTACACTTCTTAAGCAATTGCAGTCAGGCACTGTGCTAGGCACCAAGGATGTAAAGAACAGTTGACAATGTTTATCAATAGACTGATTGATTGAAGCAGGGTAATAGGTCATGGCAGAAGCAATGACAAGGCTGTTTTGGTATTGGTCCCCCAAGCCACTTGTCTAAGTCTCTTTAAATCCCCTGTGACTAGGATCAGATCTGTTCTCAGAGTCTGGAGCAGGGCTAAACCTCTAAAATGGGGTTAAGTGACTCCAGCTACAAAAGTTAGAGGATTACAGGGGCAGCAAGCCTAATAAACCATATAGGAAGTTAATGAATAGCACTTATTTTTCCTATGCTTAATTCTGAACCCTGACAACCCAGTACTATGCCACCTGTGATTTATCACAAAGTAATTTCCAAGTCTTAGAACAGTCTGTAAAAGAGGTGAGTGTACGGTAAAAGGAAAAGGCATAAGAAAGAAAATACCTGAATTAGTCATATCAGAACTACAATGCCTATTGGCTCCTTCTCCTCTTCCCAAGGACTATGCAAAGGATCTTTTTGTTCTCTGTCATAGCAACATGATTTTCCAGAGGCAGATGGAGTATCTTGAATGTGTATCCCCTCAAATGGCAACCAAATGAATCTTTCTTTGAGCAGGTTACCTTCTGTCTTCTACCAAAGAAAGAGATCTAAACAGTAAACAGCTCCCCCTATATATGCATCCCAGCAATGGATGACTCAGGAACAAACATGTAACAGCAGCTCAGGTTGAAACAGTAAAGAAATGAAGTTTGCCCGTTGAAAGTCTGACTCTTGCTCCAACTATTATGTTTACAACCTACTAGATTCTATAAGCCCCATAAGCTACGTAGGAACATTGGAACTAAGAAACTTAACTAGAGAAATGTAAACAGAGAAGTAGTTTCCTACCAGAAACTCCTATCAAAAGCTGTTTAATTCAACAAATACTCATTAAGAACCTGTTGTACACTGAGGGCCACGCTAGATATGGAAATACAAAGCATATTTGTAGAGCCTATGAATCATGTAGAAGAGGAAGCCCTACAAAGCCTTCTTCCCATTTCTAGAATCCTCCTTAAATCCCTAATCTTTGGTTTCTCCTCCTTCATCTCCCTGAGTAGGAACCCTTTGAGAAGGGGGATTCCAGGAATGCCTCCTATCACCTCCAGAACCTCTTGAAGGTCATAACCCTTGGTCTTCTTCCCCATCCCCACATAACACTGCTAAATCAAGTGAAAAGTATCTGTGATGTGGGATAACTAAATCAATGTCATATGAACAATCTAATTAGTACCTGGGGGCACATTTATTCTGTGAGCCTTTGCCAACTTTGTACTTATTCTGACTGTTCTGACTGAATCTCAGCCTCTTGCTTCTCTGAGTCTCATCATTCAGAATTGCCTCCTACCTCGGTGGAAATCCCATTCTCCTGCTACCTCCTTTCATAACCTCATCCCTTTCCACCTCTCCCAAATCCCTGCTGTCCTCTGCCTTTCTCCTTTACTCTGCCCTCTGAGATCTTTGCTCCATTATTGACAGGATTGATCCTTTCCTTTTATGCTCCTTCCATTTTCAGGAATTTAAACCTGGTTTTCCCCCTCAGGCTCATCAGGCTGGCCATCTCTGGGCAGGGCAAGTAATCTCACTTAGCTCTTCACTCACCAGAATTCTTTATCATCCAATTAGATCTCAGTGTCTCTTTCTATACAGCAACTTCATTACTTGCCTTCCCTTCCCTTTCTTTCTTCTTAGGTTTAGGCCTGAGGAAGACTGATCCCTACAAGACAGCATCAATTTCTTATTCTCTTGAGTACATTGTGCCTCTACCCCAGTAGAACTCTGGGAAAATCACTTAAATGTTTAGTTTTGATGCATGTCTTTCTCTCCCCCAAAAGGATTAACAAAATCCCCTTTAGAAAAATTGTTTAGTATTCAAAGTAGTAAAATACCAGACAGAGGACAGCTATTTATTTCCTCTAGCATTTAAGAAACGTTTAAAACACAAAAGACTCGTAAGCATATCAACATGTAGTAGGGGACTGGCCAGTAATGATCCTGGGAGCATGTATTAATGCCTGATTAGTTCTGGCTAATGCTAACCAGGGTCCAAGGCAGTAGCACCCCTAATTTGGAAAGATATATTTATATTTCCGTTTTTGCTATATTTTCTCAGTAAATATCCCTTTATAAAAGTTAATTGGTGTTAATTACTTATTGAGGTGATAGTGATAGTAGGCAGTAATCAACGGGCTTGATGATAATGAAGCTATATTAACTGGCACTGGGTGATTGGAATTGGGGTTTGAGACAACAGCATTAATGGAAACCCTCTAATCATTTTAGGTTACATTTAAAACCCAAGAGGGATATAACCAGCTGCACTCTGGAGATCCATCCTGCCAGTGTAAATGGAAGTGAGATACTGATCCCCAGAATTTACAAGGACTATAAACACATATTTAAAACAAAATGCAAAGCTTATCACTTTGATTATATTCTCCCAGGAGAAAAAGATGGGGAAACTTGTGGGACTTCTGAACAGATAGACATTGCATTTTTACCTGTCTTCACTGATCAGAAACTCAAGTTCTCTAATTTCTGGTCAGCCAGGCATGAATAATTAATCTTCCTAGTTGTGATCACAGTGTTCCAAGAAGGCTCTGTTTGTACAGAGCTTCTTCCTCTGGACCAACAGCATCTGAGTTAATGGCCCTAAACATCTTGAATTCTTGAGCTCACAAAGTAGTCACCAAGGCTGGAAATAGTAATCTCTCAAGATCTCTCTTTGATATTACAGTCAGGGAAAGAAACAGAAAGCAAAATAGGCAGTAAGACTTCAAATCCAATTTCAGGATCACCTAGGCAAGCACATATTGTTGTCTTGTGCTTATGGCCTCTGCTGCTGCTGGGTGGGGTTGGAGCAGGAGGAAGAGAGAAAGAGGACAGAAATAATCTCCCCTCTCCTTGCTGGAAGTCCACAGGTAAGGTGAGTAGAGTCCCAGTTTATGTACTCAGAAAAGAAGAGGCAAGCAGAAGGCAGAGACTCTGTATTCTCCTATTAAAGCCTGAGTGGGAGACTCTTCTTGGCTCAAAAGTCAATTCTCTCTGACATAAACATCCTGCCACCCTGCCAACCATGGGACCAACTGGGAGCTTCTGGTTGCACATACCCTTTAACACAAGACTGTAACACATGCATCCCAATGGAATGGGTCAGTCCACAAGTCCATCCTCATACATGCCCATGGGATGTGGGTCTCTTTTCTCTTTATAGTCACATTATAAGTTATATACACTGTGAGAGCAACAAAAAAGATTTTACTTAAAAGCAAAACACAGGATAGATAATAAGGAAAATACATTAAAATAGTAAATGCTCTCAACTTACTTCCCAAATCAAACCACCTTCCAATCTCCAGGAGCAAATAATGGGTTTAGTGAGCTAGACCTGGCCCTATATCATTGCTCGCAAGGTGGCACCCACTTCAGGGAAGAAAGAAATGGGTTTGTTCACAAGGTGACCATGAATGGCAATATGCCTCAATGTCTATCACCACTGACTCTCACCACTTGCAAGCTTAGGTTGTAGTAAAAGATCTAATGATCAGAGCAAATGTGTCTCTGTGTGGGGGAGTGGGGTTAGTTCTGCTAAATATTCCCCTGGTCAGATCACATTAGGAGTCCAGTGTTTGTTTAGGAAATCTATACAATTCACAGCTACTGCTCCTACAGAAACAGGTGAGGTGTCAAAGGACAGGCAGGGCATGATCAATCAAGTCCCAAATTTCACATTGCCAGGCATCAGTAAAAAGCCTTGGAATTGGCAACAGTGAAAAATACAAAACAAGTACTTGTAGTTTAGAATGAATAGGATGTACTTACCCATAAAACAGCAATGGATACCAGATTATAAATTTGAATTCAACAATATGTTGCTTTTAGGAAACATAAAAATGAGACATACACTCAAAAATAAAATAAAGGGCACGAATAGAATTTAGTATGTAAAAAAATATAATCATGATATCAGACAAAGTTAAACTTAAAATAGATTTAGTCAAAAGTGAAAAATAGAGAAACTACACTAAGTGTCTGCAACATTATAAAATAATGTTTGAGGTCATTTAAAACACCTAGACAGTACACAATCTCTAAGTGTATACCTGTCAAAACACACACAGGAACTATATGAACATAAATATAAAACACTTTTTCTACAAATAAACTCATCTAAATAACTGAAATAATATTTATTGATAATTTTTAAAAGACAGTTTTACCTAACTAATCTATTTATTCGGTGTCCTCCCAATTAAATTACTAAAATTATTTTACTAAGTTAGAAAAAATAATAACGAAGTCCATTTGTAAGAACAGAAGGTCAAGAACTTCAAAGAAACTAAGAGAAAAAGATGTAAAGTTAGTAGATTCAGCAGTATCATACCTTAAACTATATTATGAGGTCAGAGTATTGTTGAAGTATAAAAAGAATAATTTCAATTACTTTAAGTTAAAGCTTTCTTATATAAATAAAATTTATGTAGCTTAGAATAGAAGGAATGCAGAAATTGGGGAAAAGACCTTTCATAGTTTGTCAGACAGGATGTGATTGGCTTGGAATATTGTTATGCTTTAGGAAATGATGAGCTGGTTGATCTAGAGAAACATTGAAAGACTTGGATTTAGGAAGGAAGATGCTATCCATTTTCAAAGAGACAGATGATAGGAGGAAATGAACATACTAAGGTCTTACATATATGTGTATGTAGATATATATATATATATACACACACATATATATATGCTTAACTGTAGCCTTCTTTAGGGTTGGGGGGGCATTGAGGGGAAAAAATAAAATAAAAAAAAGTGAACAGCATAGAACAAAAGAAAACCAACAAGGAAGCAAGGAAAAGCTGGGTAGCTTTGAAAACAACGTATTTATCATATAGATATTTATCATATAGGTTTTCTTGAAATAGAAATTTATTGTTTTATAGTGAATCCTCTCTTCCAGTCTGCTGTGTACAATGGCAATGTTTTTTTCTTTTCTCATTTTGTATTTGTTTAAAATAAAGACAAATTTACAAAAATATTTATTAGTAATGAAATTCTTATGGATTGAATTCAATTTAAATTAATTATTCTTTTCAGGTCAGAGATATCAGTTTTGGGATGTTATAGAGGGGATTCTTATTGCAATAAAAATTGGATGGGATGACAGATCTCTGAAGTTCCCTCTGGCTCTGAAATGCTGCTTCCCTGAAATAATTCAATAGTTAATATATTTTAAAAATAGAAAATTATATCTGAAGGATTAATTGCTAAAAATATGAACCCAGGAAACCTCTATAAATCCCCTCACCTAAGTCCTCTGTCACTCCACTATGGGCTCCTTTTCAACTATTTTAAGATAATTTTCACCAAAAATAAGAGAAAAATGCCCCTTTAGCCATATCAGACAAGATAAAACCAACTTTCCTATTATCTAGGATTATAGATTTAGAACTTTGAGGGACTGTAGAGTTAATTTGTTCTAATCTGTTTTACAAGGTCATAGGAGGTTAAATGACTTGCCTAAGGTCACATAGATAGTAAGGGTGAGAGGTGGGTTTTAAATCCCTTTGACTTCCAATCTATTGATCCACTGTACCACCTATCATTACATTGTTTGGTATGTTCCAGATTAAAGTGCTAAGGATTGACCTAGGTGAATCTTAGGAAATAGGTTTCATTTTAAAAGTTTTATTTTTGTGATCTTGGCTTCAAAAAAGAAAAGCTTTTTTTGTTTTTCAGCTGGAGGAGTGACGTCTTGCCAAGCAAGTTTTCTAGAAAAACAAAACGTAAAACAAAACCAACCCGCTCCCTAAATTAAAAAAAAAAATCCCAAATTATAATTAAGGATGTGGCGCCACCTTCAGTTTGGAAGTGGGAGGGATGTGCAACTGAGTTCAAAAAGAGAACCTAGAATACAGAAACTATTTTAGGACCGACCTCCCGATGGGTATAAAAGGTTGTGGTAAGTAAGAATGGGTAAGAACAATAAGCAATCCGTGTTCTCTCTAGGCTGTGATGTTCATTCTGTTATAGTGAAAAGAAAGACGGCTTTGAAGTCACAAATGAGGTTGAATTCCTGGTCTGCCCCTGGGCCTCCTCTATAAATGAGGCTGGAAAAGTAACAGCTCACATTTACACAGCACCTTAAGGTTTGCGAAGTCTTCGGACAGATAGCTTTTGATCCTCACAATTCTTATGGAATTCTCTAAATTGATGTACAATGGTTTGTTTCTGATACAGCCCAGAGGATGCATTCATCTGCCACTTTACTGCCAAGTACCAGGCAGGGGGTGAGGGAAAGGTTCAGGTTTCAGTCTTCATGGGCTGGGATCGTCCCCAGTCACTGTACAACGAAGAGCTGGTGATCGTGAAGGGAGATTATATAAGCTCTCTGATGCCACTGACTTAATAACTGATTATTGACTGAATATTGATTAAGTACCCTCTGCTTTCATCAGTACAGAGAACTTCAGATAAGGGATCAGGTAAGGGTCTTCCTTACCAATGTAGACTGGCAACAGTTCTGCCATTTGTAACTTTGATTTCCCCAAATAATGACATTGAACGCAATACCACTTTGCAATTGTAATTTTTTCTTTTGGGCTACGAACCAGACAGGCTCCTGTGGCAAGCAGAAGCTGTGAATGAAAGGCTCTGTGTGGGTAGAGATGACTACAGTAACAAAAGGCTGCCTTGAGGGAAAGACCGTCTTGCTTCATTTCTTCTAGCTATTCGTAAGGTCCTTGTGGTCAGGTTGTTTCCCACTAAGGTTCTGTCCTTATGATGGAATAATTCTTCTGCCTTTACTTCTAGGATTTCTTAACCTATGGGATCTTTGTTTCTCACTTCCAGCATCAAGTTCTTAGACTGGAACTTGGTGCCAATATCAGACATCATCTGCTGGCACTTCTAGGTTGGGTAAGTAGGTAGGCCCTATTGGATCCAGTACCTTCCGTTATCTTTGTGCCACTATCCCTGCCATTCCGGATGGCTTGTAACTAGACCTCAACTCCCTCATTAACTCTCGGCCTCCGTCTCAGTATCCTGATGGAACAATCTGCAGGTGTTCACCTTGGTCAAGTTCCGTCTCCTTAGATAATCCCCAATTGGGAGTTGGTTATATCTCCTAAAGGCCCTTTGGATGTGGGAGATTGTATTGGCTTAAGGTCTCCTGCGAGGCCCCCTAGGAGACCCAGGAAGAGTTTTCCCTATCTCTTGCCATGGCTCCCAGTGCTCTGGGTACATATCAAGGTCTAGTCTAATGCTCTGCAAACTACAGGGACTAGCTCTGTCCCCTTCTGTCCTGATCAGAGCTGAGATCCGGCTTCAGGCTCCACTGATCAGCTTGCACTGGCTTGAGATCCTGCTGGAGCATCCTCCTTCAAGTCTATTTACCTGCATTCACTCTGGCTTACCTGAGGCTCCTCCTCTCAGCCTCTACCAGCCTTTAGCCACCTTTCGGTGCACCTCTGGAACAGATGGAGGAACCTGTTTCAATACATTCTATCATTGCCTGAAGGCCCTTTTCTGACAGATCTGCTGGTGTGTGGGAAAGCTAGGCCCTAAGCTTCTTGAAGGCAAGGATTGTGCTACTTTTGTATCCACAGTGCTTGGAGCATGCTAAGTACTTAAATGCTTTTAAAATGAATTTGTACCAGCAAACACTGAAGTGCCTACTGAGTACAGTACTGGGCCAGGAGTAACTATAGCACCTACCTCAGAGTTGTTTATTGATTTAGCGCTAAATCTGCCTGAGATTTCTACTGAAGGCTTCTTGCTCTACTCTCTGGGACCAAAAAACACAAGCTTAACCCTTTTTACTGACAGCACATTAAACATTAGTGGTCCAAGAGCTTTATGATCCAGCTGGTAATTAAAGGAAAACGACATAGATATATACTTTCCATGTTCGTCATACCATAAGGAGACTCTAAAGTACATCAGACTACCCCCATGCCCCTTACTCCCCCATCTCAACTGGCTTTATAGGAGGCCCACCTTCCTCTGGGATATAGAGATGACAGACCTTAGAGGACATTATGTGTAATTCCTCATTTTACAGATGAGAGAATTTAGGCCAGAGTTAAGTGGTTTGTTTACCCATGGTCACACAGGTAGTGACAGAGCTGGTTATGTGAGCCCTGGTACTTTTGACTTAAATCCAAGCCTATTTCTTCTATAGCCTGCCTTCTCTCAGAATAGCTATTCTATTGAGTCAAACTGAACCATCTTTTGTGGAAAAGGCATTATTTTAAAAAGTGCTTGTATACTTTAAAATTTTAATCTGCTGTTGGCATGATAGAAACATCTGAAAGCAACATTTAAAAACAAATTCACTAAAACTGTGAACAGAAAAATCATATACCTGTACATGATTCCTGTACAGAGATTGTGTGCCAAAGGAAAAATAGTAGTGTGAAGGTAAATGTTGCTGTGTGATGAGCCAGAGAAGTTATATCAACTGTGAGAAGACAATGCAATTCAATTTCTCTTGGCATTTATAGAATGTTTCCATTATACGTGATTTTATTTATATATACTTAAATTTTGGAAAGCTTTAAATTTTGATTTATTTTGATTTTTGATTATAAATTTTTATTTATTTGGAGAAGTTTTAAATTGATTTACACTTAAATTTCGGAAAGTTTAACGTTTAGAGATGCACAAGGACCTTCTGAAGCTGCTTTATTATACTGGGACAAGACAGCCTGAGAGTCACAGTCTCTGTATCAGTGAAAGAAGAGAGGTCCCAAAGGTCATTCCTCTAAAACACCCTATTCTGTGCTTGCCCAACTCGGCGTCTTCCTGAGGAATAAAGCACACAATTGGTATGCTGTTATATCAGGACCCTGAAATACACATGAATGTTTTATTCCTGAAGTCAAGTTTTTGAAAATCAATTGTCACAGAATTACTGTATATAAATCTACAAACCTTCACTGTGTAAATGGCTGCACTATTTCTCTATTATGATATAAAGTCATTTATCTCTACTGCTAGTTAATAAAACTACAGGAGCTCAGTATAAAAACTACACTAAATAAATGAAATGAACTGGAATAAATTCATGCTAAATTTAAATACTGCTAAATACTAAATGAACTAAGTTGCCAGGGAGCTTGAACCTTTCCTTACACTTTTGAGCATTTCTCAAAGCATATAGTATAGTTAAATGTACCCTAGAGGAGTTATCTAAGAATCCAATGGAGAGGAAAAAAGAAATTCGCTATTTCTTTGGTAACATGAATCCAATGGCAGCAATAGAGAGATTTCCTAAGGCCACTTCAAGGATATATTAATATTTAAAAGTAAAAGTTCATGTGTAGGAATTCCTCAATACCAAGAGTACCTTTAAGAAATATGACTTTAGATTCAGGGATATAGGATGAGTACCTGAAATATAGTAAACAAAAACCCACCAGTTTTCAATAAGCCTTTTAGGGAGCATATGATCACTTACATTATTCTCTGGGTGCTGTACAAACCACACAATTTTTAACACACATTACAAATCAAAAGTGAAAAGGACAAACAAAAGTAATCTTATAAGATCTGATTTTTTTTTTAATTTGAACAGAAAGTAAATGAGAAGTAGATAACTTTTTCTAAGAGAAGTGGTAAAAACATTGTTATGTCTCATGGAATGGGTACATCAAGTTTCACTTTAGTAGCCAGTGATCTGCAGAATTATGCAGGGACAAGAATACAAAAAGCGCCTTTCTGAGCCCCAGTCTGGATAAAATTGATTATACTAATTACACTGATTATGCTAGTTGAAGTTCTCATTGTGCAAGTAAATACATATAATTTAAGGGTGGTGTGCAGAAATGTATCTAAGGGGCAATCAACTTCTACATCAGAGTAATTAAACATAATGATCCAAATATAATAAAAAAGGAATTCAGAATACACACAGGAAAACTAGACCCTAGGATGCAGATAAATTTCTCCCATGTGTACATTGTTTTGATAAAAAGCCCATTTTACTTTTTTTAAACAAGAAATCATGGTAAGAAGAGACCACATTGCATATTAGTGCGATACTCTCACCCAGGGCATTCCTGTACCTCAGATGCTAACACTACAGAACCACCATTTCTAAGGAATGGTCTACTAGGATACACAAATCTGTCCAACTCTTAAAAAAAAATCTTTTGAACAGTGGAGCTTGATTTCTAAAGACTTTTCCAAACACTGAGAAGGTAAGGCAGGTAATAACCACCCTTGTAAGCAAACAAAGTGGATGTTGTCACTACAACTCCAAAAAGAACTCCAAAGCAACCCAATATGTAAAGGGAGGGGGCACATTTATTACTTAGAAAAGGAGAGGTCAGAGAGGCTTTCATGGAGTCAAAAGCACTCTGAGACATGAGGAATGAGTGTAAATGTGGCAGCTAAAGAAATCTGTCACTGTGCAACTAACTGCTATTATGTGATGATGTGAAAGATTTTTATAAAACATTATGATTTTTTTTGTGTGTTCCCCAGTACCTTGGGATAGGCAAAGAAAACCCAGGACTGTCTTGTTAGAACAGGACAGGTGATGACCCCAATTTTAAACAGGGCTCTTCACTGAAGGAAAAAGAAGGTCTACAAAAGTCAAATTAGCTGACTTCAAATGGTTTACATCCCAGGATGAATCAGGTTACACTGATTTAAGCCCAATTTAATTCAGGCAGGTTTTTAACCACAAGAATAAGGACATTCTTAGTACATATTAATAATTAAACCAACATATACACAATTAGCAATATCCTACATAATATTAAATGTTTTTAACCGCTTGTTTTGGATTATTCTATACTTAGAGTTAATTGTTTTTAAACAAGCTTAACAACTTTATTTTACAATGTACTTTGTATTTCCATGGGTACTCTGAACTTATTTCAAGGAAGCAGCTATAATTCTTCAAATTTTAAGAGCCAAACTCGATTGTATCTTCAGTTATCTGCTTGAACTCATAATTGCCTCTCCCATCCATATGCAGGTAATACTGTAGGAAAGAAGGAAAATGCATTAATGAGGATAAGGCTCCCTTGTATCAGCAAGCTTTTACTTATTACATTAAAATTTTTGCCTATTTCATGCCTCTGTAACTCAAACTTCTAGTGCAGATGACTCTGCAAGTCAAGTCTACACCGAGAAAGACAGAATGTGCTGAAAAGAGATAAAAACTTTTTCAAGCGAACTCAACTGCTGCTTTATCCTGAAGATAGTTAAAAAAAGATTTTGTCTGCTTATTAAAACCTCACCGTATAAGATGAACCTCCAAGAAAGCAGAGGGATGGTTCTCAACAACAGTGGAAAGGTACCACAAAGAAAGCAGAGAGCACACTTCTATCTTGAATGTTTGGCCAAAAGAGGGGCTACAAAGCCAGTAAAAGAAGTGCGGAGGGCAAGGAGATATCTGTTGTGATTTTATTTCTGCTAATACTTTACAACACCTATGAAAATACAAAATGATAGATTACTAGATGAGAAACTAAAAGGGCTGGAGGAATGCACTTCTCTTAGGCAGGTTAACAGTGTTTCTTGAAGGAATGTAAGAAATTCTTCGAGGTGGAAATAAAAATGACTGCTAATTAACAGAACTTGTTGGAATAACAGTCTTATCTATTTTTTTTTTTATTTTTCACAAGCCCATGTTTTGGTTAGAATTTTTTTTCAGACTACTGGATGCTCTCCTGCCTTGCCTTTCAGTTATTTCACTATTTATTGAGGGTCAGGGTATGAAACTCATGCCAGCCCTATCTGCGACTTACCTATGCTTTTATTAAACCAAGAAAAATTTTTAAAAAATTTTTAATTGCTCAGAATATTTATAAGCTACAGATACACACAAAGATTTAGATACATTTTACAGAAACTCTGATTTGAACAGGTATCTATGTTAAAAAAATAGGTTTTACAAAATTCTATATATGTATTAGAAATTATTTTTGAAAGCTAATCTTTGGTTTAATTAGGCAAAGACCTGTATTCCAGTGTCAATAACTTCAATAAGAACACTTTGAGGCTTTTTCTCTTTAAGGTTCTAAACTAGGAACATTCAGCAATGATTTCTAGTATTTCTGAAGTAATTTTTAATTAACTTTTCACACCTATGTATCCGATCTGCCTAGGCAGATAATAAGTTCTTTTTGTCTTTCATAGTTAATGCAACAGACCTTGCTCATACCAGGTGCTCAAGACTTGTTTCATTTTGCCCTGGTTCCCTCTTATGCTAAAAGTAATTGTAACATAAATTAATCTTAAAATGTAAGTGAATTCAAATTAATTTACTTTGTAGAGCACTTCAGGTGCATTTCTGGCAACAGACACCACTGATGCTCTAGCTGCCACAGTCTAACATACCAATGACTTCACTCTAGCACAGAGACAAATGGAACACGACATGCTGACCCCTCTATAATACTACAGAACTTTATACAGTAAAGCGCACACTTTAATAATTTTACTCAGGAACTTTTTATAGTACAATGAAGAAAAGCAGAAGACAACAATCAACATTTTTTCATAAATACGAAAACAAAACATTTCCCAAATTCCTATTTAATCATCAATCCCTTTTCTCAAAGACAGATAATAAGAAGGGCTGTATTGAGTCACATTCCTATAGGGATTAATAATCACTTTTAAATTAGAAATGACTTAAAACCCACTTACAGCTTCACAAAATGAACTTTCCCCTCATGCACTGTGGAGTTCTATACGTCCAACATTCTCATCTCCTTGCACAGCGACTTACACATAATATGAATTCTTAAGTTCCCACAAGAAAGTAATTTGGGATTGTATATATTTTTTGGGGTAGCATAAGATCACAAATAAAATTCACAGTCTTTAATAAATATGAATAAAATGATCATTTTCTAAAAATTTCATAGAATATTTTAAAAGAATGAGAAAGGTGAAGTAACTCGAAATACAATAAAATAAAAATTCAAAGTGAACTAAAAACAAAACAATACGAACCTCATGATGTTTCCAAAGGGATTTTCTATGAGACACAGTAAAAAGGGTGATACCAACCTAAAATCAAGAAAAACAATTTATGTATTTATAAATTATACAACTTCATTAATAAACTAGCATCAGCACAGGGGTCTGAATTTTGTATGTGTACGCCCTGAATTCTAATGACAGTTCTGCCACTAGATGTGCGATGTGGAGATTAAGTCAGATAATTTCCCTGGGCCTTAGATTTTTGCCTATAAAATGCAGTTGGATTAGACAATTTCTAGATCTCTTTCCAGCTCCACTGTTGTAATGACAACACAGCCATAGCAATAACTACCACCGCTCATAACAATGGAGCTCTTTATAATTTATACAATTCTTTCCTCAGAAGAATCTTGTGATTAACTGATTCCAACACTATTACTCCCATTTAACAAATGAGAAAACAGCACGAGGGAATTGTGTTGTATTCCAAGTCACAGAGATACTAAGGGCTAGAATCAGGGCTTGAACCTAAGCCTCCAGAGGTACAGACAATCCCATGCTCTTCTCAGCCCACTATACTTCTCTAACTGCTGCTAAAACTGACCCTTTCTTCAAGTGGCACAGATAAAATCTAAGGTAAGATAAGAAGTCCTAAAATGTCAGATTTTAATGTACTAAATAAAGTGCACTAAGTCTTTTCAACCACATTTCAGAAGAGCCAGTAAATTATTTTCACTGCAAAGTAAACTTCAAATACAGTTATTTTGCTTAGATATTTTGAAAGCTATTACTTCATTAAAGAAGATTTCTGTTGCTGATCAAGCCTTATCATTAGGTTTGAATATACATCTCATTAGATTTCTCAGTTCAGTATAATATACAAATGAGTGTGAAAACTATTACTGCTATATAAAGCTAGAAAAAATAATCACAGAATTCATCTGGAAGAACACAAGGTCAAGGATATCAAGGGAAGTGATAGAAAAAATGTGATGGAAGGAGACCCTAGCAGTACCAGATTTCAAAAAATGTATTACAAAGTAGTAATCATGAAAACAAACTTGTACTGACTGAGAAATAGGGAGGAGGATCACTGGAATAGATTACGTACATAGAAGTAAATGACCATAGATAATCTAGCGTGTGACAAACCCAAGATTTCAGGCAAGAAGTCATTATTTGACAAAAATTGCTGGGAAAATTAGAAGGCAGTTTGACAGAAACTAGACATAGACCAACAACACACACTGTATACCAAGATAAAGACAAAATGGATAAATGATTTAGACATGAAAAGTAATATCACAAGTATGTTAGGGGAGCATGGAAAATTTTATCTATCAGATCTATGCGTAAGGGAAGAATTTAGGACCAAACAAGAGACAGAGAGGATCACAGGAAGTAAAATGGATAATTCTGATTACAGGAAATTAAGCATTTGCACAAACATACTTATTGAAGCCAAAATTAGAAGAAAAGCAAGCTACTAGGGAAAAAGTTTCATAGCAAATTTCTGATAAAGGCCTCTCTTCTCATATAGGAAACTGAGCCAAAATAAGGGCCATTTCCCAGTTGATAAGTGGTCAAAGGATATAAACAAGCAGTTTTCAGAAGAAGAAATCAAAGCTTTCAATTATCACATGAAAAAAATGCTCTAAATTATTACTGATCAGAAATAGGATTAGCCAACATGACAGAAAAAGACAATGACAAATGCTGGACACGATATGGAACAATATGGACTCTAATGCACTTTTGGTAGAGCTATGAACTTATCCAACCATTCTAGAGAATCATTTGGAACTATAACCAAAGGGCTTTAAAATTGTGCATACTCTTTTACCCAGTAATACCACTAACTAGGTCTATATCCCAAAGAGATCAAAGAAAAGAGAAAAGGAAGTATTTGAACAAAAGTTTTATATCAAATTTTTTTTGTGGTGGCAAGGAATTGGAAACGAAAGGAATGTCCATCAATTGGGAAATGGTTAAACAAATTATGGTATATGAATGAGACAGAATACTACTGTGCTGTAAGGAATGAAGAGCAGGACGGTTTTAGAAAAACTAGGATGTCTTATATGAACCGATGCAAATCAGAACATTGTGTACATAACAATATCGTTAACAATATTCAACTATGAAAGACTTTGATACTCTGTTTAAGACAATGATCCAAGGTAATTCCAAAGGATCCATAATGAAAAATTCTATCTACCTCCAGAGAGAGAATGAACACTGAATGCAGACTGAAGTATTGCCTTTTCACTTTCTTTGTGTTTACTTTTTTTTTTTGCAACATGGCCAATACGGAAATGTTTTGCATGACTTTATGTGTAAAATTAATATATTTCTTGCCTTCTCAAGGGATAAGAGAGGCAAGAGGGAGGGAGAGAATTTGGGATGCAAAATTAAAAAAAAAAATTACTCTGACCCTTACCTTCCGGCAATGACTGTAAATGTAGTCTTCTACATCAACACTAACAGCACTAGTACATTCATCTAAAATGGCAAACTGTGGTTTATGGTAAAATAATCTTGCCATCTGAAAAAAGAAACAAAAATATTATAAGAATAAAGTCAAAATAGTCATCTAAAATACAACAGTACAAAGTACACTTAGTCTAAGTTATTCAAATGTAATTACTCTTTAAAAGAAACAATAATCATACACACTTGTAAGCTATACAAAAACTGTTGTTTCCAGGAATTCAAGCCAAAAGGCTGAGGAATCAAATGTGAATATTTTTTAAAAGTAGCATTTTATTACTTACGCTGAACAACTGAGGAGCCCTATATAAAGGGACAAATGCACATTTTTCAAATATTTATATACAGAATACTTGTAAAAGTACATTAAAGTCTCAATTTGGGCTTAAATAATGTAAAACTTATGATGACACATCAGTGAAACTTTTTACCTTTGCATTTACCATGAAGATAGTCTGATACATGAATAATGATTACAGTGGATATATTTAATCTGCTTTGAACATGTTTTAAAGACTTTAATCCTTAGTTTCTTCATCTGTAAAATGGGGATAACAATATCTTAAGTATATATACTCCATAGTCCTGTTATGAAATTTAAATGAGATCATATATGTAAAACATTTTACAAATTTTACAATGCTATGTAAATGTCAGCTGCTACTACTTCAATGTGTGGAAGGAAGTCTGCAAAGAGATATTTTTAGCTTTGATACAAGGAAAAACTTGCTAGAAATCAGAGCTTTCCCAAAGAAATTCGATGACTGTTGACCATGCTTTGTTGACCCAACACTTTGTTTCTGGTATGGGTTGGATCAGATAAGTCTCCAAGTTCTCTTCTATCTATAACATCTATGAAGGTTTCAGGACTGAGGTGGTAAATAAGAAGAGTAACTGCAGGCTTTCTATTAAACACTTCTCATGGAGAAGAGGAATGCCCACTGCTGCTGAGCACAAACAAAATTGGGGACAATGAGTAGAAGTTATAGGTAGATATATGTTGGCTCAATATAAAGAAAAACTTTGTTACAACAGCTCACATTTAGGCTTTACCTTAAAATGCTTTAAGGTTTTCAAAGCATTTTACTATCATCTTTCTGGAAATAATGCCCAGTAACATTGGCCTTCTTGCCATTTTTCACACAAGACACTGTTTACTAAATCTGCGCATTTTCACTGGCTGTCCTCCATGCTTGGAATGCTTATCCTTCATCTCCATCCTGGACTCCTTCAAGCTCTACCTAGAATCCCATTCTTTTCAAGAAGTCTTTCTCAATTCCCCTTAATGTTAATGATTCACCTCTTTTTAGTATCTCCAATTTACCCTGGATATATCTGTCTGTACATAGTTGTTTCCACGCTGTGTCTCTCACTGAACTGTGACCTCCTTGAGAGCAGGGTCTGATTTCTAACTCACAACCTGCCACAAAGTATGCACTTAATAAAAACTTGATGACTGACTGAACTTGACATTACCAATGGTCCAGTGGACATTTCCTTCACTACGGCACATTTCTGGATTTGTATTTCCAATCTGTTGCTATGTCTTTTGTTTCTTTGAAGAGAGTCTACTGTGGATTCAAGGTTTTCTATTCTTCTAATGATAAGTTCTCCCATTTGTTTTCTCTTAACTTCTGTTCTAAAGGTTTTGATGTGTCTACTGAACACCTGAATATGCTTTCCTTTTGTTGTTTCACATACTTTTTTAAGATCACTGGTGGACTTTTTTTTTTTTTACTGTATTTTCCCCCTTTATATTGCCTTGTTGCATACTTTCTGACTCTTTCCTCTTTGAAAGTGAGTTTACCTTTGGGGGCAAACCTTAAAGATGTCTCAGTCTGTTCCCACTGTCAGGAGTTCCTTTTCCAACAGCCTTCGTTCCAGCTCTAAAGCAACTTCTGAGAGGAAATACTTGGCTCTAGCTGGGAGGCAGTCTCCTCTCCATCAGGGTCCCTGCAACCCCATACAATAGCCCACTGTTCCAGTTCTTTCTATTTTTTAATTCTCTAGCTGAATATATTCTACTTTTTTTCAGGCTTAGAGGAGGGTGGACTAGGTATTGTGGAAGAGTTTCTGCCACCACTGGGTTCCTTAACCTAGGTGCCACTCCAAGAAAATCATGGTCTGTAATCCCTTCTTAGTCCTTTCCTCCCTCCAAACTTGGCTGGGCAGAGTTGAGGTCTATTGCTTTTTGCAACAATGTAAGGTGAAGGGCAGGGAATGAGGGTAGTGTGCCAGAAGATGCTGCTGCAGGAGAAAAATACCTGAGCAGGTCCCAAACAGAAGTGTATGAGTTGGTTTCTGCTCTCTAAGAGAAGAAAGCCAGTGGGAAAAAGAAAGAAGGGTGATGAATGAATGATAGAGATTAACTTTGGAACACAATTCTTCTTTTGAGGTTTTTAGAGAGTTTGTGGGTAGTGAAGGAAAATGTCTAGCTCCTTGTTGTTCATGTGACACAGCTAGCTACATTTTAGACATTTCAAAAGATGCCACAGAGACAGTTTTTATTGGTTGTTCTGGAAGACTCGGTCTTCCTATTCTCAAATTGACCTTTCACCTCTAAATAAGATTCTAAAGGAAAAAAAATACTTCACCTCTGCCCAAATATAAAATACATTCTCAATTTACCTTATGTTACCACATACACAGTGAGTTCTTGGTTTCTATTTAAATTATAACCTTCACATCCTAGATTTTCTGCATTTCATTTTCTTTAACGTTGTTCATGTTGTTATTCAGTCATTTTCAGGTGTATCTGACTCTTTGTAACCCCATTTGGGGTTTTCTTGGCAAAGCTAATGGGGTGGTTTGCCATTTTCTTCTCTAGCTCCATTTTATAGATGAGGAAACTGAGGTAAACAGGGTTAAGTGACTTGCCCAGAGTTACACAATATAATAAGTATCTGAGGCCAGGTCTGAACTGACTCCAGGCTTGGCACTCTATCCACTGCACCACCCAGCTGTGCACCATCATTCATGCCAATTTTAATTTGCTTTTATATGCATGAAGTCACCTTTAAAACAAAATTTTCAGACTTCTTATTGCTAAATCTAATAATTCCAAAGATATCAGATATCCCTCAAACAAGTTACCATTTTGAGTTGCTGATACTTGCCTGTTTTCTCATCTATATGATCTATTCTGTTCATCAAAAATCAAGAGCAATTAATTTGCTCATGCTTTATTAGACAAGCACACAGGTTCAGATTATGACTTGAAAAGACTATTTTCTTTTGAGGAAAGGAACTCAAGGAACTCAACACATAAGATCAGGAAACTGGGATATACAGAAAAAGAGAACAGAGTTGTAGGTAGGCATGGTAAATAATAGATGCATGATGGTGATAAAGAACAGGATAGTATCCTTTTCCAGTTACCCAGATTTTACAACCTCAGTTATCTTTGACTCCCTACTCTCCTTCATCTCATATACCTAATTCACTTGTCAAATTTTACCTCCATAACCTATCTCTAATGCATTCCCTTCTCTCTGCTCACACAAGTCACTCCCCTCATTCAGGCCCTCATCAGGTCTTGCTTGGATTATTAAATGGCTTTCTAACTGGGTTCTTTGCTTCAAAGTGTCTTTCCTCTCAAATCTATAGTCCAGAAAACTGAAAAAGAGATAGTCCTAAAGTACAGGCTGAACATTTCATTCACCTCAATAAGCTCCAATAGTACCTTAACACCTCTAGGATTTGACACAGTGGAGAGCTGTTGGACGTGGAGTCAGGAATACCTGGATTCAAATGTGCCTTCAGATACTATGTGAACCTGGGCCAGTCACTTGACCTTTACCTCAGTTTCCTCATCTGTAAAATGGGGATAATTTTATCTATCTTCCATGGCTGTGAGATGGTAACCTGAGATGCTTGTAAAATACAATATAAATACCAGTTACTATACTGAAGCAGCTAGGTGGCATAGTGGATAGAGACCTGGGCCAGCAGTTAGGGACACCTTAGTTCAAATCTGCCCTCAGATACTTATAGCTATGTGAATCTGGGCAAGTCACTTGAGCGATCTACCTCAGTCTCCTCATCTGTAAAATGGGTATAACAGCCCCTACAACATACAGACTTGCTATAAACGTCAAAAGAAAATATTTATAAAGTGCTTAGCACAGAAGATATTTTAGAAATGTTTATTCTCTTCTCCCTTCTCCTTCTGTTTGCCATGTAAAGCCCCAACCTGCCTCTACCTTACTCTTTTTGGTACTATCAATCCACCAGCAGCTCTGTTCCTCACAAACACACACAATGCAGGCTCTTAGAATCTCTTCTATGATGAACTTCCTGATCTTGCTCAGCACAGAGTAGGAACTTCAGAAATGCATGCTGAGTAACTTACTGCTTTCTTTCTATATCCTTTAAACTATTGCTCTCTCTACTCTAAACCAGTTAATTCTAATGAAAACTGCTTTGAAGTTGATCAAATTCTGGTATATAAATGGAGTCTGATACTGATGTAAAATCTGTCTTCATCTTAACAAATTTACCAAACTATTAATCAAAATGTAGTCACATTTGGTAAAAGTCAAGCTTAAGTGACTTACCATCACTATATACTGGGACTTTATATATTAAAAACAAAAAAAAATCAAATTCTGCACCAACTGTATCAGATTCTTTTAGTTTTGATTATATGTATAAAAAATTCAAACACTTCTGTGTTGGGCTGGGGAGAGGGTTAGGCTTTGTTTCAGATCTCTGATTTCACTGGTGTGTGGAAACTCCTTCCAAATATAAAGATCTGTACCTTTATCTTCTATTAGAGAATTCTCCGGGGGCATGGAGAAGCTAAGTGATCACAGCCAGTTGTGTCAATGACAGCATTTGAACTCAAGTCTTCCTTATTGCAAAGCCCATCCTTTGTCCATTAAGACATAATACCGCTATTTAGGATAGGCTCTGAAAATGTTTATGTCATTACAGAGTGCTAGATTAGATCCAGAAAAAACAGGACTCAGGAAAAAACAAACAAACGCAGTTTAAAAGAGTAGGAAAAGGGTCAGAAAACAAATCATCCAA
The DNA here is from genome assembly GCA_023548195.1 of Bettongia penicillata ogilbyi. Taxonomy (NCBI): domain Eukaryota; kingdom Metazoa; phylum Chordata; class Mammalia; order Diprotodontia; family Potoroidae; genus Bettongia; species Bettongia penicillata. The sequence goes on along the minus strand of JAJHZJ010000314.1, from coordinate 26,610,172 downwards.
TCCAAGTAAAGTACAGAATTAGAAAAAAGAGGTGATTTTATTCTGGTTGTTATATCACCATAATTGTATATACCTAGCCTATCCCCAAACGCCTCTGGGTAACATTTTTAGAACGTGATCCTACAAGGAGCCAGCCTCAAGGGTTACTGTTTCTCTTTTTGTCTGATTATGTTTTGGAATTATCATTTCAAACATGTGAAGTATACACTATTCATCAACAGGCATCAAATATCTTATACACCTAAGTATATTAAACAATTTTTGTTTAACATAACAATTTCCTAAAAAATTATTAAAACAAAACTTACATTCTTGATCATAAAAATAGTTGTCTATACAACAATGATTTTCTGTGAACAGCTAGGTATTCATTCAATATTTTCTAGAAGATGGACATACCGCCATTCTTTGCTTTTCTCCCCCACTGAGTACATCCATCCAGTCCTGAACACTGTCCCAGCCTCCTTCCCGTTCCAAGATGTGACCCAATTGGACATTATCTAAGTGTTCCTTCAGCACCTTTGAATAAAATTATTATAGATTAAATTTGTTATCCAATTGGCCTACTTCATCTTTCACCTTTTAGAGAATAGAATAAAAGGACTCTTTTATTGCCAAAGATATCCGTAAGTTGGGTTTTTTTAGAAGTACTTTCAATTTATTTAATACTTATCACAATAAAAATATATTAAGCAGCTTACAGAAGAATATAATACTACTATGCACAGTTAAATGACGAATAAGGGTAATAAGAAAACAAGGGGCAATGACATTTCTAGATAATCAACTTCAGAGTTAAGGTGGAAATATTAAGGCATGAAATGGTCACTTTTAGATAAGAAGCTTTCTGAATGACAGATGACAAATTGGAATGAACTACTTGATGCCAAAAATGAAAAGAATAAAGCAGAAACTTTGACGTACTTAAATTTTTGCCCTACTGAGTACTCTAACTTCAGGGATACTGAAGTTTCACCAAACGAGACAAAAAATCCACAACATAATGTTTTAAGTAGGACTAGGATATAAACATGCTCTTACCTGATCAGATATCCCCTTCTTTTTCTGGTCCTCCTTCCCATCTGGATAAATCACCTGGTCTCGAAGGGTTCCAAGTGTCATATAAGGTCTCTGATTTATGACAAAAAAAATGAGACAGAAATGAGACAGTTATTTTCAAAAAATCTTCAAACAATAGATTATGAAATAACTCTAACAGGATCTTACCTGGGGAACATAAAACAATTTTCCTCTTTCAGGTTTAGTGAGACGCCCACCAAAGAGAGGCCACAGCTAAAAAAGGAAGGAGAAAAAAGATTTCAAACTTTTTTAAATTTGGCAATACAAGGTAAAACTATACATTTTGAACTTAAATTGAACTTACTTCACCAAGAACACGAAAAAGTGAACTTTTTCCACATCCATTTGGACCACAAATCAAAACATTTGCTCCAGATCGAACCTAAAATGCAAATTAGGGGGATGTCAATACATTGCCACAGAAATATAATCATCATTCAATAATGTTTATTGTTGAATTTTAAGCAACTACTGAGTGAAGAGGACACCTTATCCTCACATACTTTTCCTTTCTTTACCTCCTGTTCTCCTCTTTACAAAGAAGAGGGTATTGAAGAGTATGTGCTCAATGCTAGTGATCTCTTTAATAACAACAGATACTACCCATATACGAGCTTTAAGGTTACAAAGAATTTTACATACATTCTTTCATCTGCTCCTCAAAACAACCTTGTGAAATCCGATTCCACTACTTCGCTTTTCTTCTCTTTTCTATGTCTAATTCTAGATAATAGATTCTAGTCCAGGCTCCCATCACCCTTCTCCTTAGCAGACTTTAGGCTTCTCTAGCTTGCTATGGTTCCCCATGCTGAAGGCTTCCATGAGCTATGCTCCTGTGGCTAGACTTCTCTGTTTAGATCCCTTCCCAAGTGCCCAAACTTTTAGCTGTCTCTTTGAGCAGCCCTTAGCAAGCAAGATAAGTACTATACTTTCTCCTTAGATTCCTGAGGAAAAATACTACTCACAATCAGGGTCAGATAACAATCTTCAATATTTCCACAACTGAAACAACAAAATTAGAACTGGAAGGGGGTTTATAGGATATCTACTGCATTTCAGAGATGAGTAAAGTAGCTCAGAGAAATAAAGTGGCTTATTATCTAAGGCCATCTAGGTACTCTACATGGAAGCAGAGCTGGAATTTGAGCCCAGGTTCTTTGACTTCAAAAAGAACGTTCTTTTACTTAAACAATGTACATCTTTGGCACAAGATTTCAAACTATATTTAATGTTTCTATGTAATAATGATACAGCCTGTCTCTATAACTAAACATATAAATGCTCATATAAATAATGCAAAAAATAACCCTTAAAATAGCCTGTCCAACTAGCCTATTATAATCTTGCAAATAAACAAAATAAATTTAGAAACAACAAAGAATTTGCATTCTTCCCATTTAGCTGATAGAAAATAAAATCCACTATTAAAATGAAGTTGGCATGGGATATCATAACTTCTGTGATAAATTATTTATAGTGCAGCTCTGCTACCATCCCAATCTTTAGAGCAGGCCTGCACAACATTTGGCCTATAGGCCAAAGGATTTGGGGCAGCCCATGAAAAATGTAGAGGATATAAAAGAAAGTAAAGATGTAATCAGTGCTCTGTCTCTGCCCTACTTAACCCCACCTTCCACTAGTCACTACTGTGCCCACCATGTAACTTGGTGGGTAGGTTGCCACTGTGCATTCTCTCATTTGTCATGTGACCTGTAGCAACCAATCATTGTCAGTCTATCTCTAGTCTGAGAGGAGTAATTCCAAGATAAGAATTTTAAACAATGAGTAGAACTGCTATTAACTGAAATTTCCCTTTTTAAAAATATGGTTTATTTGCAAAATAGTTTAATCATTAATTATACCTTTACTTGGAAAATGAGCTGCTAAAAACCTATCTGTAGCCCAAAGAAGTTTATCCTATTTTAATTTTGGCCCCTACCTACCGCCAAGTTGTGCAGGTCGGCTTTAGAGTTATAACAAAGAAAGATATTTTAAATAAAAACTTTAGAACTAGTTGCCTGATAGAATCTTAATAAAATAGTATCTTAAAACTATGATGTTTCAATAAACTCAAAGACTTGCCTAGGATCTCATCAGGCATCAGAGATGGAACCAAATAAAAAATTTTCATATTAATTTTCTAGTTCATATTTTTAGAGTGGTTTTGTTTTATATATAATAATATAAAAACTTACTTCAAAGTTAAGATCACGAATCAAGATGTCTCCATTTGGTGTTGCTAAAGGAACATGATCAAACCTACAAAGAAAATTCACACACAAAGGAAAACTTTGTATTAAACACATTAATGTACATAAGGAGGCCACTATAAAGTTAATGATGCAAAATTGCTGATTAAAGCTCTGTAATGTTTAATATTTTGTACATACTTAATAACATTATCTAAATTGATGATTTCTCCTTCACCAGGGATCAAGGGAATGAGGTGAGCTCCTTCAGTACCTTAAATGACAAGAAGGTACCAAAGGTTAATGATGGATCTTTAAGACCATGAAATTATATAAATGAATAAATTTTTATTTACCTTTCTCTTGTTGAGACACCATTGTGCGTTCATATTTGCCATTATTCAAGTCCTTCAGTACTTGCATTAATTCTGTAATCCGAGCTGTGAAACTTTTTTAAAAATTAAAGAAACATCATATTTTGGGATTTGTATAGTTCCATAAAACTTTGTACAATTTCACAAAAATAATCTGTTTATGAATTGGAGCAAAAAAAACCCCTAATAAGTATTAAATCAGTATGTTTATATGAAAAGCCATGATTCTGGAGACAGAGTACCTGAGGTTTTGCCACCTATGTGACCTTTGACAACTGAACCTCAGTTTACTCATCTCCAAAATGGTCTGTGAGGTTTCTTTAAGTTCTATAGTTATTTATGATCCTATGCTTCACTTCATTCTCTCACCATGTTCTCCCCACATGCCTTACCACCAGAATCAGAAATGAGGCTCTAGGACCTTAACTTTTCTCAACCCCAGAAACTACTGCCTGGGGCCCCACTGTCCTAAATAATGGTTGCTTCAGTCCTTCCTCATCTCCACCTCCTGGAGGTCAACCTTAGTGTTAACATGTTAATCATTAGCATGTTCTTTGTCAAACTACTCCCAATTTCGTTGTGTGTGTGTGTGTGTGTGTGTGTGCGCGCGCGCGCGCGCGCTGCCACATAATCAATGCTACATGGTTGACTAATACAAATAGTACTACCTTTGGAGACAGCAAATGATAGAGAAAAAGATTTATTCCTAAGGAAGAAGGAGAATCAGGCAATACAGTTGTCAAGGAATCCAAGGGAATAGAAGGAATCAAAGAAAGGAAAAGTTATCAAAGTAACAGATTTAGAGTTGAAAGAGACCCCAAAGGCCATGTAATTCAACTCTAAATCCAACTTTAAAGATGAGAAAAGTGAAGCCCAGGGAGAAGTGAAATGCCTAAGGTGATACACAGAGGTAGAAAGTGATAAAGCGCCAGGATTCAACTCTAAGTCCTCTGACTCTAAATTCTGTCTTCTTTCTACTGAGTTAAACAGAATTTAGTAGAACATCAGATTTGGTTATTAAGACACTATTGACCTCTGTGAGAGAACGTTTAGTACAGTATGAGAGATGACAACTAGAGAACTTGAGAAATGAGCACATGAGAGGAGAGTTAACAGGGTGAAATATTCTAAAGTTAAGTTTTATAAATATAGTCATAACAAAATAAAACAATAATTATCGATTATATAGAAGAGTAGTGTCTCTTCATTTTTCACCCCACTGCCATTCTCTGGCCTTCTCCATGAGTTCCCAGAAACCTATTCTTTCAGCACCCTCTGCCTCCCCAGAACCTCAATCTAGAGAGGGTGCCCATTCTGGCCATTCCTTTACTTCTGACTGGTTGCGCTCTTCCAGACATCTCTGTCACGCTGGACCCCTTCCTCCTGGCCCCTTTTAGTTTAATTCCTTTAAAATTAAAGCGCCTAGAGGGCAGGGATTGTCTCTCTGCTTGTGCTTGTATGCCCACTACCCAGCAGTGCCTGAAGAAAGTATGTGCTTAATGAATGCTGGCTGGCCAACCACTGGGCTGGGTGCTGTTAGAAACCCAAAATTTAGACAAGACATAATTCCTGCCCGTAAGAAAAGGGGGAAAAGTGGGTGTGGGAGAGAAGCAGCTAGTGCTAAGTGCTTTCCACATAGTATCTCATTTGAAGCTTCAAGACCACAAGTAAACTAGCAGGTTAAACAAATTTAGTAGGAGAACATCAGATTTGGTTATTATGACCTCTGTGAGAACGTTTAGTACAGTTCTAGAGGTAACAACTAGAGCATAAGAGGTTGAGAAATGAGTGCATGAGAGGAGGTTGGGGAAGTAAATGTACCCTACTCTTTTCAAGAAGTTTGTGTATTTGTATATATAATTTATGCTTTCAAGTTTTCAAAGTTCTTTCACATAGTATCACATTTGGTACAATAGTTTTCTTAGGTAGGCAGAGCCGAGATTATCATTTGTATTTTACTTATGAGCACTCATAGCTGAAAGGACAACTGATCATGCTAAGGTAACCCAACTAGAAAATGGCAGAGCTGAAATTAGAACACTTCCTCTTTCCCCAAAACACAGTTCAGGCTTTTCTTGTCTCCCTCATTAAACTGTGAGGTCCTTGAAGGCAGGGGATGTTTAAACTTTCCTTGTATCCCCAGCACTTAGCACTGGGCCTGACACAGAATATGTGCCTAATAAATATTTGCTGACTGCAAGACTTAACGGTTGTTTTCCTTGCAATGGAAGAGAAAAACTGTTACAACCTAGCAACATTCACTACCTATAGTGTTACAATAGTGAAACAACAGTTACAATAGTGAAAATGGCCTAGCAAGAGAAATCAGTAGAGGAAAATCTGCCCCAGGACAATGAATGTTTAAGCATTTCATTGTGCACATGGAAGATCTGCCTTTTTCTGCTTCTGGGCCATTCTTGAGGCTGTTGACTCTGCAAAGCAGTGCCTATTCCTCCCCATCTTCACCTACAGAGATCCCAGGTATCCTTACAGGCAGAAGACCAAACCTCATTTCTACCTTGTAGCCTATACCTTGATTCTCCTGAGCTAGAAGTCATCTCTTTCCCCTTATAATTTCCCTATCAATTTATTCTAATGATTTGTACAGCACTTACCACAATCTCTCTTATCTAGTTATCTCTATAAAAGTGTTATACACTCCATTAGACCAGGTTTCTTGAAGAGACATATGATGTCTTATAAAGAGCTTTAGAAGCCCCCGTGTGCCAGCAATCAACAATATCTGCTGAATAAGTTCACGAGGTATCATCAATAACAATATATAAGTAAAACAGACTTTCGCTGTTGTCCATTACCAAGTCCTTACCCAGCTAATCTGGTCATTTCACGACCGGCCAACACTATTCTGCCCAGAGCTTGAGACATTCTCAGAAGCATTCTTCCACTTTGGTAGTAATCCTTAAGCAGAAACAAAAGTTTATTTTCACCTTCATTGTCTAATTATAGATAGGATATTACGTTGGCTTATTTCACAAACTATTTACCTCCAAAAGTTCTGAATGAGTACTCTTAAGATGTCGAGGATGTGATAAGTCCAGGAAAGGACGACTAACAACCAGGTAACCAACCACAGTGGCAAGATCTGTAACATAATATTTATACTTAAAGTGTTCAAAAATAAATACTTCATGTCTTCTTTTAAAAATCTCATCCTATAAGAAAAAAATTACTTACAAATACTTACATTTGGCAATAATGCTATCAACAAATCCCATGGAGAATCGAAATAGGATGAAATTATGTAAGTGTTCCACCTGGCCAAATACAAAAGTAAAACATACATTTATTAATAATTCCCATGTCTTAAAAATAACATGAGATTAAAAAACCATGAACAGGTATGAAGGAAGACATGAATGAAAAGAGATGAATGAAATCAATTCAACTATAAGATAGGAAACTGGAAATTGGAGGAAAAACTTTTTATCAATTATCTCTGACAAAGATCTGATATCCAAGATAAATAAAGAACTAACAAATATTTAAGATTGAAAGTCATTTCCCAAAGGATTAATCAAGGAAAATGATCAAACAATCCTCAAAAGATGAATTAGATGAACAATTAATGATGTGAAAGAGTGTTCCAAATCACTAATAATAAAAAATGCAAATCAAAACAACCAGAACGTTCACCTCACACTCAGGAAAATAGCAAAGATGACATCAAAGATGGGAATACTCAATGTTGTTAGGGAAGACTGTAGTCTATAAGATATACTAATATTCTGTTGGTAGAACCTATGAATTGATTTAACCATTCACCAATTCAATGCCTGAAGTTATTGATTACTAAATGTCTATGTCTGTGTCTGTGTGAGTACCTGTATTTTGGACAGATACAGTGATTGGAAAAATGAGCTAAGCCAAGTATTAAACCAAAGCGTGGACTGGAATGCCCAGGGGATTAAAAGCACAATGCTTTCAATTATTCCAAACTACTTCCCCGAAACAAAAGCCCAAAGTTTTCACAATATTCTTTCTATGATGCTGTGTGGTTTTAAGTCAAGGAATGCCACAATCTCTTAAGTACTGAAGTTGAAGGTTATCAAAAGAATAAAGGAGAAGTACAGAATGGGCTAGACTAGATTGTAAATATATCAATGAAGGACTCTGTGAGAAAAATGGCATAAAATATATCATCATAAAAATGCAGACATACAAAAGGGATGTGTAGAGAATGTCATGTGTAGATAATAAGTGATAACTGATGAAGAGGCTGTCTGCTCCACTTGTATTCAGACAATGTCAACATACCTAGACGAAGACCCCCAACATTTTGGGTGGATCTCCAATTCCTAACCACTGGATAATTTATGAGAAGATATAGACAAGAATTTTATAGAATGAGATGGTATGGATGGATTGCAATTTACATTGCTGAAAGGACTAGTCACACTGATTGACTGCAGATTACTGAACTATCAATGTGTATCATAATATACATTAATTCCAAAAGAATAAAATTTTTCTTTAATCAGTCAATCATAGTTTCTTTTTTTCTTACCAGTTTACGGAAGACTGAATGAATTGTTTGTTTTTCTTTTTTATTCCCATTGTAAAAGGCAATTTCTTCACTATTAAAGAAAAAAGGAACATTAATATATATTCTTAATCTGAGACAAATCACAGTATGGGTGAGTTCAAATGTATCTCTTGTGCCTAAGAAGAGTCTACATAGTATGTGATTATCATACTACTGACAGCTCAATTCATTATCAACCTTTGAGAAAAGTATCCTTCCCCATTTTTATTTGTTTGTAAAAATAACCCACTTTTATATAACTTTGGTCTGAGGCCCGCCCATCTACCCACAATCTGTACAACATTATGGCAAGTCTTAATTCCTGGTTTATGAAAGCAGGTTTCTGTTTATTGTGGCTAGCCTAACTTTATATCAAAATAGTCACAAATGAAATTATTACCACTAAAATGCACCACAATATGTTTTTCCTCCTTTTATTATTTCAGGGACAATAATAACATACTTCCAATTATTAAAGCAGATTCTTTACTTTTCAAAGAGGAGTGCTGACAGTAGCAATATAGAAAATTGCACTACTTAAATACTGAATTAAGTTTCTAAGAGAAGTATCCCTAGTTTCTGAATATACTTGGACATTCAGTTCGGGCACCATATGAATAACACCAAGAAAAAATATTTTTCTCAAATTTAGCCCATATATATTGTTTTCTATATTAAAACAGTTAAAAGTTCTGTTAAATCACAGTTATTAGGAGAGCATTTCCTTACCAAAATTTATTTTGCCCACGTCATAACAAAAGACTAATTTTAAGAAGTAGTCCTTTAAAGAGAATGTTTCTCTCCTTTCTAATTCCCCAGGTATGCAAGGCAATCTATATCCCCAATATACAGCTCCAACCCTAGATAAGTAAACATGTCTATACGACAGTCATTCCCTATGCCTAGACCAAAAAGTATTTATTCTTCAAAATGAGACAAACTTAGTATAACTAAAACCAATCACTTTGCAAATCACCTACCTGGCCAACCTCTTTTTGTGTTACAAAAAAAAATTATTTTTAATAAATATTTGCTAAATTGAATTAATCTTTCATTTCCAAGGAAGCTTTTTAAAATCATGAAGAACAGAAGGAAAGAATGTCATGAGATTTAGAATCTCTAAGATTAATAAAATTTGTCAAAACTTGTAGCAGATTGACATGCGAGTTTTCTCATGCCTCATTCAGAGTCAAAATAAATTGGGAGGGGAGAAGAGGGTAAATTCTGAAAAATTTTGATATACCTCACAAATGATATTTTATTCTGAAAATAAAAATAAATCATCAATCAGACTAAGGAAAAAATCATGAAACATTTTCCTTGAAGTGTTACGATTTTATTGTAATTTGTTATCTATTACTATTATTACTGTTATCTATTACTATTACGTATTACTATTATGCTATTAGTAAACTTAATATATAATTTTAAGAATATAAAGAATATCAAAAATAAGATAACTGAAACTGAACATTTCAAAATGACAATGACCAAGCTTGACTCCAAAGAAAAGATATGAGAAAACAATTCACGAATCTTCTTGGCAAAAGACTTTGCCACTATGCCTTAAACTGCCTTCTCACCTTGAAAGACCCTCACACCCCATTGGTTGGTTCTTCCCTGAAGCTCCATCCTGAGGAAGGTCCAAGGGCAGCCACTCTCCATTTCTCTCCTGGACTTTGTCACTATGCACCCACATCTGGGTACCTCTTCTATCTACTTCTCAAGACCCTTTTCAGCTCCCTTTTATGTGCTGTCTTCCTCCATAATAATTTAAGTGCACTGAAGGTTAATACTGTTTTTCTTTTCATTTGTATTTATATTTATATCCCCAGTGTTTATAGCATAGTTCCTGGCACATAGTAAGCAATTAATATATGCTTGTTAATTTGATATGACTTAAGAAATGAAAATCAACTGTACATAACCTACGGAAGTCACTATCAGGGGCAATACACATTAAGTAGTACTAGAATATTTGGAACATTCTTTAAAATGTCAGTAACAGGCTAAAAAAAATTTTTTTATTCTTAATAAGCAGTTTACCAGGCATATTTGGTCTTGTTCTTTTCCAACTACATTTGTAAATATGCATTTATAGCATTTTTAACCAAATTCTATTTACCTGTTTGTGATGAGGCGAGAATTGACATATCTATACTCTCCTTCATATTTTTGTTCAGTCATTGTCATCTTACCAATGGGTCTCCTGAGGCGGGTCAGGAAAAAGCCTGAGACAACCAAATAGGCCATCATACTAGCTGGTCCCTGTAGTTATCAAGCAAAAATGTAAACACTAAAAGAAATCATGATATTTTCACTAAAAGGAAACTACTGCTCAAATCTGAAGTTACCACCTACAATGACTTTAAATGAAACTAGTTAATGTGACTGATAGAAAAAAAATGACAAAAAAATGGCGAATTTTTTTTTAAAACTAAATCCTGAGTTATTCATGTTTATGCTAAAAGTTTAATATATAATCCATATACAAAAAAATTAAGTATTTTTCAAATTTATATTTTTTACCTTAAAATCATATAAACATAAGTTTTTATGTATGCATGGTTTCCAGTAACAATTTTTAAGCTGCCCATTGACTGGGGAATGGTTACACACACTGTGCTATTTGAACATAATAAAATATTATTGTACTGCAAGAAAAAATGACTATGAGGAAAACAAAAAGTAAGAAAAGGCATATGAATGGATACAAAATAAGCAGAACCAGAAAAACAACATAAAACACAATCACTAACAATAACAATGTTTGTAAATTAAAACAATAACAAACTAATCAAAACAGAAAACTGTGAAATTATAATAAACAATGACTCCAAAGAAAGTATTTCCCTCTCACTTCTTTGTACAGTGGGGGATCACAGATGTGGAAGAATACATATAATTTCAGATTTTTTAGTATAACGGTTATTTTTGCTGAACTTCTTTTCTTCCTTTTTCCATTTTTTATTCTAAGGGCTAGTTACTGTAGGAAATGTAGGTGATGTAAAAATTTTAAACATCAATAAGAATTTTAAATGGCTACGAAAAACTTTTAAAATGAAGAGAAAGAAACTAAATATGATCTCAAAGGAAGGCAAGGAGTTAGAAAAAAAAGTAAAACCTAAATAAAATTCAAGGTTTCATTCCCAGTATTTCCTTGGATGACAAGCACACAAACAAGACATTATAAAGTCTATTAGTTTGTTGTTTTCATGTAACCCAATACAACTATATATAGAGCTAATTAAAGCTCAGCTTTAATGCTGAATTCTTCAATGTTCAAAAGTTGATTCTATCTAACAGTATAAAGAACAATGAGGCCAGGATATACAAGGTAAGTTGCGCTTCTGGGTGAAGGACAGGCTAAATATTTATAATATTTTGAAAGACTCTGAAAACCATCTAGAAATATTCAACATGTAGCATTAAAAATTCAGCATCTGAAATCCTCATAAACATCCCAAAATCATCCCAAAAAACTGTATTCAGAAATTACTCTGAAAAGACAACTGCTGTTGTTCATATGCATTCCTGGTTCTTACTAACTTATAAAATTTAACCTTGTATTTGACTCATGGTTTTATGGCATTAAAAGTTGTCAGAGAATTTCATTAACTACAGGGCCTCTTAGTTATACTACTAGGATTTTACCCCTTCCACATTATAAATCCCTGAGTGCAATCTACATACTCTGAAATGTACATTCATTTATTCAGACCACTAAAGAATCTATAATAAAATACAATAAGTGATATATTAGGTTACAATTCAAACTTACCTGAGCTCCAATTGCACTTGTTAACTTGAAGATATACAAAACTATATCTAAAAATGGCTGTAAAATAAAAATATCATTAGAACTCATATTATCTGGATGGGAAGCTGAATAATTAAGAAAATATTTAACTAAACATGTATAGCAATCTAAATGTATAAAACTACAATAAGAAAAGGAATTACTGTGGTGTAATATATAGTACTTGTCCTTAAATTACAATGTAATAAGAGAAGATAAAACAAGCTGTATTAAAGACTGAACAAAGGGTTAACAAAGGGGAAAAAGTATATTTATTAAGATATTTTTATTGTGAGGAACAACAATTTGGTAGTTTAATAAGACCCAAATGTAGCATGATAGAAATAGATTTAGTCTAGGAATCTGTAGTCATGAATTCCAAGTCTGATTCTTGCCACTTTGAAGCAAGTTATTTGCCTCAATTTTACTGGAAAAAAGTTCTAGGACATATTACTAAGGTCTAGATTTTAGTATTAAAATGACAGTTAGCTAGTATCCATAAAAGTGATACCAAAGGGCCAGCATGGCTTAAGCAAGAATAGGTTATGCCAGAAGGGACTTATCTCTTCTTTTTGACAGTTACTAGATTGGCAGATCAAGGAATTATAGTTTACCTACATTTTAGCGCAGTACTGGTAGTATCTGACAAAGTCTCTTGTAAGGACAAGTTGAAGAGATGTGAGCTAGACAAAAGACTAGTTAGGTGGATTCAGAAGTGGCTGAATGACTAGATGGTGGACATATGGTCAACGTGAAAGGCAGTCTTTCATAGTGACTTATCCCAGTGACTTATGTTTGACTCCAACTTGTTGAATATTTTTATCAATGACTTGCATAAAAGCATAGGTGGTGTACTTATTAAATTAGCAGTTCATGCAAAATTGGTAAGGATACCGAATATATATTATTGGGTGGGATTCAAACTCTTAAAACAGGGCACTGGGCTGAATCTAAAATGATGAAATTTAGTAAGGATAATGTAGAATCTTACACTTGAGTTCAAAAAATCAACTTCACAAGTACGAGATGGAAGCAACATAGTAAGACATCAGTTCATCTCAAAAAGATTTGGGGATTTTTTTGGACTACAAGCTCAATACAAGTCAAAAGTGGAATGTCAACCAAAAAAATTAATGGAAAATCTGAAATACATTAAGAGAGGCACAATGCCCAGAAACAGGAAGGAAAAGTCCTACTACATTCAACCCTGGTCAGACAAATTGGAAAAGAGTGTAAATAAGCTATATGGTATACAGAAATTAGCAACTGGGATGGTGAAATGTCTCAAAACCAGGAGATATGCCTTTGAAAACTACAATGAAAAACCTGTAGGTTTTTAATTTGAGAAGAAATTATATATGGACATGATTAGCCAAATTTAAGTATCTGAAGGGATGTAACAGAAGAGCAATTACTTATTTTGTTTTTTCCTAATTACTATCCCCCCAAAAAGTACATGTGCTAAAAGTTATTACCACCAATAATACAAATAGTGACAAACACTTAAAGAATACACAAGAATGTAAAAACTGGCAAAATAATACATATCACATATATACATGAACTGTACCAGAATATATGTGGTCAGAGGAGGGAAGGGTGAATTATTAGAATATTTCTAATACTAAAGTCTGATGTCAGTCAAAGAAGATTTTAGGGGAGATAAATCCTGAGCAGAGTTTGGCAAAGAGATATATTTCTTACAAGGAGAATATAGTTTAAAGAGAGATTTGGAGAGAAAAGTGGAGCACAGAAAATGACAAACCAGTTTTTAAATTAGTCAGAGAGGTGACAGATTAGGACTTGGTGGAAGATAAGTGAGGACAGGTCACTTAGATGGGATTAAGCAGTATAATAAGTAACAGAGGGTTTTGAAGCCCATCTTATTTGATGCAGAATTAGCTATTATTGCATAATTAAGAGAATTGTATGATTATTACTTATCAACTGATAGTTAAACAATGTTTTAACAAATATAATTTTTACCACTGAATGGAAGATAGATAATTAGACTAATGAGAAAGTGGATCCAATTAAAAAAAACTACTATATTAATATAACTATGAGGCAATCAATTCCTAAACTTGAGTTGTAGCTATAGGAATGAAACTAAGAAAGTTGGCAAACAGAAGTGAATAAAGCTAATACATAATCTTTTACAGAGAGCATATAATTCCAAGAATTTAAATTTCAACTTTTAACAGTTTTGAAAACTGCTTCCAAAAATTTAAGTTATGAATTAAACTCTAAGGTAAAAAATCTGTAAAGATGAAAAAAAACTCAGGTATTTCTACCAAAAAAACCTTCCTTGAAAATGGTTCTTTTAAAAATCAAAATAAAAGCTTTAAATACTAGTTTGAATTTAACTTAAAACTCCTTATAGAGTGATTTCATCTTACTACAAATGTCACATAAAAATATTTAAATACAAATTTGGGGCTGTAGATCATTAAATTCTCTAAGAAGTACATAGCTCAACAACAGAAATTACAAAGTTTAAAATTTGCTTCAGAAACTTACCTTACTAAGGTTTGAGTAGAGATCAACTACACTATTACAAAACTTTTCCACATCCTGTGTTAGCAGCTGGTCAGGATTAGCTATTCTGTTATCCAGATTTCCCATTTTATAATACGTGAAAGCTCTGAAACAACAGAAAGACAAAGACTTAACAAAAATGAAAAAGCAAAAACACTTTATTTTCCCAAAGTCAAATATAACCTAAGAAAAACACTATTCTGGATGATTATCTCATCCAATCCATTCATTTTATAGAAAATGAAAACTGAGGTCATGAAAGGTGAACTAACTTGACCAAGATCACACAGCTGTATAGTAGCAGGTTGAATTTAGCGCTGGAGTCTCTTGGTGCAATACTAATGCAATGCTACATAATGCTGCTTCTGAGAACATTTTTTTTAGGAAAAAAAAAACCCCACAAAAACCAAAAACCAAATCTCAATTGATGTGAAAGACATAACTGTTTAATTGCATAGTAGCTTAAAATAAAGAAAAAGAGGTTATCACTTACTGGAGATATTCCTCATAGAGGTATTTAGTGAGCCTTACTCGGAAGCACAGTTTAAGTTCATTTAACCCAAACTTCAAAAAGTTATTCACCAGAGAGATCTAAAACAAAAACACATGTCATTGGTTTTGTTTCATTTCTCATTATTAAACATAACTAGATTCCTATTCTTTACTCTGTCTCCAAATCTTAAACTTTTATAACTGGACAGCAGATTGAGACTCAAATCAATATAAATCTGTTTTCAAACTTTTAAAATTTGAAACGTATGAAAGTATGTGTTTTGTTTTGTTGGTCTAGATCTAAGATTTTATTAGTTTAGGGGATTTCCAGTAAGTAAATTCCCTCCACTAATGCAGATGGGTAAACTATTCAGCAATTTAAAGTATTTTGAGAGTTGTCTGGAGTCCTTAAATGATAAATGACTTGCTTATAGTCACATAAGCATTACGTATCAAGAAGTAAAACATGAATCTAGGTCTTCCTCATTCTGATGCCAGTCCGCTATCCATTATGCCATGCTGCCTTGCACAAATTTGTGTTACATCATCAAATCCAAAATATAAAGCATACTAACAGAGTTGTGAAAATGTTAGATTTTGCTTAGAACTTTAATATATACTGCCAATTATCAAATATCACATATATCTCTAGTCCCCTCTTTCCAGTTAGAATTTTGTCTCCTATTGCCCTCTTTTACTAGTAAAATAAATACACAAATCTGTCAACTGTTCACCGAGGATTCTCCGAGATAATTTCCTATATCATGACATGAAGGGTTTGTGATCTTATCAGTGTAGGTAGCTCTCCATATATTTCCACCTAGAGTCCCTTATCCATGTTCTTCTATAAAATCTTTCTAGGTATTAACATAATGCGCTAGAAGTTTTCCCTTGGTTCATTTAGAATCTTTAAGAAACCAATAAAGCATCTGGGTTATTAATCTATGAATTTATTTCCATTTCACATTAATATGGCATCACTCTAAAAAATCATAAAACTTTAGAGTTTAGAAGGGACCGAAAAATTCAATCCAATCTCCTAATTATGTAACTTCCAACCTGGGTCTCCTAACTCTCAGGTCAGTGTTCTATTAAATCTAATTCAACAAAACACTTATTAAGGCTTTATTATGTGCAGGACTTATTTATGGGTAAGGGAATAAACATCACTATTCTCTATACTTTAAAATATATCATACTGTGTTTCCTACATAATTACAAACTTTGTACTTTTTCTGGTAAAAATTAATACTTATAATATTGCTCACTTGTTCTGCTTTTAATGAAACACTATTCTTTCTGTTAATTCTGGTCAAGTATTTTTGTTTTTTTAAAAATAGAATGGCATGTGGGAGTGGGTTGGGGATAAATGATCGATATGGTCTTTGGCACTGTGGAACAAAAAAGTTTAAGAATCATTTAAATTATTGAAATAAAGCTGTTCAGCAAAAGTTAAGAAAAGAATCATTGTTCCAAAAGATTCCACCTTCACGATGGTAAATGTAGTAACATCACTCAACATCAGAATATAAGTGGAATCTCTCTCTAATAGCTACCATAAATATCATTTTGTTTAATATAACAAGGCTGAACTCCTACTAATACTGTTTTGTGGACAAGAATATTAAATCAATTAAACAAAAGCTTTTCTAACACAGATATGCCCAGTTATTTAACAAAGATGCTGTTTCTAATTCAACAATTATGTCGTGTGCATACACATACATACATACATACACATACACACATACACATACACACACACACACACACACACAGTATTCAATGAAATTTTATGAGACTTCCCCCAAAAAACATCTTACTGATCTGGCCACTTCTCAGTCCTTTGCTGGATCTTCATCTACATCACACTCACTAACTATGAATGTTAACAAAGCACTGTCTTGGGCCTTCCATATTTCCCTCTATACTCTTTCATTTGTTCACCCCTTCACCTTCTGTGGGTTCTAGTATTATTCCTATGCAGATGGTTCCAGATCTTTATATTCAGCTCTAGATTCTGTCCTAAGCTCCAAGCTTGCATTTCCAATTACTTAATGTACACTTAAAAAAAAATGGTCCAAAGGCACCTGAAACTCAGTGTGTCCAAAAGAACTCATCATCTAAATGCCCCTGCAACATGCCCCCTTCTGAATTTCCCTAGTGCAATTCAAGGGCACCACCACCATTCTAGTCAACCCCAAGTGTGTAATTGTAACTCTTCATCTCACTTACCAAACACATTCAATCAGTTACCCGATATTGTCATTTCGAGTGCCACAATCTCCAGTTCTGTTTCTCATCTTTCCCCTACCCTACTGCAATAGACCCACACTCCAAAAACCTTCAAAAGTGATTTTCATAAAGTGCTGGCCTGACCACGTGACTCTCCCCTCTCTCCCCTAACTTAATGAATTGCAGTGGCTCACTTTTACTTCTAGGATCAAATATAAACTGTTTGGCATTAAAGCTCTTCACAAATTGGCACAAACTACTTAATACAAAAATTATACACATTCTACAACCTAGCCTTACTGGTCTACTTGCAGTTCTCCATACACTTTTGCATTAATGTCCCTATTCCTGGAATGCTCTCCCACTTCACCTTGCCTTAGAATCCCTGAATTCCTTAAACACTCAGCTCAAATGTCATTGTCTGGAAGTCTTTTCAAGGATTCTCCAGCAGCTCACTCCTTCCCTGCTAGAAGTTACTTTATAACTACTCCGTATCTCATTACACACATAGCCATGTTATCTCCCCATTAGAATTTAAGCTCCATTATATCCTAAACCCTCAAAACAATTACCTCACAGTGCTTAGTAAATATTTGCTGAATAACTGACATTAGGGAAGGCACAGAGGGTTTCACACATGCCCCACCACAGTTAAGATTTCAATTCTAAAGTACATGAAAGGTACTATAGTAAAAGGTGAAGAATAAACTGAAATCAAAATGTGGAAAGCCTTGAATATCCAGCTAAATGCTTAGTCCTTATTTTATGGGCAAATGGGGGTCATTGGACATATTTTTGAGAATTTTAGTTTTATAATCCAAGAATCTGCAATTCAGGAAAACTGTGGCAGCTATGCGTAGAATCAATTTAAAGATGTAAGGGGTGGGGAAAGAGGAGGTACAGGTAAGGAAGAAAGGCATTCTCATGCATGCAAGACACTGAGGAAAACCTAACTGTGGCAGAAGGTTGAATACCAAGTTTGAGGAGTATCAAGTGGGTCAGTATGACTGGAGAGTTGAAGCCATAAAACCAGACAAGATTAACAAGGGAAAGAGCATAAAGAGACTGAAAATGAGCATTAGGGAATGACCAGGGGAGATAATGGGAAAAGTGAAGAAAACTAAAAAGAAATAAACTTGAAGAAAAGCAGGAGATCATCAAGGAAGAAGAGAAAGTTTAAAGATGGAAGAAACTAGTCAATCATAATAAATAAATAAATAAAATCAATAATAAAAAATCATACATGTCAAAGAGAAAAGCTTCTGAGACAGAGCCTTTAGATTAGGTCCCATTTGGCCTGAGTTTTCTCTCCCAAAGGAAGATTAAAAAAAAAAAGTGGTGGGGGGAGAGGGGACAACTCAAGGTAAGTGAGATGGAAAAGAGAACCCTACTAGACATAAATTAGTTCAAGACACTGGACATGAACAAAATACATCCAGAAAGAACTTGAACACACTGCTTAACTAATGCCAGTGAACTCTGAGAAATCATGGTGAATAGTGAGGTGCCCTAAAACTAGAGAAAGGCAAATGTTAACCTGAATTTCAAAAAAGGGGTAGAGAGTAGATACTATAAAACAGTGAAACTGATGTAAATTCCTGGTAAAATTCAGTACAAATTATTAAAAGAACAAGTGGAGAGCATTTAGAAAGTGAAGAAAGTATTACTAAAAGAAGTGAAGGGGTTAGCAGTTCAACAAGTTATGGAAGACTAATTTCATTTCCTTTTTTGAGAGTTACTGCTGCTACTTGATACTGAAAGGGACAAAGTATGTAACAGCTTGCCTTAATATCATTTTAAAGTTTACAAAACCCTTTATACATTACTTTAATTACCTCAAAAAATTACCTGTGGTGAATAAGTATTCTTATTCCTGTTTTCCACATAAATAAAATGAGTTTAAGAGAAGATAAATCATTTGTCCAACTTCATAAAGTTATTAAATGCCAGAGTAAGATTTGAAAACAAGTTTTTGAACTTCACATTCAGCACTCTTTACATTTTATTTTACTTGATTTCAGTAAAACATCTGACAGTCTCACATAAAACCACTGAAGACAAGATGGAGATGTAGACTGGACAATACTTCAGTTATGCAGGTCAAGAATTTGTTGAATGACAGGTCTCAACAGTATTATGAGTCTACCAGAGTTTTTCCCCCTTTTGTTCTACTCAACATTTTTTTGCAATAATTATACTTATAGGTGAAATTTGGACATCATGAATGTGCATTTTCCCTACTCCATTCTGGCTGCAATTATTTTGGTCATTATGTTTCTATCAATCCCCTTAATAGGGACCAATCCAATGAACAGAAGAATCTAATGCTGTTTTTATAATACCAGAGTAATACTGCACAAGACTTCTTGTGAAACCAATGACATATTTTACTTCCTACCTTCCCTAACACAGCCAGTACAATGGTGGAAAGGGCTCAAACTTTTAAAAAGCTACAAGTGTCAGGCTGAACCTGACAAACTGCTTAAAGCAGCAAGACTATAGACTAGTCTGCAGAAGACATAAAAGAAAAACTTCACAGAAATTTTCATGCAAAAAGACTGTGGACCCAAGAATGTGGCAGTCATGAAAAATATTAACTGTGGTGCCTTTCAGTAAAATGTAATTTCCCAGCTTATCTTCTTTTTAAAACTTTTTTTCAGCCATAATCTTGTATGAAATGATTGCTACTGCTGCTTTTTGGAGTTCCACTAAAATTGTAGACTGTAGGCTAGTCTGCACAGAGATTCAGGTCTTCCTGACCCTGGACTCTATTCTATCCACTGGTCATCTCACTGCCTAGATTTTGCTCCAGTACTTTAAACTCAACGAATCATTACATT
Organism: Bettongia penicillata ogilbyi; assembly: GCA_023548195.1. NCBI lineage: Eukaryota > Metazoa > Chordata > Mammalia > Diprotodontia > Potoroidae > Bettongia > Bettongia penicillata. The sequence goes on along the minus strand of JAJHZJ010000314.1, from coordinate 26,590,082 downwards.
TCAACAGTATTTCTTGTAAACAACATACTGTTATATTCTGTTTTCTAATCCTTTCAATTCTGGAACTTCAATTTTATGGGTCAGTTGATCCAGATGTATTTTTCTCCATCCTGTCCTTTTTACTCCCACCTGTCTCTTATAAATCAGAGAGAAAAGAGAGGGAATTTGCTTAATACATGTGATTTCATAATTGAAACAGTCTGTTTCTCCATGGTTACAAACCTCCTCTCTGGCTTATTTTAAAAACCAGTTAGAGATGCTCCAATCACAGTGTCACCATTTCATCTTGATTCATCCTTTCTATTAATTTGCTGTTGATTTTTAACTTTGGTCTAATAAGTTGACAATCTATTCAGAGAACTGCCTGTTGATAGTCAAACTGCCTTCAAAATGTATTCAAGTCACTAAATATTAAATAAGGGTGTAAGTTGGCAGTATATAAAATCTTGTCAAATTCATAGTTTTTTTTCTGAATTCTCTGCACTCAATATTAATGCATTAGTTGCATTAATGTAAGCAAATTACTTGACATGAATAATTATTTTCATACATACACATGTGCTTCTGACATGAGGTTGACTCACAATGTCTGATATTGACCAGATGAAAACTAGATCAGGATGGCTTTTCCACCTTTAGTTAGTTCTTTGTCAGTTAAATAAATGAATGTTATTATTTAAGGTTTAATATAGGTTAGCACTGCGTCATGCCCTGGAAATACACTCCAAAAGCTTATGTTGTAACAGAAGAAAAGAACACATATAAGGGAATGTTGACCAGGAGTGAGTATTACACACTGAAAAATAATAGGGCAACTGACTGATGTTATTTTCAGAATTGGTAGTACTGACTTGACTACTGTTCTCAGAGCAAGAGCTGTTAAGGGGAAGAAAAGATGCTAGACAAATATATACATACATACACACACACAGAGGAGGAGTGAACTATCACATGGACATTGCTAGGAAGCAATATGGTAGGACTAGGACTGGGCAAGATGAGGTGAATATCCACCAATCAAACACAGGGTCACAGGGTGGGAACTACAAAGAAATAGCACCGGCTGCATCAAAATACAAAAGTATTTATCAAGACTGACAAGCTATTGCTGCAAAACAACTTAACTACTTAATTGCTTACTGTAAAACAAGCAAAGAAAATAAAAACACCATAAATTAAAAAAAAAAAAAAACAGCAGCTAGTTCCTGCTATGAAAAAAAAATATTCACAGAAATGCAAGGACCTACAACATTCCCAAAGGACTCTTAAGGCAAAATGTCATCATATCCAGAGAAAGAATTATGGAATTGGAAGGCAGAATGAAACAGAACATATTCTCTTGGTTTTTTTTTTTTTGTTTATTTTTTCTCATGGTTCCTTCCATTCATTTTAATTCTTCTATGCAACATGACTGTTGTGGAAATGTGTTTAATAAGAATGTATGTGTAGAACCCATATAAGATTTCATGCCGTCTTGGGGAGGAAGGAGGGACAAAAAACCTAAGACGTATGGGAGTGACTGTAGAAAACTGAAAACTAATTTAGAAAAAAACCAAAAAGTAAAACAAACAACAAAAAAAAAAAACAGCAAAAAAAAATAGGCAAGACCATGCAAAGACTGCATTGTGAAGACTGAAACAAGGTACTGATTAAACTCACTTTTTCATCAACACCAAACTGCTAACAGAAGAATACAAGTGAGCTGTTAAGAGCTGGGAATCTTCATTAGACTGTAAAACATCCTCCTAAAGAATGTTTTGGTTCTTTTTTTTTAAACTTCCACTGGCTCTAGAAGTCTTGGCCCCATTGAGGGAATGATGAAATCTGAGAAATATACTATATACCAAGAAACATAATTGTTCCAGAATTACAGAAATTCTGAAATGGAGGTGGAATACTATAACATAACCTTTCACAATGCTACATCAAGAAAAATATCCAGGAGATGGAGATAAATACATGCTACAACGGCCTGAGAATTTTTTTTGATTTAACCCCATTTTATGAAATGTCTGCAGATTTAAATTTCTTTTAAATTAAAAAAAATTTTTTAAGAGAAAAAATACCTTTGGGTTATAATCAAAGTTGAGTCTTGATTAAGTGTAGCTTCAAGATGAATTAAACAATGTATCAAAATCTTGTGAACCTGATGAAAAATCATTTTAAAATGACCATAGCAAAAGGATACATTGCATATGAGAAGTTTTAAGGTAAAAGTGAAAAGTTTATTGCATAACTCAATAAATTTAACTATTATTTTGTCCCATGTAACTCACAAACTGTACTCAAAATAAGCATAAACAAAGAGATTTTGTACACATACATGAGGCAAGATGACCAAGGGATCTATGAAATGAAGGACACTGATGTCTTTGGGCACACAATGAAAATAAATCCAATTCCTTCACTAGGCTCTCTGAGAACTTCTATGTAGCCTTTCCATATACCTAAAATTTCTTTTTTTTTTCTCCTTTCCAGGGTTCTGGTTAAGTTCTTCCAGTAATGAACCAACTCAATGGTCATCAGACAAAGATGACATATCAGGAACACCAGTAGGTAAATTAATGATCATAGATAGTCCCAGAATTACGTAGTTCTACCTCCCTTTACCTGCCTCTCTCCACCATCACTGTGGAAAGAGAAAGGGATCAGAAAGAATGAATGCCAATTTTGCCTTTTTGTCCACTTTGTGGCTTACCAAGACCCCAAAATATTCATGACCAGAAGGTCAACCTCTGGTGATAAGCATCACTGTAATTTCCTGCCACTGGTACAGAAAAGTTTGTCATATAGTCCATTCATGAAGTCTTCTCTGGTTTGCGGCAACTTCCAGTTCGTGTGTTCCCCTGGAGAATCCAGGATTACCTTCATGTCACACAGAGGATCAGAGCAGGAGTTTTGTAAAGAAATAATAGCACAGAAAGATGGCGGAGTAGAAAGATTCACATATGCTAGCTCCGAACCCACAGCCCATAAAATACCTATAAAGAGGAACTCCCAACAAATTCTGGTGCAGTGGAAGCCACACAACAATGGAGTGGAGGAGATTTCTGTTTCAGAGACCTGAAAAACCGACACCAAAGGTCTATTGCGCACCAGACCAGAGCAGAGCCCAGCCCTGCCTTGGCCTCAAGGCACCAAGAAGAGTAGGCACCGAGCAGGCTTCAGGGACAGGATCTCCAGCGGCTGCACAGATCCATCCACCCACAGTGAGAGAGCCAGCTTGGCTCGCCAAGAGGGGAGCAGGGTGTCCCCATAACTCAGGCCCCCTCAGGAGGCAGCAGCAGAGGCAGCAGAGGCAGCAGAGGACAGGAGCTCCCAAAGCAGGCAGAGGCTCGGATCCATCGTTGAAAGTCTCTGCATAAACCCCCTGAGGCGGCCCTGCCCCCACCTGAGCACCTGAACTTAATCTCACACTGAATAGCTGCCCTGCCCCCCCCCAAACACCTGAATTCAATCTCACACTGACTAGCAGCCCTGCCCCCACTGAAAGCCCTGAGGCTGGGAAGCAGCATTTGAATCTCAGACCCCAGTCTGAGAGGATCTGGGAGAGAGCTTGGAGGATCTAGAGGTGAGGTAGATGTGGAAAGGAATCTCAGAAGTCAAGTAACTGGCTGGGAAAATGCCCAGAAAAGGGAAAAAAATAAGACCATAGAAGGTTACTTTCTTGATGAACAGATATTACCTCCTTTCCTTTCAGATTAGGAAGAACAATGTTTACCATCAGGGAAAGACACAGAAGTCAAGGCTTCTGTATCCCAAACATCCAAAATATCCAGTGGGCTCAGGCCATGGAAGAGCTCAAAAAGGATTTTGAAAATCAAGTGAGAGAGGTGGAGGAAAAACTGGGAAGAGAAATGAGAGAGATGCAAGAAAAGCATGAAAAGCAGGTGAACACCTTGCTAAAGGAGACCCAAAAAAATGCTGAAGAAAATAACACCTTGAAAAATAGGCTAACTCAATTGGTAAAAGAGGTTCAAAAAGCCAATGAGGAGAAGAATGCTTTCAAAAGCAGAATTAGCCAAATGGAAAAAGAGGTTCAAAAGCTCACTGAAGATAATAGTTCTCTCAAAATTAGAATGGAACAGATGGAGGCTAATGACTTTATGAGAAACCAAGAAATCACAAAACAAAACCAAAAGAATGAAAAAATGGAAGATAAAGTGAAATATCTCACTGGAAAAACAACTGACCTAGAAAATAGATCCAGGAGAGACAACTTAAAAATTATGGGACTACCTGAAAGTCATGATCAAAAAAAGAGCCTAGACATCATCTTTCATGAAATTATCAAGGAAAACTGCTCTGATATTCTAGAACCAGAAGGCAAAATAAGAATTCAGGGAGTCCACCAATCACCACCAGAAAGAGATCCAAAAAGAGAAACTCCTAGGAATATTGTGGCCAAATTCCAGAATTCCCAGGTCAAGGAGTGGGCAGTGAATAGGAATAATTTCAAGTAATTATGAGGTATCTGACACCAGTGAGTGGATGAAATGTGAGTGGAAAATCAGATCACAGGCAGTGAGTTCAAGGACCTGTGAAATCAGAGAATTATTAGTTTCAATATAAGGTGGCTCACATCACCAAAGGTAACAGGCAGGGGTTAAATTAAAAAGAAACACTGCTAGGTATTTAAGTCACTGAAAAAAGTAAAGGTCTAAGAGGTTCATGGAGTACTATGATTAGACTGGGAAGCTGGCAGTATAACCAGAGGGCATGAATTTTTTACATAAAATTTTATTGATATCTTTTGCTTTTTACATCATAAGAATCTGTGTTTCTTCCCTGGTGAAGCCACCCCACAAAAGATGACAAAAAAAACAGCAAAACTGATCAATACATGGAAAAATTCTGAAAATATCTGCTATGATCCATATCCACAGAGTTCCTACCTCTCCAAAGGAAGATGTATCTTATCTTCTCATATCTCTTCTTTAGGGTCATGTTTGTTCTATGTAATTTGCAACCTTCATTTTCAATTGTCCTGTGGTTGTTATTCCATTTTACATTGCTGCAGTCAGAGTATATATTGTTTGCTTGCTTTGCTTTCTTCATTATGCATCAATTCATGTAGGTCTTTCAATGTTTCTCTTTACTCTTATTTGTCTTTTTCTATATCACAGGCATATTGCATTACATTTGTATACCACAATTTGCTTTGCCATTTCCTAATCTATAGACATCTACTTTGCTATCACCCCCCCAAAAAAGGTTACTTATAATTATTTTAGTGTATATGGGGGCATTCTTCTTTTCAATGACATTCTTGTGGTACATGCCTAGGAAGAAAGCCTCTGAATCAAAGTCTATAAACATTTTAGTCACTTTATTTTCAAAATATTTGTGATTCATAGCTCCACTAACAATGTATTAGTGTACCTATCATCAAAAGATGACCATACTCAGATTTGTATTCAACATTTATTAAGTACCATGCCAGGTGCTAATTAAGTCCTAGACTTAAAGGAATTTATGATATGGTATAAAGGATACACAGGAAATGCAAGTAACTATGAGACAAAATAGAATATAAAACTCATATAAAAATGACAGTCAAAAAAAATTCTGGTCAGGGGAAGAAAGAAAATGTTATAGAGAAGGCAGCATTTAAGTTGCACACTAAATTATGGGTACAACATTAATACATGAAGATGGGGAGCAAAATGTAATTCAGCAGATCCATTTTTATTTTCCTACTTATTTTCATTATGAGATGGGGTTCAGAGAGAGGATACAGACAAAGAGGAAAGAAAAGTAGACAGCAGACATAGCAAAATATGTCTCGTGTCCCCACATTTCTCTTGCCAGTGTGGCTGGCTATAATGCTGTCATATGAATGTAATGTGAACCACAGTAGGATGTTGAAAAGTTTTCCCAGTAACCAAAAAGACAATAGCAGAATTCTATATAATATTTCTAGCATATCCATCTACATCTCTAACACAGGAGGAAAATTTAATATACTTTAAGTACACTTAATATACTTTAAGTTGAATTTCCCAAGGAAAAGCTCAATATTTCACTGAAGTCTAACATAAGTTCATGTACACAGATTTCATTCCTATTTCATCAATTACTCTAACGTAAAATGCCATATTATCAGGTTGTTTATAGTATTAGGGAATACCTGTGTATGCTTTCTGGATCTCCTCAAGAAAATTGTTTTCTAACTTTACAACCTCTTAAATAAAGGTAGTCTTCTGGTTAAGCCTTCACTCTGAGATTAATGTCATTATCAGAGGGGGAATCTGCAGCCTCAAGGCCACATGCAGAAGAGCAACCCTTTGACCAACTCTAAACTTCACAGAACAAATCCCCTTAATAAAAGAATTTGTTCTGTAAAACTTGGACTCGGTCAAAAAGCCACACCCAAGATATAGAGGGCCACAAGTAGTCTTGAGGGCTGCAGGTTCTCCACCCTTAGTCTCTATTTACTTCAACTTTTAAAATAATGGTTCAAAAGACTGTTCTTTTTGCATTGACTTTTCAACTCCCACCAATTTTTACTAAATCCAGGTTTCAACAACTTAAAACTCTACTTTAAAATGAATATAGGCAATCTCTTTTACTCTCAGTTGAATGTTAAAATCCTCACAGTGCAAAAAGTCACTAAATAAAAACTAAAGAAGCTAGGAAAAAATATTTGGCAATTCTAATACCCCAAAAATTCCATTTATATTTTATTCAAGTAGTTAAATAAAATTAGAATATAAATTACAATTGAGTCTTATATAAAAACTGATCAACTTTTGAGAATTGTAGGTTTTATAGCACACAGTTGGCTACACTAAATAAAAAGTACCAGTTTTAAGGCACTATCCTTTATGTATAATGAAATTAAACTGAAGCATTAACTGTACTTTCCTGGACTACAGGTTTCCTGGCAAATACAACAGATGATTGTAATTTCTGAGACGAAAATTTGGGCCATAAGTCTGAATAGTTTTTAAAAGTTGTATTTATAATAAATCATTTTAAAAATATATACACAAACCTGATTTTTTTTTAAAGAAGTACACTTACGAGAGGCATGGCAGCGATGAAGTTGAACAAATACCGCTTGAAATCTTTTCCACTGCGACCAATGATACCACTGCAAACCACCACATGCAGAGTGTTAGTTGCAAATGAAGCAAATCATCATAGTAAGCAGTCTCTGTACATTGTTTAATTTGCTTTGGAGAATTTTTAATTATCCAAAGAATCCATAAGTAAAAAGACATAAAAACATTTTCTTTAAAAAACCAAAACGAAACAAAAAACCTGTTCACAATTTTTGATGTTAAAATTTTATTCAAACAGCTGAGACAGTTCCTCACTAAGGGGCTTTTACGTGGGGGGAAACAACTATAATAACAATAAAAATAGCTAGCATTTATGTAATGCTTTAAGGTTGCAAAGCTTTAGAAATATCATCTCATTTGATCTTCACATCAACCTGTAAAGTAGGTGCTGTTATTATCTCCATTTTACAGATGAGGAAACTGAGGTCCTTCCTGACTCCAAGTTCAAAATTCTATCCAATGTGCTACCTAGCTCCCTATATAATAAGAATGACAACCAGTTATTTCCAACCTCTACTGGAGGATACAGAGAGAAAAAGATATATCAACTTGTTAAGTATGGGAATAGGTTACTAAGTAACGGAACTTTTTCTATGGAGATATTTTTTAATATGGATTTTCATTTAACTGGATAAAAAGCACTCAGTAGAATTTTAGAATTAAAGAATTCAATCAGTGTGGTATCTAAGAACACTATTAGCTAAGAATAAAGTATAGTTTATATCTTCTAAGTTAACATGTATTTCAAAGAAGAATGGTATTTAATGGCTTCCTTTGGAATTGAAAGCCATAAAAACTATCAAAGTTTTGGTGAAAATAAAGTAACTAGAAAAAATGATAGCACCAAGAAGATTAAATAGGAATCCTTAGTTTAAAAATGTTTATCATCTAGAAATTATAACAGAAGCCAAATCTTTGGAACTAAGGCTAAAAATAAAGACTAAATTTTAAAATAGCTGCTTAAATAGTAAAGTGCAAAAATATAAATACACTGTGATGAAAGACAATAAAATAAATAAGAATACAATGTTATTTACATTAATAAAACATTAAGAACATGAAACACTGAAGACAACAAAAGGCTTAACTATTTTGGCTGGAATTTATATAAAGCAAAAGTGCCTTAGTGATGCTCAAGCTGCGAAACACACATTATTATAAAATATAATAAATACATGCTTTTTTTTTTAAGCAATGGTTTACCATTGGAGTGGCAGCTATAAACTTTACAAAGTGTTTCTTGAATAATATCTTATTTCTGCTTATAATTCCACTGAAAAAGAAAAAATAATTGCTTTAATTTTTTAAAAAAATCCTGCAGATGTTCTAATAAGTATTAGTTTCACTTCATATAATGCCAAACTCTTTCATTACTTGCTGCTTAACTTGTTTTCCTTCTGTTTTATTACAAAAATTGCTCTCTGGAAGGGGGAGGGATGTAAAATATAGCTGATGTAAAAACAAATTATACCACCAAAAATTAACTTAAAAAAAGTTTCCCAGTTTATTTGTTTGTAAAAATGTCCCATTAAAAAACTGCAACTTAAATGCCTGGAAATTCTGAAAGAAGTAGAGAGCTCAGGATTTTTTTCTGTACTTTGAAAAGGATCCTTCCTAAGTTACTAGATTTACCCATAATGCAAAAAAGCAGGCTGTTGACAAAGAAACCTGAATATGATATTAAAACAAAGCATATGTCAAGAACCATGTTAAGTTCCTTTTAGGGTATTCTTTTCGGCATTTATGTCCACAGCAATTTAATCTTCTTTAAGAGAGGCAAAAAGAAATCACTAAAAGTATTTGAATAGCTATTTAAAATAGCAGATAATATTAGTTATTAGCTTTCTATATTTTTCCACAAGTAATTTACTGTTCGATGGTCTAAGTTCTCAAGTTTTTTAAAACCTGTTAACGTTTAACAAAACCAAAATCCAGTAGCTACAATAACTATGCTTTAAAAAACTTAATTCCAAGTGACTATTTAAAGAATTCACAGAATATTTGAAAAGTGTCACTAAATCCCCTTTAAAAACTCATATGAGAAAAGGTAAGAAAAGTTCTTACATCTAATATCTACAACAGGGGTCCTAAAAATCAGTAACTCTTTAATGATCTGTAAGTCTGACCTAGTACATGTGCAAGTCAGTAACTGATAGCCCATCTCTTTTCTTAATCAGTAACTTGTAGAACTGGCAGAGCAGTACCTGGTATTGTGGTTCAAATTAAGAACTTACTTCACATATATCATATTTTTACAGACTCACTGTCACAAAAAAAGGAAGGCCTCGAAACTAGAAGACGCTGAAATAAAAACTTAATAACAAATATAAGTAACTATCATCTCCTGAGAATCTTGCCAACTCCAACAGTCTCCCAAGACATATGCAAACAGAAGCCCTGGTCTCTAGCATATAGGTGGGAAGAGGTTAACTGAGAATCAGAAGAAACATGGGTTCTCCTACTATATCTATTAGTAATAAGCTATGTAACCTCTGCCAAATAATTTAAATAACTTTAACCTCTTTGTTGCCTTATGTGTAAAAATGAAGGGGCTGGATTAGATTTTCTTTTAAGGTTATTCTAGCTCCAAAACTGTATAATTACATGCTAAACAAAAAGAAGTCTAAAGCAAATAAAGCTAGTGTTAGATCTGAAGAATTATATTAATTATTTTAGAAGAAAGCAAACTATATATTTAACAAATAGCAAGAAAATATAGAAATATAAGAGGTTAATGAAATGAAGGGTCAGAAAATAAAATATAATTCACTTTAAGCAATATAAGTATGATTCAGTATATAAATATCTAAAGGAATGAGTATGACTGTACACAACAAAGCTGGAGAAAAAAACTGATCTGTAAGATGATAATCTAAGGTACCAACATAAAGCTGGCAATTACTAACCTATCACTCTTGGTTTTATAACCAAGCGTAAGTGTAACCTTGTAGAATTTGCAAAAATTTGCAACACATCAAAAATGCAAGAAGGATTTTGACCTGTGCCGGTTGAAACACAATATCCTGAAAGATATACACTTTTCCTCTAGATACATTCTCACCCTCTAGCACAAGATCTATGAGATCTCTGTCCAATGACTTAATTGGTTCCTTCTTCATCTGAAAAATTATCTCCAATATACCCAATAACCACAGCTCTAGGCCAATTTCCAACTCATCCTCTCCATAAAGCCAGGTAGCCAAGTGGTTAGGAAAAATAACTAACAAAAGTTTTGTTTAATCATTTCTCCTCCCTTCACCTCAGTTTACCTTTGAAGACTTATCAGATTTATCTTAAAACCTAGACTTACGGATAGCAAAATTTCAAGGGCCTCCCTGATCACCAGCACTCAGTCAAAAAAGGAAATTTTTAAAAATTCTATCTACTTCCTGATGTCTACAAATCCTTGGAAAACTAAAAAAATATCCTCAACACAAATGGAAATAAAAGTTTAAATTCAAATTCCCACTTGATTTCCACAAAAAATGGAAATCAATCAACAAGTATAAAATCATAAACTGTTATTCTAATTTTGAATTTTGGTAAGATGGAGGTAAGGGCACCCAAAGTAAGGAAGTAAGGGTAGAAGGAGAGGAAAAAGAAGGAAAATAAGGCAAAGCAGAAGATGAGGAAGCACAAAAAGACTTTATTTATCTTGAACTGTGTGTGTCAAAATGGAAGCTTTGCACAAACACACACACCCACAAATTAGAAGATATATATTACTATACATATTTATAAAGTGCTTTATGAACTTGCTTATGAATAAATAATAACTTCTATTATTCATATAGCTATTTAAGATTTGCAAAACACTTTACATGAACACATTTTGTGAGGCAGATCCTATTACCATCCCCATTTTACAGAAAATAAAACTGAAGCTCACAAAAGTGAAATGAAGCTGTAAAGGGTCAGACCCTACTAAGTGTCAGAGGCAGGATCCGAATAAAGGTCTTCTCAACTCCAGATCCAGCACTCTGTCTCCTACATCACATTCCCCATTTTATAGACCCTATATCACAGATATAGAACTAAAAGTTTCCCTGTAAGTGATCTAGTCAGACCTTTTCCTTCTATGAGGTAACTGAGGCACAGTAAAGGGATACAACTTGTCTGGGGTCATGTGGATTACATAGCAGAGGCAGAATATGAATTCAGGTCCTCTGACTCTAAATGAAGCACTTCTTACACTGCACTATGAGGCCTCAATAAGGCAAAGAAATGGAAACCTACAGAAATTAAAGGATTTATCCCAGGTCACATAATTATTAAGTGGTATGGTAGAGCTAAGACTTGGAATCAGATTTCAGGTGCAATGGTCTTTTAATTAATATTATGCTGTTTCACAATGCCATGGAGCAACAATGTGATCAACACTGCTTCCTGAAACGTATAAAGTATATATAAACAAGGCCATGAAAGAGCTTCATTCCCATATGATGATTCTTTAACTGAAATACCACTGCACTAGAAAGGAACAAGATGCAAAATGCTTATAGGAAGTAGAAAATGACAGAAATTATGAAGATAATATTCCACAGTCCCAGTAAATAAAGAACTGATAACAAACATTTAACTTTTCTGCAATTTTTATCACATCCTTCAAATTTATTTCGCACACCACTATAAATGAAATATTATGAAAATAGAAAGATAATTCTACATAAAAGCATTATAATTCAGCTGTGTATGGGGCAGTTACCTCTGTAGATTCTGCAACACATTATTGAAAGCCACATGGTAAAGTAGATTGTCATTCCAAAGAACAATAAAATGAGTATAAATGTCCTGGATTTAATAATCATAAAAGGGACCCTAAAAATCATGCAAAACATAACTCTACATATCATAAAACTGATTTACCTAAAACTAAAATGTGAAGTGTAATAATTTTATATTAATAATATTTAATACAATATTAATGTATTAAATATTAACATTTCCTTAATAAATATTTGATAATAAAATTAATAACTTTATATTATAGGATTATAGCTCTAGAGCTGGAAGGGACCAAAGATCCCTTCATTGTATAGCTGAAGAACTGTAAGTCCAGTGAGATTAGGTGACTTGTTCAAGGTATCTGGTGGTGCAGGGGACACAGTACAGGGACTAGAGTCAGGAAGCCCTGAGTTAAATCCAGGCTCAGACATCTACTGTGTAACACTGGACAAGTCACTCAACATCTCTGTCTGCCTCAGTTTCCTCAACTGTAAATGGTGATAACAATAGCACCTACCTCACAGAATTCATGTGAGGATCAAATGAGGTCACACTGTAGACAGCTTAGCCTAATGCCTGGCACAGAGTAGGCTCTTAATAAAGGCACATTTCTTCCCAAGGTCATAGAGGTAATAAACATAAACATCACATTTGAAGCCAGGCCCTCTTAACTCTAAAGTCAGAACTTTTCCCATTACATCAATTTGCTAGCCTTCTTAAAACCTGGAAAGGTTTTTCTGAGGTAGATATGGACAGCCTGTGTTAAAAGTCAAAATAAGTGATGCCTTGTACTTTTCTCCATAAGGTTTTCTATCATTTTAAAGAAACATTTAGAATCATTTCACTAACCTTACAGGGGCACTCAAAGTCGGGATGACAGGACCACTGACTTAAAGTTGGAAGATATGTCACACATCACCTACCTCATCTTACACAGGAAGAAACAGGAAGGCTGATGTGATTTGTCTAAGCAAAGCAGGTGTGAAATCTGAGCTTGGGAGGTCAGGTCCTTGGACACCAAATCCAGTACACAAACCACACCCACATGGAGATCTTTGAACATCTCACTAAGGGTTTTATTCATGAGATTATGGAACCAGAGAATATAGGAGCCTCAGAGGCCACTTAGTCCAATCCCTCTATTTTACAAATGAGAAAACTGAGGTGCCAGGATGTCAAGTGGTATGGGCAAACAAGGAGAAATGAGAGCCCAAGTCCTCTGACCCCAGTTATTGTTATATTGCACTATCCTGCAACATTCAGTCTATGGGCCGCCATGAACTGTTCCTTTTGTTTATGGTCTCTTCTATTGATTTTCTCTTTCTTCTCCCTCCCTCAAAATCATGGGCAGGTTTGGAGAAGAAACCATAAAACATCAGCCTCAGGGAGGATAAAGGAAAGAGCAGATGCTGGGATGGTTAGAGAAGTGGTAATTACTGTCTTGGTGAAAATTGTATGTATGGGCTAACTGCATAAATATGTACCCTGTGGTTCCTGGATGTTTTTAAAAACTTGTTTCAATAACTGCAGATAGTCACTTCTTTCTCCCCATTCCTGCTATGTCCCAAGGCAAACAGTATGGATCAGTACTAAAAAAACTAATGAGGTAGCAAATGCAAAGATTAAGTGATACATAATGCTAGACAACAATAAGTGGGGCAGAAAACTACAACATGTTATAAAGCAAGGACTGCTTCAAGTTAGTTTCAGCAAAATGCACTAATTTACTAATTTACCTTTGAGTAAAAGTAATATGAATAATTATACCATTTTTTAAAAAGAGCAACAATGATTTCCTCTATCCTCAAAAGGAGAGTAATAAAATGAATAACTTTGGCATCCCTATCTCCGCACCAAATTTCCCAAGATACATACAAAGTAACTGGGAGGAGAAAAAATATTTTTCATTTCAAAAGTTTTGGTATAGCTTTCAATCTAATATTTCAGTAAACATGATTGTTGTAAATATTTTGATTAGTAAAAGGAACATAAAAAATTAAACAACCTCAAAAACTTTTGGACATTTAAAGCTAGAAAAGTCTAAAAGCAGACCACAGAAGAAGAAAAAAATACTTAACTTAAAAGAAAATAAATACAAAAACTTTTCAGGACACTTCAATTTTTAATTTCTAAGCTAAAACTTTAATTCAAAATGGTCTCAAAGTTTCAAATCCAATACACTTCAATATGCAGAAGAGGAATAAACAAAATATATGAAGTGTTAGGTTCAAGATGTTAAGCAGTTTACTTTTTTCTAAGGATAACCTCTAATGATTATTTGCTTTCTGATGGAATATATGGAAAAATTTTTCAGTGTTTTATTTGTAATTGCCTAATCAACTATAAATATTCAGGTTGATGATTTAGATACAATTTTAGAGTTAAATTACTAGTAATTTAGATTCTTTCTTGATAATACAATAAATTTGAACTGGTGGCAAAGTAGTTTTGACATAATAGAAGTGAATGGAAAAATACCTTTCAATGAGTGTCCCATTTTGAATCATCCAAACATCACAATATGTGCGAGATACCAGCATAACAGCAATAAGTATCAAGTAACCTGTCTAGAAGAAAACACATACAATAAATTAAACAATGCTTAAAAACCCTAAGCAGGTACTCCTGAGTTTTGTTTTAAAGAATACATTACCAATACTACAACTGGCAACAAGTACTATTATTACAGAAACCCAAACATCTACCTATCTCAGCTTATCTTATGGCTGACATTTTTTTCCAAGATAAAATTTATATAATGTCTGCTAATGGCAGCGCTTTAATAACGGAACAATGATAATAATTTTTCAAGTAAAATATTCTTTTTTATGTTAAATTTTATTTTTTCAATCAGTGAATAACTGCCTTTTATCTCCCCCACCTAAACTACAAATATAACATTCAACATTAGAACTGCAGTTACTATACTTGAAGAATTTACCTCAAGGGAAAAACAATACTACAGTATAGCAGAAAGACTGAAATTGGAAGTCAAGACATCTGGTTTCTAAGTCCCAATGCTGGTTATTAACCAGTCCTATGGCTTTGGGCAAATTAAATTTCCTTTTCTGGGCCTTAGTTTCTTCAATTGTAAAAGTATATGGTATAAACTCTAAGTGCTCTTAAGAATACAGAGAAGGAAGAGATCAATCAATTTGGGCAAGAATAAGTTGGTTGGTTGGTTGTTTTTTCAATTTCCTGTAAAAGGTAAAACTTGAAAAGGATCTTAAAGGGCCAGATAG
Source organism: Bettongia penicillata ogilbyi (assembly GCA_023548195.1). Taxonomy (NCBI): domain Eukaryota; kingdom Metazoa; phylum Chordata; class Mammalia; order Diprotodontia; family Potoroidae; genus Bettongia; species Bettongia penicillata. The sequence goes on along the minus strand of JAJHZJ010000314.1, from coordinate 26,575,048 downwards.
GTGGTGCAGCCACCACCAGCATAGATGTCAGCCCCTAACTGTGTGAACCTTGAGTAGGTCACTTAACCCTAATTGCTTCAGTTTCCTAATCTATAAAATTAGCTGGAGAAGGAAATGGCAAACCCACTCTAGTACCTTTGCCAAGAAAACCTCAAAGGAAGTCACAGAGTTGGACACAATCATGAATGAAATGACTGAACAATAAAAGGATCTTAAAGGATAGGCAGGATCTAAATTGGGTGAGAAGCGTCAGTAAGGCACTGTAAAGGAACATCACTGAAGAAAAGCAATGGAGACAAGAATGAGCACTATAGACCCTTTGGTCATGGGCAAATTGGACAGTTTCTTTGAGTAACAGATTCCTCATTTATAAAATGGTTATAATAAATGTAACACATACTTTGTAGGATTTGGGGGAGGGGTAATATAAGGTGAGGAAAAGTCTCTGTAAACCTTAAGGTACTATTGAAATATGAGCAGTTGTTATGAGACCATGAAAGTTTTATTATAATAACAGATAATGCCAGAATTCTCCACCAGTTACTGTCAACAGAAAGAATACATTTGAAATACATTAACAGAGAGGTGAGAGATAAAGCCATGAAAATGGGTAAGTTTTACAGTACTTTTTAGAGCAGAAAAGAATTGGAAACAAAGTAGATGCCCATCAAGTGGAGAATCAATAATAAAATTGTAGTATGTAAATGTAATAGAATGTCACAGCACTACTTTTCAATCCCCTCAAACTCTAAGAAAAATCAAATATAAGTTAATTATTGGATATATGCTCCCCCAAGGTCTGGACCATTCAAAAAGAAGTTATTTTGTATGAAATTATCATTATATATGGTCAGCTCCATCAGTGGTCTTTCCAGTATTATGTAGTATTAACACTATTCCAACCTTAGTAATATTTCAATTAAGCAAGCCCATTTCCCTTGATCCCTCCTGCAGTGGGCTGAGAAAGTATCCCAGACGAAGGAGCAATTATCTCAGAATTAAACAATTCCCTACCAATTCATTTTCATTCACTGATATATAAACTATATGTAACTGCTGCTGCCACTTAATTAGGAACATAAAACTGAACTACACTATTGTTGTTATTATGTTTGTCCTTCGTTTTCAAAGAAGACCATGACATCAGAGAAATGATGACATGACTTGCACTTGACTTTGTTTTGAGTGAGGGAAGGCTGTGCAGGTCACCAGCCTCACTTCTCCTCCATAGCCACCTGAATCCAGTGACCAGATATTCATCAGCATGACTGGAGATGACCCAGGATGCAATAGGAGACCTTGGCCTTTTAGGTTAAGGCCTTTTCAGGTACTCACTTAAAATGAGCTAATGCCCATTCAGTGAATAGGCCTCTTTAAAAAGTAGTCAGGGGATGGTTCTTTTAACAGAAAAAAAAAATAGTTAGTTGAGGTGTATCTATCTATAGATTTAAAGAGCTGTGTCCTTCTTCAAATACCTTTGTAGGGGCATATATGTTAAAGACTGAAGACATCAGTAAGCACTGCCAACATCCAACACCTTGTTACTAAAGGGAGTGGGTAAATCCCCTAAGCAAACACAGCAAACCCTAAGCAAACCCTTCTAGATCTCAATCTTGAGTCTGTGAACTTTTTTTATATTTTCTAAATGTATTTTGATATAATTAGTTTCTTTTGTAATCTGATATTTAAAAAAATTATGCACATTTAAAAATATTAATTTGAGAAGGGCTTCATACACTTGACCCAACTGCTAAAGGGGTCCATGACACAGAAAAGGTTAAGAACTGCTGCTCTAGATAAACCATTCAGAACAAACAAGACTTGTATTATTAAATGCATGTTTGAAATATTATTTGCTCCTTTTGAACCATAAGTTCCTATAGAGGAGAAATTATGTTTAATTCTAGTGATGATGAGCCAGGACTTAGGTGAAATGAAGGCTTCTAGGCTGAACTATGTTACCACCTTGCTGTGTTTCTTGAACAAATCGTTTAATTTCTCTGGGACTCAGTTTCTTCATCTGAAAAATAAAAATGTCAGGACTAAACTACCTCTATAGTCCCTTTCAAATTCTAAAGACTTATTAGTCTATCAATCTATGTATTTATATGTATAGTAGTTGCAGTTAGGCAGTACAGTACACAGAATGCTAGGCCTGGAGTCAGAAAGCCCCAAGTTCAAATCCATTCTCAGGCAATGACTAGCTGTGTGACCCTCAGCAAATCATTTCACCTGTTTGCCTCAGTTTCTTCAACTGTAAAATGGGGATAATAATAGCTCCTACTTTCCCATTGTTGTGAGAATCCAATGAGTTAATAGTTGTAAAATGCTTGGCACATAGTGCCTAGTACAGAGTAGATGCTATATTCATTCCTTTCCCTTTTCCCTTCTTACTGGTCCAGATGCAAGTAAATGTTCTGGTTAGAGTGATAAAAATATAAACAATTCTTTGTGTTGCTGATGATAACCATGTTTTTAAAATTAAGAACAGGGCAGAAAAGCTGTTGAATCTACTTTTTCTTTGTCACTACCAGTTCCCCTCCTAAAATAACTCTATTGGTTCAAATGCCAGGAACTGCAAAGGACAGTTCTGCAGTGTGTGCTGAGTTACTTGTGTGACCTGATTCACTCCTGCTGTACACAAAGAACTGGCAGTTTCCACAGTGTGCTTTTGTTTTGTTTTGCTTTTTGGAGGTAATTGTGGTTAAGTGACTTGCCCAGAGTCACAAAGGAAGTCAGCTCTGAGACCAGATTTGAATTCAATTCCTCCTGAAACCAGGGCCACTGCTCTAACCCTATCAGTGTGCTTTTACTTCCTTTGTCCCTCAGGTTTCTGGTAGCTCTTCTCAACCACATTCCAAGATTTGCTACAATACCTTTGTCTACTTTACTTTATTCAGCTCTGATTACAGTCTATGCTAAGAGTCACTGATGGCATACTGAAGAAGGGGACAGCATTTGTACGAGCTTGCCAAATCAAAGAAATGCTTGTTTCTTTAGTATGTCCACATAGGAGACAATTTGACTTGCAATCCAAAAAGATGACATAACATGTCATGTTAATATGATGCTTAAAGTCTGACAAGGCACTTTTTTTCATAGCAACATTGCCCAATGATAAAGGAAGAATTATGCCCATTTCACAAATTACACTGAAGCTAAAAGATGTTAAGGGACTTGCCCATGATCATTCAGTAGGCAAGCAGCTGAAACCAAATTCAAACCTAGGTTTTCTGACTCCATAGGTGGCACTCTTTTTATGATACTTATCAAAATTTATTTTACAACATCTATTTTTCAAAAATAACACTTACCTCTTTACAGAACGTTCTAGGAATCATAATTTTCAGAATTTTTTGAATTCTTGAAAAGAATACCTTGTCCACCACAGCCCGCTCTTTCTTTCCTTCTTTCTACAAATAAGAATCAAACAGAAGGAAACAGAAGCTAAGTTTTCTAGATAAGGTTAAATCATAAATTAATCATAAAACTAAAAATGTGCCACCTCTGTCCAAGTTAACATTTCATTTACAAGATTTACATAAGAATGCAAATTTCTCTTATATATTGCAATATGACAAAAGCAACTCAACAGACACACAAAGAAGTAAAGCAAATTTTTAATAAAGGAAAATAATAGAAGTTTATGATTTTTTGAAGGGCTGATTTACTTGGAAATTGTTACCGGAGCACTTGTAACAAAAATGGCAGAAATTCCAAAAAGGTTTTAGGGGAACATACAGAAATAGAAAAGAAAGACCCTCTTCTGGGGAACCTCTCCCCAGTTATCATGAATTGACTGAATGACTGTCATAAAGAACAGTGAAATTCCTGAACCACTCTTTCTCCATTTTTTTCTATTGTTTCCCTGGATTCAGAATGAAAACTTCACCTATTTTCAAATATTTATAAATTTTACAAGTAAGATTAACATTCAGAGTATATTCAGCTACAGTGTGGTTCATTCTTCATTCTAAAAAGGACCAATGACATCACAAGTGATGTCTTGATTTCTTCATGAATAGTATATAAGTGAATATAGAAACTGAATATAGACGCAAAAATTTTAAACAAGATTTTAGCAAAACGAATACAGCATCTTATCATGAAAATAATACATTATGATCAGGTAGGATTCATACCAGGAATGCAGGACTGGTTCAATATTAGAAAAATTATTAGCATTATTGATCATATCAACAACAAAACTAACAAAAACCACATGATTATCTCAATAGATGCAGAAAAAGCTTTCGACAAAATACAACAACCATTCCTATTAAAAACACTGGAGAACATAGCAATAAAGGGAACTTTCCATAAAATAATAAGCAGTATCTACCTAAAACTTTTAGTAAGCATTATATGCAATGGGGATAAGCTAGATGCATTTCCAATAAGATCAGGGGTGAAACAAGGATGTCCATTATCACCACTATTATTCAATATGGTACTAGAAATGTTAGCTGTAGCAATTAGACAAGATAAAGAAATTGAAGGAATGAATAGTATATAAGGAAGGCACAAAATCAGCAGCCTCACTCTCTCTTCCAGAGTCATCAAAGTCTAGTGGCAAGACAAAAGTCAAGAGGCAATCATCAGGGATGCTGTGGATGACCACTCTATCTTTGAATTCTAACCAAGCTTTAAGCACTCCACAGGGGCTACTTCAGCTATCTTCATGGCTACTGGAAAAAACTGTTCTCATGTGCTCATTCCATGAAGAAAAGTCTTCATGTTTGGAGAAGACATCCCCCTAAATCACCAAGGGGTTGTAGGTCTGTCATTTACCCTCAATCTGGTTGAGCTCATCTGCCAAAACAGTTTTATCAGGGTGTGGCTCCTCATGCTACAGTTTCTTGGAGGCACATGTTCAAGGAAGACAAATAACTCTGACTTACCAAGCCCTTTTCAGGACTCTTCATTCACCTTTGATGCTCACTTGCCATGCAACTCTCAGAAAGCCTCTTAGGCAACTGAGTATGGTTGAACTAATTGTAGTATATGTAATGGAATATTTCTATGCTATAAGAAATGATGAAAGAGATAATCTCAAAGAATCCCACAACTATAAACTGATGTAAAGTGAAGTAAGCAGAACCAGAAGGACAATTTATACAAGTATAGCTACACTGTGAAGAAAAACAATCAATGTAATGACCAATCACATACGTGTGTGTATATGTGTAAACACATATACACACACATACACATAGACATGTGTGTATATCTCCAGAAGATGTCTGATTAAAAGCATGTTACTCACCTCCTAACAAAGAGGACACAAAGTGCAGAATGAGACATTCATTTCTGGACTTGGCCACTGTGTGGATTGATTTGCTTCACTATACTTCTCACAAGAGTTCCTTTTTTCTTTCCATTCCTTTTTTTCTTCCTTCCTCTTAGTTTTTAATTGGGGAGGCTTGGGGTAGTGGGCAAAGGAGAACAAGGGATGCCAAAGGAAAAAAGGACTACTAAAACATTTTTTTAGTGCACAGAAGAGAACAGAAGGAAGTTCAGAATGAAGCACAGGTAAATTCTATAGTTGTGAAACATGGAACTTACATGTTTCTAAAAAACATTCCAATTTATCATTTACTTATAGCATGTTTTTCTTTTTGAGTTACAAATTTTCTTCCTCCCTCCCAATTCCTCCTCAACTCATTGAAAACGCAAGAAATATATCAATTATACATGTGAAATCATGCAAAAAAATTTCCATTTTAGCCACAATTTTTTAAGAATCAAGAAAAATAAAGGGAGAAAATTATATTTTTATTTGCACTCAGAGCTCATCGCTTCTCTTTTTTGGAGAATAGCATTTTTTCATCATGAGTCCTTTGGAATTGTCTTGGATCATGGTATTGATCAGAGTAAACAAATCTTTCATAGTTGCTCACAATTTTACAACACTGCTATTACTATGCACAAATGTCTTCTCATTTCATTCTGCATCAATTCATATAGGTCTTGTCATGCTTTTCTGAATCCATTTCCTTCATCATTTCCCACAGCACAATATTCCTTCACAATCATATGCCACAAATGCCACAACTTTTTCAGCCATTCCCCAAATGATGAGCTAAAATTTTACTAAGTCAATATTCATTACAAAAATGCAAATGAAAACAACTCTTAAGTACCACCTCATACCTATCACAAATAACAGATGCGGGAGGAGATGAAGGAAAAATAGATACCCTAATGAACTGCTGGTAGAGTAGTGAACTGCTCCAACCATTCTGGAAAACAATTTGGAACTTTATTTAAAGAGCTAAAAAACTGTGCATACCCTTTGACCCAGTAATATCACTAGTCCAGTTGTGTATCCCAGGGATTGAAGAAAAAGAAAAAAGACCTCTATGTAAAAAAAAATATTTATAGCAGCTCTTTTTGTGCTGGCAAAGAATTGGAAATCAAGGAGATGTTAAGCTACATATAATCCTATAGGAAAACTAAACTTAAGAGCTACTGCATAGTAAAGAGGACAAAACACAACTGTTACCCAGAGTAACTACTTTATCTTCATGTGTCTAACACTAATGACGATAGAACAAACTCTGAAAAGCCAATCATAAAAATCTTAGAAGCAGGAAAGGTTCAAGAGCACACGAGTCTTTACTAGCTGGCAACTCAAGATCCAGGCAGCTAAGTCTTATTGATTCTAGCTCTGGAAATCTTACATTCATTTACGTTTCTTTACTTACTGACTATTCTAGTTCAATCCCTATTCATGCCTCCCTTTGTTTCATGCCAAAGTCTGGTACTTATTCTTCTTCTGCTGTCTCCTCTCTCCAATACAAGAGCTGCCAAAATTAATGTTTCATGGCACCAATGTGACCATAGCACTGCCCTGCAGTAGGGAAGTTTCCAGTGCTTCCCTACTGTCTGAAAGATAAAACACAAATCTGTTCTTGACATTCAAAGCATTTCTCAACCTGGGTAAAACCACCTCTCCAGTCTAAGTTCACTACATATTACTTAGTCCCTTTCACAGGTACTACACTTTCAAGTTAAACTGATCTATTTGCTGTTCCCCAAATTCAGCATTTCATCTCACATAATAAATTGTAAAGGCATCACAATTTGATAGCTGTCACAACTGTGCTACTATCAAACTATCTCACAATTATCCCACAGGGATCTGTCCAAGCCCTCTTCTGGCAAACAATTTGAAATTATACAAATAAAATGACTAAACTATTTATATCTTTTGCCCCTGAGATTCCATTGCTGATCATACATTCCAAGAAAGTAGCTGATAAAAAGATTCCATATTTGCAGTATCAAAAACCTTTTTTAAAAAGCAGACTGATGCATTAATTGGGAGAATATATAAAAATGGTACATGAAGGTAATTGGAACTTCTTGTACTGTAAGACATGGTGACCATGATGAATATAGAGAAGCATGGAAAGACTCAAATGAACTGATAAAAAGTAAAGTAAGCAGGGTCAGCAAAATAATGTTCACAATGCAGACAATATAAATGGAAAGAACAATTTGGCCTCTAAAAATTTCCTTTTCTTTGTACTTAAGCTCATCTTTTTATTAACTTTAGTTTGAATATTTATGTTTTAAATATTTATTCACTGTCCTCATCTTTTCCTAATCTCTTGAGGCAGACAGTTATCCCAAGTTCTGCTCTTGGCCCTCTTTTCTGCTCTCTCTTTACTCTCTCTTGGAAATTGCATTCATGCTATTGCTTGAAATATCATCTCTTTGTAGGTGACTTTCTCCGGCCCTAATTTTCAAGGCCTGCATTTTAAAAGTACCTATAGGACAAGAAACCCAGATATCCTATTATGCACCTCAAAATCAGTACAACCAAAACCAAATTTATTATCTTTTCATCTTTCCTTGATTCTGTCAATGGTACCACCAACAGACACTTAATCTCCTGCATCTGAAACCTTAGGGTTATAGTTGACTCTTTCCCTCTTGCCCCCTTGTCATTTGATTACAAAGTCCTATCCATTCTGTCTCTACAATCTCTCTCCCACCTATTACATTCTTACTCACCTTCACGACTCCAATAGCCTTCTAATATTATAGCCTGCCTCCTCAATGCATCCCACTCCCAACTAACCTTCATATGACTACTAGCCTTATCTTTCTTAGGTATATCATATCACTTTTCTACTTAAGAATCTTTAGGTCGCATCCCATTCTATTACAAGTGAGGTAAAATCCTCTCTCTGTCTGGGACTCAATGCCCTCCATACCTGGTGCCTCCATAATCCAATCTTCCTAATGAATGTTACCTGGTATCAGCTCCACCCTGCCCAGGTAGTCCACATTCAGCCAAACTGGAATACTTTACCCTCCAAATATGCCCTGAACTATCGCATCTTTGTATCTTTGCTCATGCTATTTCCTATTAACTGAAATATTTTCTCTTCGTCTCTGTCTACTTATTAAATTCCCACTCATCCTTCAAAGCCCAATACAAATATGAAAACACTTTTCCTGATTCTTCTAACAAGAAATAAACTTTCTTCCCCTGAACTTTACACCGAATTTTGTTTTCAACTCTCGAATATATCTGTCCCAGAAATTATTTTCTGAATTAAGAACTTTTAAAGGAACAACTTTAACAGACACCAGTCAATGATGAAATTTCTGATACAAATGCAAAAGGTATTACATATAATTAGATTTGATATATAAGATAAGACAGAAGTCAAAGATGTCTCAGTCATTTCAAGTATGGGTCACTAGGAAAGTGCTGGTACATAGGAAGAGAGAAAAATATCAAAAAAAGAAACAAGATTAAATGGAAAAAATAGTTTAGTTTTAAACAAGTTGAATATGAACTTGAACATGAATATGAATATGCTAAAAGTTCTTTAAAGTAGGGATGTCCAATAGTAAATAGGCAACAGAAACTCAAATCTGGCATGTGATGTTAAGAGCTCTAATAAGGCTGGGGAGCTCAATTGACATACAAAATCCTATTTACTTATCCCTGAAACTTGACAGGATACAACTCACGACTGTAATGAAAGCTACTGTAGGGAAATACATAATTCAAATATAACCAATTAGGTAACTTTAGGCAACACTGTATACCAAAAAGATTTGGGTGGAAATCAACTAACCTGAGTAGAGGAATGTAGATGGAAGACATTGGAAACGAGAAACTGAGGCAATGTGGTAGGCTAGCAAGAAAAACAGGGTTAGGAATTCCTGGCATAAATCACAAAGGTTACAAAAATTGGGAAATCATGGTAGTGATGGAGATAGCAATAAAACAGAGACATCTGCTGGTGGTCTCTCTGCTAGAAAACAGGACAACTGAAAAGTTTCTGATTTGCCTTGTTGATAAGTTTATCTTTCAAAAGGCAAAAGAAAAACAGAGGACTGTTATTCTGAACTTAATCACAAGCAATAAAGGAGGATATGGAGGAAAGCAAAAACATAAGTTGGAAAATATTGTACAGTATTAAGAAAAGTCTCACTAGATGTGAGACTTTCATTATCAATACCTTCACAAGAATACTTAGAAGGTGACAGACATAGCAAGCAACAAAATAATACCACAAAAATTAAATTTCCAACAGCTTAAAAGACTGAAAATGACAAGGTATTGATATAGGAGTCATTTTCAAATCGCAGTATTCAGTCAGACCTCTGAATTGTTAAAGATGACAATCAACACCAATGAGAAGGATAAAGTTGAGAAGTCACCAACTCCAAAAAATTGGAAATCACAAAAGAACTGACACCAACATACACTAAAACCATTTCCTATGGAAGATCTATCAATGTGAATTGCCACAACCACCCAGTAACTTGGCCAGCAAACACTTGGACCTCGTCAAGCATAACAACATGGCAAGTAAAAGGCAACATTTGTTTAAAATATAGTATTTGTATAACCAATGAAGGAAAATAGCAATATATCTTAAGTATTGCCTCAAACAAGAAGAAATCGAAGGGAAAATGAGTTGACAGAACCCTGTAACACCACAATCTCTGAAAAATCAAAATCAAAGCTGACCCGAAAAACAATGGAGAAATTAAAGCAGGCATAAACACACTACAGTAAATAAGTAATGATTATTTGGAGACGATGCAGCAAAATGTACAAAAGATCATCCGCAGGAGATATATAACCAGGAAAAAAAAAGTAGACCAGTTCTGTAACAAAGAGGGATAACTGACAACTTAACTGCTACATTACTCTCACACATAAAGGAAGTGAAAAGACCTAGGGGATGGTCTCCTGACACACTGAATGAACCCTCCACTGAGGATTTTTGCAAGGGCATAACCAAATGTTACACAAGATGAAGGAATGTGTATGGTTTATAAACATGTAAACTATACCACTGGAGGGATATTTACTATTAAACTGTAAGTTTTGACCTTAGAGACAAGAAGAGAGAGGAAAAGAAAAGGGAGAGGATGCAAAGAAAAAAATGCTTACAGTATTTATCCTTGAAAAATTGGTTGGACTTGTCATTGAAAGAAAAAAATGAAGTCAAAAAGGCATTAGGGACTTAAAAGAGCTATATAGCTAATTTCAATTTTGATAAAATACAAGTTCATTAGGACAGGGAATATTTCATTTTTATCTTCGAATCTCTAGCACCTGGCACAGAATCAGATATATGATTAATAACTGAATGATTCAAAATTGGGGGAGGAAAAAGCTAAATGTACCTAATTACCTCTAGGAACAAAATCTAGCTATTAGATAGCAATTTTGATCCTTTTTCTTTGTTGCAAATTGCAATACTTACAATTTTTACAAAATTTACAAAATTGTACAATAGTACAAAAGTAATCTTAAAGCACATGCCTGAAGTACAAGTAAGCAGTAGAATAGCACTTCCCTCTAACTTCTTTTTCAAGTCTAAGTTTCTGTGATGCTATTAGTAGAAATGTAGTATGGGTAACAAAATATCAGACCCAAACTACTCAACAACACAGTCAACATATATTTGGAATGTTGTTGACAAAAGTATAAACCTTTGGCCTTCCCAAAACTCTACAGTTCTGTTTCCAAAAGATGCAGAATAAAGTGTTGGGAAACTGGGGAAGGGAAAAATGATGTTACAGAATAGTAAGATCAATAAAAGAACACTATCAGACCTTTACCTAGAAAACTTTCCCTTATGTTTTATATATTACTGTTGGACCCAAGTAAGTACAAACTGGAGATCAAGGCAGAACTTGCATTTGAACAATCCTCCCATAATTTAAAGAAAAGAATTCCAGGAAAGAGAGCAAACTCTTGTCATGAAGTACCATTTGAAAGACTTACAAGGTAAAAATTTACAAAAAAAAAAAACCAGTTCAAAGAGTGAAGACTTGGAAGTGATAACCAGTTTAAAACTAAATTGCCAAGAAGTACTCCAAACTAAACCATCTAAAGATTAAAAATAGGGTCAAGAACTAGAACAAATGAAGAAACACCAGTTGTTTAAACTTAAGAAATGGCAACAGAATTTGACCAAATTCAGAAATGTAATGAAAGTAAAATGAGGTAACACTCCAGGGCTCCAGAACCATTTCATAGAGCTTTGTTGAAGGAAAACACTGAATGAACAAAATTTAATTCCCTAAGACTCAGTAAAACAACCATGTACAAACAGAAATGGACTATTTATATTCAGGGCATAAAATCTTTTATCCTGGTCTAGCTTTCCTTTGCCACTAAGAACAAAGAAAAAGAACAAAGAAGTAATCACTCTTTTAGTAATCAGCAATCATTCTGCTTTTACTGAATCCAGTGTAGTCATTTGCAAAGGTGGGGAAAGAGTGCTAAATATGATAAATGACTGCATGATAATGAACACTTATAACTCCACTTACTTCACTATTGGCAGACTACTTTGAGTGGGGCGAGAGGGGTCTTCTGAAGGCAGGAAGCACTAGAAGGTTAAAAAAAACCCCAAACATTCCAGCAATAAAAAAATTCATTTTTTTCATAAAATTCATAAACCCTTTTCTTGAAAAGTAAGTATCTGCAGGAAGAGCTATGTATTTCTGTCCTTCCTACATAAATGTGAAGCCGTTCTAATAACACCTGGTTTAATTGGGAAGAGAAAGAAAATTTTGATAGTGAGGTGAAGGAAATCTAGGCCTATCCTCACAAAGAAATCAAAGAAAGGAAAAGGAGACATAAGAACAAAAATATTTACAGGATGTTTGTAGTGGCAAGAACTGGAAACTAACAGGGTGCCCATTAATTGGGGAATGGCTATACCTATTATGGCACATGAATGTGCCATAAGAAATGATAAAAGGGATAGTTTCAAAGAAATCAGAGAAGGTCTGTTACGAATCAAGAACTCCCTCATCTCCTTTTCTCCTGATTGCACATTACCCAGAGGCATTCTGCCACCATCTCCATCCAAGACAAATCTTTCTATAGGCACAAATGACTGATTCCATAACAATCCAACTTCTCAAGCAGATTGCTTCCTCTATCATCCTCTCTCACTTATCTTCAATCTCTGCCTGTCTACTGACTGCTCCTCTACTGTCTATAAAAATGCCCATGTCATTCCCATCCTCAAAAAACCTTCACTTGATCCATCCATCTTGACTACCTATCATCCCTTTAGTGACTGAACTCTCTGAGAGGACCTACTACAATCAGTGCCTTCATTTCCCTTTCTTCTCGTTTTCTTAACTCTCTTCAGTATGGTTTCCGACTTCATCATTCAAGCAAAACTGCTGTCTTCGCAAGTTTCCAACAATCTCTTAATTACTTAACGCTAATGACCTTTTAACAATCTCTTAATTACTTAACGCAAATGCCCTCATCTTTCATCTCTACAGTCTTTGACAGTTCATCATCCTCTTCTCTTTAACATTCCCTCTTCTCTAGGTTGACGTTACTCTACTCTGCTCCTCTTCCTACCTATATGCTCAGTCCTCAGTACCTTTTCCTGGATCTTTGTGCAGGTCACACCCATTAAGTGTTAGTGTCACAACCTCTTCTCTTCCCTATCCAGACTTCAACTGATGACCTCATCAGCATTCAAGGATTCAATTATCATCTCCTTGATGATTATTCTCAGGTCTACTTATTCAACCCTAATCTCTCTGTTGACCTCCACTCTCACACATCGCAAGTGACCTACAGCAAATCTAAATTATCCTTAAACTCAACTCATTATCTTCCTTCAACACCGCCCCCACCCAAACTTCTTATTACAGTCAAGTTACTGTCAAGAACACCACCACCCTCCTAGTCACCTAGGCTCACAACCTAGGTGTTATCCTCTACTCCACACTCTTTTATCCCCCATATTCAATCCGTTGCAAAGTCCTGTCAATTTTACATTTGTAACATCTCTCATATATGTTCCTATATCTCTGATGACACTTGCCACCACCCTAGTGAAGGCCCTTATCACCTCAACCTGGACTACTGAAATAGCTTGCTAATTATACTGCCTACCACAAGTCTCTCCCCACTACAATCCGTCATCTATTCAGCTGTTAGTGATCTTTCTATAGTATAAGTCTGATCATGTTACTCTACTTAATCAACTCCAATATAAAATCCTCTGATGGGCATTCTGAGCCATTCATAATCTACCCTCCCTCCCCTACCTAGTCTTTCCACAACACACACACACACACACACACACACACACACACACACTCTCTGTGAGCCAGTGGCAGTGGCCTCCTTACAAGACCTTCTTCCAAGTCCAGGCATTTTCATTGGCTGTTCCCCCTGCCTGGAATATTTTTCTTCCTCATCTCTGTCTCCTGGCTTCCTTCAAGTCCCACCTAAAATCTCATCTTACAGAGGAAACTTTTCCTTTATAATGCTGGTTCTCTCCCTCTGTTGACTATCTCCCATTCATCTTGCTTATACATAGCTATTTAAATGTTGTCTCCCCTACTGAACTGTAAGCTCCTTGAGAACAGGGTCTATTTTCACTTTTCTCTGTATCCTCAGAACTTAGCACAGTGCCTGGCAAAAGTAAGCATTTAAAGTGTTTTAAAGGTATTTAAAATGTTTATTGACTGACTTTAGGAAACTGCAGTGCTTTTAATATCCTCAAGCTTTTCCCTGAAATAAATTTCATCTTTTAACACCAATTTTGGCAATGTTATATGGAACTGATTAATGATATACCAATCTCCAAAGAATTATGTGTGGGTCACTCAAAGGTTACTAGAGAGAAACAAAAAACAACTATGCACAAGTTGTGCAAAGACTATTACCAGAGAAAATCAGAAAAAAAGGAGAGTCAGTCATATCGCAAGAGTGATGGTTGGTTTTCATGTTATGAGACCTAGAAGAAAGTACTCAACATTAGAACTTATTGGAGAACCTGGAAATGACTCGTACAGGATGAGAGATAGAGATGGATGATAATCTGTCAATGGAAGGAAAACCCACACAGTTGTAATGACAGATCCACAGAAGCATTAAATTATGCTAATAAATCATTTCATTAACACACTTTAAAGGATGAAGGTAACTAAGACTTCATAGGCATCACTGAAATTTAGTGGAATTATTGGAATATAGCAAACTCTACCTTTTTTCCAAAACAGGAGTTCTTAATCGGAGGGCCACTGATAGAGGTAGTGGAGGGAGGAATGTTCCAGACTTCATGGGGAAAAAAATAACATCTTAATTTTTACTAATCTTTAACTGAAATTTAGCACTTCCTTCAATTATGTATACATCTAGCATGGAGACATATGGCATAAGTACATTGGAGACTGTTCTGTTGGAAGGAAGAAATTGATGAATTACTAAACAACTCCAAGTTGACCTTTTTTACTATGACAACCAGTTTTTTTCTTAGGGTTACAGGAACCTAAATAATCATGTCATTTTATACTCAACAGACATAACTGCTTATATAATATACTTAATGAAGCTAGTCTGATTTGTACCCTAGACTTTAGGAGAACATATTTGCAAAAGGGCAGAGCAAGGATAAGGACTATATCACAACATACAATTCTACAAGGGATAAATTCTTTCAGAGAAGACTGGAGGTTTTCAACATGACAATTTTAATGAGAAAAATAAGATTCTCATTTAAAGAAAATTATATGGCTTCCCATGGAAACTACTAATAATTAAAAAAGCCATGGAAGACAGAAGATGGATACAAGGATAGATATCTGGTGATGGTTAGTTATTAAAGACTGGAATGATCCTGTGAGAATATTAGAAAGGCTTAACCCCAAATAAGCTAAAGCTTAAAAAGAAGGGTAAAGAAAAAAAAAAGGAAGGGGAGGGACAGGGCAGCTAGGTGGGGTGCAATGCACCAGTCCTGGAGTCAGGAGGACCTGAGCTCAAATCTAGCCTTGGGCACTCACTAGTTGTGTGATCCTGGGCAAGACACCTAAGTCCAACTGCTTCTCCCTACCACCCTCAAAAAGAAGTTGACTAAAGACATGCAAGATGAAAGGAGATGATTAAACAAGGGAAAAAAAACCTTTCTTGGAATAAATAGGAATAACTGGCCCTGGAGAAGAAAAAAAACTATTTAACTCCTACATTACTCATGTTCCTTCTGCCAAAAAGAAAGGTGGAAAAGAGAAAATAAAACTGGCTAACAAGAAAATAAAACTCAACATAAGTAAAGAGACAGTAAGAGAGGACTTGCCTGCCCTCAATGAGCTCAAGTCACTGGATTTTGAAAAACTACATGTGAGAAAACTGAAGAATTACAAATGTGATAGAACTGAGTGGTGTCAATGAGCTTCCAAACAGAATGAGATGTGAGAGGTGTTACAGACTTATAAATGACAATATATCCAAAATTGATAATAAAATAAATCCTTCAAACTACATGCCAATGACAGCAATGTCAATTTCTGGTAAAAGGCACAAGAGATAACGTTAAAAAGACGGTTAGTAAGCATCTGGAAATAGAATCAGTGAGTATTAAGAATTAGCATAGGTTCTTCAAGAACAAGTCATTTGACAAATGGAAAGATAGTAACTGGATTACAAAATGAGTT
Organism: Bettongia penicillata ogilbyi; assembly: GCA_023548195.1. Classification (NCBI taxonomy): domain Eukaryota; kingdom Metazoa; phylum Chordata; class Mammalia; order Diprotodontia; family Potoroidae; genus Bettongia; species Bettongia penicillata. Next base: position 26,559,085 of record JAJHZJ010000314.1, on the reverse strand, counting down.
AGGGAACTCAGAATAGCTCAATTGAAAGACTGGTAATTAAATGGACTGAAATCAATCTGGAGGGAAATCTCCAGTACAGTCCTTGCTTTTGTTCTGTTAAACACAGATGCCATACTTATCCAATTTGCAAATGACAAGAAGTTTTGAATTCAGTTGTCAAGTATTTAAATGACTGCCACCTGGAAAAGGAGTACAATTTTACAATTTAGGTGTGTCCAGAGGGCAGCACTGACACTAATAAGTACAATTCAGAGAGGCAGACTTGAACTCAGCCTAGGGATAAGCTAATGATTTCAGCTATCCAAGAATGCAATGTCTTGGCTGTCTCACAGCCCCAAGAAACAATCAAGCAAAGGCCAGACGGTCATTTGTCAGGGATGCTCTCTGCAAGAATTTCATGCTAGAAGGGAAGCTGGACTGGGCGAACACTACATACAACTCTAGAGTTCTATCAATTTATGCTTGGATTTCAAAATTTCTTAATAAGTGTTACCTCAAAGAAAATATTAAAGATTACCTCATTGCTCTGTAATGGTGGTTTTCCACTTTTCTTACTGCAGAGAAAAAAAAAGAGAATCATTTACTTCATTGGGTTTTTTAAAAGTTTATTGATGTGCTTTGTTTTTAAAACATTTAAAGATTACTTTTACTGCCAAAGTCTCTCATAACAAAGTAAAACAATTAAGCAAAACTAATTATAGTGACCTCCTCTGAAAGTGCATGCAACATTCCATATCTGAAGTACTCAATCATCTCGATTTTTATTTAATTAATAGAAATCTATGCTCTCACTTTCCCACTCCCACCCAACCAGCAATTTAGAAAAGCCTTCAAAATGTTTTGCTTTTATAATATTGTTATATAGTACAAATAACTCTTCTGATTCTGCATATTTCACTATAAATCTGTATCTCTTTGAAACATTTTCCCTTTTGTGTTTTATTGATGAGGAATATTTTCACATTACAAACATTTACAGATAAATCCAATTCATAAGCAGTCTGTTTTAACAATATGAAACTGTTAAGTAAAAGTAATAACAGAGACTTCATCTGAAAGTGTATGCACCATTTTTGCATCTGTAGTATCCTTCCCACCTCTAATTTTTTAAATGAACAGAAATATTTTTCTGTCCTCCAATCCCAATTAAAATATATATACGTATGTGCACACACATATACATACATCCATTATAGGCATGATTTAAAGTAGAAAATGAGACATATGTATTTGTTTTGCATGACTACGTATACTTGGTTCATTTTCTTGTTGTAAACTTTGTTCATCATTAACATTTACCTGAATTTTTATAAATCGTAAATGTTATTTTACTTATCTCCATGTTATTTTACTTATCTCCAAAGATACCAAATAATAAACTAATATGGTGAATGAGTTTCCCCTCTTTCCCCACAAATTTCCGGAGTCTGAACACATGAACATATACTGTATTCTCTTGCTTCCCTTCCACTACTTACATGTTTCCTTTGCTATAATGATGCCCTCCCTACCCCAACTCACTTAGAGAGTGACCACCCTTACTTTAATGCCCAACTCAAAATCCAGCTTGTCTAAGAAGCCTTCCCCTATCTTCCTGCTTGGTGTTTCCTTTCAGACTTCACAAAAAATACACTTACAATGTTATAGTTATGACGCTGTCTCATCTTCCTATTAAACCGTTAATTCTTTGACACCAAGAACTGTCTTATCTAAATTTATATTTCCAGTTCCCAGGAAAGGGCTCTAAACTGGTACTCCCACCAAGTAGCTGGTTTCCTTATCTCTGTCCTTTCACAATAGCCATGATAGCAAATAACAGCAGCAACTGCAGAAATGAAGGACTGAGAAAGCCAGATCACATTGTAAGTGAAGTTGATATTTCTCTGCCTTATAGAGATACCTAAGTTGAGTGGTGCATATTTTGACTAAAAAGATAAATCTGAGTTTTCAAGGCTCTCTTCACACAATTTGGTCATAACATTGGCTGATGGATGAACCAGAAAGCAGAAGCTACCATACTCCTTGATTACAAAAAAACACAATGGTTTTGTAGCAAAGATTACTTCTGATTATGCTGACAAAATATGGATAGGAGACGATAAGTTTCTAATATTAACGTTTTTCATGAAATTTCTCTTTAACCATATCCCCTTTGTTTAATGTAAATAGTAAATCTTTGACAACAAAAGCAAGATTAATGTGGTTCTGTGCCAATAATATGTCATACATAAGCAAGTTCAAATCTGATTCAGCTGGCGTGAAATCTCAACTGGGGTATGATCAGGCAACCATCACTATTAGTTGGTGTAGTAGGTTCACAACAAAAATGAATTGTATCTTCATATTGCCTGTTGCATTTGAACACAAAGTGTATAAACTCGAAATTTCCAAACTGTCTATAAATTAAAAGTACCATAATACCTATGGTCTCCAATTTTTTGTCCCTAGTATTCTGTAGAAGAGGAAGATAAAATGCACTTAAAGAGAAAAACCACTATATGTTTTATTTGTGAATCATGAAACCTAATTAGTTTGAATGACTTCTTGAAAGTGTTATGTGCAGAATATACTGGTAGGTCAAGAGATTTTTCTTCCAGAGAAAGTAAGATACTTTTAAATAAGCAAACATAAACTTTAAAAATCATGCTTGTGACATCAAAGGAACTGCCTACCTTGTTTAAAGTTACTTACAGAATTGCTAAATAAACTCTCTTAGTAGAATAGGGGAAATACTGAAGCTATCTGCAACTAGTAAGTGATGAGGTAGAAACAATACCTGGTAGCTGACATCATGGTGGGAAGCAGTATTACCCATAAGTCTTAAGATGTGCTACAAACTAAATGAGAAACTAAAATCTTCATATTGTGTACTAAAAAGGTATGATGACACAAGAGATATAAAACTGATCCTTTGTTTCCATATGTATAATGGCTGAATGAATGATAGCATGTCACTATGCAAGTTTATTGCTGACAATGACATAGCCAAAGAAATCTTTAAAAAAAAGTGACAGGGTTTTTTTAAACGATGTGGCAGAACTGTACCGGACTTTGCACTAAGAACTCAAACAAAACCAGTATGAAACAGATCAATAAGCACTAGTTAAAATGAAATCTGAACACATGACACGTTTCACAATTACCTATGCTTAGAAATAAAAGTGAAGAGAGACAATTTTTCCAGTAGTCACAAGTACAATCAACTTTATTAATGAAGAGTCCACATAAAGGAAGGTTTTTTGGAAAACTGCATGACAATATGGGGGCAAATACAGGCCACTTCTATCTTATTGTGAAATACAATGACTTTCTCAGGTCACAAAATACTTCAGAGAGCACTGAAGTAAAAGAAGAAATTGCTATTTTTCTTAACAATTAAGATATAAAGATAAAGCAAATTCATTTTGTTAAAAAATCGTACTGGGGGGTGGAGCCAAGATGGCGGAGTAGAAAGACCCACGTATGCTAGCTCCAAACCCACAGCCCATATATTTCCTGCAAGAAGAACTTAACACGAATTATGGAGCACTGCAAGGCACGCAGAAACACAGTGGAAAAGAGTTCCGTTCCAGAGAGCCCTGGAGAGCCGTCCCCAGGGGTCCGTCGCCCCTGGAAAGCAGAGCCCACCCCAGCGGTGCCCTGGCCGCGGCCCCAGAGGAACAGATCCAAGCAGGCTTCAGGGATGGAACCTCTGGAGGCCGGGAAGGTCCCTCTGCCCACAGACGCTACAGGTCAGTGAGAGAGACTTCTGGGCTGGCTAAAAGGGGAGCGGGGTGTCTCCGTGGCTCCAGCTCCCTCAGGAGGAAGCGGTGGAGGGAGCGGCAGAGGCAGCGGCGGCAGCCCGGGACAGCAGGCAGCAGCAGGCAGAAGTTCAGGGCCATTACGGAAGGTCTCTGCATAAACCCCCTGAGGGAACTGAGCCTGGAAGGCGGCCCTGCCCCCACCCGCCCCATTACTGAAGGTCTCTGCATAAAGCCCCTGAGGGAACTGAGCCTGGGAGGCAGCCCTGCCCCCACCTGAGCACCAGAACTTAAGCTCACATTGAATAGCAGCTGCACCTGCCGCAAAAAGCCCATTTGAATCTCAGACCCCAAGCACTAGCTGGGCGGATCTAGGTGGGGGTGGACAGGAATCTCAGAAGTCAAGTAACTGGCTGGGAAAATGCCCAGAAAAGGGAAGAAAAATAAGACTATAGAAAGCTACTTTGATGGGGTTCAGATGTTCCCACGTTTCAATTCTGATGATGAGGACGTATTCTTACCATCAGGAAAAGATGTGGAGGTCGGGGCCTCTCTATCCCAGACATCCCAGGGGGATGTCCGGTGGGCTCAGGCCATGGAAGAGCTCAAAAAGGATTCTGAAAAGCAAGTTAGACAGGTGGAGGAAAAACTGGGAAGAGAAATGAGAGAGATGCAAGAAAAGCATGAAAAACGGGTCAATACCTTGCTAAAGGAAACCCAAAAAAATGCTGAGGAAATTAACACCTTGAAAAATAGGCTCACTCAATTGGCAAAGGAGGTTCAAAAAGCCAATGAGGAGAAGAATGCTTTCAAAAGCAGAATTAGCCAAATGGAAAACGAGGTTCAAAAGCTCACTGAAGATAATAGTTCTCTCAAAATTAGAATGGAACAGATGGAGTCTAATGACTTTCTGAGAAACCAAGAAATCACAAAACAAAACCAAAAGAGTGAAAAAATGGAAGAGAATGTGAAATATCTCATGGGAAAAACAACTGACCTGGAAAATAGATCCAGGAGAGACAATTTAAAAATTATGGGACTACATGAAAGTCATGATCAAAAAAGAGCCTAGACATCATCTTCCATGAAATTATCAAGGAAAACTGCCTTGACATTCTACAACCAGAGGGCAAAATAAGTATTGAAAGAATCCATCGATCACCACCTGAAAGAGATCCAAAAAGAGAAACTCCTAGGAACATTGCGGCCAAATTCCAGAGTTCCCAGGCCAAGGAGAAAATATTGCAAGCAGCTAGAAAGAAACAATTCCAGTATTGTGGAAATACAATCAGGATAACTCAAGATCTAGCAGCTTCTACATTAAGGGATCGAAGGCCGTGGAATAGGATATTCCAGAAGTCAAAGGAACTAGGACTCAAACCAAGAATCACCTACCCAGCAAAACTGAGTATAATACTTCAGGGGAAAATATGGTCTTTCAATGAAATTGAGGACTTTCAAGCATTCTTGATGAAAAGACCAGAGCTGAAAAGAAAATTTGACTTTCAAACACAAGAATGAGAAGAAGCATGAAAAAGTAAACAGCAAAGAGAAGTCAGAAGGGACTTACCAAAAGTGAATTGTTTACATTCCTACATAGAAAAACAATATTTGTAACTCTTGAAACTTTTCAGTATCTGGGTAGTTGGTGGGACCACACACACACACACACACATGCATGCGTGCATGTACACACACATACACACATGCACGCACATACAGAGACAGAGAGCACAGAGTGAATTGAACAGGATGGGACCATATCTTAAAAGAAATTAAGGTAAATGGTGAGACAGAAATGTAGTGGGAGGAAAGAGGGTGAAATGGAATGGGGTAAATTATATCTCATTCAAGAGGCAAGTGGAGGGAAAAAGAGGAGAGCTGAGAAAAAAACAAGAAGTTTACCCTCATCACATTTGACTAAAGGAAGGAATAAAATGCACCCTCATTTTGGTATGAAAACCTATCTTACAATACAGGAAAGTGGGGGAGAAGGAGATAAGCAAGGGGGGTGGGAATGATGGTAGGGAGAGCAATGGGAGGAAGGAGCAATTTGAAGTCAACACTCGGGGAGGGACAGGATCAAAAGACAGAATAGATATAATGGGGGGCAGGATAGGATGGAGGGAAATACAGTTAGTCTTACACAACACGACTATTATCGAAGTCATTTGCAAAACTACACAGATAGGGCCTATATTGAATTGCCTGCCTTCCCAAAGGGAACAGGTGGGGAGGGAGGGATGGGGAGAATTTGGTACGCAAAGTTTTAGGAACAACTGTTTAGTATTGTTGTTGCTATTAGGAAATAAGAAATACAGTTAATGGGGAACAGAAAGTCATCTGGCCCTACAGGACAAAAGAAAAGATGGGGACAAGAGAAGGGAGGGATGATAGAAGAGAGGGCAGATTGGTGATAGGGAAAATTAGATTGCTCAGTGTATTGGGGTGGAGGGAGGGGATAAAAGGGGAGAAAATTTGGAACCCAAAATTTTGTGAAAATGAATGTAAAAAGTTAAATAAATTTTTATTTAAAAAAAAATCCTCCTAAAATGTGTTTGATAAATATTTTTAAAATACCAGATATTTTAGATAAATCAATGCAAGATCCTCAAAATTCATACTGTGATGCTGAAATGAAAAAAAAATGAGCTATAGAGCATAAATTTACAATATGGTAATTTATTTTTCTGATTTTAACAATCCGTACCTTATGGGCAAAATGGAAGCAAAGGTCTTATTAATCACTTGATAAGATACAAAAATAATTCTCATTTCATTTTAAAGATCTAGAAATATCTAATATGAATGGATACAAAACCCACCTGCCATAGACAAATATGATTCATTTGGTCTTACTTCATGTGAATAGGAATGGTTAATAAACTTCTCCTGTGATAGATAACGCGCAACCCTCAAATCTTATTATATTTTGGCTATAAGTGGACAAAGAGTTACCTCATTTATTAGACAAAACTATACAAATTTTTTTACTACTTGTAATATCTACTTTGTGCAAAATAAGTTTTTCTGCTGATACATTATATTGTCTTCATAACTTCTGACTGAGAAAGAATTACTGTTAACAATATTAATGTTTCAGGAAATTGTGCCCCCAAAAAGCAAGTTAACCCATTACATTAATATTTAAGATTTTTATGAACATAAAAATTATACTTTGTAACTTAACATGCTGATATTTAAGAGCTGCTTATGTAATATTATATGATGTAATAAGTTACATCATTATATAATAAATTCTTAACCCTATATGAATAAAATGTGACCTAAGAAAATTATTTGTGTAGAATGCTTTATGAAAAGGTTTATCAGGAGGGCCCAACATTTGCTGTTAAGTTAAAAAAAAAAGTTTAGAAACCACTGTTCTACACTAAAGATCTCTTTTCCTGAAGCTCAATGGGCTCACCCAGGAGCTCCTCATTACTGGCTGGTCTAAAATGTCAGAGAATTTAGGTTAATAGAGATGGAACATATTTCCTCAATCTTCACTTAGGGAATCTAATCACTTTCCATCAAAGTAAAACATTACTAGTCCCTCCCTTTTATGTGGAGCCTGAAATTATATATTACATTAATTATAAAGATAAAGGATGGAAGGGTATACAGAATTATCAAAATATCCTCATTCCATACTCCCCCAAACTGCAAAGCTGCCATACATTACACTAATAGCTTAAGTATTACAAAAGTAACTTCCATGAAACACTTAAAAGGTTTACAAAGCATTTTTTTTTAAACTTTCTCATTTGATGGACAGAAGCACTCTATGAGGAAGACAATTCTAGTGAGTGTGTGTGTGTGTGTGTGTGTGTGTGTGTGTGTGTGTGTGTGTAAATCACACTTTATGAAGAAAACTGTGCATCAGAAAGCTTAAGTCATTTGCAGGTAGTCATATAGTCAAGTGTCAAAGGCACCCAAGCTGCTGACTACAAATACATCTACTTACATTATGCCTTAGCGCCTTTACTAACCTAAGCATTGGCATCACAACAACCCTTTCAGGGTTAGGACATCATTACTATTATCTTCATTTAGTAATTAAGGAAAGTGACGTTCAGCAGGCCTATCTAGTCACAGATAGGAACTGAATTCACTAGAAGCCACTCCAAGATCAAGGAGCTTTTCATTTACAGTTTCTCCACCACCCTGTCAAACATTTCTTTTTGAGTGAGTGCTGGTTTCTAACTGCCTAACTGACCTACTACTCCATTATACACCATACCACCTAGCGGCCCCAAAGTTCATTTTAGCTATAACCTTTTGCCCATTTCTTTAGCCACTGCATTCCACACCTCCCTTGATCCCTGTCTATCTTCCATGAAATCTGTTTCATTCTCAACTTCTCCTTAACTCTGGCTTCCAGTTGTGCACCTTCAAATGACCATAGTTTCATAACACAATTTAAGATAGGAATTGAACATTGGGCTCTATCATAAAATTATGAGTCATTTGTTCACTCCTAGTGTTACTCAGGTTCACTGATTTACAAAGATTAGGGAGATTAAAGCTAACATCTAGTATTATAACCACAGGCCAAACATTCAAACATTTAGTGGGCTTCAGGTCACAATGACAACTGCATCCACTTTTTTGCCAATGTAAGGTAAACAGTTTCTGATACTTGAGATAAAAGGTAAATTAATGCTCTGCCAAACTGATGAAAGAATTTAAAAAATTAAGCTTTGAGAACAGAGATGTCTTACACTTCTCTTTTTTCCCCATTTCCTAACACAGCTTTACGTAGTGCCCAATGCAGGTTCACTGAATCTGTATTTCCAGCCCTCATTTCTCTCCTTAGTTCCAGTTCCACATCTCCAATTGTTTGTTGGGCAATGTCATCTATGTCTCACAGGCATCTTAAACTCAGTATGTCCAAAACAGAACTCACTGCCTTTCTACCAAAACTCAGCCCTCCTTATTCTGAGGGGGGAGGTGGCACATTGGAAAAAGAGCCAGACCTGGGGTCAGGAATTCATCTTCCTGAGTTAAAATCTGGCTTCAGACACTTACTAGTTGCATGACCTTGGGCAAGTCGTTAACCTTGTCTGACTCTGTTTCCTCATCTGTAATATGAACTAGAGAAATCACTCCAGTATCTCTGCCAAGCAAACTCCTAAAGGGGTCACAGAGAATGGGACACAATTGAAATGTCTAAACAAGAACAACCTTATCCTAACTTCCTTTTTTCTGTCAAGGGCACTTGTACTCTTTCAATCACTCAGGCTCATAAACTCAGCCACACATTCAATAAGTTGCCATGGCTTGTTGATTCTACCTCCAAAACATCTTTCACATTCATCCTTTTCTACCTATTCATATCATAACTACCTAGTTTAGACTCTTATTTTCTCACTCCTAGACCCATGCAATGATCTCTTCAGTGGTCACTCGGTTGTGAACCTTTTCTACCTCTTTAATCCATCCTTCACACAGTTGCCAAAATAGATATTCTTTAAGCACAGATTTGATGTCATTCCCCTGAAGAAGCTTCAGGTGTCCCTAGGATAAAATATAAAAATTCCTGCTTCTGCCAACAATCGATCAACAAACATTTATTAAGCATTTACTATGATGTACCAGGCACTGTCCTAAACGATAATCGTAATACGAAGAATTATGGCAATAGTAGAAGAAAAATCATCTGCTAAAGTCACTAAATGTTATTTAAGGATAATTAATTCAGTGCAGCATTAAATGGGATTACTTTGTTATAATTTTAATAATGGAAACAAAATGACTAAGTAAAAACAGCCTAATCTAAAAACAAATTCTAGATTTTAAGTAAACTGAATTGTATACTGGACTGTTTAACAACCAAGACCTTAGGCACAGAAAACACATAGACTGGGCAACAATAATTATACGTTCTGTGGTCTTCACTATTCTCTCCTATGTGCCTGTGTCAGAAGTCATGGGACCCTAAGCAAATAAGCCTGAAAACTTAGTATAATAGATTTCCTTAGACCAAATCTATTGTGGCTTCCTACAATAGCACCTTTAAATAACAACATAAAAGCAAAAATATTCACTAACCCTGCATACCAACCCTCAGTCAAATCAAGGTAGTTTGCCACAAAGGAACATCAAGTAGCAAAAATCAACGTGTGGGGATCTACAAGTACAAGTACAAGTCCCTATTTCTACCCAGTGAATGTAGACTTTGGAAATGAGGTTACTAAGTAAAAGAGTGGGATGATGGAAAACCTGTATCATCTGCCCCATCAGAATCAGTCTGTACAATGGGACTCTATCCTGACCTCCAAAATTTTCATTAAATTCTTTAAAAACAGATCTGATTACAATAAATGTCACCTATTATGTCTTGCAATACAGCAGTCTCAATGGGGCCACATTACAACATTAGTGTATTATTTTTTCTATTACAAGGATGGCTTGTATAAGGGCACATTCTTCAGGTTTTAACACTGTTCAAAAGTTAAAACCAAAAAAAACCCACCTCATTGTTTTAATTATGAATAAAACTAGGGTACTGTAATCCCATTTCTGAGCCTTTGAATAAACTAAACTTAAACTTTGTATAAATCCCTAATGCCTGGAATGCTCTCCTTCACTTTCCACGGAACCCCTTGCTTCTTTCAAGGTTCATTTCAAAATTACAATGAGGCACCCTACAAAAATTTCCCTAATTCCACAGCTCTTTTCAATTGTTAGTACTGTGAGACTCAAGGAAATGTCTATTTGTATATATTTGTGTACAACTTGTTAATGTCTACCTCCCAGGAAAGTGTTCTTGAGGTCAAGCAGGGACTGTCTCTGTACTCCAAGCACTTACTACAATGCCTGGCATATAGTAGGCACGTAATAAATGCTTGCTGAGAGTTTATAAACCATTAAGTGCCACAGTCTAGTCTGAGACACTAAAGAATCTACCATCCAAGAATTTGTATTCAGGACAGACTGTGAATCCTTAAATTATATATTCAAAAATAACTTAATAGTCAGTTACACCACTTATGGTAGTCAAGTACTTTACAAATTGTCATCCTGTGGAGGTGAATTTGGTTTTAGAAAAAGGTCAAAAGTAATTTAGGGTCAAATTTGATGAATAATATGGGTAACTAAACTCAGTGACGTTTTCTAGTCCAAAAAAGTTTTCACACAACATAGATGTGGGACCCAGAGCAACATAAATAATGAAGAAAGCAATCACTGAACCACAATTTGTGGCTTTTAAATCAGATTTTTTCAAATACCTCAGAACTGACACAATTAACATAACTGCCCCTTTGAATAATTTCAATGTCAAAGAAAATAAGTAACACTCCAATCACATGTGATTTTCAGTCATAATAACTCATATTTACACAGCGCCTTTTACAGTTTACAAAGCACTTTCCTGAAAATAACCTAGGAGCATTATACACCATTTATGGGATAGGGAAACTGGTTCAAAGAAGAAAATCACCCAATTAACAAGTTCTAGAGCCAGAACTTACAGCAACAAGCTTCTAAAGAGACACAGTTATTGGTGTCCATTCCAGTGCTCTTTCCACTGTACTACGCCCTTGTTCTAGGTTTCAAAGATGCTGTTTCCCACTGCAGACTTTAATACTTGTCAGTTTTTTAAAAATACGTTTTATTGATACCCTTATCTTTGTTTCATAGTAACTTTTGACCGCCACCACCACCATCACCACCACCACTCCAACCCATCCCAACACTAAAAACTCTCCTTTGGGATAAACAGAGGAAATTAAGGACACTATATATGAAACAGAAATTTTGTCTGACAATGTATCATTCTATCCTAACAGAGCCCTACATCTTTACTGTGAGAAAGGAGATGTATTTTATTATCTCTTCTTCTCCAGAGCTTCACTGTTTTCTTTTCTTTTCCCATTACTCAGAAATTCAAACTTTTTGGTGATGTCTTTACACTGTTATAATCCTTGTAAATACCTTATCAGTTCTGCTTATTTTCCTTTGCAACAGGTAATAAAAATCTTTCCACAGTTCCCTAAATTCTCATAGTATTTTCTCAGTAATAAATTCATTCATATCCTAGGTTTTTCAGCAATTCCTCAACTGATAGGCACCATACTTAGTCAACAGTCCTTTCCTATCACAGAGCTACAACGATTATTTTGATATATGCTGAAGGCAGCAAGAATAAATTAGTTTGAATCCTGTTGTGGACATTAACAACTCAGTTATTAGTGCCAAGCACATAGACCCTGAGCAAGCCACCGAACCATTCTCTCTCTCGTTAGGTACAAAATGAGAATAGCACCTTGTGATAGTACTAGGGTTCCTTGTCTTTCTGGACTAAAAGTAAAGCTATCCCTGGGACCTGATTATTCCCTTGACTCCCTCCTTCTGATCATTTAAGGGCAATAAAAAAGCGTGAAGACCACTAAATACCTTGCCTTTCTGGGAGCCTTTGTCTATAGATATTAAGTGTCACTTTATCTTTGTTGCATATCCTTGCTGTGTTTGGGCAAAGTAAACTATTTAACTATTCATTGACTTACAACTGTCTTATCTGATCTAAGTGAAACCTGAACTAAAAGGGTGCTAACATTAGAACTGCCCCAACAGACCTACATCAATGAGCTGCCAACAGGATTAAATGAGATATGTAAAGCAATTTGCAAAACTTAAATCGCTATATAAATGTTAGCTATTAGTATTATTAGAATTTTGATTCCATGTTTTTACTCCCTTAGGTTTATATGCCTACTAATGGGATAGTTGAGTCTGAATAACGAAGTTTAATAAATTGTTACTGACCGATTGCCAAGTCAAAAAGCATGAACAGCTTAGTCACTCTTCTTGCATAATTCCAAAATGCAATCAAATATCCTGAGACCACTGCACTTCTATCAATGGCACATTATAGGACTGTCTTCCCATGACCCTTCAAGCTATTACTATTTACATCTTGGCCAATACTCATAATAAGATGAACCAACAGAATTATAATGCTTTATTTTTATCAATAAGATATCATCTCCATCAGATGCCACAATTCCTTACACATACATACTTTTGTCTGGCTTCCCTATAGACTCTTTGCAATTTAAAACTCAAACTGGGGGGCGGAGCCAAGATGGCGGAGTAGAAGGACGCACGTTTACGAGCTCCGAAACCAAAGCCCATAGAATTAATGTAAAAAGAGTCCCCCATAACTTCTGGGTCAATACAAGGTGTGCAGAAACGGAGTGGAAGAGATTTCCGTTCCAGGGAGCCCTGGAGACCCGTCCCCAGGGTCCGTCGCACCCCGGAAAGTGGACCCCACCCCCAGCGCTGCCCTGGCCGCGGCCCCAGAGAAGCTGATCCGAGCAGGCTTCAGGGACGGAAGCTCCGGCAGCCGGGAAAGTCCCTCCGCCCACAGAAGCTACAGGTCAGTGAGAGAGAAGGCCAGGCTGGAGGAGAGGGGGAGCAGGGTGTCTCCGTGACTCGGGCCCCCTCGGGAGGAAGCAGGGGCGGCAGAGACGGGGGCAGGAAGCGGCGGAGGCAGAGGTGTGGACAGCGGCTGAGGCGGCAGCGGACCGAGACTCAGGAATCCCCCAGCAGCAGGCAGGATCTTCATTACGGAAGATTCCTGCATAAAACCTGATGGAGCTGAGCCTGGGAGACGGCCCTGCCCCCACCCCGCTCTATTACTGAAGGCTTCTGCTTAAAGCCCCCGAGGGAACTGAGTCTGGGAGGCGGGCCCCCTACCCCGCCCCCAACCGCTCCATTCCTGAAAATCTCTACATAAAGCCCCTGAGGGATCTGAGCCTGGGAGGTGGCCCTGCCCCCACCCCAGCACCTGAACTAAAGCTCACTGACTGACAGCCGGCAGGAGGAAAGCCCATTAAATCTCAGAGGCCAAGCACTAGCTGGGCGGATCCAGGCGGGGGTGGAAAGGAATCTCAGAAGTCAAGTAACTGGCTGGGAAAATGCCTAGAAAAGGGAAGAAAAATAAGACTTTAGAGTTTTTTCAAACAAATGCAAATGATCCCGACCTTCGGATCTGATGACGAGGACGTATCCTTGCCATCAGGAAAAGACGTGGAGGGCGGGGCCTCAGTACCCCAGACACCCCAGGGGGGTGGCAGGTGGGCTCAGGCCCTGGAAGAGCTCAAAAAGGATTTTGAAAAGCAAGTTAGACAGGTGGAGGAAAAACTGGAAAGAGAAATGTCAGAGATGCAAGAAAAGTATGAAAAACGGGTCAATACCTTGGTAAAGGAGACCCAAAAAAATGCTGAGGAAATTAACACCTTGAAAAATAGGCTCACTCAATTGGCAAAGGAGGTTCAAAAAGCCAATGAGGAGGAGAATGCTTTCAAAAGCAGAATGAGCCAAATGGAAAAAGAGGCTCAAAAGCTCACTGAATTTAATAGTTCTCTCAAAATTAGAATGGAACAGATGGAGTCTAATGACTTTACGAGAAACCAAGAAATCACCAAACAAAACCAAAAGAACGAAAAAATGGAAGAAAATGTGAAATATCTCATGGGAAAAACAACTGACCTGGAAAATAGATCCAGGAGAGACAATTTAAAAATTATGGGACTACCTGAAAGTCATGATCAAAAAAAGAGCCTAGACATCATCTTCCATGAAATTATCAAGGAAAACTGCCCTGACATTCTAGAACCAGAGGGCAAAATAAGTATTGAAAGAATCCATCGATCACCACCTGAAAGAGATCCAAAAAGAGAAACTCCTAGGAACATTGTGGCCAAATTCCAGAACTCCCAGCTCAAGGAGAAAATCTTGCAAGCAGCTAGAAAGAAACAATTCCAGTACTGTGGAAATACAATCAGGATAACTCAAGATCTAGCAGCTTCTACATTAAGGGATCAAAGGCCGTGGAATATGATATTCCAGAAGTCAAAGGAACTAGGACTCAAACCAAGAATCACCTACCCAGCTAAAATGAGTATAATACTTCAAGGGAAAATATGGTCTTTCAATGAAACAGAGGACTTTCAATCATTCTTAATGAAAAGACCAGAGCTGAAAAGAAAATTTGACTTTCAAACACAAGAATGAGAAGAAGCATGAAAAAGGAAACAGCAATGAGAAGTCTTAAGGGACTTACCAGAAGTGAACTGTTTACATTCACACAGGGAAAGACAATATTTCTAACTCTTAAAACTTTTCAGTATCTGAGTAGTTGGTGGGACCACACATACACATGTACACGCATGCACACACATACACACATGCACACACATACAGAGATAGAGAGCACAGATTGAACTGAATAGGATGGGACCATACCTTAAAAGAAACTAAGGTAAATGGTGAGAGAGAAATGTAGGGGGAGGAAAGAGAGGGAAAGGGAAGGGGGTAACTATATGTCATTTAAGAGGCAGGTAGGAGTTTTTCTTAGTGGAGGGATAAAGAGGAGAGCTGAGAAAAAAAAAAAAGTTTACCCTCATCACATTTGACTAAACGAAGGAGTGAAATGCACACTCATTTTGGTATGAAAACCTATCTTACAGTATAAGAAAGTGGGGGAGAAGGAGATATTGCAAGGGGGGGGGATGATGGAGGGGAGGGCAAAGGGAGGAGGGAGCAATTTGAAGTCAACACTTGGGGAGGGACAGGATCAAGAGACAGAAGAGAAACAATGAGGGGCAGGTTAGGAGGGATGGTAATCCAGTTAGTCTTACACAACACGACTATCAGGGAGGTCATTTGCAAAACTACACAGATATGGCTTATATTGAATTGCCTGCCGTCCCAAAGGGAATGGGTGGGGAGGGAGGGATGGGGAGAATTTGGAACTCAAAGTTTTAGGAACAACTGTTTAGTATTGTTGTTGCAACTAGGAAAGAAGACATACAGTTAATGAAGAATAGAAAGTCATCTGGCCCTACAGGAGAAAAGAGAAGATGGAGACAAGAGAAGGGAGGGATGACAGAAGAGAGGGCAGATTGGAGATAGGGAAAATCAGACTGCTTGGGGTATTGGGGTGGGGGGAGGGGATAAAAGGGGAGAAAATTTGGAACCCAAAAATTTGTGAAAATGAATGTAAAAAATTAAATAAATAAATAAAATTTAAAAAAAAAGAAATAAAAGGTCATAACAGGAAAAAAAAAAACTCAAACTACATGACAATCTTCAAAGAAATCTAACATAATTTGTTCAATCTTCAAAGAAACCTAACATAATTTGTTCAAAACTTCTCTCTTAAACTATTCATCCTTTTCACAGTTAATTATTTAAACAAAACAAATTTCTTACCTTTCAATATCTTTCTAATACTTTGAGATGAAAAATACTTTTTGTATTAGGAACTCCAACCTAACCTTAAATTTTTTGTGCTAATAAAAAACTCATTTCTGACATTATCCCATCCACATAAGTTTCTTTTAACAAGGTGCAATAGAAACATGTACAGATGCACAATCAGAGCACCTGGGTTCAAATCCCAGATCTGCCACTACTAGTGAAACTCAGCAAAGGGGGCAGCCTTTCTCTGAGACTCAGTTTTGTCATCTGTAAAATGAGGAGAGATTAGAGTAAACGAAATCTACAAACCTTGCAGCTCTAATCTACAACGCTGCAATCCTCTGTGAATTTAATTTAGTACAATATTCTATGTTAATTCGTGCTTTAATTAAGGATAACTCAGTTTGTAGTCAATTAGGAGTTAGTTGGTCACAAGTGAAGAAGCCCTGATAAGCTTTTCATTCAATCAACAAGTATTTATGCTGAATATTTACCAAGCATAAAACTCCAGTAACAACTGAGAGAAGTGAAAGGCATGACTTTCCTGTAGTCAGTGGGAAGCAACCACCTGATCCTTAAATTTAATCCTTTGTCTGCCTTGGCATGGATAAAAGTTTGTTCTGCCAAGAACAGTTACTGTTTCAAAAGGAAAGAGAAGTATCATGATTTTCTCCTCAAGACTGGTAGAATGACCAAAGGAAAAAGGCAAAATTGACAGAATATCATAGCAAATTCCAACCAAAAATATTTCAAGTTTATGAAACTTTTCTGATAATATAAATTGTTGGAGCTATAACATTTTTAATTACTAGGTCATACACATTCAAGTTATTTATGAGGCTAAACAATGAGTTAGAAAATTAAGCAAAAGAAGATGAAAATATATAAAGATGTAAACAATTTTCAGAGCAATATTAAAGACTAAGAATGATGCAACTTATTACAAATAGACACTTTATTAACTTCTCTTAAGTTCCAAACTAGTATCTGGAAACTGGGAGTCATAAAGATGAATTAAAGTAGGAACTGGGATGTGGACAGATATGGGTAGGGGATAGAGGCACAGGCAGCCCATAAAATACCTGTAAAGAAGGACTCTCAACAAATTCTGGAGCAGTAGAAGCCGCAGAACAACGGAGTGGAGGATTTCTAGCCCACAGTGACCCCAAAGATGGATGGGAAAGGTCTGTTGCAGACCCCAGCCCAACCTTGACTGAGCAGCACCAAGAGGAACAGAATTGAGCAGGCTTCAGGGACAGAATCTCCAGCAGCAGTGCAGATCCCTCAGCCCACAGGTGCTAAAGGTCAGTGAGAGGGCTTTTTCAGTTGGCCAAGAAGGGAGCAGGGTGTCCCCATAACTCAGGTCTCCTCAGGTGGCAGCAGTGGAAACAGCAGCAGACCTACTTCCAAGGCAGGCAGCAGCCCAAATCCATACTTGAAGGCCTCACTATAAAGCCCCTGAGGAAACTGAGCCCTGTGTGGCAGCCCTGCCTCCACCTGAGCAGCTGATCTTAATCTCACATTGAATAAAGGCCCTGCCCCTGCCTAAAGCCCCTGGGGGATTGGAACAGCTCATTTGAATCTCAGCCCCCAATACTGGCTTGGCGGAACTGGAGGTGAGGTGGTTGTGGAAAGGAAACTCAGAAGTAAAGTAACTGGCTGGGAAAACGCCCCAAAAATGGAAAAAGAATAAGACCACAGAAGGTTACTTTCTTGGGGAACAGGTATCTCCTCCCATCCTTCCAGATAAGGAAGAACAAGGTATACTGTCAGAGGAAGTCAGGGTGCCTGCTTCCAGGGCCTCCAAAGGGATCTTAAGCTGGGCTCAGTCAACAGTAGAGCTTGAAAAACAAGTTAGCAGCTTACTAAAGGAGAACCAAAAAAAAAAAATGCTGAGGAAAATAACACCTTTAAAAAGACGCTAACTCAATTGGAAAAAGAGGTCCAAAAAGCCAAAGAGGAGAAGAAAGTTTTAAAAAGCAGAATTAGCCAAATGGAGGAGAAGGTTCAAAAGCTCACTGAACAAAGTATTCATTGAAAGACAGAATTGAGTTCAGGGAAATGAATGACTATGAGATAAACCAAGCAGTTAAAAAACAAAACCAAAAGTTTGAAAAAATAGAAGATAATGTGAAACATCTCACTGGAAAAACAACTGACCTGGAAAATAAATCCAGGAGAAACAATTTAAAAATTATGGGACTACCTGAAAGCCATGATCAAAAATAAACATATCTTGCAAGAAATTATCAAGGAAAATTGTCCTGATATTCTAGAACCTGAGGGCAAAATAAATATTGAAAGAATCAACCAATCACTTCCTGAAAGACACCCAAAGAGAGAAACTCCTAGGAATATTGTGGCCAAATTTCAGAGTTCCCCAGGCAAGGTGAAAATATTGCAAGCAGCTAGAAAGAAACAATTTGAGTACTGTGGAAATATAATCAGGATAACACAAGATTCAGCAGCCTCTGCATTCAGGGATTGAAGAGCTTGGAACAGGATATTCCAGAAGTCAAAGGAACTAGGACTAAAACTGAGAATCACCTATCCAGCAAAGCTGAGTATACTACTTCAAGAAAATAAATGGTCATTCAGTGACATAGAGGACTATGAAGCATTCATATTGAGGAAAAGACCAGAACTGTACAAAAAATTTGACTTTCCAACACAAGAATCAAGAAAAGCATGAAAAGGTAAACAGGAAAGAGAAATCATAAAAAACTTTCTCAAGCTGAACTGTTTACATTCCTATATGGAGAGAAAATATTTATAACTCTTGAATCTTTTCTCAGTATATCCCAGTGGAGGGATTGTATATACACACACACACATACACATATACAGACAGAGAGTACAGGTTGTGTTGAATCAGAAGTGATGATATCCACACAAAAAATGAAAGAAAAAATAATAAAATAAAAATTAAGGGGTGAGGGAGGAAAATACTGGGAGGTGAAAGAGAGATGGAAGGGGGCAGGCTATAACTCATAATAGGCAAGAAAAATCTTGTTCAATGGAGGAGCAAAGGAAGAACAGGAGAGGGGAAAAGTGAAGCTACACTCTCCACTTATGGCTAAAGGAGGGAATAACATGCTCACTAAATTTGATATGAAAATCTACCTTACACCACAGGAAAGTAGGGGAGGAGGCAACAAGTGGAGTGAGGAGAATTGTAATAGGGAGGGCAAATGGGAGGAGTAACTAGAAATAAACACTTTTGGGAAGGGACAAGATCAAATGAGGGAATAAAAAAAATAAGGGGGGGAGACTTGGATAGAGGACAATATAGTCAGTATTACACAACATGATTATTATGGAAGTCTTTTGCAAAACAACGCATATTTAATCTGTATTGAATTGCTTGCCTTCTCTTGATGGGTAGGGAGGGAGGCAGGGAGAGAAGTTGGAATTCAAAGTATTAGTAACAAATGTTGAGAATTTTTATTGCATATAAACGGGAAATAAGAAATACAGGGAATGGGGTATAGAAATTTATCTTACAAGAGAGACGGGTGTAAGGTAAGGGGTGTAATAGAAGGGAGGGTACATTGAGGGAAGGAGTAATCAGAATGCAAGGTATTAGGAAGCAGGGGAAGGGGAGTGATGGGGAGAAAAATTGGACATGTTACAAAGTGATGTAAAAGTAATTAGTAGTGAAGCAACTGAGTTAATTACTAAGAATAAATCAGAGACATCTTTAGTTCGGGGAAAAGAATTTTAGTCTAAGTTTCCTAGAGGAAAGTAACCTTGGGTAAAATTTGGCATTGATGGAAAAGTTAAGGTTTTAATGGTAAATTTGATTTTATGATTGCTATCTAATCAGGAACTAGAACAAGTATAGAAAAGCATGTAAGTCACTTAAGACTTGCCTCAAAAGATGTTCTTTAGCCAAAGTGACATTATGGTCATATTTAAAAGCTGGTTATATTTTAAGATGCTATGGGACTACTAAGTGACTGTTCCTCTGAGTCTAACTCCTGGTATGGATAGCAAGAAAGGCGGTCTGAGCCTCCAATACATGATTCCAGTAAGCGTGTGAGATGCTGGTATGAGCTGCAAAAGGTGATCCCATGGGAAGGGTGGGAGAGCGGCTGTTCAGCCTGGGCTGAGGTAGGATTCTCCTGACGCAATTTCCCCACTGACACCTGACAGACTTTAAGCCTGACTGAATACAAGCTGACAATCTACTCCTACCTGGAACTGACATGAAGTTGGGGAGATATTGGTTCCCTGCAATGTCCCTACTCTTAGGGGCAATTTTCTTTTTTCTTTTCTTTATTTAAGTTTTCAACATTCATTTCCACAAAATTTTGGATTCCAAATTTTCTCCCCATTTTTCCCCTCCCACACCCCTAAACACTGAGCATTCTAATTACCCCTATCACCCATCTGTCCTCCCTTCTAACATCCCTCCCTTCCCTTATCCCCATCTTTTCTCTTTTGTCCTGTAGGGCAAGATAAATTTCTATACCCCATTACCTGTATTTCTTATTTCCTAGCTGCAAGAACAATACTCAACAGTTGTTCCTCAAACATCCCTCCCTCCCCACCCATTTCCTTTGGAAGGCATGCAATTCAATATAGGCCATATCTGTGTAGTTTTGCAAATGACTTCAATAATAGTCATGTTTGTGTAAGACTAGCTATATTTCCCTCCATCCTATCCTGCCCCCCATTGCTTCTATTCTCTCTTTTGATCCTATCCCTCCCCAAGAGTGCTCCCTCCTCCCACTGCCCTCCCTTCCATTGTCCCCCCCACCCTACTTATCCCTTTCTCCCCCACTAGCCTGTATTGTAATAAGATTTTCATACCAAAATGAATGTGCATTTTATTCCTTCCTTTAGTCAGATGTGATGAGAGTAAGCTTCATGTTTTTTCTCTCACCTCTCCCCTTTTTCCCTCCACTGAAGTCTTTTACTTGGCTCTTTTATGAGAGATAATTTGCCCCATTCCATTTCTCCCTTTTTCCTCCCAATACATTTCTCCCTCACTGCTTAATTTCATTATTTAAAGATATGATCCCATCCGATTCAATTCACCCTGTGCTGTGTGTGTGTGTAATCCCACCAACTACCCAGATACTGGAAAAAGTTTCAAGAGTTACAAATATTGTCTTTCTCCGTAGGAATGTTAAGTAGTTCAACTTTAGGAAGTCCCTTATGACTTCTCTTTGCAGTTTACCTTTTCATGCTTCTCTTGATTCTTGAGTTTGAAAGTCAAATTTTCTTTTCAGCTCTGGTCTTTTCATCAAGAATGCTTGAAAGTCCTCTATTTCACTGAAAGACCATTTTTTCCCCTTAAGTATTATACTCAGTTTTGCTGGGTAGGTGATTCTTGGTTTGAGTCCTAGTTCCTTTGACTTCTGGAATATCATATTTCACACCCTTCAATCCCTTAATGTACAAGCTGCTAGACCTTGTGTTATCCTGATTGTATTTCCACAATACCGGAACTGTTTCTTTCTAGCTGCTTGCTTCCCTTGACCAGGGAACTCTGGAATTTGGTCACAATTTTCCTAGGAGTTTCTCTTTTTGGATCTCTTTCAGAAGGGGGTCAGTGGATTCTTTCAATATTGATTTTTGTCCCTTGGTTCTAGAATGTCAGGACAGTTTTCCTTGATAATTTCATGAAAGCTGATGTCTAGGCTCTTTTTCTGATCAAGGCTTTCAGGTAGTCCCATAATTTTTAAATTGTCTCTCCTGGATCTATTTTCCAGATCAGTTGTTTTTCCAATGAGATATTTCACATTCTCTTCCATTTTTTCATTCTTTTGGTTTTGTTTTGTGATTTCTTGATTTCTCAGAAAGTCATTAGCTTCCATCTGTTCCATTCTAATTTTGAAAGAACTATTTTCTTCATTGAGCTTTTGAACCGCCTTTTCCATTTGGCTAATTCTGCTTCCGAAAGCATTCTTCTCCTCATTGGCTTTTTGAACCTCTTTTGCCAATTGAGTTAGCCTATTTTTAAAGGTGTTATTTTCTTCAGCATTTTTTTGGGTCTCCTTTAGCAAGATGTTGACCTGCTTTTCTTGCCTCTCATTTCTCTTCCCAATTTTTCCTTCATCTCTCTCACTTGCTTTTCAAAATCCTTTTTGAGCTCTTCCATGGCCTGAGCCCACTGAATATTCATTTTGGATGTTTGGGATACAGAAGCCTTGACTTCTATGTCTTTCCCTGATGGGAAGCATTGTTCTTCCTCATCAGAAAGGATGGGAGAAGATATCTGTTCACCAAGAAAGTAACCTTCTATAGTCTTATTTTTTTCCCCTTTTTTTGGGCATTTTTCCCAACCAGTTGCTTGACTTTCGGGTCCTTTGTCAAGAATAGGGTATACTCTGGGAATCTGTAAGATCTCAGTTCCTCCAAGGTGGCACAATCAAGCGTGTACTGTTCTGGGCGCAGAGAGGAATTTTTGTGCCTGGAATCTTAGCAAGGTTTCCTCTCCACAGTCACCTGGCCTCCAGTTCCGCCAAGTCAGCACCGGGGGCTGATTTTTCAGATAAGCTGGATGGGCAGGGCCACCATTCAGTGTGAGACAAAGAACAGCTCCCCCAAGGCCTCCATACAGGGTGGAGGCAAGAATCAGCCACTCAATGCCCCCAAGGTTTTTACGATCCAACAATGAATCTACCTGCTGCACCTGTGATGTGACATGAGGGGCTACCTGCTGCTGGAGCTATGGGAAGGCCCTTCTCCCTTCCTGGCCAGCTGAAAAAAACCCTGTCACTGACCTTTGGCGCGCCTGCAAGTTAAGGGATCTGGGAACCGCTGCTACTGGGACTGGGGATTCCTCAACTGGAGATTCCACCCCCAAGGGCTGTTCCCGAGCTGCGTGGCCAAGGCTGGGCTGGGCTCCCCTATGCAACAGACATTTCCCATGGGCTTTTCAGGTCACCCTGGGCTGGAAATCTCCCCTACTCTGTTGTTCTCCACTTCTGCTACTCCAGAATTTGTTGAGAGTCCCTTTCTACAAGTTTTTTACGGGCTGTGTGGGGACAGTCTGCATATGTGTGTCTTTCTACTCCACCATCTTGGCTCCGCCCCTGGCAATTTTCTATAGTCAAAAGGTTTGTAAGCTTAATACCAGATCTATTAAATTATAGACTGTTGGTAGGGGAACATCTGAGGTTAAGTCTAAAATTAAGCTATTAGGCTTAGGACTTTAGCCCAACAACAATAAGTTAGGGTCCTTTAACTCTTAGTAATACTATGGAGACAATTAGGTCAAGGGCTTGTGAAATTAGCATACATAAATATTATTAGTGTCTCAGCTGGTTAATGTTTAAAAAAAAATTTCTTCTGTGGTCTATATTGTAAATGCTCTAAAAAGAAGTATCACATAACCAAAAGTTGGAACTGTTTTATGTGATATGAACTGTGTTAAAAATGAAAAATAAAATAAAATTAGAATTGAATCTGTTACACACACACACACACACACACACACACACAGATGGCAATGAACTGCCACAGATAAGTCAGCCTTACTCAGAGGACGGGAAGCTGTAGCCTTGAGGCCACATATGACCCTCTAAGTCCTCAAGTGCAGCCCTTTGACTAAATTCAAACTTCACAGAACAAATCTCCTTAATAAAAGGATTTGTTCTGTAAAACTTGGACTCAGTCAAAAGGCCACATGTGACTTCCCACCCCTGGTTAGATGAAGCAGCAAGGTACCCTAAAAGAGAGAAAAAAGGAAGAATGTGCCAGACAAGGCAAACCACCACTACCACCTCAACCACCAACTCCTCTCAAACCTTTATTGAGACAACCCATGATACTGAACCCAAGAGGTTCAGGAATAATATTAGTAATATTCATATTAATAATATTTAATTTAAGAACAATATTTAGATAATGATAATAATGATATTAAAGAAGAGATATTCACATCCGTTTTGACACTGAAGCCCAAGGACCATGGGTCTTTTCCAACTGACTTGCTATTGAAAACGCTGATGTGTGCTGTCTTTCCCATTAGAATGTAACTCTTTAAGAGGGACTATCTTACTTTTCTGTGTGAATCCCCAACACTTACCTTAATGCTTTACACACAGCAAATGCTTTATTCATTCATGACCAAAATACATGGCAGTACAAATGCTAAATAGTTATTCTTGTGGCCCCATTCATAAATGATCACTATAAAAATTTTAATATAAGCTGTCAATAAAACAAAGGAAAAAACAGAGGTCACTAACTCAATTCAACAAACATTTATTAAGCACATACTATGTGTCAATCACTGTGCTAAAAATGTTTTTAATGCAGTTTGTATGCATGCCCCCTTGGTACTTGGCTTCTTAAGTATAAAATGAGTTCCCAGGGAGGATAACCAGAAATATGTTGGGAAATATGATTCAGGATTAAGGAAATACTTCAAAGGCATGTAACAACACTCAGGAGTCTTATACTTTCTTTAGTAAGAAGAGAGTTGGAAAGCTAAATATAGCAAGCCCTGAACATCCAAAAAAAATGAATTTGTCTGGGTTAGCAATAGAAAATGAGTAGTGACTGATGTGAGAGTCTAGCAATCTATGTGTAGTAAAGCTGACAAATTAAAGCAATGATGAAAATTCATCAATGAAGTAGAAGGGAAGATTAAAGAGAAGGCATTTCATGCAATTACAGCTCCAAACTAACCTAGTCAAATAACATGGCACTTCAGTGAATTATGATCTCACTAATGCTAGTACTCCCTACAGTGAGGCAGATCATCATCCATCTGTGACTTCTCATCTTGTGTGACTTGTCCATGCCTTCTCATAAATCCTCCAGAGATGCTCAAATCAATGTACCTGAGTCCTTCCTCTATTTTTCTTAACCATGTATGAATACCAATGAAATGTATCAGTTATACTTCACTCTCACCACAAGATATCCACCTTTTCTTATCATACAGATCTGATGTTGGATCTGTTAAAAAAAAAAATAGGAAGAGACATTTCTTCAAAGTTATCATTCTCTCTCTACTTTTTATAACCAAACTTCAATTTCCTAACGTCCCAGTCACTTTCCTAAGCTACACAATCTGGCTTCTGACCAAATCACACGAATGAAATAGCATAAGGTTACCAATGATCTCTGAAACTGCTAAGTCCATTGGCCTTCTCTTAGTTCTCATTCTACTTGACCTCTCTGCCCCTTTTTGACACTAATAACTATTCTCCTGGATATTCTCTGCTCTCTTAGCTTCTGTGATTCTGCTATTGCCCCTCCAACCTAGATGACTGCTCCTTTTCAAATGCCTTTACTGGATCATCACGCAAATCATTGCTCCCCAAAGTGTCTTTTTTGCCCCAGTTCATCAGTTCCCATGAGTTCAACTATTACTGCTCTCTGATGACTCCCAAACCTAGCAAGAATCACTCTTCTGAACTCAAATCCTAAATCACTAAGTGATTTCAGTACATACCCACCTGTTCCATGGACACGTAAATTTCAACATGACCAAAAACAGTCTTTTCTTCATCTTAAACCCATTTCTCATCCAGCCTTCCCTATTTCTGGTGAAGGCACCACCAGCCTTTTAGTCACCCAGGTTTTCAACCTTGTTTGTTTCTCTTAATTTTTTCCTGACCTTAATCCTCCACATACAGCCCATTTGACAGTCAATCAAGAAACACTTGTTAAGCATCTAATATGTGCCAGGCACTGTGCTAAGTAAGCACTGGGGCAAATAAGATAAGAGGCAAAAGATAGTCCCTGCCCTTACAATCTAATGGAGGAAGATAACATGCAAAAAAATATATACAAAGTAAGCTATATGTAGAATAAATAGTAAATAATTAAAAGAGAAAAAGCACTAGAATTAATAGGGATTAAGGAAGGCTTCCAGTAGAAGATGGGATTTTGGCTGGTACTTAAAGGAAACCAGGGAGGTCAGTAGTTGGAGAGGAGGAGGGAAGCATTTCAGGTCTGGGGTACAGACAGAAAAAATGCCCACGGCTGAGAGATGGAATGTCTTGTTCATGGAATAGCCAGGGGCCAGAGTCACTGGATCAAAGAGTGCTTGCTGAGGAGTAAGAAGACTGGAAGGGTAGGTGGGGGCAAAGTTATGCTGGGTTTTGAATGACAAACAGAGATGACATTGCATTGATTTCATCAAGCCCTGAAATACTTTTTTAAAAATCACTAAAAAGATTATGGCTTAAAACTAACCTCACTGGAAAAACCAATTAGATAAAAAATGCCTAAAATTTCATAACACATTTATGTATCTCATGTCTCCAAAATGAAGTGTAATACAAATGTACTGCCATGGATGTTCTAGCTGTAAGCTCTAGAATGAAAAAAGCTGAGGGTTGTAACATCAAAACATTCAGCACACATACATGAGTTACTCAAATATTTGTGAAAAGAGTAAATTAATCTCTACTGAGCTGACTGTATAACAAGTAATTTAACCTCAGATCCAGTTTCTGTCCCTATGCATACCCTAGAGTGTTATAATAAAAATCACAGGTAGAAACAACTTGATTTGGGTTTATCAAAATGAATTTATCAAATTCATTACCCAAAATTTATTTTATTAAAAGAAAGCAAAACTGTGATTAGTGCTATAAGTATTATTAAGGGCATGTTGTATAGCACATAAGTTAACTGAAAGCAATGAGCATCAACACTGCAGTCATTTATTATCTGCAAAATGGCAGGTTGTATTTCCTGTCAGAAATATGGATACACTGGATTCTCACCTGATGACAAGCAGCTACTAGAAACCTATTTCCTTGAAATGCTGGAGGCCGGAGAGCCTGTTTCTTCCCTATTTACTTCTTCTAGGACCTAGAATGGGCTGTGTCTCAGCAAACACATACCTGGCAAGACTTCAATACTTTCACTCTGCTCCTTTCCTTTCTCTACATATAAAGGAATTTTATTCCCTAAACCCCTAATATTAACTCAAGTCATTCTATTCCTTTCTCTTTTCTCCAAGGTTCTTAGATGTATATTTCACATTTTTGACACATCTAACAAATTATCTTTGTTCATTGCTATGCTGCCTAGATTATTTATAACACTAGAAATATAATCTCTGTCCAAGTTTGGGGTCTTAATGTGAGGTCATGGGAAGAGAATTCTGGGAGTCAAAAGTCCTGAGCTCTCCTCCCAACTCTACTACTTTCCAGCAATGGGCCTTTCAGCTTCAGTCTCTTCATTTATTCAACAACATATAGCAGAAAGTTCATAAAGTGAGTCCAAGGACTTGGAATAAAAAACTCAGCTCATGTATTTACTAGAGGCAAAGTTACACAATTATAGGTCCTTAAATTACTGAAATACTTTTAAACTCTCAATTACTCAGATTGAGTTGGAAGGGACCTCAAACTAACTAGTTCAATTCCTATCCGAATAAGCATCTTTTCATTCATTCTACAAAAACAAGTCATCACTTTAAGACCTCAAGTAAAAGGAAGCCTACATATCCTTGGGTAGCCCACCATTTTAAGATTAACAAGCAAAGCTAACAGTTATAGTTGTTAGAAAATTTATTTTTGCATTTATCCAAAAATCTGCCTGTCTACTACATCTTCTCTTTTTTGACAACCCAGAATGCAAGGGATGTTGGAGAGCATAGGTAGTAAGGAAGTGGAAAGTACCCAGGACAGAGAAATACATGATGTTCATGTAATCAAAACCAAAATTCTGAGCTTGCTATACAAGAGTTTGGGAGTTTACTGCTCTGTTCTCCTGCCAACCAGTCAGAGAGGGATCTGAATTCATATGCTGTCTTTAAACATTAGTCATTTACAGTGCAGCCTTAGGTAATCCCTAGGCCTCAGTTTCCTCATTGTTAGATTGGATATTCTCTAAAGTCCTTTCCAAAGGAGAAACAAGTTGTATACAGTAGAGACTTTAAATCTCATGTGTGAACCTCTTTTTCTATTCTATTTTGTTAAATGGAAATGTCCTTTTTTGTTTTGGGGTTGTTGCTCTTGTTTATGATGCTTGTTAAGACAGGCAAATTTTTTAATACTTTAAACAACTTAAAATCCTTTCCAGTTCTAAGTACTGTGGATCTCTATAAACTGCTGAGGTTACTTACTTCACAAGAATGCAATGAGGATTTAAGGTAAATATGGAGCACTCTCCATATAGCATTAACCTCTCCTTACTTCATTTCACTTTTTCATGTCTGTCTTGTCCCCCCAATTATATTTTTAAACTACTTAATATGTATTGATCTTACTTTTAACTGTATCAGCTTCATTTCTGAATGTCCCCTCCCCAGCAAGCTATCCTTTGTAACAAAAGAATAAAAAAGACAAAAAGAAAAGTTTGGCAAAACTAACCAATACATGAAGTGAATATGAAAGCAGATGGGATGCTCCATACCCACAGTCCTTCAACTCTGCAAAGAAGGGCAGGAAGTATATTTTCTCACCTATTCTCTGGAACCATGCTTCATCATTATAACAAATTTAGGTTACAAAAAAAAATTTTAATTACAAAGCATAATTACATTAAAATTAGATCCAGTCTCAATTATTTTGTTCTTTCCATTTACATTGTTGTAGTCACTGTATTGTTTTCCTTGGTTCAGCTTACTGCAGCCTAGATCAGTTCATTTAAACCTTCATATTTACATTCTCCCCTCTTCAGAGGTGTTCAGGTAGAGCTTGGATGACCAATTGTCAGTTATGTAACAGTGGGGATTCCTTTCATGTATGGGTTGAACTATATGCCACTGAGATCTCGTCCAACTCTGGTTCTGCATTTCTGCGATTTATCATTTTACAGTACCATGACACTCCACTATGTTCATGTACTACAATTTATTCAGCCACTCTGAGGAGCATTTACTTTATTTGTCGTTCTTTGCTAAAACAAAAATCATTTATTTTGGTCAATATGGGATCTTTCTCTTCATCTTTGACCAGTCTTTGGGACATATGTCTAGTAGTGGGATCTTTGTATCAAGTATTTCAGTCACCTTTTAGAATGTATTTCAAACTGCTTTCCAGAATTAGTTAGACTAATTCACAGTTCTGCCAATAGTGTAGAAGTATACCTGTCTTTCTTTAGTCCTGCCTCTTCCATCACTGACCGATGAAGTGAAATCTCCAACTCTATTGCCCCAGGACACCTACAACAATACTTGGCAAATAGTAAGCCCTGAAAAAACATGTGCCTGAAGACAGTAGGAGAAAAAGTCTGGCAGCAGGAAGACAAGTTAGAAAACTACTAAAATAATCTAGCAACGAATTAGCCAGGCTTTAGAAGAGGGTGGTGATAGTGAAGAAAATATGAAGGAGAAAGATCAAAATGTTAGAGGTGACAAAATGTACAGGTTAGACTTGGGAAAAGTGAGCAAAGTCAAAGATCCCTTAGAAAAAAGTAGTTCAACTACTGTAGGGATTCTGTTACATTGATTTCCAAGGAAAAGAACTGAACGGCTTTGTCCAATCCCTTTGTTTTAAAAGACAGCGAAACTGCAGTCCAGAGAAGTGAAATGATTTGCCTATGGTTCACAATCCAAGTTGACAAAGTTTGAGCCAAAGGTTGGGTCTTGTGACTCCTGAATCTGTGCTCTTTCCATTATGCCATGCTGTCATGAATTTAAGATGACCTTGACAGTTTACTCAAATGAGGACATTCTAATGAGTAGGAGATGAAAAGAGTACAGGTTCTTCACAAGATGCAGTTGAAGCCAGGAAAGTCTTAGATTTCATTTCCTGACATGTAAAACAAGGAGATATGACTAAATTATTTCCATAGTAGTTTCTAGCTCTAAAACACTAAAGCTCTACAAATGAGTTCTAAGATGGAAAATACAAAGAGTGCCAAGTACTAAGCTTTGGGTAATATATATAGACTGAAGACAGAAGTATGTAGTAAGAAAGGTACAAGAACCAAAGAGAAAGGTATCATGGAAGGCAAGTCACATTGCTTGACTTCTAATTAGCTATTCTGAGATGTTCTAAATTTACCATTTTTAAGGATTTGGGGGATGGAGGTGCCAGAGAAGGAATAAGGGTAGATAGAGGAGAAACCCAAGTGTTTTAGGATTACATACTCCTGCGTCTAATAAATCCATCCTATTAAAATTTTGCCGTTCCCAGCTTCTGGGATAAGAACTCACTGTTTGACAAAAATTGCTGGGAAAACTGGTTAACTGTGTGGCGGAAATTAGGCATAGACCCATGCCTGACACCGTACACAAGAATAAAGTCCAAATGGGTACATGATTTAGGTATAAAGATTGATACCATGAATAAACCAGAGAGGCAAGGAATAGTGTATTTATCAGATTTATGGAGAGGAGAAGAATTTTTTTTCTAAAGAAACGATAGAAAGCATTATGAAATGCAAGATGGATAATTTTGATTACTTTAAACTGAAAAGTTTTTGCACAACCAAACCCAATGCAACCAAAATTCGGAGGGATGTAGTAAACTGGGAAAAAATTTTTATGGCTAAGCTCGGGGATAAAGGCCTCATTTCTAGAATATATAGAGAACTGACTCAAATGTATAACCATACAAGTCATTCCCCAATTGATAAACGGTCAAAGGATATGAACAGGCAATTTTCAGGGGAAGAAATCAAAGATATCTATAATCATATGAAAAAGTGCTCTAAATCACTATTGATTAGAGAGATGCAAATCAAAACAATTCTGAGGTACCACATCACACCTATAATATTGGCAAACATGACAGAACAAGAAATTGATAAATGCTGGAGAGGATGTGGGAGAGTTGGAACACTAATTCATTGTTGGTGGAGCTGTGAGATCATCCAACCCTTCTGGAGAACGGTTTGGAACTATGCCCAAAGGGCTACAAAAATGTGCATACCCTTTGACCCCAGAAATAACGCTACTAGGACTGTATCCCCAAGAGATTATAAAAACGGGAAAGGATCCCACGTGTTCAAAAATATTTATAGCAGCACTCTTTGTGGTAGCCAAAAACTGGAAGTCAAGGGGATGCCCATCAATTGGGGAATAGCTGAATAAATTATGGTATATGAATGTAATGGAGTACTATTGTGCCATAAGAAATGATGAACAAGAAGACTTCAGGGAGGCCTGGAAGGACTTATATGACCTGATGCTGAGCGAAAGGAGTAGAACCAGGAGAACTTTGTGCACAGCAACGACCACAGTGTGTGAGAGTTTTTTCTGGTAGACTTGGAACTTTGTAATAACACAAGAACTTACTGAGAAAAAAAAAATCCTAATGTCGGTCTTCTAAGGCAAAATGCCTTCCACACTCAGAGAAAGAAATATGGAAGTCATTCACAGAATGTAGCAGATCATGTTTGTGTGTGGGTGGGTTTCAGTGTATTATGTTTTGATTTGTTATATGATTTCTTCCCTTTATTTTAGTTCGACTACATGGCATGACTATAGTGAAAATGTGCTCAATAGGAAAGTATATGTAGAACCTATACAAAACTTGTATGCTGTCATGGGGAGGGAGGGGGGTATTGGGGGAAGGGTGGGAGGATAAAATCTTAACTTTAAGGAAATGATTGTAAAACATTTAAAAAAAAAATTTTGCCGTACAAATAATGACCATTCACAGCTGACAGATTACTTGTTCATATTTTATCAATGTTCTTCCCTATAAACTAAGTTCAAAGTACCTAAATGAGGTACATGAATCTGCCTATCCTCTTGATGGGTTTTGTGTAATCTTTCCAAAAAGTGTCTGAGGAATAGAACAAAAAGCTTCTTCCTTTCATCAAAATTCATAAATGTAATATGAACTGAAATGAATGACCCTTAATATTTCTTTCATATAAAAACATATCTAAAACCCTACCCCTTCTTCAAGGCACCAATCAAGTCTCACCTTCTTAATGACCCTTCCTTGACCACTTATATGGATCTCACTTGAATTCTATAACATTTATTATCTATACTGTTTACTGTTACCTAATCATAAATTACTTTACATTTGTAAACTTTTTATATGTTTGTTTTATTGACATCATAATTAAATGTTATGTGCTAAGACATGGGGATAGCTTATACTTCAGCAAGGGTAGCAGGGTGGCTGTTTTAGAAAAAAAGAAGGGTGCACATACAAGAGATGTTAAGAAGATAAAATTGAAAGACTTTGGCAAGAGATTATATATTGGGGAAGTGGGATGTAAGAGAGTAAGGAGTTAAGGATGATGCCTAGTGTGGGAGACTCAGTGACTGAGAGGATGGTAGAATCTTGAGTAATAGTTAAGAAGAGAGGGAAGGGCCTAGAGGGAAGAGATAATGAGTTCAGTTTTAGGTTATGTTCCCTGCACTACATAGATCACGCAGGTGAAAATGTCCAAAAGGCAGGAGATACCATATAATTTACATATTTTCTGTAGCTCTCTTATCAACTAGTTATGGGTTAAATGCTCCACAATTACTAAAAAAAAATAAAGTACTTAAGCACTTAGTGTATAGGAGTATTGTGCTAAGTGGGTACTAAAGGAAACACAATTTTAGATAAGACAAGGTACCTTGAAGGGCTTACAGGTCAATAGAAAAGGCTCTATATGGGTGCCAACTTCCAGTCAGCTCATTTTCCAATGTTCTGACTGGAGTATCAAATTTAAACAAAAAAACTGTTTTCACCTTACTTTGCAAGAACTCAACTCTAGAGGCTTCTGGTGTCCAACATGTTTAAGTGCCTACAATGAGGAAAGGCTTGACCACTGGACTTCTGTTTTGATTAACCTTTACATATATCTAATTAACCATTATCAAAGAGATTCATAAGGACAGTTATATAAGTACTCCACCTATTAAATAGGCAATTTTCACACACTGTAATACAAAAGGTTCATTTGTCTTAGTAGGTTACAGAAAGATAATTAAGACAATTTAGAACACAGTAGACCTATAAAGCTTTACAAAGGCAGCCTGGCATGGCAGAGAGAGCAGACCAAGACAACATGAGTTAAGGTCCTGCTTCTAATTCTAACCTCTCAGTGCTCTAGGAAACCCTCTAAGATTCTCAGTTGCAGAGAAGGTGAAGACCTTCATTGGTAGAGGTAGTTTCCTTATTCAAAAGTTATTTCTACGAATGAAATCACAGGATCTGCCCCATTCCTATAAAACTGTTTTGACCATTTCATCTCCTCCACCAAAATAACATTTTAAAATCCTTATCAAGTTTATAAATATTTTGAGGATTAAAGTCATTTGCTTCGTGTTTCTCTTTATTTTAAATCCCAATTTTATCAACCTACAAATCTCTTATGTATTTCCATTCAACAGATGATGAAGCAATGATTTCTTATTCAAATATATTCACCAGAATCCAATTTAATTTCAAAATGCTTTGGGTAATATCTAATGAAAGGACTGTCATTTTGTGTGATTTTAACAAAAATGATGACATGCCAGAGTTAAGTTAAACTATCTTCCAATCAAATATCTAAAATTTTCATCAAGGTTTATCTCATTCTGTTATCTACTCTTTAAACATTAACGCATTTATTCTTATTATTTAAGCACTACTCTCTCAGAGAATATTAACACAAAGTCACATTATATTTTTATTTGAGAAATTTTTTTAATTGGCAAATTTCTAGGTGAGGAAAAGAATCAACTAAACTGCATGCTTTACTTACGGTGCCTAACAAAATAGTTGTCAGGTTTTTGCCCTCTCAAATATGCTCCTTTTATGTAAAAATTTCCCACCACACTAAGTCTTTTGGGCAATTCTGAATTATTTCCTATGGGAAACTACCATTAATAGTATAGAACTGAACAGCTATTATTATGGTCTCTAGTTTTAGCCATACTTCTTCCAATTGAATAAAACTTAATTTCTTCATACTCCAGATTTCAGTAGTGGCAGTTCTCATGAAATAAAACAGTAACTGAAAAAAAAAACCCACAACATGCCGATGAAGGCACCGGGCCCTTTGGGCTGTAACTTCACCCAAAACGCGGTTATCTAAGAATATACAGAAGCCTAACGTCTTCTTGAGAACCAAGGCCGACTCCCGAATCCCTCTCCTCCAGTTTCCCGAACCCTAAAAATAGAAGTGAAACCTGCCGGAGGAAAGCCTGGGAAGCCGAGCGCAGGAGACCTGGATCCTGCACCTGGCCGGGGGGAAGAGATTTCACCCTTCAGCCGCTGAGCCCAGGGAAGCCGGAAAGCGCCCGGGAGGCACGGCCCGCTCCATCGCGGGCTCGGGCCCGAGACTCGGCCGCTCTCGAGGGCGAGTCACGGACCAAGGGCACCAGTCGCTCCCCCCAGCCTCTGCCAAGGGGCTCTAAAGGGAGTTCTCGGACTCGCCCTCCTCCTGGACGCTTCGGGGCGGACCCCTGACCGTCCTGAGCTCGGGGGCAGCCCGGACACAGGCGGCGGGGCTCCCAACCGCGTCAGGTCCTGCAGCCACACACCGGGGGGCAGGGAGAGGAGGCCGAGGACGCCCCGGAAAGTTGGGGCGAGGAGAGGGCCGCGAGCGCGGAGGGGGAGGAGCGCCGGCGAGGGGAGGTCAGGGGAGGACAGCCCTACCCCCTCCCCCCGAATCCCAGAGGCCCGCGGGGAGCGGGACCGGCGGAGCAGGAGCAGGCTGGCCCCGGCAGGAGCCCGAGGCGGGGACTCGAGGCGCGGGGGGCGCGAGGCAGAGTCCCGAGGAGGAGGGGGCGGCGGGTCCCGCTTACCCGTGCTGCGGGCCTCCAGCACGGGAGGCGGCGGCGGCCGCGGCGCGGCGCCGCTTGTGGAGCAGACACAGCACTAGGAAGGCGGCCCCGGCCAGCGAGGAGTTCCGCGCCGTCAGGTACTTGCTGTAGGCCGCCATAGCACGGAACGAGCCGGGGACAGGGACGGGGACGCGCGCCCGCTGCTGCGACTGCCCGAGCCGAGGAAGCGCGGGGAAGGCTGGGAAGCCTGGGGTAGACCGGGGGGGAAAGGGGGAGGAGGGCGGAGGGCAGGGCCCGCGCGGGCCCGCCCCTCGCCTTGCCTCGCGCGCCCTCGCGCCCGTCTTGGCCACGCCCCCGTCCGGCTCGTAGCGGCTGGGAAGCCCTAGCCTCACGCGTTGCCCCGCCCCGCGCCCGTCTTGGCCACGCCCCCGTCCTACTAGTAGCTGCTGGGAAGCCCTAGCCTCACGCGTTGCCCCGCCCCGCGCCCGCCTTGGCCCCGCCTTCCTCTGTGCTCGCTTCCTGGGAAGCCCTCGCCTCACCCTCCTTGCGCCCACCTCTCTCGCTTGTTTGCTGGCAATAGCGGGGTGAACTTGAACCCCTCCGCTTCGAACGTCCTCCCACTCTCTCTCCCCATCATCCCGACACTCCCTTCCAACTCCCCAGGCGTTATTAAGAACTGGAAGAGCATGCACAGGCTGAGCGTGCCTTACCTATCCACTCTGACCTCCCCACACCTGTAGCAGCCCAGGTACCACCCCGCACACCGCGAGAAAGAGGCTACAAGGACGCTGGTCTGCCTTGTGGTCTCCTGTGACCTCCAATACAAATTTGCGTGCGGAGGAGATTGGGCAAAGGTAGCCACAGCACCTTGTTGTTTTCCTTGCCCTCCTCCAAGAAGCACCCAAGGCTTCGCAGATGGATCATTGCCTTCTTTGTCCCAGCGGCTTCCGAGGGAGGTTGTTGTTTTTAACCTATGGGAACCGGGTGGGGGAAAGGAGGATAATGGACAGCAAGCTTAAGAAAATAAATAATGCCTCACGCCTCATGCAGTTCAGGAAGGACTGCACACTTTGACTCCCGCAAGAATGTAGAACAAAGGTCACTCCTTTGCTTTATCACACCTCTCCAGTCTGGCTAAATGCAACCTGGATGTTTTGCTTGGCCCTGGCCCTAGCATCCGGAAGCAAGATGGAACGAGAAGATAAATTTTTGTTACCCTAACCCTTAGAGTAGGCAGACCTGGAGGAGTGGTCATCGAGGCAGAAAACAGAGCAGTTCTAAACAGATACACCGTCAGAGTTTCAACAGGTTGAGAGTGGGTGAGTGAGTCTGAATGGCAAAAGAGCTGACACAAGCAAGAACCAGAGCTGTGGAGCAGTAAGCGATAGAGATGTGGAAGAGCCACCAAGACCTGGTCCTTCAATGGTACCTACCTAATGCCTTTTTGGACAGGACTTGTGGTTATGTTGATAAAGGTAACTGTTACCAATGAAGAACAGAAACTTACAGTCTTAAAGAGTTGTCTGAGGCACTGAGACTTAAGTGACTTGCTCAGGGTTGCACAGGCAAGAAGTATACAACATGCAGGACTTGAATTCGGTTCTCCCTGGCACCAAAACTGTCTCTTCTGGATACTGCTTCCCTTGATTGTTACGGAATTTTTGCTACAGTGTGAAACTAAGAGCTCAGACTTCTTGATAGAGCTATAGGATGGAGTGATTTCAGGTGAAAAGGTAGAGATACATATCTACAGTAAGCTGCTCACCATAATTAGACTGCATTGTCAGTTGCCCCTGCCTGTGACTGCCTACCTGTGATGTTTATGTCCATATATATCTTCATGCTTCTAGTAAAGAAGTTTGTCATACTAAAAACCCTTGTCACTGTCTTACTACTGAGGAGGGAATATGGAAAGGGTAAGGAGGAACCATGTAATACCCTCTTAATAAGTCTCTCTTCCACTCTTGCCTCTGTCTAGTCAATTCTTCACATAATCACTAAAATAAACTTCCTAGGGCACAAGTCTGACTTTCATACTCCTTTGCCCAAGAAGTTTCAATGGTTCCCTATTGTCTCAAGAACTCAGTAGAGAGAGGGGGCTGGATGTACAGTCCTGGGAGTCATATGCAAAGAAATGGTCGTTTACATCCATGGGAATAGATGAGGTCACCAAGAGAGAAGGATAGAAGGTATGGAGAGGGAAGAAAGGAAGACCCAGGATAGAGCTTTGGAGAACATCCACAGGTCAGGGGTGCGGTTCATTTGATAAGGCAGCAAAGAAGACTGAGAAGGAGCAGACAGGTAAAAGATAGGAGTGAATAATGTCAGGAAAATCCAAAGAGGCAAAAGTGTCCAGAGACCATAGAGCGGTCAACAGTATCAAATGAGGCAAAAAGAACGTTAAGGACTAAAAAGAGGCCATTAGCTTTGGCAGTTCATGAGAGAGGTTTCAGTTGAGCAATGAAGTCAGAAGCCAGGTTGCAAAGACTTAAGGAGTGAGTAAAAAGAGAGGAAATGGAAACAACAAGAGGTCTGAGAAAGGGAGGAGAGATGTTTTGAAGTGATGGTAGGGTCTAGTGAAGCAACTAGAAGATAGTGTAAACATTGAGAGCAGGCATGTTTTAAGGACACAGTCTGCTAAGGAAGACAAGAGGAGATGGGTTCCAAGGTACAGGTGGAGAGGCAAGATCTACTCCATTAACAGAGCCTAGAGGAAAGGAAGAGGGTGTGAGCAATGAGATGAACTGAAAGGAGGAAGATGTAACCCTTAGGTCAAATTGACCTACTTACTATCCTCCCAGCCACAACATTCTGTTTCCCAAGTCATTTGGGGCTGCCCTGCCCACCTCTAATATCTTCCATCCTCCCCTCTACCTTTTGGACTCCTTAGCTTTCTTCAATTCAACAAATTCTTAAGAACCCACCATATACAAATATATATACATATATATACATATATATGTGTGTGTGTTATATATAAGTTTATGTATGTAACATATATATACTATATGTATATATAGACATATGGTATACATATGTACACTTACATACGCATGCGCGCACAGACATACACATACACACACACACAGCACTGGACTAGGTCCTGGGGATATGAAGACAAAAAAGTAAAACATTTCTCTAGAAGATTACATTCTATTTGTAGGATACAACATATAAATAAATAAATGCAAAATTACCAAGTAATTCTAGGACATGTTGCGCATAAACAACTAGAGTTGAGGGGATGGGGGAGAGGAAATATGGCAAGGCCTCCGAGAAATGGTGATCCCTAAACTCTGTTTTGAAGGAAGCCAAGGATAACATTTTCTCAGGCATTTGAAATTGTCTTCAGTTGAGTGCATCTCTTTAATATCACTACTTTGTATATATTCTCTACATGCCTTCATCTTTACATATTATCTCCCCCATTGAAGGCAGGGACAATTTCACCTTTGTATTAATAAATGCTTGTTTTTTGATTGGCAAAACAATTTATTTTTTAAATAACATGGGCTAGATAATAGTATTTATTTGGGTAGATTCGTAGTTCATTCATTGGTAACAACTGTCCAGAAAGAATGTTTATCATGCCATAGGACTTTGTCTATGACCTAGTCATTATTTTTATAAATGACGCAAGTGAAGATTTAGAAAGATTTCTAATCAATTCTGTATATGATACAAAATAGATAATGTTAAATTACTGAAAAGGATACAATTGCATCTTTGTAAGTTGGACGAATGGGCTAAACTGAATAAGATGAATTTCAAAGGAATAAATATAAAGTCCTGAATTTAGTTTCAAAAAATTAATTACATCAATAGAGAATGATAGAGATCTCTTTTGACAATGGTTCATGTAGAAAAACTAGGACTTTTAGTTTAACACAAGCGTAGTGTGAGTCAGCATGCTAAAAAAACTAACACAATCTGAGGCTTATTAATTAAAAATAATGTCCAGATCAAGAGAGATAATAATTCAACTATACTTTTCATTAGTAAAATCATACCTTAACTATGGTACCTAGTCTGATAATCATATAAGAAACTCATTGACAAATTTCATAGTGTCCAGAGGACTGTGATAGAAATGAGAAAGGATCTTGAAAGCATTGGCTCATAGATTTAGAGCTGAAAGGGACCTTAGAGATCATCTGGTCCAGTACTATCATTTTATAAGTGAAAAACACTGACCTCAGGAAGTCAAGTGACTTACCCAATAAGCAGCGGGCTGTAAGTGGAAAAATCACCATTCAAATCCCAGTCTTCTGACTCAACATGTAGTATTCTTTGTACTGCACCAGAGATGTCACTTAATATATGAGGCATCTTTCAGGGAAGGGTATGTATTTAGTATAAAGAAGGAAAAACTTGAGGGGAATGTAACAGCTGTCTTTTAAAAACTGGAAGCTGTTATATGACAAAGAGAAAGTAGACTTGTTCTATGTAATTCAAAAGGGCAGAAACACGATCAATGAATGGAAATTGTAGAGAGAAAAATTCCAGCCCAATACGCCATGTAACCCTGCTGCACTGCTATTTTGCCTGACCCGTAGGTGTCTTCAAGTACATACCACTAAACCTAGCCTGTGATCAGTCTAACACCATTCCTGGGATGAAGACATTTGATTCAGTCTTAATAACAATTCATGCTTATTTATCGCTTTCAAGTTTGCAAAGTTCTTTACATATATTTTCTCAATTGAGCCTCACAAATAACCCTAAGAGATAGGTGTTGTTTTTATCATTCCTATTTTACACTTGAAACTGAGACTGATAGAATTTAACCGACTTGCCCAGGATCCCACCAATTATAAGTGCCTGAGATAAGATTTGAACTCATATCTTTTTCACTCCAAGTCCAACACTCTTTCCATTATATCACCTAGCTACCTATATCTTTCTTCTCAGTCTACTTCCTCAATCCATGGGCAGACAAAACAAATGGGGGCTCCCCAGACTCCTCCAGTTTCTCAGATAGACACAGAATAACATCTTCCCTTCTAGTTCCAACTTATGGACAAAATTCATAGAGAACCACACAATTACTCACCCAACAGATTAACCCATGGGCAAGCCCCAGTTCCTAGATAGTACCTAAGTCATATTTTCTCAAATTGTTCTTAGTAGAACCACAACAGGAGCCTCAGAAGAACCAACAGCACTGATGGACCAGCCCTGCTTCCTACATACACAATGCCGGTAATTGTTCCAGGAAGTATAATCATCAGCCACTGACATTACCCATCATCTCCCCAATCCCCCAGGCTCTCTCTTGCCTTGCTCAGTGACCTCCATGGTGACCACCAAATGTTAGTGCCAGGGAGATTGACTACCCTACCACTCTGTAGTGTTTCTTGTCATGACCTGCTAATGCAGAGAAGCTGAGAAGTGGTACTCCCCCACCACTAGGCTTCCACATTTTCTGAGACAAAAGAAAGAAAAACTTTCCCGCAGTTAGAGCTGCCAAACAATTCTTATCTCTCGGGTGAAAGAGTTTCCCAGGCTTCTGAGCTGAAGCTCAAACTGGGAAAAAGTTGAAGTAATAGCACCCCACCTTAGTCTCTGCTCTGAAGGCAGCTCCCATACTTTGCATTAAGGATGTTCTACCCCAAGACTAGAGCAGACACACTCTTTAGAAGTAAAAAAATCCCCAAAAATGTGAATAGTAATGTATCAGCCTAGATTATGTAAGATTACAAATAATGTATTATTATTCTTATCAAAACAGCAGCAGTAATAATTTTAAAGGTAATGTAGCAGAGCTAGCCTCTGAGTCATGGATACCTGGATTTGAATCCTTCTGATACATGTTAGCTGTATGACCTTAGGCTAGGTGCTTAATTCCCTAGTACAGGAGACAGCTCTCTAAGACTAAAAATTGCAGAGTAGTTGGTAATCATGTTTGGCAGAAATAGTTTCCCCAATGGGAGATTCGTTTACCAATGAAATCATAGGTCTGAAAAAAAAATTATTATTGTCTAATAGAACTTTCCAAAATAGATTTCTCATGCCCGTGAAATCAAAGTCCTAGCCAAAACCAAAAAGAGCAAAACACTGATGTTTATATAGTGCTAAGATATAAATTGCCACCCCCCAAACACTCTATACTGCCACCTGAACCATATTAAAATATAATTGGGAAATATTTAATAAAATAAATAAAAATGTAATCAAATAAGATTACATCTTAAAACTAAATCAATATGCAACTGCTTGTATCCTTAAGTATGGATCATTGCCCCCTCTTTCTATTTGAGTTTGACACCACTGATATAGTACTTTACTTACATTATTTCATCTGATCCTTACAACAGCCATGTGAGGAAAACATTTCAGATTTCAGGTTTTACCAATTTTAAAGATGCAGAAACTATGGTACTTAACTGAGTTTAAGTGACTTGCCTATAGACACAGAGCTAATATATATTAGATAGACATGATATATAGATAGATAGATAGATAGATAGATAGATAGATAGATAGATAGATAGATAGATAGATAGATGCTAGACAGGTGATAGACAGACCAATGGACAAAGAACATTTCAGTGCTCATTATGTTAGGCACTGTGATGAAGGATGTCAATATAAATAAAAAGAAACAAGACATTCTTCTACCTCTGGATAAGATAAGGCAAAATCTCCTGTCCCTGTTCAGAGACCAGCACAGTTCCAGGGGTGGAATACAAGAATCATGTGGGGAGGGGTTGGGCATGATTACAGAGATGGAGGAAGCATGTTGTAGAGATGACCAGGAAATCGAACCTAGTCTCTTGATTCTAAGTCTGGCACACTTGCCATTATACTTCACTGTCTCTAACAGAGTGATGTTTTAAAAATTAAATGTTGACATATTTGATTTGGGAAATACATCTAAGGCATGGTAGATCTAAGTTAGCTTTTAACAAACGTATCACAAATTCTGTGTAACAGTAGGTGCCTGTTTAAAAATATACATAAAATATCTAAATGTACATTAAAAACATATATATATACATATACATATATGTATTTTTAATCTGTTTCATTAGTTTACCAAAATGCAGCTTTGAAGACTCTTCTCAAAGTACTTCCCACTCAGATTTATTTTAAAATTATATAATATCCTTTGACAAATGAAACTACAGAGATAACTTGATTCAATAAGCCAGTGAGTGTTAATATCAAGCAAGGTATAAAACACGGTTTACCTTACAATGTTTGCTAAGGTCATGGAGGAAGATTATATGCCATGAATAAGATTTTCCAAACGTTCCTATTAGTAGATAATATAACCTAATTGCACAGAGACCTGCAATATTACATTCTCTTTCACGAAATCCACAGTAATTGGAGGATTGGAGATCAAGGTTTGCAAAGCATAGTTATCTCATTTGGTCTTTGAAATCTCTCTATGTGAGAGAGGTACTATAGATGAGGAAGTTCAAAGAGGCATCATGCTACAGTTGAAAGGACACTGAGCTTGGGATCTGAGTTGAAACCCAGCTTACGCTTACAAGGTTTGACCTTGGACATAACCTTTCTGAACCCTCGGATAATTCATCTGAAAAATGAGGGAGTTGAATGAGATGGTTTTTTTGATGTCCCTTTTACCTTAAGTTCCTATGAGGCTCAGAGAGGTTAAGTGATGTATTTGCTCAGGATCACACAGCTAGTAAGCATATGAGACATAATTCAAGCCTAGACCTTCCTGACCCAAAGTCCAATGCCTCATCTACTATATCATGTGTGTATAAAGTGCTTGGCAACTGGGTGGCAAAGTGAATAGCACACTGCACTTGGAATCAGGAAGACTCATCTTCTTGAGTTCAAATGTATCCTCAGCTGTGTGACCCTGGGCAAATCACTTGATCCTATTTGCCTTAGTTCCTCATCTGTAAAACAAACTAGAGAAGAAACTGACAAACCACACCAGGATCTTAGCCAAGGAAACCCCAAAATGGGGTCACAGAGTCCAACAAGACTGGACAACAGTAATAAAGTACTTAGCAAACTTTCAAGTTCTCTGTAAAAGACAGCTCTTTTGATGGCCATACCAGGCCAGTTTAGAGATTTAATGCTAGAAAAAAATTATACAATGATCTTGTTAATTAGTAGTGATCATAGACTGGTCTAAGTCATATAAAATAGTCATCTTAAGTGAGGTCTGGTTCAGAATCAAGAACCAAAATGAATCTAACATTTGGGGCAGGAAGAGAAAGGTTAAACTGAATAAACAAAGTGGTTCGAACTGAGGATTAAAGGAAACCTGAGTATAAAAATAGTTTCCAGGCAGATCTTCAAAGCAAGCCAGACAGGTGTTTTCTTCTCCATCACATCTGGCTACCCACATTTAATGTGGTATTTCTGAACATTTAAGTTCAGAAAGAGCACCAAGCTGAGTAAGTCACTTGCATGAAGGAATGACTGCATCCCTTGTAGAAACTTTATAGAAACCAATCTTTACCTGAAAGCAAAGGACTTTGGAACAGGTACTATGGGATGTACTTCTGGACCACATGACAGTTATTTCTTTGTTTGTTTGTTTGTTTTTAAAAGTAATTTTATTTCTTAATATGAAAAAATAATATAAACAAGGTTTTATAATTTATATTTACAGCAACCAACCAATAGTGCCTCAGCCGCATGCTGTACCAGGCACTGGGGATACATGTACATATACAAAGAATGAAACCATCTTCACTCTCAAGAAACTTATATTCTAATGAAGGAAATAATAAATAGACAGATAGGTATAAAGAGATAATATAGCTAAATAATTTTAATAAATTAACTATCATTTTTCTTTAAATATATAGCTGGAACGACTTTATTCCATTTCCCCACCCCCATAGAGGAAGATATTTTGAGACATTCTGAGCCTGCCTCATTGTTCCTGAGGCTTACATTATTTGAGTCTAACATTATTCCTCCTAGCATCTTATTACTGTACTTTGTTTTCCACTGGTTAGTTATTCTTAGTATTTTATATACTAAATTGTTACTGTGAAAGTATGAAAGAAGGTTCTGTAACTTGAAACAAATCCGAAGCTCAGAGAAGGATTTTTGGCAGACTCACAGTTTTTCTTTTTGGAAGGGACTACAATGTGTTCTCAGCAATGTACAATGCCCACTACTGAAACTCTACACAGAGAGGATTTCTCCCTTCCCCGCCCCCCATAAAATATTCAAGAACCATTACAGCTTTGCTTGTAATGATCTTAACTTTTAGAAAAAAAAGTCTTAAGAAATAAAATTAAATTTTTCATTGGGTTTCTTCATATCCTTTCTTCTCTTCATGCTCAGTCAGTGATCCCTTAAGGGTTAGTTCGGAATTGGCATGTTTTCCTCAGTCCTTTAGCTTTGGGTTGTTTTTTTTTTTTCTTTCTTTCAAGCTTAATTGAGGATTATAGGTTTGAAGGATTGGTTTAAAATTCAGCCATGCAAAATTCCAGAGGCAGCAAGGTATGATGGAAAGAACCCAGAAGACCTGGGTTTAATTCTATTTAACACAAATTTATCAAGTGCCTGCTGGGTGGAAAGCACTAACCCTAAATACTTACTACCTATGTGGCCTTTGATGTCCCTAAATCTCAGTTTCTTCATATATGAAATTAGGGTTTTTGACTTAGTGGCTTCAAAGTTCTAAATTCTGTGATTCTATATGTCCAAAGAGATAACATGGTATGGAAGAAAAGCTCAGTACTCTTCTCTAACTCAGCTAATGTCTGTCAGAGACAACTCACTAATTATCTCAGAGTAGTATTGCTTAGATAAAGATCCAAATCAGAGTAGAAATTTCCCCTGCTTATTAAAATTTTTTCACAGCTACTGTCTTTTTATATTTTATGGAGATCAAAACACAAAAACAAAACTCACAGTCAATAGTAAGCTAGGGTGCAAAGTTACAAAGTTAATTTTAAGTTTTGAGTCACCAAATAGAACAGAAATGGAGAATAGAAATAAGTATGGTCTGTCTTTCTGTATAACTAAGAGTCCAGAGTGTAATAAAAGCCTCCCCTTACCTATCCCCACCCACCTTGATGTCAAACATTGTAACTAAGAGACTTCTTTAACAAACAAATCAACATTCTCTCTT
Organism: Bettongia penicillata ogilbyi; assembly: GCA_023548195.1. Classification (NCBI taxonomy): domain Eukaryota; kingdom Metazoa; phylum Chordata; class Mammalia; order Diprotodontia; family Potoroidae; genus Bettongia; species Bettongia penicillata. The sequence continues at coordinate 26,514,453 of JAJHZJ010000314.1, read as the reverse complement.
GAACCGTTCTTTGTAATTAATGATTCTCCCTTCATACAGTCAAAGATGAATAGAGACATAATTCTGCTAATCAAAAGATGAGGTAGATATATACATCCACACACCTAAATGCATGTGTATAGATGAATACATGTGTATATATGTATGATCACATATATGCATGTGTACATACATGCACACACGTGTGTATATAATTTGTTTTAATCAGTCAAGATCCACCTTCTCACATTCTCCCCTACTTTAGAATACAAGAAAAACAAACCCATTACACACATATATAAACAATCAAAGCAAATTTCCACATTGGCCATATCTAAAAAAAATTTGTCTCCTTCTATATTGAGTCCTTCCTATATCTGTGAGAACAGGTAGCATATTTCATCATTAGTCCTCTGGATGTTGGATACTGATAAAGATTCACCAAAATTGTATGCCATCATATTTAAATATTGTAGTTTGTTCATCCATTTCCCAATGGATGGACACCTCTTCTGATTTCCATTCTTTGTCACCTCAAAAGAGCTATAAATATTTTTGTGCATTCCTACAGTTTTCTTTTCTTAAGATCAGTTCTTTCCTTAGTGGCACAATGGATAGAGCATTAGTTTGAAATCAAGAAAACTCATCTTCATGAGTTCAAATCCATCCTCAGACACTTACTAGTTGTATGACCTTGGGCAAGTCACTTAACACTGTTTTCCTCAGTTCCTCCTCTGTAAAATGAGCTGGAGAAGGAAATGGCAAAGGACTCCTGTATCTCTGCCAAGAAAACTCCACAAAGAGTCAGACATGATTGAATGACAATAAATTCCTTCCTTATTTTTTGTTGTGATCATCATTAATCGTTTTCAGTGATGTATGACTTTTCATGACCCCTTTTAGGGTTTTCTTGGCAGAGTTACTGAAGTGATTTTGCCATTTCCTTTTCCAGTTCTTTTTTACAGATGAGAAAACAGAGGTAAACAAGGTTAAGTGTCTTCCCCAAGGTCACAAAACTACTAAGTATCTGAGGCTAGATTTGAACTCAGGTCTTTCTGACTCCAAGCTCTATCCCCCCGTGCCAATTAACTGCCCTTCCTTAGTTTACCCTCCTTTTAATTTCTTCTCCCTCTTTCTCCATTTTCCTTCCTGTTTTCCTGCTGAATGAACTGTATTTATGTACCCCACTTTGTGTATATGTGTGTGTGTGTGTTCTTTTGACAAGTTCAGATCAGACTGAAGTTCAAGTGCCAGCTCTCCTCCCCCTTTCCCTTTCCTTATTTGATGTTTACTTGTGAGGGGTCAGATAGATGACACAGTGGATAAGAGTACTGAACTTTGACACAGGAAGATTCATTTTGGTGAACCTGGCCTCATGCTTACTGACTTACTGGCTTTGTGACCTTAGGCAACCCTTTTTATTCCCTTATCATTATTATAATTTCTCATTCATGTTTCTACTCAGTTCTTGTCTTTTCATCAGAAATGCTCAAAAGTACTTTATTTCATGAAAGATCTATTTTTCCCCTTGTAGGATTTTTTAGTTTTCCTGACTGGATGATTCTTGATTATAATCTGAGATCCTTTGTCTTCTAGAATATTATATTCTGAGCTCTCCATTTCTTTATTTTGGTGTCTGTTTTTAAGTTATGTGATCCTGACTGTGGCTCCACAGTAGGTGAATTCTTTCTTTTTGGCCTCTTCTAGTATTTTTTTCTTGACCTGGGAACTCTGAATTTTAGTTGTAATATTCCAGAGTATCTATGTTTTGGGGTTCATTTCAGGAGATGAGCAGTAGATAACTTTCTATTTCTACTTTGTCCTATGGTTCTAAGACATAGGGACAGTTTCTATGATTTCTTTATGTATGTTATCTAGGTTCTTTTTTTTGTTCATAGCTTTCAAGCAGTCTAATAAATTTTAAATTGTTTCTCTTTGATCTATTTTCCAGGTCAATTGTTTTTCTTACGAGATATTTTACATTATCTTCTATTTCATTAGCTTCCATTTGGCCAATTCCAATTTTCAATGTTATTTTCTTCACTGAGGTTTTGTACCCCTTTTCATCAAAATATTGATTCTCTTTTAATATTCTTTTTTCATAGCTCTCATTTATTTTCCCATTTTTCCTTTACTGTTTTCATTTGGTTTTTAAAACCTTTTTTTTTACTCTTGAAAAATGTTCTTTAACTTTTCAGTGAATTCTTATTGGATTTGTGTCTAATCTGTACTTTTCTTTAAGGGTCTGCTTGTACATGTTTTCAAGTCATTGTCTTCTGTGTTTGTATCTTGAGTTTCCCTGTCATCATAGTGGCTCTTTATGTTTCACATCTTTTTGTTTGCTCAATCTTCCAGCCTTCTTCTTGACTTTGGACTTTATGATAATGCTACCGTCTGTTCACTACTGGGGGTGGGGAATGGCTGGCCTGAGCTTCTGTCCTTTTATATTCTGCTGCTTTCATCGCTCAGGCTGGGAGCCTGCCAGTTTTCAGTGCTCCCAAAGTGGTGTGATGAGGGGATAGGTCAGTTCATTGCCCTCTTGTTCTGAGTTCTGGAAGTTCTTGGCCTAGGTTTGGGTCTGTTAACAGGCTTGTGTATGATTGGGTTTCATTAGGCTGCTGTTGGACTCTATCACTTTTAGCCCAGTGGGAGGTTCTGTAGGCTCAGAGCTAATGACATGCTGGTTGCCCTTTGGTCTGGGACTCCTGCAGGCCCTGGTCATTTTCCTCCAGGATTACTCCTGGGTTAAAGGCAAGAATTGAGTCACTGCTCTCCTCTTAGGTTCATAGGTATATAACTGCATTTGAGAAAGTTGTTCCTTGTTCAGTATGCAATTAGGACCCATAGTTGCTTTCAACTTCTCCTCTGTACCCTAGATCTATGACTCAGAACTGGGATAGGTGATAGAGCTGCCACTAGCACTCATTCCTACACCCAGGGCTAGTTGAGAGATGCCTTAGGATCACTTTTACCCCAGTGCTTTCTGCCCTCATTCTCTGTCTCAGGCTTTCCATCCCTAGGTGCTGGTAAGCTCCTCGCTACAGTTGCCATTGTGAGTGTGTCTGATCAGCTCCTATGGGGGCTCTCTCTGTCTCCCTGAGTGTAATGCTAATGAGAGTTAAAGATCTTCCCCACCCATTAATGGGCCTGCCCATTAAGGGAAGCTTGGGAGAGGCCCACATCCTTTGTTAATTTCTATTGAGGCACTTGGTCAGAGGGTCTTGCTCTCCAACTCCAAAGTGTGTAAATACCCTGAGGTAAGATTTTGTTTTGAGGCTTACTCATTGGAAGTGTTTATTTGGCCAGATGAGACTCTGGGTAGCCCCTAAGGAGCCCCCTTGGCTTTGAAAACCCTGATGTTGGTGCTTCTTTCTCTGGAAACTATGTATTGCTTATGGTCAGACAGTTGGAAGTCCTGTCTGTTGATTTTTATTTCTCTGCATTTTCTCTGAAGGTCAGGGTACTGACTTTTTCTTCTGAACTAAATGAATGATATATGTGCTTGATTAAAGTAGACTGCTGACCCCCCAAAAGTTGCTTTCCTTTTAGAAAAGCAGATCTAAGAACTTGTACAACAGGCCCTCCTGTGTATGCTGGGGTCCTTGCTGTTACACTGAGCTTACCTCTCTGTCTTCTACCTAAGCTACCCAGAACTGGAAAAGCTGCTCATTGTGACATTTCTTGTCTTTCCCAATGAAAATTCTTTTTTTTTTTTCTTTTTGGTGTGTTTTCTAGGTTATTGTAGAAAGAGTGCTAGGTAAGCTGGGCAAAAATGTTTTCTCAGACTCCCCCATCTTAACTCTACCTCTACAATAATTGATCAATAAAAAAAAGATCTTTTATTCTTTGCATCTTTAAGTTAAATTGTGAAATGGCAAAGATGTGCTCCATTGTTGAATATCATTTGCAGAAGTTGACTTGATCCCTATCAATGACTACAACGAGGATGCCCTGAATTCATGATTCTCACAAATATTATGTACAAAAAGGAGAGTGGATTTACTGGTCAATAGTTATTGATGTTCTCTCATTAACAAGGCCATGATTTTTTCTTGATTTTATTATCTCCTTTTTTTCAGATACATTGAATATTGAATATCTTCACAGCAGTGTTGCTTTTAGTACAGATATTCTCTATATAATTGGTGCAATATGGCTACCTTTCGCATCTTGCTTCTCTTTAGTGCCCTTTCTGTTTTCTCCCTAAACACATGCAGGACTGCAATGTTTAGGGTCCAAGTGTGATGGTTCCACTGTTATTGATGCAGAAAAGTTTGTTAAAAAGGTGAAGGAAAATCTTTTCATTCTTCTCTTCTCTTTGTAATTTTCCCTTCTTTTCATGTTTGAGTGCCTTTGGGATGACTTTTATTAACTGACAGTAGTATGTGAAGTCAACAAACCTCTGCTCTGGTCTAGTCTGGTTAGTTACATATTATCAAGGTTAAAGGGCATATCCCTCATCTCTATCAACAATAAATTATTATTATTCCCAATAATAAAAATAAGCAACCAGCAGTTTCTCAGGGAACATATTATGGGATTGATTGAATATTTGTTGGAAAGGATCTGTTGAGACAAAATAAAATGTTTCAATACATTTTTTAAAAGACAAAAAAACCATGTTGATATTATAAGCTCCTCACAGTCAGGGCAACATTTATAGGACTCCAATTAGACAGCTATGTAACAAGAATTAGGTCAAACAGACACTGTAGGTGATGCCAAACCAGCATAAGTCCCTGCCCTCTAAAGAACTGATAGTTTTGATGGGGCAGTAAGACTTATACATATGCTATGTAATTAGAGAATAATGTAAAATAATGTATCATCAGGTGCTAGTACAAATTGTTGTTATTTGTCCTTTGTTTTTGAAGAGGACCGTCAGGAGGGCGATGTCTTGACTTGCAAGTGACTTGGCCTTAAGTGAAAAGCAGGGCAGTCATCAACCTCACTCTCTCCTCCAGAGCCATCAGAGTCCTGTGGCAAGACACAGGTCAGGACAAACAGAGATGGCCCTTGCCACACCCTCTGCATCCAACAAACATTTAAATGTCTACTACACGTAAAGCAGGTAGGGGCAGCTAGGTGGCTCTGTGGATGGAGTGCAGCATGGTTGTGTTTGTCCTTTGTTTTCAAGGAGGACCGTGACATCTGGAAAATGATGACATGACTGGCAGGTGACTTTGATTCGAGTGAGGGAGGGCAGTGCAAGGTCACTAGCCTCATTTTTTCCTCCAGAGCCATCTGGGTCCAGTGGCCAGATAGTCATCAGAATGACTGGAATTGGCACAGGATGTCATGGGAGACTCTGACCCTTTTATGCTAAGGCCTTTTCAGGTTTTCACTTTGGGTGAGGACATGCCCATTCAGCAAATAGAAGAGAGTCAAGGGATGGCCCCTTTAACTTAAAAATAAATAGATAAACAGATAGATAGATAGATAGATAGATAGATAGATAGATAGATAGATAGATAGATAAAGCAGGGAGGGGAGCACCCTCAGGATTGCTAGTCAAAAGAGAAACAATTACTATTGACATTCATTTCATCATTTCTCTAATGTCAAAAGTCCTCTTCAAAAACAAAGAACAAATACGACCTCCTGAGCCAGTTGGGCAACTCAGCTGTCTTCTCCCTTCTCTCCAAGGGAAGGTAAATTTTGATGGCCAAAGCTACCCAGTTAACTTGGGGTTCACTGGCTAGATTCCTTCCTTCCTTCCTTCCTTCCTTCCTTCCTTCCTTCCTTCCTTCCTTCCTTCCTTCCTTCCTTCCTTCCTTCCTTTCTTCCTCTTTTTTCAAAGACCAAACCTTAAACCCATTTCACTCTGGAGGTCATATATTGGACCACAATAGATCCCTGCCCAAGCACCACTTAATGGCTGTATTTTGGGAGCGCAGGGACGGACTCAGGAAGACCTGAATTCAAATTTGACCTCAAATACTTACTCGCTGTGTGACCCTGGGCAATTCACTTAACCCTGTTTGCTTCAGTTTCCTCATCTGTCAAATGAGCTGGAGAAGGAAGTGGTAAGCCACTCCAGTATCTCTGCCATGAAAGCCCCAAATCGTGTCATAGTCAGACACACCTGAACAACAACACATGTAAAGCACTGTGCTAATTACACAGGGAGATGCAAAGATGTGGAGGACACTGTGGTGCAGTGGAAAGAGTCAGAAAATCTAAGTTCAAATCCTGGCTCTGCCATTTGGTAGTTATGTGATTTTGAGCAAGTAACTCTCTGTATCTCACTTTACTCTTCTCAAAAAAGGGAAAAATAAAACCTGTAATACCTTTTTCATAGGGTTGTCAGTAAGATAAAATCAAATAATGTTCTAAACTGTACTTCTCTCTGCCCTCCCAAAACCAGTGATGTGCTGGTAAATGTTTAATGACCTTTCTCAAAAAAATATCTATACATGACACACCTTTAGATTTAATCTGTGTTAACATTTTCTCTATCACTTTCTTAAGTCTAGATAATTGGCAAAATAAGATGTCATGTTCTGATTTTGTGGCATTTGTTGAAAACTGAGGTATAAATGCTCATACTGATCATTTAACATTCAGTTCTTTGTTCAAGCTGGATCCAGCACACCCTTGCAACCTACACTGGACCATTATACTTCCCTGGCTTTGTTCACTCTGATCTCTTTATCGAGAAGGCCCTATTTCCTTCTACAACCCCTCTCCAGTGTTGAACTCCTAACCATTTTATAAAACCTAACTGAAATGCTACTCTTGGGGTAATCAATGAACATTTATTAAGCACCTGTTGTGTGCCAGGTACTGTGCTAAATGCTGCTCCATGAGATGTAGATCCTTTGAATGTCTCATTGCCATTTATCAACAGTAGTAGAATGTTAGTATTGAAAATATGGGTCTTTGCTTTCATGGGAAGTTTGGGATCAGTTCAGGAGCTTTGCAATTTTGTGTGTGTGTGTGTGTGTGTGAAACCTTCCCTTAACCCTCTGGTTGGTAATGACCTTACCCTTCAGATCTCATGTGGTATTTGTTTTGTAACTCTCTATAAAAATATCAGGAGACACTATTTTCTAGAGCTAAGGTCTCGCAAGCAAGCTTGGCATAACAACAATCCTTTGAGCCCACTCTCTGGATGATCTCAGTCACAGTAAAATCCCAGAATGGTTTCATACTATTATTGTATTGCTTTGACCGGCACCAGGTGTTCTCTGAGCTTAGACAAGCACCTGCTGTGTCTGTGTTCTGGTGATGAAGCCCTGCCAGGAACCAAACCTCGCACTGTTGCTGTTACCACTCATTGTCAGGGCCACAGCTACCTGTGTTTCCATTGGTATAAGTACTGAGATCTCCCTACACAGTCTTGGATCCCCACCCTCCCCCAGTAGGGGTTGGGAGCCAGGCACATGTGTCGAATTTGCCTCTTTGCTTTCAAGTCATTTCTCACTTTGAAATTAAACTTCTGTTTGATTCCTGATTGTCTTGTCTCTAGCCTGCTCTGTTAGGCTCGATGCACCCACAGGTTAGAGATTGGTTCCATCCAGTTGACACTCTCTAATATTCCCTCATTGTACCGTATTGTGTGTTATCACCAGCATCCTGGTAAATGTTCAATACCAGGCATGCAATGCGGAACACACCTTTAAGTTCAATCTGTTATTGATATCTTCTCCATCACTTTCCTAAGCCTAAAAAACCAATAGAACAATAAATTGAGCCTATATATATATATATATGTAGCATTAATCCTTTTCCAAAGTGTCAGTGCTTACACTGAAAATTTAATAATTGACTCTCATCAGCTTAAGAGTTTAGTTCTCTCTGTAAAGGCATAGTTGGGAAACAGAAGGAGAGATGGTGGAGAGGGAAGAGTAGAAAGTAAGATGTCTGGAAAAGAAGTCTGGAGGCTGATTATAGAAGGCTTGAAGTGTTCGGCCAAGGAGTTGGGACTCTCTTTAGTAGGCAATGGGATGCTACTAAATATTTTTAAAGTAGAAAGGAAGGGAGATATTGTAGTAGCAAGCACCCTAGCACACCCAGGATGACCTGCTAGCACAGGTTTTTTGATCTACTTTCTTAAAGGACAGCACACTTTAAAGGGATTAACAATCCTTCTTTAATTAAACACATGTAAGTCATTTACTAGTTCAGGGGCAAGGTCAACACCCTGAACGTGGAGAAAATAAAAACAGAAAATACAAGCAGAGAAATTAACACAAAGATTCAGCAGAGCTCTTACCGTCTGAACAAAGTAATACAACCTCTGTAAGACAGATAAACACAGCACACCTGAGGGCTGCTAGCACAGGTTCACTCTTGATTTGGTCAGACAGGAAAGACACTAAGAAGGGGCTAATTATCTTTATTCTAGTGTAGTTTTCTCAGAACAGATTGCTGATAATGAGAGCACAAACTCCTACAGCATTCCCTAATCACCTTTCTCAAGAGGCCGGTGAGAAGGGGGGGCAACTATGCCTATATCTCGATGGGGTCAGTCGAGACAGGCACAACCTGTGCTTCCCCTAAATCCCCTCAAACCTCAGTGGGGACCAGCTGAGGCACACAAAACATTTGTGCATTCAACCCTAAAGGTTCCCAATTCACTGTCTACTGACCACTTGTTTTGTAGACAACAGACAAAGAGGACATATTGCCAGTAATAGCCTCACAAGTTTACATCACCTCATCTCTGTATTTCACTGTGCAGCCTTAGTGAATGTTTATATTATTTACCACTATGTACCTCTATGCAAGTGTGGTGGAAATGTTTTGAACCATAACTGTGGGAATTCATATCTACCTGGGAACTGGAGATTATTATGGTTATGGATCCTAGGAAGCTGAACTCTGAGAAATAATAACAAAAATTCACTTTACACACACTAAAATCCACCTTATGCACAACCACCTACATATATCACCAGATGGAAGAGTACAAACCTCTGAGTGGTCAGGGGCCCTTAACAAACAGCTACTCAGAAACCCATCAGGGAATCAAAAAGTCTTTCTCATAAGTGAAACCCCAAAGCAAAATACCCACCTCCCAGTATATATAGTTTTCAACTAATAGGCTTAGAAGTCAGAAGGCATCACAATCCATGTAACTCAGCACAGCTGTGAGCCACTGGGTTCAAAGGAAATTGAGCCTTCACATATTTTCAATGAGCCTGGGAAACTGAACTCCAAAAAGAAAACAACAAAAATCCCACTTTTCTTGCTCTTACAGATATGTAGAAAGTTAATTTGGACAATGTCTAAGATAAATTTACTGAGGAATTTTACCAATCTGTGTCCAATCATTAATGCAGAAAAGGCCATCTACAAGGCTTAGCTTAGTGCTCTCATATCTTTAATAATGCTTAAAAAGAGGAATCATACTGGTAAGTGATGTTAAGTACAGCTATTTCTATATGAAAAGAAGAGAAATCCAGTCTCAGGTTGCATTATTACCAAATGTTCATGCTGAGATACCTACATGTATATTGGATATCCATCATGCGATTATGGAAAAAGGCTAGTAGAGGAGCAAGTTCCCTACAGCATATGAAGAATATGTCCCCCATCTGAAAGACCTGAAGGAGCCTTTGGCAGCTTTCTCATTCATCCTTCTTGCTACTCACATGAAATCTGGCTGGCTATAGTATATATGTCCCAATAAAGCCTACTATTGTATCCATGCTTTTGCTCTCACCTTTTAGTGGTAAAACACTAGGTACCAATTTAGTGGGTAACCTTTACCACATACTTAGCCATTTAGAAAATATTTGATGCTGAATTTTAGAGAAGGGGCAGGTGAGCCTGATTGCCTTTCCAACCCTTATAATTAACCCCCTAACTCTAGTTTATAAGTACATCCTGAACTGTAATATTAGACTCCAAGTGCAGTGAAGTCAATTTGTTACAAAAATCTTTGCAGATATTTTTCATTTTTTCTTCAACTTATTATTTTACCATTTTTATCCTTAAATACTCTCAGGATAATTTTGCTTAATTGGATGTCTCATAAAGCTTTCTTTAAACCACCACCAAGTCTTACTCTATTTCATTATGGCACAGAGGTGACCTGGTTTCTCAAATGCTATACTAGTGGAATATAAGCTTTGGCAGATTATGCTATACTGTTGTTGAATCCTTCTAGTCATGCCCAACTCTTCATGACCCCATTTGTGGTTTTCTTGGCAAAGATACTAGAGTGGTTTGCCATTTCCTTCTCATTTTACAGATGAGTAAACTGAGGCAAACAGGATTAAGTGACTTGCCCAGAGTCACACAGCACATCTTCCTGATTCCAGGCCCAGAGGTCTATCCATCTGGGCCACCTAGTTCACTCTCTGCCATACTAGAAAGGATTTATACTGGTTCTTGGAAACACACTTGGATCTACAGTGCTGAGGACAAATCTAATGGAAAGGCTCATCATCACCAGCAGATTGACTATTTGTTGATAAATTATTTGGTCATGGAAACTTATAAAAGAAAGAAAACTGCAAAATGGCCTTCAATCCTATATGGCCCACTTAAGCTTCTGCAGTTATATTCACAGAGTTGTAGAAAATGGAGCGGAGGATGCGAGGAATTGTATCATGTTTAAATAGCCTATAAATCTTCACTTGTCTGTCAGTACTCTAAATGTCAGGTATTTGTCCAGTTATCACAGAGTAAACATATGGTACTAGAAAAATTGACACATCAATCTTGACATCCCAACTATAAACAAAACCAGAAGGATAAAGGAGATCAGAGTTAAATGCAAAGATGGCTCATAGGCATGAGCCAGCATAGCCTAATACATGGAAAGGATAAGAAAGGGACTGGTGGGGTGGATTTTATCATATATTCAAAGATGATAAGAAGCAAGATTTCATGGAACATTTCGTCATTTTATATTGCAGTGCTTCTGATAAGTATTTGTTTAAAAAAAAAAGAACACCATGAAGATATTTAGAGCTTATCTAGCATCAGTTACAGAGAATGAAGAGATGGTGAAATTCTGCAATAAATTAATTAAGACTCTGCATATTAAATAATCATTTACTTTTATTATTCAGTGATGTTAACATTAAAATGGGAATAGATAAGGATGATAGGAATTATGATGAAAACTGTGGGCCAGGAATAAGGAGTGAGAGAGCCCAAGACTCAGTCTTCAAAGAAGCTCCTCATCTCTACATTATAAATATTTTCTTTGAGAAAAGAATCATTGGGCACTATACTTGGTGGAGATTGAATAACTTCACAAGAAAATGAAATTGATCTTATTTTTATAGATATAAACAGATTTGCTATTGACGTTGGGGTCATTTCTCAAACAGAGAGTCTTTCCTTGGGTAACTTATGTTTTCTACTTTATCAAACATTGATTTATTGAGGTTCATTGTTTTCTGAATCTCCCTTGTCTGATCTGTTCTACTGACCTATCTCTCTGTTCCCTAACCAATACCAGATAGTTTTGATGACTGCTGCTTTATAATATAGTGAGGTCTGGAAGTGCTGTTTCTCTTTTGTCCTTACTTCTATTCATTTCCCTTGAAATTCTAGATCTTTTGTTTTTCTAAATGAATTTTGTTATTATTTTACTGAGTTCTATAGATTTGGTAATTTGATTGGTTTGACATTAAAAATGTAAGTTAATTTTGGTGCATTGTCATTTTATTATATTAGCACAGCCTATCCTTAAGCCCTGGATATTCCTCTAGCTATTTAGGTTTTTCTTGATTTTTTTAAGAAGTACTTTGCAATTGAATTTATGTAAAATTTTGGTGTACTTTGGGAGGTTGATATGCATCTATTGAGATGATCATGGGGTTTTGGATGTTTTTGTTTTTAATATGATTAATTATGTTGATTGTTTTCCTAATGTTGAACTATCTTTGCATCCCTAGTATGAATCCCACTTGATCAAAATGAATCATTTTTTGAGTAAATCACTGTAGTCTCTCTGTATGATAGGATTTCATTCAAAATTTTTGAGTCTGCATTAATTAATAATGTTATAGTTTTCTTTCCTTGTTCTATCCTTCCCTAGGTTAGGTATTAGGGCTATATTTGTCCATAAAAGGATTCTGATAGAGTACTTTCCTTATCAGTTTTTGAGAATAATTTGTTAAGTATGGGTATTAACTATTCTTTAAAAGTCTGATGGAATTCTCCTATGAATTCATCAGGGCTGATAGTTCCTTTACAGATGGATCTATTTCCTTTTTAGAGATTGAGTTATTTGAGATTTCTATCTGGTCTTCTGGTAGATTGGGTATCTTATAGTTTTGACGATGTTTCTCTAGTTCTTTTGTGTACATAGTTTTGTTAGCATATAACATAATGTATTCTGATCATTCTTTTCATTTCCTCGAGTTTTGCTGTCATTTTACCTTGCCCATTTCCTATTTTATTGATTTGATTTTTTGCTTTCTTCTTTTTAATCAGATTGTCTAAGGATTTATCAATTTTATTAGTCTTTTCAAAACCAGCTTTTAGTTTTATTTATCTACTCTCTGTCCTTTTGCTGAACCCTCCTGCCAGTCCTTTCCATCCATTCTGCAGCTAAACCTTCCTAAATGTGTTGTCTCCTCTAATTAGAATAATCTTATTGAGAACAGAGATTATATCAATTTTTTATTTGTATTTCCAAAGTTTGGCTTTACACTTGACAAATAGGCTATCAATGGTCAGGGACTGGAGGCTTCTGACTGCCATCTAGCTATTCCCTGTCACTGGCTCTCACCCTCTGATGGGAAGCACCACTCTTTCCCAAATTCTCCCTTCTAGACAGTCTAGGCTATTACTTTTCCCTTAGTTGATGTTCTCACTCTACCCTTCAAAGGGGATAAATTTCTTTTAAAACTTTCCAAGGGAAGGGAAGTTGCTTGAAGCTGCTGTATCTTAAAGGACTAACTTCCACTCACTTACCAAACCTCCTCCCACCAGAAAATTTCTGGTTCCTATCATGTCCAGTACAATTCAGTTTCACTTATTTTTCTCTGTTTTGGTGGAATTGTAATTATATGCACCAGAAAAGATCTTTTATTCAGCTTGAATCCTCAGGTTCCTACAATGGGTGAGGCTGCCTCCTGGGGCACTGGAATAATGGGGGGAAGGGGCTATAGTAGCCTTGGGTGCAATTGGGAAATGTTGAATAAAAAATAAAGGGGTGGTGAAAACATTGGGAAAGAAGAGAAGAGAAGAAAATTTTAGAAAACCATTCAGATGTTTCACTTTAACAGAGTTAAGTCTTAGTGATTGCATTATTTTTTTTTCCTGAGGGAGGAACGCTTTATTTTCATTTTCCATTTTCAAAGAGTTCACAGGAGATATAAGGAGCTGGGCTGTGAAAGCAGCCAAAGGAAAGGAGGCAAGCTTCCATATCCCAACTCCCGCTGTAGGGTGAGGCACAATCTAACATTATGTACTTTGAAACTGATATATTGGGGACATTAGGGGAGAGTTCAGGTTTTGGATGGGCAGGAGGTCTTGTCCTATAGGGCCCTGTGCTTACCATCAGCCATCTTGGGGACAGCAGGCATCTGAAAAGGGCTAACCAAGGAAGAAAGCCCTGATCAAAGTCTGTTCAAGGTTATGTATGACAGATCATGGATGCCAGCCCAGATTGGGGTCAGGACTTCTGCCCTAGATTGGAAGAGTCAATTTAGGTTCCCAGTGTTAGAGGGGACTTGGAACACTCCCAGGTTCAGCTGCTTTGAAATGCGCATCATGGGGAGCCAGGCTGGGCAGAGGCCATTGTCCTGTAGGGCTTCCTACTAACCCTGTACTTGCCATTTTTGGGGACAGCAGGCATCTGGAAAGGACTAACCAGGGAAGAAGGCCCTGGCCCAAGTCTCTCAGTCAAAGAGGTTGCCCCATGCTGTACTCCATACAGATATCCCACATGCCTTCAGGTACTTTCTTTTCCCTAGTGAAACTCACATTCTAGCACTGTGTACTTTGTAGCTGCCATCATGGAAACCTCAGGGGACAGTTCAGGTTCTAACTGGGCAACAGCTGTTGTCCTGTAGGGTCCAATGCCAACACCATCAATTTTGAGCTCCAGTTTGAGAAGGTGATGGGGCTTGCCTTTTGCCCAGGGCATGCTGCTGGTGGTGGAGAGCCAGCAGGGAGTTTGGATGAGGGTGCTCTGGGCCATGGTTACTGGGGGAGGCGGGGGGAGCCCTTTCCCCTCAGGTGCTGCAAATACAACCCCGAGGAGAACATCCAGAGGAATGATATGATGATTACATCATTTTCCAAATAAACTCACAGCATGCAAGTTATAACCAATCAATGGTCAAGTCCACCAACAGGTCTTAACAAGCAAATGTTGGCAGGTGAGCGTGTCACACATTGTTGGGAAGCCTAGCATGCATTGGCAGGAATATGTACATGTCATGACTTGCTTACAGTACAGATACTATATAATTACATGATACAATATTGCATCATCAAAATTTCAAAGCAGGAAGAAAACCATATTTAAAATAAATTATTAAATTTAAGATGCATCTTTTTTTAAAAAATATTTTTAAATGATACAAATTTTTTAAAATTATTAAAGGGTTAAAGAAAGTAGATTTTCAGGAGTGGCACTGAGTAATTTTTTTTTCTTTTTTGAAAAGGGAACAGTAGGCCAAATAAGTTTGGGAACCTCTAATACAGAGAATCTGTTTTTTCTTTGCCCCTCACTGATCATTGCCTCATTGCATTTAATCCTCTAAAAACACATATAAACAATGAATAATATCCCAGAAAAATCAGTTGATTCTGAAAATATGGCAAATAGAAAAATACAATATGGTAAATATGGCAAACAGTGAAATAAATATGAAAATATGGTAGAGAAAATGAACAAATTATTTTTATTAAATTTATTTCTATTAATTTAAATTTATTATATTAATAATATATTATTATAAAAATAAAGGCTGGGGACATGGGCTTACAATAATATCAGAGTAATATCAAAAAACAGAAAAAGAGTAGTGTCCTCAGATCCATTCTCAGTGACAGATACAGCTCCAGTCTGCATATGCTCTATGTGGCTTCCACATATTCCAGCTATTGTCTTTTCTCAATGTCTCCTTGATTGAGCTCAGGTTTCATCTTCTCCTGTTGTCTCTTGTTTGCGAGGGAAAACCTTCTATCCACCCCCTCAGCATGCTCACTAATACCTTCTCATGAGATTTCAACTGTACCCTTCCTTTAGGAAGAGAGGAGATTATCTTTTCAGACATATTCATAACCCCTATAGTCCTTGAATCAGAATATGTTGAAAATTTCTGCCCTGTCCTGTAGACATCCACCTCAGCTGTATTCCTTGTACTCTTTGAGTAAAAGGAGTGCTGCATGAGTAAGTACTTTATGAATTTTTTTTATTCATCCAATCCCAACAAATCCAATAATTCCCCAAATACATTTTTCAAGTACAGTTAAATGCAACTGCCTAATAGCATGACTAAGACTGACAATACATTTCACTTTCCACTTTAGTAATTTGCCAGTTAACAGAAAGGATGTGTACTTTAAATTTTTTATACATAGATGAAACTAGACAAACATGGAAATTAAAGGAAAAAATTGCATATGAAACAATGAATCTATCACATATAACTTTTTAGTTATGTTAAATTTGACACATAGTACAAATTGATTGCCCTCTGATTGCCCTTGAGCCCTTCTGAGCTTTCTTTTATTCATTTCTATGTTTTTAAAAATTGATTAATTGATGTTTTTTTCCCTTTTCTTCTTTCTTTTTGCATCCCTATCAGTACTCCTAGCCCATACAGAATCATTCTCACCCTAAAAAATAAAAGCCCTGCCTTGTAACAAATAAGTATAGTCATGCAAAACTAATTCACCCATAGATCATGTCTGAAAGTTTGTTCCATCCTGTGCCTATGGTCCATCACTTCTTTGCCAAGAAGTATGAAGCATGCTTTATCATCAATCTAATGTCATCACGTTGATTATTGAATTCTTAAGTCTTTCAAAATTGTTTTCCTTTGCAATATTGTAATTATTTCAAAAATTGTTCTGGTTCTGTTCATTCATTCTATAAAATCTTCCTAGTCAATTCCATTGTGTTACTGAATTCTGATAGAATGGTTTCAATGTTGTCCATTGAATTTGGTCCAAGGTTTCTTGTCTCTCCATGTTCGTTTAATTTACATTACTATGGTCACTGACTACAGTATTCTTGTATTGCTCCTTTCTTCCATATGCATCAGTTTGTACAAGTAGGTCTTCCCTTATCTCTCTGAATTCTTGTCATATTTGTAATATTCTGTGATGTGTTCATCTATTCCCCAAATATTGAGCACTTACTTTTTACCAACTTTTTGTGACTTAACTACCCAGTTATCTAATAGTGCTAGTAGAACACATAGTTAATTTCTAAACACAACTGTTAGTTTGTTTGTCATCAAGAATAAATTACCTTGGCATGATTTCTAGATTCTCCTACTCATGGGCATTTGTTACCAATGCTATTAAGAAAATCAAAAGGGGCCAGTACTTCACTTATTCACTTGGCAGACTCCATTGGCTAAAATACCTTAAACTTTGTAATAATGTGTGGGTTTCTGTACAAAATATTTATGGCAGCTCTTTTTGTACTGGCGAAGAGTTAGGTATCAGGAGATGCCTATCAATTGGGTAACGTCCAAACAAGAAGAATATGATCATAATGGAATATTACTGTGGTATAAGAAATGATGAGTAGGCTGATTTCAGAAAAACCTGGAAAGATTTATATGAACTAATACAAAGTGAATTGAGCAGAACCAGGAGACCACTGCACACAGTAACAGCAGTATTCTATGATGATCAACTGTTAATGACTTAGCTACTCTCTGCAATACAATGATCCAAGACAATTCCAAAGGACTCTTGATGGAAAATGCTGTCCACCTCCATAGAAAGAAGTGATGGAGTCTGAGTGCATATTGGAGCATACTATCTTTCATTTTCTGTATTTTTTGTGGGTTTTTTTCTCTTTTGAGTCTGTATCTCCTTTCACAACATGACTAATATGATAAAAAAAAATAATAATGAATGGGTTTTTGATACAGAAGAGGTATGGGGCAGGTGGTATTTTTCCCCATGTTAGTAACACCTTCCCAAGGGCCATCACTGCCTATCTATCAAGTTGAAGTCCTCTGCTGAATCTCTCCATTGATCCACCTTCCTGCCTTTTCCCTTTTGAGAGTGAGGGCAAGAACCTTGGAAGTATGGGTTGCCCCTCTCCCAGTACAACTACACTCACAGTAAGGTTATTCTCCATATACTCCCCACCCTCAACTAAATTTGCCTCAGACCCAATAATTCCAAGTTCATTCTCTAATAGTAGCAAAATATTTTTGTGAGATCTAGAAGTCAAGCAAGGCAAAACCATTCAATTAAACAAGTACATCAACATTTTAATATGACAAGAAATGTATGTAATGTAACACATCAGAATTGGCTGCTATCTTCAGCAATGTGATGGATATAATTCTTAAAACTCTCCAACTAACAATCACTAAACATCTTGGTGAACATCTACCAAAATTCAAGGCATGGACAGAACTCTTAGTTCTTCCACTTGAGACTTCCCTCTAGGTTGTCTCTCTATGGGTCCAATCATTCAGTCATTTATAAACCCACCTCCCCAAAGTATTATCTGTTATCTCTCACATATTTTCTGTTTAATCTTGTAATGCTAATGAGAGTTAAAGATCTTCCCCACCCATTAATGGGCCTGCCCTTTAAGGGAATTTTGATTTGGGAAGGCCCACACCTTTTGTTTATTTCTAATTCACTGGTTCTCAAGGGTTATGATGCGCTCTAGGTCTAAAAAATATATAAATATTCTGAGGTGAAGTTTTGCTTTGGGGCTTACTCATTGTAAGCGTTTGGCCAAACAAGACTCTGAGTAGCCATGAAGGAGCCCCCCAGCTTTGAAAACCCAGATATTGGTGCTTCTTTCTCTGGTAATTATATATGTATGGACAGACAATTGGATCTGTCTGTTGATCTGTGATGTATGTATTGCTTATGGTCAGACAGTTGGAATCCCTGTCTCTTGGTTATGATTTCTTTGTATTTTCTCTGAATGAAGAGTGCTGACTTTTTCCCCTACTCTAAGTGAATGATATATGGGCTTGATTAAAGCAAATTGTTGACCACTCAAAAGTTGCTTTCCTTTTAAAAAAGCAGATATAAGAACCTGTACAGCTGGCCCTCCTCTTCATGCCAGGGTTCTGACTGATACAAATCCCTTCTTCCCTTCCCTTCCCTCCCACATCAGCTGTCCTCCATAGAGACAGAGTAACCTGGATATTTTAGTTATCTGATAAAGCTTTATTTTCAAAAAAAATAAAGGGTGATAGAGGGTGATCCAGGATGCCCCTAGCCCACTCAACAAAAAACTAGTTCAGCAAGGTTTTCTTAGGGACATATACACAGAACTTGCATAAGTACCACTTCATCTCTTCCTCTGCCCACAGTCGACACTCTCTAAAAACCAATCTCTCCACTATGCATTTTCACTGACTGTCCTCCATGCCTGGAATGCTCTCCATTCTTATCTCTATCTTCTGGCTTCCCTGGCTTTCTTCAAATCTCAACTTAAATCTCACCTTCTGCAATAACCTTTTATCATTCCCCCTAATGCTAGTGCCTTCCCTCTACGATTATCTTCCATCTCCTGTGCATATGTCTTGTATATACATAATTGTTTGCTTGTGTGTTTCTCTCTAATTCTTCTGTCTTTGTCCTTCTCAGTCTTTAAATCACTACCCCCATATTCTTGTCTCAGAGACTGTGTTTAGTAAATTCTTCAGTAAATAGAATAACTTGAATGTAAGCTCCTTGAAAGGAGGGATTTTTTTCATTTTTTTTTTGTACCATGTGTCAAAGTATCTTGTACATCATAGACTCTTAATAATGCTTTTGATTGATTAAACATTTTAAAATTCATTTTTATTTTTTAATAAAGGTACAGGTTCACATTTAGACATATTTCAGGATAGATACAAAAACGCTATGTGAAATGATTATAATAATAGAAGAGTGAAGATAATTAGTATGACTGACGTTCTTTCACACGCCTTGATTTTTCTGTCCTAAGAGTTGAGGGAATTGCTGAAATAGGTGGAGTTGAAACTAAAAACCAATCAAAATAATCTGCCTAAAGCATAGGTTTCTTTCTTTATCAAGAAACATCTGTAGCTCCCTCACTGTTGCACTAAGATAAAATACAAACTCTTTTTAGAATTTGTTTTTATTTATTTTGTTACACATTTCCCAATTACCTGTAAAAGATTCTTAACCATCTTTTTATTTAATTTTGAGTTCCAGATTCTCTGTCCTTCCATCCCCCTCTTCCCCCCACTTGAGAAGGTCCATAATCTGACATTGATTATACATGTGAAGTCATGCAAAACATATTTCCATATAAGCCATGTTGCAAAACACACACACACAAGAAAAATAAAGTTTTAAATCTGTATCCAGAATTTTCTGGAAGTAGATGGCTTTTGTTATCATAAGTGCTTTGAAATTGTCTTGAATGGTTATATTAATCAGAGTAGTTAAGTCTTTCACAATTGATCATCCTTACAATATTGCTGTTGCTATGTACAAAGTTCTTGCTTTGTTCACTTCACTTCATGTTGCATCAGTTTTTCCGAAACCATCCTGCTCATTATTTCTTATAATACAATAGTATTCCATCACAATCAAGTACCATAACTTGTTCAGTCATTCCCCAACTGACGGATATCCCCTCAATTTCCAATTCTTTGCCACCATAGAAAGAACTAAATATTTCTGAAGTTTAGGTCCTTTCCCCTTTCTTTGATCTCTTTGAGATACACACCTAGTAGTGGTACTGCTGGATCAAAGGGTATACAGTTTGATTGCCCTTTTGGCCTTTGGATGTAGTTCCAAATTGTTCTCCAGAATGATTAGGCTAGTTCACAACTCCATCAACAATGCAATAATGTCCAAATTTTTTCCACATCACCTCCATCATTTGCCATTTTCCTTTCCTATCACGTTAGCCAATCTGAAAGGTACAGAGTTGTTTTAATTTGTATTTCTCTAATCAATAATGATTTAGAGTATTTTTTTTTTGGTGACCATTGATAGGTTTGATATTGTCTTCTGAAAACTGCCTGTTCATATCCTTTGACCATTTATCAACTGGGGAATGGCTCTTGTTTTTAGAAAGTTGACTCAGTTCCCCATATATTTGAGGAATGAGGCCTTTATTAGAGAAACTCACTGTAAATTCCACTTCCCCCTCCAGTTTTCTGTTTTCATTCTACTTTTAGCTGTATCAATTTTGTTGTGCAAAATCTTTTCAATTTTATGTAATCAAAATTATCTATTTTACTTCCTGTGATTCTCTCTATCTTTTGTTTGGTCATAAATTCTTCCCTTATGCATAGCTCTGATAGGTACATTTTACCATGCTCGCCTAATTTATTTATATCACCTTCATTGATATCACCTTTAGCAAATGATAAAAATCATTTATCCATTTTGACCTTATCTTGTTAAACAGTGTGAATGTTGGTTTATGTATAATTTCCAACAAACTGCTTTCTAGTTTTCTTAGCAACTTTTGTCAAATAGTGAGTTCTTGCAGAAAAAGCTAGGATCATTAGGTTTATCAAAAACTATAGTACTCTCATCACTTCCTACTGTACATTGTGCACCTGACCTATTCCACTGATCTAACACTCTGTATCTTAGCCAGTTCCAGATTATTTTGGAGATTACCATTTCATAATATAATTTGAAATCTGATACTGCTAGGCCTCCTTCCTTCACATTTTTTTTATTGATTCCCTTGATATTCTTTACCTTTTGTTCTTTCAGATGAATTTTGTTATTGTTTTTTCCAGCTGTATAAAATAATTCTTTGGTTGTTTAATTGGTGTTTCACTAAATAAGTAAATTAACAGGTAGAATTGTCATTTTTATTATATTGGCTCAGCCTTCCCATGAGCAATTAATATTTCTCCAGTTGTTTAGAGTTGTCTTTATTTGTGTTTTATAATTGTCTTCATATAATCCCTGTGTTTATCTTGGCGGGTAAACTCCCAAGTATTTTATATTGTCTGCAGTTATTTTAAATGGAATTACTTTTTCTATTTCTTGCTGCTGGATTTTGTTCATGGAATGTAGAAATGTTGATGACATTTTGCTGCTCTTCAGTTGTTTTTCAGTTGTGTCTGACTTTCCATGACTCCATTCAGAATTTTCTTGGCAAAGATGCTGGAGTGGTTTCCCATTTCCTTCTTCACTTCATTTTACAGATGAAGAAAGTGAGGTAAATAGGGTTAAGTGATTTGCCCAGGGTCTGAGGTCAAATTTAAACTTGGGAAGATGAAGCTTTCTGATTTCATGCCTGACACACTATCCACTGCCCCATCTAGCTTCCTTCAATATTATATATATATATATATATATATATATATATATATATATGCATTTATTTTATATCTTGCAACTTTGCTGAAGTTGTTAATTGTTCCAACTAATTTTTAGCTGATTCTACAAGGCTCTCTAATTATACCATCATATCATTAGCAAAGAGTGATAGTTTTATTTCCTTGTTGCCTATTTTTTATTTCTTCATTTTTTTGTTTTATTGCCACTACTAGCATTTTTAATAAAATATTGACTAATAGTGATGGCAATGGACATCCTTGCTTTACCCCAATCTTATTGGGAAGACTTTAAGTTTATGCCCATTATACATCATGCTTGCTCTTGGTTTTAGGTAGATAACTACCTATCATTTTAAGAAAGGTTCTATTGAATTCTATGGTTCCTAGTGTTTTTAATAGAAATAGATATTATATTTTGTGAAAAACTTTTCCTGCATCTATTGATATAATTTTTTGATTTGGTTGGTTTTGTAATTGATATGATCAGTTATGTTGATAGTTTTCCTAATATTGAACCAACTCCTACAGTACTGGTACAAATCCCGCCTGGTCCTAGTGTATGATTTTTTGTGATATATTGCTGTAATCTCCTGGTGAGTATTTTATTTAAAAAATTTTGCATCAATATTCATTAAGAAAATTGTTGTATAGTTTTCTTTCTTTGTCTTTGCTCACCCTGGGTTAGGTATCAACACCATATTTGTGTCATAAAAGGAATTTGGTGGGATTTTTTTATTTACCTATTTTTTAAAATAATTTATATAGTATTAGGATTACTTATTCCTTAAATGTTTGGTAGAATTCACTTCTACATCTAAATGGTTCCGGAGATTTTTTCTTAGGGAGCTCTTTGATGACTTGTTCAATTTCTTTTTCTAAGATATGTTTGTGTTCTATTTCCTCTTTTTTTTTTTTTTTAATCTGGGCAGTATCAAAGGTTTTAGGTTGATGAATGTTGTGTTCAGAACTCTATTCTGCTCCTTCCATTTCCCTTAGAGTTGCTAGGCAATGAACACCAAATTGAGCATTCTTCCACTCTTTCTGAAGCCATACTGGCTCTTGGGTAGGTGATTATATTCCAGGTGAAGGATCAGCCCATTAAGGAAAACACTGGCAAGAATCTTGCCATCAATGACTAAGCCTGTGTGATAGTCACAGTACAACTTGTTTCCTCTTCCTTTGTAGAAATGGACAATGGAGACATCTTTGATATCCTAGGAGATAAACTCCTTTTGCTGATTAATCTGGAAGATTTCAGGCAGTTTCTGTATGAGCAGTGGACCTCCTGCCTTGTACATCTCTGCTGGGATAAAATGAGCACCAAGTGATTTGCCACATGAGAGGAGCCTAATGGCACCCAAACTTCTTCTTCAGTTGGAAGTTTGGCTAGAGAGGGAATGACTTCAACTTGAGGTCACATTCAGAGTTATGATTACTAATTGTTCATTACTCTTCTCTCTCTTTAATCTATCCTCCTCTAAAGTCTGTTTCACTTCTGTTGACTGCGTTATTTTATCTTCTTTCTGTCTTATCACCCCCTCTTCTCCTTATTTCCTACTACTCCTACTTTCCTATTGAACATGACAGAGTTCTAACAATTGAGTATGTATATAGACAGATACATAAATATATGTATATGTGTATCTGTATATATTATAGCTCCACAACATTTGAATATTTTCTTTCTGGCTGTTTGAAGTATTTTCTTTGACCTTGGAGCTATGGAATTTGGCTATAATATTTCTGGGAATTTTCATTTGGGGTTTTCTTTGTAGGTAGTGATTAGTGGATTCTTTTGATTTGTTTTACCTTCTGGTTCTAGGATATTAAGGCAGTTTTCTTTGATAATTTCTTGAAATATAATGTTTAGGCTTTTTCTTTGATCTTGGCTTTCAAGTAGTCCACTAATTCTTAAATTCTCTCTCCATCATCTATTTTCCCAGGCAATTTTTTTTCTGATGAGATATTTTACATTTTTTTTCCATTTTCATACTTTTGACTTTATTATTTATTGATGTCTTGTGGAGTCATTAGCTCCCATTTGTCCAATTCTGATTTTTAAGGAATTATTTTCCTCAGTGATTTTTTTGTGCTTCTTTTTCCATTTGGACAGTTCTGCATTTTGAAGAGTTTATTTCATAGGGAACGTTTGTTCCTCTTTTTCCATTTGCCCAATTTTTTTAAGGTGTTATTTTCTTCTGTATTTTTTGTGTATCTTTTACCAAAAGCTGTTCATTGTCTTTTCATAGTTTTCTTCCTTTGCTCTCATTTCTTTACCTAATTTTTCCTCTACTAGTCTTTTTTGATTTGGGGAATCATTTTTTCCTCTGCTAAGAATTCATGTTGGACTTCTGTCCAATTCACATTGGATAAGAGTCCCCTCAGAGCTCTTGTTCCTACTTGACTGAAAGTGTTATTTACCACTTTTGAACTTCGACCCATAAGTAGGAATAGGCAATGGAGTTGCCAAACACGTACTCCTCAGGGCTCCCACTCCCTTTTGTCTGGAAGTGCTCCTCTCTGTCCTTAAATTATGTTCTAGATGTGGGGTATAGGCAATATAGTTGCCAAATAGCCTCTGGTTCCACATCTAGTGCCAGCACAGAAATAACCTATAATCTCTTTCTGACCATTTGCCAGGTTCCCTGCTCTTACTTGAGAGCACCCAAGGCTGTTTCTTTTTCTGTCACCATCATTTAGTCATACCACTGGTGTTTTATCCACATGAATTTCAGGTTAGCCTCTACCCTCATGTTATAGATCTCTCCTTCCAATCTTCTAAGTTTTCTTGGGCTGGAAGAATGTATCATTCTGACCTTTTGTTGACTCTGACATTCCAGAATTTGATTTGAGGTATTATTTAAAGTTGTTTGTAGGGGAATGTTAGGAGAGCTCAGCTAAGTTCTTTCTCTGTTCTTCCATTTTGGATTTGCCTCTGATAATCTCGTCTCATTCATTACCAAGTAAAATGCAAAAAAGTTCTTCATAGTATAGCCTCAGCCAACTTTTGCTCATTCATTTCATGGTACTCCTATTCATTCATTCTTCATTTCAGCAAAAATAGTCTATTTGTTGTTCCCTGAACTTGACAGTCCATCCCCTGCTTCTTTGTTTTTGTATAGGCAGTCCTCAATACTTGGAACATATTTCTTTTCACCTCCACCTCTTAGAATACTCAGTTTCTTTCCTTCCTGGGAGGAGGGAGATAGTAGCAAAATCAGGAGAATGAAAATGGCTAGTCTAAGCCCTTCCACAAAATGGAGGTTGCAGGAAGAACTCCCCAAAAGGAGAAGGGGACCCCAGGAGGGGTGGAGAAAGGCCACTGAAGCATAGTGGTGAAATTCAGAGAGTGAAAACTCTGTGAGAAAGTCATCTGCAATAAATACCTCTACTTCCTTTCATCTCACTCTCTTCTTCACTCTGAATTTTGGCTTGTGATATCATCATTCAACTGATACTGCTCTCTACAAAGTTGACAGCAGTCTCTTAATTGCCAAAAAACCAATGGCCTTTTCTCAATCCTCATTCTTCTTGATTTCTCTGTAGCCTTTGACACTGTCCATTATTGTTCTTCTCTCTCATTATCTTTCTCTCCAAAATTCCAAATTTGGTTCCTGTTTTCCCTGTTATTGTTGAGAGTACTATCATCCTTCCAATTATCCAAGCTCACAACCTAAAAATCATTCTCACTCTTTCTTATCATTTCTAACAATTTCCATATATGATACTTTCTCTCCTCTGACACTACCACTACCCTAGGGCAGGTAGTTACTCAATAACCAGTCACTCCTGGGTTATTGCAATAACATTCTCTTCACTCCAGTTAATTTTCCACTTAGCTCTCAAATTGATTTTCCTGAAGTGCCAATCTGTCTCTGTCTCTGTCTCTGTCTCTCTCTCTCTCTCTCTCTCTCTCTCTCTCTCACACACACACACACACACACACACACACACACACACACACACCTCCCTATTGCTTCTCAGGATCAAATATAAAATCGTATTTGTCATTTTGATGAGGTTTACGGGTGATGAGGACCCCAAAATACCAACAGTCCGGGTCATGCTCGAATGAATTCGACTCAAGCCTTCTTACAACCAAAGAAAACAAAGTTTATTAAAGATTCGCCAAACTGGGTTGTCTCTTAAGGAGCCTAAGCATTTGTGATGCTTATATTCAAAAGTGGGCCAGATAGAATCTCAGCTAGACAGAGTCTGCGCTGGATTGCATCTGAGCGCCTTCATGGAGGCAATATGGAACTTAAATACAGAAAAGATTATAGGAGGGATCTGGGGGGGGGGGGCGTGGTCTGGTGGGGTGATGGGAGGAGGGGTTTAGGAAGAGTCTTGAGGAGAGGTCCAAGGAGGGAATTCAAGGAGTGTCAAAGGCTGGAAACAACTGGAGGTAATCAACAAACATCAGACTAGGGGGAGCCTAGGTGGGAAGCAGGTAGGGCAATCAAGAGATAACAGACAATGGTCACAGATTTGAGTATGAAAAGCCAGATTCTGTGAGGAGATAAAGGGAGAGCTCAATTTGAATATGAAAAGCCAGGTTAAGTGAAGAGATTCCAGGGGAACTCAAAGAAGTTCCCAGAGTCTGAACTCCATCATTTTAAAGCCCTTCACAACCTGGACCTTTCCTACTTTTGCATTCTTCTTAAACTTTTCTCCCCTCCACATACTCTATAATCCAGCTACATCGGCATCTTGCTATTCCTTGCATAACACATTCCATGTCTTGATTTTACATCTTTTTACTGGCTTCCCCAATGCTTAAAAAGCTGTGTTTTCTCACCACTTGACTTCCCTGACTTCCTTCAAGTTTCAGCTCACATTACATTAATGCCAATGCCTTTCTTCTGAGATTAACTCCAATTTACTCTGTATAGAGCTTGTATGCACATAGTTGTATGCATGTTGTCTCCACCATCATACTGTCAGTTCCTTAGCAGCAGGAACTGTTTTTGCCCCTCTTTGTTTCTGCCACATTTCATATAGTGCCTGGAATACAGTTTACTGTTGGCATTCTACATCAGTTCTTGAAGAGGACCAATGACATGAGGAAGATGATGTCTTGACTTGCAAGTGAACTAGATTTAAGTGAGGTAGAGTTGTACAAAGTCATTAGTCTCACTGCCTCCTCCAAAGTCATCAGAAACCAGTGGTAAAAAATAAGTCAAGATGACTGGTAATGGCCCAGGATGAAGTAGAAGACCTTGACCTTTTTAAGCTCTTTCCCACATCTCAGTTTGTCTAAGGCAATGCCCACTCAGTGATTAAAGGCTAGGTATGAACTGAGACAAAAGATGGCCTAGACTGCCTTCACAAAAGAATTAATCTGGGAGGTGTTGACCTGAAAACTTGGTTAAAGAAAAGGCAACAGGCTCAATGCATACATTTTATGATTTAATTAATTAATTAATCGATTCCCTATTAAAGATAACAGTAACATAATGCATTATGGAGCCAGAAATGTTCTGGCTACCAATACAAAGAGTTGGGCAACCTTAAATATGTTTTAGGACAAAGAAGCATTCTGTGTCCTTCAGATTTATGATTTCCATAAGTGATTAACTAGACCATTAGAAAGGAATTTTTTAATTGCGTAGGTTGTAAATACAGTAAGATGACAGAGTTTGACAAAGTTTCACATAGAAATTACAACCCAAGATGTCTATGTTTTCTTTACCATTAACATCCCATGACATAGTATATGTCTACAAATTTTAAGACATGGAAAACGTCCCATATTCAAAATAGTGTCTTAGGTTAAAGGTCTCTTAAGGACTATGTTAAGTCAGCCCTGGCTGGCTTTTGTTGACATAGGAAGAGGCATTCTCTAAGTTTGCTTCAGAGAGAACAAAGAGATTATTCCAAGATTTTGTATTAAACATTATCAGAGGGGAAGACCTTCAAAGTTTCTGGCCAGAACAGAAACAATTTCTATTTATCCTTACTCTGAGCCAGCAAAACCCAAACCATGAGCGAGTGAGACTTGGACTGGGACCTATCAGTGCGAAACGGAGTGATTTGGGTTTAAAGGCATACTCTAGGAGCTCCATTTGAATCATAATGGGCTTTTTCAGAGCTATATTTCAAGAAATCATAAATGTAAACTACATAAGACAAAAGAGTTAGTAGTCCCAGCTTTTTGAACAAAATAATGATAGAATAAATAAATAAGGAAGAAAAAGCTAGCCCCCAAGCCCCAAGATACCTTGCAAAGTATGTGATCCAAAATTGTATTCCATAGACAGAGGGAGAGGAGAAGGAGAAGGACAAGAACAAAAAGATAGCAGCATTGCCCAACTCCAACTGAACACTTGGGTCTCTGGGGCAGCTGCTGCGGCTGCCCACAATGTTCTTCATCCTTCATTTTGGAAGAGGACCCACGATGTCAAGAGGATGATGCCTTGACTTGTGAGTGAACTAGATTTAAGTGAAGCAGAGCTCTGCAAAGTCCTCAGACTCATTCTGTCCTCCAGAATCATCAGAGGCCAGTGGCAAAAATAAGTCAAGATGAGTGGTGATGGCCTCAGGCTCTTAATAAAGTCTTATTGGTTGGCTGACAATTAATTTAAAGTAAAGGTATTTAATCAAATTTCATATTAAGATTTTCTTTTTTATTAATTTATTTATTTAACTTTTTACATTCATTTTCACAAAATTTTGGGTTCCAAATGTTCTCCCCATTTGTCCCCTCCCCCCACTCCAATACACTGGGCATTCTAATTTCCCCTATCACCCATCTGCCCTCTCTTCTATCATTCCTCCCTTCCCTTGTCCCCATCTTCTCTTTTGTCCTGTAGGGCCAGATAACTTTCTATTCCCCATTACCTGTATTACTTATTTTCTAGTAGCAAGAACAATACTCAACAGTTGTTCCTAAAGCTTTGAGTTCCAACTTCTCCCCATCCCTCCCTCCCCACCCATTCCCTTTGGGAAGGCAGGCAATTCAATATAAGCCATATGTGTGTAGTTTTGCAAATGGCTTGGATAATAGTCGTGTTGTGTAAGACTAACTATATTTCCCTCCGTCCTATCCTGCCCCACATTGCTTCTATTCTCTCTTTTGATCCTGTCCCTCCCCAAGAGTGTTGATTTCAAATTGCTCCCTCCTCCCATTGCCCTCCCTTCCATCATCCCCCCTACCCTGCTTATCCCCTTCTCCCCCACTTTCCTGTATTGTAAGATAGGTTTTCATACCAAAGTGAGTGTGCATTTTATTCCTTCCTTTAGTCGAATGTGATGAGAGTAAACTTCATGTTTTTCTCTCAGGTCCCCTCTTTTTCCCTCCATTGAAAAGTCTCCTACTTGCCTTTTCTATGAGAGATAATTTGCCCCATTCCATTTCTCCCTCTCTCCTCCCAATACATTTCTCTCTCACCGCTTAACTTCATTTTATTTAGATATGATCCCATCCTATTCAATTCACTCTGTGCTCTCTGTCTCTGTGTGTGTGCATGTGTGTATGTGTGTGTGTGTGCACGTGCATGTGTGTGTATGTGTGTGTGTGTATGGTCCCACCAACTACCCAGACGCTGAAAAGTTTCAAGAGTTACAAATATTGTCTTTCCATGTAGGAATGTAAACAGTTCAACTTTAGTAAGTCCCTTATGACTTCTCTTCGCTGTTTATCTTTTCATGCTTCTTCTCATTCTTGTGTTTGAAAGTCAAATTTTCTTTTCAGCTCTGGTCTTTTCATCAAGAATGCTTGAAAGTCCTCAATTTCAATGAAACACCATTTTTTCCCCCCTGAAGTACTATATTCAGTTTTGCTGGGTAGGTGATTCTTGGTTTGAGTCCTAGTTCCTTTGACTTCTGGAATATCCTATTCCATGCCCTTCGATCCCTTAATGTAGAAGCTGCTAGATCTTGTGTTATCCTGATTGTATTTCCACAATACTGGATTTTTTTCTTTCTAGCTGCTTGCAATATTTTCTCCTTGGCCTGGGAACTCTGGAATTTGGCTACAATGTTCCTAGGAGTTTCTCTTTTTGGATCTTTTTCAGGCGGTGATAGGTGGATTCCTTCAATACTTATTTTGCCCTCTGGTTCTAAAATATCAGGGCAGTTTTCCTCAATAATTTCATGGAAGATGATGTCTAGGCTCTTTTTTTTGATCATGGCTTTCAGGTAATCCCATAATTTTTAAGTTATCTCTCCTGGATTTATTTTCCAGGTCAGTTGTTTTTCCAATGAGATATTTCACATTATCTTCCATTTTTTTCATTCTTTTGGTTTTGTTTTGTGATTTCTTGGTTTCTCATAAAGTCATTAGCCTCCATCTGTTCCATTCTAATTTTGAAAGAACCATTTTCTTCAGTGAGCTTTTGAACCTCCTTTTCCATTTGGCTAATTCTGCTTTTCAAAGCATTCTTCTCCTCATTGGCTTTTTGAACCTCTTTTGCCAATTGAGTTAGCCTATTTTTCAAGGTGTTATTTTCTTCAGCCTTTTTTTGGGTGTCCTTTAGCAAGGTGTTGACCTGCTTTTCATGCTTTTCTTGTTTCTCATTTCTCTTCCCAGTTTTTCCTCCACCTCTCTCACTTGATTTTCAAAATCCTTTTTGAGCTCTTCCATGGCCTGAGCCCATTGAATATTTATTTTTGATGTTTGGGATACAGAAGCCTTGACTTCTATGTCTTTCCTTGATGGTAAGCATTGTTCTTCCTCATCAGAAAGGAAGGGAGGAGATATCTGTTCACCAAGAAAGTAATCTTCTATGATCTTATTTTTTTTCCCCTTTTCTGGACATTTTCCCAGCCAATTACTTGACTTCTGAGATTCCTTTCCACATCCACCTCACCTCTAGATCCCACAGCTAGTGCTTGGGGTCTGAGATTCAAATGCTGCTTCCCAGCCTCAGTGCTTTCAGTGGGAGCGGTGCTGCTATTCAGTGTGAGATTAAATTCAGGTGCTCAGGTGGGGGCAGGGCTGCTATTCAGTGTGAGATTAAGCTCAGCTGCTCTGGTAGGGGCAGGGCTGTCACCAGGGGCTCAGTTCCCTGGGGGGGGGCAGTAGGGGGGGTTATGCAGAGACCTTCAATAATGGATCTGAGCTCCTTCCTGCTTTGGGAGCTCCTGTCTGCTACTGCCTCTGCTGCTGCCTCCTGAGGGGGCCTGAGTTATGGAGACACCCCACTCCCCTCTCAGCCAGCCAAAAAGAGTCTCTCACTGACCTTTGGTGTCTGTGGGCGGAGGGACCTGGGTAGAGGGACCTGCATGGCCGCTGGTCTGTCCCTGAAGCCTGCTCATATCTGCTCCTCTCGGTGCCACGGGACCAAGGGCTGGGCTGTACTCCAGGTCCAGTGCGTGACAGACCTTTGGTGTCAGTTTTTCAGGGCTCTCTGGAACAGTAATCTCCTCCACTTTGTTGTTGTGTGGCTTCTGCTGCTCCAGAATTTGTTGAGAGTTCTTCTTTCCAGGTATTTTATGGGCTGTGGGTTGGAGCCAGCATATGTGAATTTTTCTACTCCTCCATCTTGGCTCCTCCCCCCCATATTAAGATTTTCAACAGAATGCTCCCCTCCCAAATGAGGGTACAATCTTTAAAAAATATACCCCATAGGGAAAGTGAACGTGCATAAGGATCACAGGTGAGGAGTCCCACAATGAAGAGGCAAGTCATGTCTCAGAGGCTACAGGATCCCTTGATTGATGGTGAGCTCTTTCAGTAGGTCTGCTTCTCACTGGGTACAAAGTATCTGTTGGGCATATTTTTACACTAACTACTGCCATTCTTGCCACAAAATTCTCCCCTGATATTAATTTGCAAGTGTCAGTGTCTCTGCTGAATGTTCTATCTTCAGGGCTCATCTCCTCAGGGCCAGGCTAGTACAATGGCTAGTAGATTGCTTTTAGGTCATAGCCACACTATCCAGCTAACAGAAGTCAGATAGAGGGCCTTTTTGACCACTATGTGTGGGCAAAGATTAAAGCCTTTTGTAATAGATAATTACAGATAAACTTTACAGATTTATAGCTAAACAGGTAAACTTGGGGTTTACATAAGCTTGCACACTCCCAAAGTCCTTTCTGGCTTAGCAATAAATATACTATATTTTAATTGGAACAAAAGGTAAGTTGGGAGGCAACATTCTCTGGGCTCTATCACCTAACCTGAGTTTTAGTCTTTATTACTTATATTTGTCAGCACTGATCCTTGAGTGCTTAAGGAAATGTATTTTGCCCAGTGAACACCCTCAAATTTTCTTTGAAATTTCTCTGCCTCCGTAAATGTTGGTGTATGAGCTATAATTATCTTCATTGTGATCTTTTATGTTCATCATGAGAACACACAGTGCAGAAGAACCAATCAACCCTTGAAATGTTATTTCTTGCTTATTTTGGGTCATGATGAAGACATTTCCATTAACTCCTTTGTTGATATTTCTAAGAAGAACCTGGGAGGTCTCTCCATTTATCTGCCACATCCTCATATGTTCTGATTTCACTTATAACAAGAATGTCAAGATTGATGTTGAATTAGTGGTCAGTGGAAATTGTCATATTTAGAATAATTAATTATTCTAAACATTTAATATGAACATTAAAGTCATGTGCACAGATGATCTAAAAACTGTGCTGTTCTTAGCACCTTTATCTTCCTTTTCTACTTCTCTGCCTTTGTCACCAGAGAAGGTAGAAGGTGTCACTCAGGGCAGAAGGTCATTTCACTTCACAAATTATCATGTCCAAAGAATTATTGACCTACAAGTCATCCTGCTGCGGCCAGCACAGTCCAGCAAGTCCAGGGTGGTTACGGGCTCACAGAGTGAGGAAGAAAAGACAGGCAGAACACAGTAGTCTGAACAAACTGAGTTTATTCTGGACATACTGAGCCAATAATTCAGGGAATCGCGATGCTTAAATAGTTAAAAACCATAAAGGTAGTGATTGAAGCATGAAACAGAGCAGATGGTGATAAGTAGAAAGGGAGACTTCAAGGCCTCTATATCAGAGTGTTATCCTGTATAGCAGGAGCCCTGATTCCTGGAACTTCAACACCCGAATTCAAGGATGTGCCCCTGAGAACAATATATCACTAAACTTCTCAAACCAGCTACTCTTCTCCCTTGGAGGAGGGGAACTCTTGATCAGGGGCTCTTTCAAACTCCTCAAGTTTCTCTACACCATCCTACTAGTAATGAGCCTCTCCATCATTGGAAAGGCTTAATTTGCTTTCTAGAACTGTATTTGAAGGTTTTACAACTTGGTAGACTCTGCCAAAGCTTTCATTCTACTGGCATCACCTTTAAGAACCTGGGGGATATATCTTGGTCCAAGGGGATAGAGAATAAAACACATTTTTTCTTCTCAGAATGAACTATTGTGTGTGCTGTTACAGAGATTCAGGTAGCCAAGTGGTATTGATGAGGTTGAGGGGTGATCGTGGACCCCAAGATACCGACAGTCTGGGTCGTGCTTGAATGAATTTGACTCAAGCCATTTTAAAGCCAAAGAAAACAAAGTTTATTAAAGATTCGCCAAATTGGGTTGCCTCTTAAGGAGCCTAAGCATTTGTGATGCTTGTATTCAAAAGTGGGCCAGATAGAATCTCAGCTAGACAGAGTCTGCGCTGGATTGCATCTGAGTGCCTTCATGGAGGCAAGATGGAACTTAAATACAGAAAAGAGTACAGGAGGGATGGGGGGGGGGGGGTCTGGTAGTCCAGGGTGATGGGAGGAGGGGTTTAGGAAGGGTCTTGAGAAGTCCAAGAAGGAATCCAAGGAGGGGCGAAGACTGAAAAGAGCTGGAGGCTATCAGGAGACAGTCTAGGGAGCAGACTAGGGGGTACCTAGGTGGGAAGCAGGTGGGGCAATCCAGAGATCTTGATAGGGGAAGTATGGGAATGGATGCAGATCTTGATGGGAGTGGTCAGCATCCTGGGGAATGGGGTTTTGATGGGATC
The DNA here is from genome assembly GCA_023548195.1 of Bettongia penicillata ogilbyi. Lineage (NCBI taxonomy): Eukaryota > Metazoa > Chordata > Mammalia > Diprotodontia > Potoroidae > Bettongia > Bettongia penicillata. The sequence goes on along the minus strand of JAJHZJ010000314.1, from coordinate 26,481,153 downwards.
CAGAGTGAGGAGTGCAACAGAGACCTGAAATGATAATGAAAAACCCATGGGCTTCCTGAGACTGCCAGAACAAATGGGAAGATTAGATTTGAGTAAGAAAGGCCAGATTAAGTGGGAAGTTTCAAGAGGAGCTCAAGGAGGCTCCCAGAGTCTGAACCCCATCAGTATAGAAGATAGAGTGTATCTTTAGTATCAGAAAGACCTGAGTTCAAATCCTGCCTAAGACACTAGTACCTATGTGACTATGGACAAGTTCCTTAACTTACCTGTGTCACAAGCCATCATAAAATGGGGTAGACTTGATGATCTCTAATGTCCCTTTCAGCCATATGTCTGTGATTCTGTGATCACTGTGCTGGTCAGTTTGGCAGAACTGTTTCTTTTTTTTTTTTGTTACAACAGAACCTTTGATGGATAAGTAGAACAAGGAAATGAGGAAGACAAAGTAAATACTTGTTATTTTTTCAAAAGAAATAAAAAATAGAAAACCACACTGACCAAGACATGTTCTTAATAGTAATTGACTTTTTCAGTAATAATAATTTTGAACATTGAGTAACATGGCCTTTTCTCTCCCTCTCCCTCTCTCAATTCTCCTTTGTATTAAGTTGTTTTCTATCCATAGGCTTCCTGTGAGGAAATAAGGGAAGGGAAGCACCTTTTCCCACACCCTCATAGCATGTCAGATACATGAAAACAAAAAACACTAATAAAACGTTTTGTAAAATGTAGCACACACACACACACACACACACACACACACACACACACACACACACACACACACACACCCTTCTGCTGTAACAAGGAGATGGGCAGAATGAGGAAATGAGAAAGACAAAGTAAATGCTTGGTTTTTTTTTAAGAAGTTAAAAATAGAAAATATCAACATTCATGGAAAAATGTTCCAAATCACTAACAATTAGAAGAATGCATATTATGGAGAAAATTTATTATTTATTAACATTGTGTAAGAGCAGCTGGGTGGTACAGTGGATAGAGCACTGTTTATATGACTCTTGTTTTAAGTTTATATCATATAATTATAATTATTTATACTTATAAATATAAGATAATAATATATTATAATAAATGTAAATACATGATAATAAATAAATACAATTGTATTTGTATAACCCCTGTTTATAAATCTGAACTGGAGTCAGGAAGACATATTTTCCTGAGTTCAAATCTGGCCTCACACACATACTAGCTGTAAGTCACTTAACCCTGTTGACTTCGGTTTCCTCATCTGTAAAAATGAGCCAGAGAAGGAAATGGCAAACCACTGCAGTATTGTTGCCAAGAAAATCCTAAATGGAGTCATGAAAAGTCAGACATTACTGAAACAAGTGAACAATGACAACAACCTTATTGTATGAACCTAGCATTTTGTGGCTGAAAAGTCATCTAACCCCAAAAGCTAGGCTTACTGTTGCAGTCAGGCTCATTTCAGAGGCACTGTTGGGAGAGCTGCATGGTTGTAAGGAATGCATAGGTCCCACCCAGGGCTTGTTTTGGATCTACCCAAAGCTTGTGTATTAGATTTCTCAAATTAAATTGACTCACCTGCTGATATACATCTCAGACTGCCCTTCTGGAGACTACCTACTGCCTACCCAAGACTAATCAGGCAAACATCCTTAGGCTCTTGTCTGAACTCTATAATCTCATAAACACTTGAAAAGGGAGCCACCCCTTCTTTCTGACTCTTTACCTACAAATGACCTAAAAATTTTATTTTTAAGATTATTTCAGATTATTCTCATGACTAACAGCATTGATGTGACTCTGAAATTCTACCTCACATCCATCAAGTTGGCAAAGATGAAGAAGCAGGAAGATGACAAATGGTGGAGAGGCTGTGGAAAAATAGGTGCATTAATACTGTTCATAGTACTATGGATTGGTCCAGCCTTTCTTGAGAACAATTTGGAACTGTGCCCCCAAACTCACTAAACTGTGCATTCATGGTGGAGAGGAAGACAAAATAAATGCTTGTTATTCTTTGAAAAGTTACAAGTAGAAAGCTGTATTGGAGAAGATAGGTTCTCAATAGTAATTGACTTTTAAAGTAATAATAATAGTAACAAAAGTTAATAACCTGACCTACTTTCTCTTTCTTCAATAGTCCTTTGGGTCAAGTTGTTCTCTCTCCATAGACTTCTTATGAGGAAATGGGAAAAGAGAAGCACTTGTTCCCTTCCCCTGACAGCATGTCAACTGCAAGTAAATCATGATTGAAGCAGAGACTTGACTAGGTGAGCTGAGCCTGGACCTTGACATTCCTAATTGCTTCTGCAGTTTTCTATTTCTTTACCTGAGCATTGATGACCAAACAGGAATCCTGAGATGGATGTGGCCTTGGGGACCATCTTTTGAATGTGAGCGATCTCAGGATCCTGCTTCCTAAGTAGTTACTGGCTACACTAGAGGAGGTGCCCTCTCAATATGCAGCACAGTGCTTCTGGGAGGAGATGACCACCAGAGGATGATTTCAAATCCTAACCTGACTTATCAGAAGACATAGACCAGAGAGACTGTGAAAATGCCTGTTTAACAGCCCCTCAAACTGCATCATTTCTTGATGTTGTGTAAGTATCAACCTTCCAGGACAGGCCTGGATGCCTCTTGGAATCAATCACAGATATGCAAAAATCTGTTCTGATTGGGGGAGGGACTGTGTCAAAGGCAGAGCTAATTCAAAACCAAGGAGAGATTTTGAGGGTCTGGAAGCAAAGAGGCAAGAGTGGGTACATCAAGAGTTAAGTTGGAAAGAATCAGCCCCATAAGGTCAACCAGCTAAAGGAGAAAGAAAAAATAAGATAATTATGGCTAAGAAGGAAGAGCCTGAGGAGGAATATCAGCCCTACAGGCATCTCAGAGCAGGAAACTTGAACTGAGCCACTGGTTGTATCTGCTTCCTTAAAGCCTCAGGAAAATTCCAAGAAAATGCCTGCTCTTTCCTCAACTTCCCTTCCCAATCCTTGTCTGTTAACAGACACTACAACATATTTAGATACTTCTTTACTCTATTTTGAATTCTGCCTCAATTTCAGAGGCCAGGGGTCGGCAAGAAACCAAATATAAAAGAAAAGTAAGATAGAGACCCAAAACTTTTCCTAAGTCTTAGGAATTTTCCTAACTGAGAACGCACCATGATGGCATTCCTAACTTTTCTTTTCATATAAATTTCCTAAAAGAGCAGAGGATGGAAACAGATGGACTTGAGAGGTCATTATATTTCCACTTAAAATGAGCTAATTATTGTACCATGGTATTATACTTGTAACAAATAGTTATAACTAAGCAAAACAAATCTACATATTTGTCAGATCTAGAAATATATATCTGTCTATCTATAGTCTATCACCTCTCTCCCAAGAGATGGTAACATGCTTCTTCATCAGTATTCTGTATTCATGATTGGTTGATGAATTGATGAGTTCTTAAGTCTTTCAGTGTTGTCCTTTACAACAGTGTAGATCAATTTAAAATTTCTCTCTTGGTTCTGCTTATTTCATTTTGTATCTGTTCATTTAAATCTTCTCAAGCTTTTTAAGTTCATTTTCATCATTTCTAGAGTAGAGGTGTCAAACATCACCAAGTTGTGGCTCACATTGCTGCAGAGGGCCAGAACCAGATAAAAAGGTAATTGGGAAGTATTTAACAGAATAAATAAAATAAAACATAGCTAATGTTAATATGTGGTTTTATTACTCAATATGTACCCACAGAGATCTTTATTTAGAGCTTAAAGACCTTTGTTTATAAATGAGTTTGATACTACTGTTTTAGGGCACAAAGATGTTCAATTACATTCATATACCATAGATTCTTCAGTTGTTTCCCAAATGATGGATTCCATTTTGCTTTGAATTCTTTGTTACAACAAAAAGAGCTGCAATAAATATTTTTGTACGTATGAGTCTTTTTCCTCATTCTTTGTCCTCTATTTCAGGAATTTACCTAGTAGTTGTTTTACCTGTTAAAAGGACAGCCAGTTTAGTGTCATTACTTTTGGCGCATATTTTCAAATTACTTTCCAGAAAAGTTTGACCATTTTACAACTCTAACAGCAGTACATTAATATACCTGTCTTCTCATGGCCTTTCCAGTAATTATAATTTTTCATTTTTTTACAAATCTTATGGATATAAAATAGAACCTCAGAGCTATTTTTACATATATTTCTCTTGCCAATAAAATTTTGGATACTTTTTCACATTATTGTTGGTAGCTTTTGTTTTTCTTTCTAATATTTCCTACTTATATCATTTGACTATTTGTATTGAACATTTGCTCTTGTTTTTGTATACTTTCATGAATTTCCATATGTCTTCAAGATTTTAATTTAAGAAATTTGTTTAAAAGATTACTCCCAGTTAACTCTTTCTTTTCTAATTCTTATTGCATTACTTTTGTGCATGCAAAATTTTTTCAGTTTTATATAATCACACTTGTCCATTTTTCTTCTGTGATTCTCACTATCCCTGATTTAGACAGGAACTCTTCCCCTATCCATAGATGTAAATTGTATCTCTTTCCATGTTTCTCTTGTATGTTTATGATCTGAACCTTTATGTCTTGATTGTGTTTCCAGTTGGAGCTTATTGTGTCATGTAGTGTGAGATGTTGGTTTAATTTCTGCCAGACTGTCTTCCAGTTTTCTGTGTAGTCTTTGTCCATATCCTAAGAATTGAGGTCCTTGGGCTTAATGAACATTATGCTACTGTATTGGATTTTCTCTAGGCTTATGTGCACCTAATCTGTTCCACTAATCAAATTTTCTTTTTTAAAAAACAGTTCCATATAGTTACTATATTTATATATTAATATAACATATAGAATTATACATTATAATATATAATAACATAAATATGAATAAATCTATAAGTACAATTAATGATTACCTTTTTGCAGTAAGGTTTGAGATTTGGTACTGAAAGACCCTCTTCCTTCACAATTTTTTCCCCATTATTTCCCTTGAAACTCTTGATCTTCTGTTCTTCTAGTTGAATTTTGCTATTATTGTTTCTAGTTCTCTAAAATAACTCTTTGGTGGTTTGGTTAACATGGCAATGAACCTGTAAATTAATTCAGGTTGTTGTCATTTTTATAATACTGACATGGTCCAACCACTAGAAATAGCACTCGAATTATCTGCATGCATTTCTGTTAAAAGTATTTTGTAGATACATTCATGTAATAATAGCTAGCATTAGTTTAACATTTTAAGGTTTGCAAAGTGCTATTTCATTTGATCCTCACAACAAACCTGTGAGGTTGGTACTGTTGTTATCCACATTTAATAGATAAGAAAATTGAGACAGAAAGAAGTTAAACGACTTGCCCTAGGTCATACTTCTAGTAAGTGTCAGAAGCAGGGTTTGAACTCAGGATCTTCCTGACCTTGGTCCAACACTCTATTATACCATCTAGCTACTTGAGTGACATATAAGTTATATATGTTCTGAGTGGCTCTTGGTAGATGGATTCACAGATATTTTATACAGTATAATTTTTTTAAAGGAAATTCTTTTCGTATTGGGTTTGCAAAGTAATATGTAGATTTTTGTAGGTTTATTTTATATCCTGCCACTTTATCATTTCAATTACATTTTTAGCTGAATCTTTAGAGTTCTCTGTAAACCACCAGATAATCAGCAAAAACCAATAATTTGGTTATACTTTGCCTATGCTTATCTCTCAAGTTTGTGTGTGTGTGTCTTATTGTTACACTTAGCATTTCCAAAATTATATCAATAGAGGTGACAATACACATCTTTGACTTACCTCTGATATTACTGGAAAGACTTCTAGTATTCCTTTATTACAGACAATGCTAATTCTTAGCTCTAGACTTGTGGCAGGTAGGCCAGCCAGCAGGCTATTACAATAGTACAGGCTTGAGGAGATGAGAACATACACCATGAGGATGGCAGTATTTGAGGACAGAAGGAGATTCTCATCAAGAGATATTACAGAGATGAAATTGGGCTTGGCAACAAATTGATTATAGGGGACGGAGAGTGAAGAATACTAAGAACCTGAACTTCCAAGAACTTTGACAGTTAGGTTTTGAACCTGGAGGACTGGGAAGATAGCAGTGCCTTTGACAGTAAAAAGGAAGGGATTGAATGGAGCATGAGTGGAATTTGAGGAGAAGGATAATAAGTTCAGTTGGAGGCATCTATGGCCTGGGTATTTTATATTTTTGTAAATGTCCATCCATATCCATCAAAATGGCAAATGATTGGGTGAAATATTTTCTAATAATTTCTTTTATTTCCTCTTTACCTGTTGTGAATATTCCTTTTCCTTTTTTTATAATTTGATTTTCTTCTATTTTTTTTATGTTAGCCAACTGTCCATCTATTTTTAATGTCCCTCCACTGCCAAATCAGCTTTCACTCTTTCCTTTGCAGCAGCTCAGACAGACCAGGGCTTATACCTTGCTGAATCTAAGCCTCAAATATTGGCAGCCACTCTGGCTTCCATCTCCCTGATATATCTACCCTCAGATCTCTCCTATTTTCAGGCTCTATGAGTTCTGGGTTGGTTTCAGATCATCCCTGGTACACCTCTGATCAAATCACCCATGCACAGGCCTTACATTCTGTAGAAGAAAGCTATATTCAGGCATCCATCATCAATTGCAACTCTACCTTCCAAGCAGATACGCAGTCATTTATCCTAGCTAATCCTTCTACCTAGTTGACTCTTCTCCCAGTGCTCTTAGTCATTTCTTATGCTATCTTGGAGGAACTTTCTATTGCTGTTTCTATTTCATCTTTTTAATCATTATTTTTCTATCTAGCCCCCTTTTAGATCTTTCTTGAACTGTACGTAGGAAAGCTGGGTTTCTGTTTTACCTTTCTGGTATCCATTGTAACTGGAAGTATAAGGAAAAGATTCTTAGTCATTCAGGGCATATAGAGACAATTATAAAGAATGAAATAATTTTAATTGAATAAAGTTTAAAAGCTTTTGTGTAATCAAAATTATAGCTATAATAGAGAAACTGTTGTTTGGAGAAATTTTTTTTTATTAAATACCTTTAATAAAGCATCTCCTATCCAAGATATATTGAGAATTTATATATATATATAAATTCTCAATATATATATTCTATATATATATAATATATATTCTCAATATATATAATATATATTATATATATAATATATATTCTCTCTCTATATATATATATGCCTATGTAAAGTTGGGGTTCTAACCCCTACATCAATTAATCATAGAAAACCAAAATAGTTCCACTGAATCAATCAAAGTCTAAACTAGGTATTAACCCAACCATAATCAATTTAGAGGAATAAAGTGCTTATAGATTATTGAATAAAGACAGTTGTGAAGGGTTACAGAGAAGAATTGTCCTTGGGGAGAGAAGTGAGTTTCTACATCTCTCTTCCCTTCTCCATCTCCCAATGGCCAATGCTGTGAACTTTAAAAGGTTAGAAGATTTGATAGCGGTGCATAGCAGGGGCTAACGTTAACATCTCCACTGGGAGCTGAAATACCACAAAGACGAACTAGACGTTACTGAGAAAAGGCTTTGGAGATCATGACCCCTCGAGGAGGAGAGAAGTTCAAAGCCCTGATCCTTTGAGATGCAGAGAGCTACAACTGAGGGGAAATTCATAAGGCTCTACGAATGGAGAAAAGAGGCTCCCAGGAGCAGGACCTAGGTTGCCCCTTTGCCATGTGCATTCCTCATTACACTTGTGCTTTAAATTGGAACCCACTCTTACCATGCGTTATTTCACTTGATCCGCACAACAAACCCGTGAGGTAGGTACTATTACTATACCCATTTAACAGATGAGGAAATTGAGGCTGAAAGAAGTTAAATGACTTGTCCTACATTGTGTGTGCATTCTTAGTTTGAGAGAGTTGGCTTTGTTTTTTTTTAAACTGTCCTTGCTATCTCTACTTAGTAGATATCCTTTCTAAAAGCTAATAAGGTTATCAATGGAAAGTACACTGGTTGGGGCTTATGGGCAGCAATATTTTTTTAAAAAGAAAGCTAGTCCCTAATATTTATCCCTAGAAATTCTAGGAGGAGAACAGGAACCCAGATTGACAATTCTGGGAAAGTGACCTCAGAGGTGGTATTACTAACACAAGCAAAAGTTGTTCTCCAACACACACACACACACACACACACACACACACACAAATAAGAGATCCAAAATGCAAATAATTTTCTTTTTTTATTCAATTTCTTTTATTTTCAGTTTTAAATTCTCTCTTTGCCCCACCCACTGAGAAGGCAAGAAGAAGAAAAAACTGTTACAAATATGTAGTTATACAAAACAAATTCCTGCCTTAACCATGCCTGTCCAAAAAAAAAAAGAGACAAAAGAAAGTATATTTCAATCTATTTACTGAGTCCATCCATTGTATATCTGGAGGTGGGTAGCATATTTCATCATGAGTCTTGTAATTGTGGCAATTGTTCCTTTACTCCGCACCAGTTTAGACCTGCCTCTACTATATCTGGGACTTGCCCTGGTGCTTAATCTCTCTCTGTTAAAATGCTCCAGCTGCCAATCCTAACTAGACTCCATCCCAAGTGCCCACAGACTGTCTGTCCATCCACCTATGTTAACTCAGCATGGAGAAGTGACACCTTGTGATTTTTTTTAAATTGGATTTTCCAGTCAGGAATTAGTATATTTTTTAAAGCTGTTTGAAGGAGTTGTAGAAAGGGAGGAAGGGAATTGGGTGAAGCTCAAAATATTCCTTCCTGCTACTCTGCCATCTTGACTCTACCCTGGAGCCCAACTTTCATTGTAGATCCATTGGAGATCCTAAGACTGGGGCAGAATAAGAGTTGCTGTTGTGACTCCAGTTTCATTTCTACCTCTTACAAACTGAACTTGGTTATACAACAATTCACTTATCATCCATAATGAAGTTTATTAACATCATGAAAGAAGATTTTGAAATGGTCTGAAAAATACTCACATTCTTTACTTTAAAGGTACTTTCGTGATTAGGATCAAAGAATCATAGATTTAGGCCTAGAGGGGACCTCAGAGGCCATCTGATTCAATGTCTTCATTTTACAATTTACAGGCCCACAGAGATTAAGACATTGATTATCCAAGGCTACCTCCCATTTATTCTGAACAAAGTGTGTACATATATCATTGTTTGTTGTTTTTCCCTTTAGAATATGATTTCCTTTAGGGCAAGAACTATTTTTATCTTTTTTTTTAGAGTATTTTATTTTTCCCCAATTACATGCAAAAATAATTTTTAACATTTGTTCTTAAAATTTTGAGTTCCAAATTATTCTCTCCATTCCTCCCTCCCCACACTCCTTTTTGAGAAGGTAAGTAATTCAGTATAGGTTATATAATGTATAGTCATGCAAATATGTTTACCTTTCTCTTTATTACCAGAGCTGGGAACAGTGCCTGGTATTTAGAAAGACCATAATGAATACTTGTGGACTAACACTGGTTGAGTTTAATTTGTTTTTTCAGTTGTGTCTGACTCTTAGTGATCCCATTGGGGTTTTTCTTGGCATAGGTAATGAAGTGGTTTGCCATTTCCTTCTCCAGTACATTTTACAGATAAGGAAACTGAGGCAAACAAGGCTAAGTGACTTTTCCAAGTTCACACATCTAGGATGGGACTTGGACCCAAATCTTCTAATATCAGGTAACCTTTTAGCATGCAGTTTCTGCAGTGAAGGAAATAAATGTGTGGTGAATTCTGTGCTGACTGCATTGAGGACTGAATAATTCGAGACAATGCTTTGGCTATGAGGTTCCGAACCTCTTCAGTCCTGAGTACAAACAGTATGGCTCAGCAATGATCATGATACTGGAAGGATGGAAGAATAAGCAGCAGGGCATGTGGAAGAGGAAGAAAAGGAATTGGAAAAGAAAGATAATGTTCACACTCAGTTCTGCTCATTTGCAGATCAGCTTCATATGGTTGGAATAGAAGTTAACACACAGCTACTCACATTCTTGGAGCATCCAAAGATCATCTCCATTGCTACCCTCTCCACAGAACCCATTCTAGTAGCATTGAGCTTCTGAATCTCTTGAACTTTCATTTGACAGACTCCGTGGGCTTCTCCCTTCATAGCGCTATTCACACGTGTTCACACCCTCTACTGGTATCTACAGATCTCCTGCTGAAAAAACTGAGGCTTGGACTTGGCAGGCTCTCCTCTTCTACTCCTACCTCATTGCTTATTACATTTATTCGCCACCCCTGACATAATAAACCAGTTCTCTGTCCCAGATAATGACTCAGCATCCTTGAAATTCCACCCTACCCATTAGTTTGTAGCAGTGGCCCGGCCAGATTGATTGCTGACATTTTCAGTGCTTTCAAGCTTCATTTCTACCTTGTTTCAGTCCCCTTTTCAAATGATGGAGGGAATAGTGTCTACTATAGTATATAGTGTGTGTATATATATATATATATATATATATATATATATATATATATATATATATTACAGTTGTCTCTGTAGGTCTTTTTGAGGTGGCAAAGAATGGGGATCTGAGAGGATACCCATAAATTAGGGAATCAATGTACAAGTTATGGTCTGTAAATGTGATAGGATACTATTATGCTCAACTCTTATCAACATAATAACCAACCAGAATTCCAGAGGACTAATAAGGAAATATAATACCCTGCCTCCGGATAGAAAAGTGAAGGGTTCAATGAAAAATGAAACAAATATTTTCAAAGAAATGGCTAACATAAAATTTGATATGATTGACAATACATTTGTAATGAGTTTGATTTTTCTTGTGTTCTAAATGGGAGGGGGGTGATGAGAAGGTGGATCTTGAAAAACAAAGCCTATATATACATGTGTATAGAAACATATGCTAATGTGTGTGCGTGTGTGTGTGTGTGTATACACACACATATATACCTATATATAGCATATAAATCTTGGGAACTCTGTTCCACACTATGACCAACTATAATCCTTGAGGACTCATAATAAAATATTCTGCCCACCTCCTGACAGACAAATGATGAACTGAAAGCAGATTAAGACTTTTCTTTTTAAATATGGTCAATGAAAAACTTTGTTTTGCTTGACAATACATTATTGCAATAGGGATTTTGTTTTTCTCACTTTTTCAGTGTGGGACAGAGTGAAAGAAATGGGAGAAAAAGAAGGCTGATTTTTGAAAATAAAATAAAATTTAATTTAAAAAAATGTTGACATGTCTTATAGACTCCACATTCAAAGATCTATATATACTTACCCCCAAATTACTCCCAGTGGACGATTATCCATTGAATACCACCCCAGTTGGATGGTAATATAGTCTAACAGTATATTTCCAGCTACATTTCCCACCTCTAAGAAAACTGTGCCCCTTATTTTTCCATGACAAGGTGGCATTCTAAGAACTGAGATGTGTAAACACCTCTATACAGAACCCACCATTCTTCATCCATTATAGTTTTCATCCTGCACTCAAACCCCATTCATCTGTACCTACAGCCAACCTCTCCCTGGAAGAACTAGTGACACACAGGCAGACTTCCAAAACATTCTACATATTGCTAAGACGACTCACAGGCAGGTGGGATGGAGATCACCAACAGATGCAAATGAGCCCATGCAAATTGGAAACTGGGTGTGGCTATCCAGAAGGAATCTTCCAACTTGTATGAAATTATGCCAAGTGAAGTAAGGTAAATGCTGTTGTATAACAAAATTACATAACAACACTTTATACAATAACAACAGTGAAAATACACAACTTCGAAAGCCATAAGAATTCTGATCAATGTGATGACCAGCCTGATGAGGAAACATGCTATCTGCTTCCTCACAGAGGATATGGACTTAGGGTGCAGAATGAGACATATTTTTTGGACACAACCAGTGAGGGAATTTGTTTTGTTTGACTATGCAAATGTTTCTTACAATGGTTTCTTTTTCTTTTCTTTGTTTTCAGTAATAGAAGGAGTGGGAGAGAAAAAAAATCAGTTCTTGTTGATTTGAAAAAATAATTTATGAAACAAAAATAAAAGGAGCCTTATTCAAAAAAGCAAAAACAAAAGGAATCTTCTGTGCAGCCTTAGTACCCTTGCTTAACCACCAAGTTGTTGGTCCTAGACTGTTCTGGCTGGAACGTCCGTAAAAAATCATTGTTCCAAAAATTCCACATTGATCCCAAACCTCTTGAGTCCCTCTTCAACTGGCCTAATAGAAGGTGAATTAATGATAAGGGAGCTGTTTGACTTCAGGTGCCGATGCAGACCTCTGCAGTCCCTCATAAGGATCCAAAGAATACAAATGGAAACCCCTTCAGCGCTGGAACTACCATGTCTTCCACCTATAGAGACCGCACAGGTCCTGTTACTGGTTCCAAAGGAGGACACTCAAGATGGAGGATGGTATCAGTGGCAGCTGATACTCATTTATAGTGATTAGTTTTTAGTAGGCAGGACAGACTTGAAAAGCCAGCTGTCTGCAGATAACTGCGTGGGTTCAGAGCATTTCTTCATTTTTGCCACATCTGCAAACCATTCCTATCTCTGCAAAATTTCTGTATTTCGACCTTTATTCTGCAATTGGCTAGTTAAAATACATGCCTGACTTACTTCTTTCTTAGTATTTCTTATCTGTGCCCCTTCCCTGAACTGATAGAATTCTTATTGAATTGAATATATATTGAATATAGCTCAGAGTTGGCATATACTCTAGTCTACTATCTCTTCAGCTTTTACCAACTATAATCTCTTCCCTAAACATTATAACTCGATTTCCTGGCCAAGACTATGAGTCAAATCCTTAAACAACCCCTGACTCATCCACCATTAGACAGGAACAACAGGATTTGGCTGGCTCTGGTCACCCCACCCTAGTTATGGCTCCATATTTGACCCTAATCAATTTCTCATGGAAACACTACTAACAGTGGAATAACTAAGATAATTCATTAAAGAAAGAGAAGAGGAAAAGAAACAAGCCCAAAGACATGATAAAGCACCAAATAATTAAAAATTTGGATAAACTACTTATCCCTCTTAAATACATAGTAGCTGTTTTGACTCAGAAGAAAGAATAAAAATGAAGATTGGAAATAATTTGAGCTATTATCTCATATAGGATATGAAAACTATATTCATAGGAGGATAATATACAATGTGTAAAGTAGGAGGGTTATGGTCCCAACCCTCCCCACCCCGCCACATACACCAGTTGATGTAGTCATAAATGATATTTGTTTTTAAACACATTAATTATTTAAGTAACAGGGATACAAACACATCCCTGTCAAGAAGCTTATCTCTTTTTATAAAGATACATTTTTATTTCATTTAAAAATTTCTTCAATTTCCCACTGTATCCTTTCTATCTCCTTTCAGAGAGCCATCTCTTTATCATAAAAAATATTTTTAAAAGAAAAAGAATGAGAAAAAACTCAGCAAGACTGAACAAAATATCCAAAAAATAATCTGACAGTAATACAGTGTTCCACACCCGTGGTCTTCCCCTGTCTATAAAGTGAGATGTCTTCTCATATTTCTCCTTTGAAGCATGCTTATTCTTTGCAATTTTGCAACATTCACTTTTGATGTTTTGTGTTTGGGGTTTTTATTCCCACTTACATTGTTGTACTCATTATGTATATTATTTTCTTAGCTCTGTTTACTTTCCTGTATATCAGATAATGTCTTTTCATGCTTCTCTGTATTCATAATAATAATTGTTTCTTCCAGCACAATAACATTCCATTACATTCATGTACCACAACTTAATCAGTCCCCAGTCAAAGGACATCAACTATGTTTCCAGTTTTTTTTTAACCATAAAAAGTGCTGTTATAAATATTTTGGTGTATACAGGGGCATTCTTCTTGTCATTTATATACCTTGTGGTATATATCTAGTAGTAGAAACTCTGGGTCGAAGGTTATGGATATTTTAGCCACTTTATTTGTATAATTCCAAATTGCTTCTCAAAAGCTGATTCACAGCTCCACCAACAATGCAGTAGTGTGCTTATCTTCCCACAACCACTCCAGCATTGATTATTCCCATCTTTTGTCATCTTTGCCAATTTGGTGGTTGAGAGGTGAAGCCTCAGGGATATTTTAATGTACATTTTCCTTATTATTATTGACTTGAAGCATTCTTACATATGGCTATTAATAGTTTATAATTGTTCTCCGTTCAAATCCTTTGACCACTTATCTATTGAGGAATGGCTTTTGTTCTTATATTAGTTTTCTTAACTATCTATATATGTTGGATACTAAACCTTTACCCATGACATATGACACTAAGATTTTTTCCCATGTAATCGTTTCCCTTCCTATCTTAGTTGCACTGATTTTATTTGTTCAAAAATTTTTTCAATTGAATACAACCAAGATTACCCATTTAATCTTTTGGAATTGCCTCTATCTATGATGTGGCTAAGAATTCATCTGCTACCCATAGCTGTGAAAGCCATAGGTGTGATCTTTAATATTCAGGTTATATGTCTATTTTGAATTTATTATGGAATATGGTATAAGAAATTTGTCTAAGTCTGATTTCTGCCAGATTGCTTTCTACTTTTCCCAGTAGTTATCACATGGGAATTTCATAAGAAATGTACATGTGGAGCTTTAGACAACGCTATTTCTGCTTCTCCGTCGTCTACTGAATCTGTGATGAAGCTGTAATGTATATACAAGGTACATCGAAGTCCTGTTCTTGTTATGAGGTGCAAGAATCTCTAGCTGAATTAATAAAGGAAATAAAGCTATTAGTTAAGAAAATAATTTGGCCTACCTCTGCAAGTTTTAAATAACTAAATCCGGAAAAGGTCAGTGAAATTGAGGAGTTTTTGTTTATATTTGAGAGCTGAAGACAGTGGTAAAAAGAGATCCCCGTTCCTCGACTTTCTTCCTCCGTCTCATCGGCCAAGTCATGAGTACCAGTAGGAGACGCTGAATCCAGCGGGAAGTAGAGACACACTCTGGATAGACATGAATACAGAGAGATGGTCACTTGAGCAAGGAAGCAGCATTAAAGGTTGTGATCTGGATAATGAAGAGTAGGTCCGTGGAAAGGAAAGTATTCTCATGCTAGGACTGTATGATGAAATAGCTTCTGGGTCCTTAATTCCAAGAAACTGAGGGTTTCTTTTATCACATGTGTATCCTACATATGGACCTCAATGCCACACTATACCATTTGACCTTCTTTTTCTCATGAGCATTGTGTATATATGTGGATGAAGGTGATCCCAATTTATGAGATAAGTGTTTTATAGCAACTGTTCTATGCCGTCTTAAGTAAGTGCTTTTGCTAAAAGCTAATTACATTGATGCCAGCCAAGATGGTAGAGTAAGAAGAAGCAATACAGGCCAGCTATGTGCTCTCTAACAAAGATCTAAGCAAATCAAACTAGATAATGATATGTAAATCTGAGAAGAAATTTCATTGAGACATCTTTCTCCCCCAAGATTTAAAAAAACAAATTACCTATAGGCAAGTAACTAGAACAGATGGAACAGGGTGAGGGTCTTGGACTCAGTTCCAGATCCAGGTCAAGAGCATGGAAACATAGATTTGTTACCCAGGGCTCTGAACAAGACTGGGCCTGCACTGTGGTACAAGTTGGGGTGTTGAATATCCAGGTCTACCAAAGGGGCAAGATCTGGGACGTAGCCCCAGGCCCAGAACAGGACAAGGCTAGCAGTACAGTTTCTGTGAACCTACTGGGCCTTTTGGCTAGCTAACAGGGACTGAGGTTAAGTGCTATCTCTTATGGTACCACCCAGGAGCAGGTGTTCAGTATGTGTTACCTAAGCAGAAACCAGGATCAAGAACCTGAAAAGCCTGGGGAGAAAGTGAGAAGACTGTGCTCTTGATTTGACTGCATAGGGCTCACTGAAAGCGTACAGCTGCTTGGTCAAGCTGCCCCATGATCCTTGAAGAACATAGCAGTCAGTACAAAAAGAAACCAGTGGTAGGATTTTAAATAAGATAGGCCAGGATCATACAATGCCACAGCAGTTCCTAAAGAAGTGCACAGAGCCTTGTACTAAACACAGTCACCAGGAAGTAAGGCTAGAAGAAATGATAAAAATAAAATAAAGATAAAGAAAAGATAAAGAACTATTATGAAGCCGTAGATGCCCAAGATACAAATCCAGAATGCCACAATATTTCAAATAATCTTTTTTTTTGCAAATTTCTGTTTATTTTTAAAACAATTAAATTTTGTGAAGTATTCATATGAATTAAAGAGCACAATCCCTTCAATGTGATATTATATATATCCTACAAATCTGTTAAACACTTATAAATGAAAATCTATTAACACACTCCAAATTTCTCTGGGTACTGTATTTTAATCATATTGTATTATAGTGTAATTATTGCTCCTTTTGATCCCAAATGTTCACTTTATTTCATTACCCATGCTTGTGTATAGTTGAAGTTTCAGGTGATGTTGAAAGCAAAATAACTTATCTCAAACTGATAAAATTCTACATGATATAAAATAGTAAAATGTTGTTGTTCATTTGTTATAAACCTAAAATTTGAGGGAGACAATGGAAGTCAAAGGAAAAATAAATTTACTTTTCTTTAAAACAAAGTCCTTATATACAAGATGTCCCAAAAACTTTAATGATTTAAAATTATATTAACATTTTTGGGACCCCCTGTATAAAGATCAAGAGATTTATCAGGTCCTAAAGAATAATTTCATAAGTAACTTCCCCTTATTCCCTCACTGTAAAGAGTAACTGTATAAAATTCACATTACAAACTCCCATGGCAGGGCATATGTTTATTTTAATAGATAACCAAAATATTAAAAGATGGTAAAAGAGGAACAGAAAGAATATTTCTTCTTCATTAAATTATTGTCATCAAATTACTGCTAAAATACTAAAATAAATTTTTCTTTAAATATTCACAATGATCTCAATTATTTTCTATTATCTTCTAGGACATAAAGGTAAATGTTTTATTTACCTGTTAAAGATCCCAATTAGACATAAATGAAGCTGTAGCAAAGTAAAGCTCTATCAAACATTTTTAATAAATGATTGGTTATTGAAGTATCTTAGTTTTCACATGCAAATTTTAATTTGTTCCACTATATAACTCATTTTTAAAATCTGAGGCATACACTGGAAGTTCTAGCTAGTTTCACAATTAAAACTGATTTAATCAAATATTCTTGCTTCAAAATTATTGACTGATTTTCATTACCTTTTAAAATTAGAACATATGTGAACATTAAATAAACTGAAGAAACAATGATGGTCTCAAAATGTAGTACATTATTACTCTCTAATAACACATCAAATGATATACATACATCATTTTTAAGGTGATGTTAATCACTGTTGTCCTTTAGCAATGAATATGAGCCTTAATGCGATTTTTCCAAAAATGCTTTGCAGCACCTCACACATTGCTCATATACAGTCTCAAAGTCAGAATCATTTCCATAATATGGATCTTCAATAATAAGTTGTTTCTGTGGATTGTAGCTTCCAAGAAGTTCAATTTTAGCTTTGCAGTATTTAACTTGATTGACTTTTCTATTCAAATCTCTCAAATTGCTTTCATCCATACATGGCATGTAATCAAAAGTCAGGAAATCTTCTTTGGTAATCTGCCTGGCAATATGATTGATGATAATGATAATCACAGGGGTTTCCTATTTCATATGTAGATGTTGCTGCACTGTCTGTCCTTCACTTCTGAAATATTTTGCTCTCCTACAAGTTTCCTAAAAACTGCTTCTGCTTTAGGTCAACAACAAATATTACCCAGATACATGAACAGCACAGACCTCATTCCCTCTGTGACCATTTTTAATTTCCGACTCACTTCAAACAATCTTGGTCACACAATTAATTGGAATTCTTAGAAGAAATCAGCAAGAGTATTTTGTTAAAGTTTTATAAACAATATTATAAAAGAAACCAGATCACTAAAAAACTGGAAAAGAAATGAGAACTTTATAAGACTTAGAAAAAGAATTAACAATTTAGCATGAGGTAAAAACAAAACAAAACAAAAAAACCTTACCTAAGTAACAGACTCCTTTATAAGTAAAATATCCCAAGCATGAGATAATGATTATGAGACATCAAGAAACAGTAAAATAAAATCTTTTGACAAAGTTAACATATTGCAAAAATAGAAGAATCCTATAAAAAGAGTTGACCTTGAAAATAGATTAAGGAGAGATAATATAAGAATTATTGAACTACCTAAAAGTCACAATCCAAAAAGAAGTACAAATACTATAGTTCAAAAAATCATGAAGGAAAATTGCCCAGACATAATAGAACAAGAGAGTGAAGTGAAAATATAAAGAATCATGGGCTGCCTCCTGAAAGAAACCCCTAAATGAAAACTCTCAGTAATCTAATAATCAAAATCCAGTGCTAGCAACTTAAAGACAAATACCTCAAATATTCCAAAAGAACTCAAGAGCTAAGGAAATACACTCAGAATCACACAAGATCTAGTAGCAGCCATTACAAAGGAGAGGAGAACATGAAATATGATATTCTACAAGGCAAAAGTGTAGGCTTATAATCAAGAATAAGTTACCCAGCAAAACTGGGTGTAATCCTAGGTGAAAAAATGGATCTTTAATGAAATAGAAGACATAAAATGTAAATGCAAGTGAATAATCAGAAAAGACTTTATAAGAATGAAGTGTTTGCATTCTATTGAAGGTCATAATACACATGTCCCCTAAAAATATTATTGTCATCAGGGATTATAATGGGAGTCAAATAAGACAGAAGGCTTAGGAGTGATTCTGTTATGTTTAAATGATCATAAAAGAAGAAAAAAAGAGAAAGGTAAAAGAGTACACTAGAAAAGGGGAGGAATGAGATAAACTTTTTCTCTCATATATGGGTGCAAGTAGAAGGCTATACAAATGAGGAAGTAGTTAAAGAGCAGTCATCACTGAAAATTCATTTTCATATGAACTAGTCAAAGGAGGGTAGAACACACATACACACACACATATACACATACAAAGAGAGTTTGGGGTAGAAATGCATTGGATATGGAGTTTAATCCCTTACAGAGAATGGAATACTAAGTGATAAGAAAAGAGAACGATTAGCACAGAACCCATTTACTTATCACTACTGATACAAATGAATTAGAAGGTTAATGTTTAAACCATACTGGGATATGAAGAATTTCTGCAAGTCTGCTAATTAGTCAGGTCATATTACTTCTCCATTGAGCACAGTGTGATTAAACTCCAAGAGAGATCTTCTTTCCTGGACCTCCTTCACTGCTGATGTTTTCCTTGTCACAAATTCAAATCCTACTGCTGTGGTTGCAAGGAAAATTATTCTGGTTGACACTTCCCTTGTCCTTGCAGGACCTTTTGGTATTCACAACATTGGTGTTAGAGGAACGGAAATGCAAAAGGAGAGGCAAGGAATCCCAGCTAGTTGAGTCCACACTTACCACTGGGGACAGACCCCTCTGGGCTGGAAGTAAAAAGGAGCCTCCTTCTTCCGTTGCCTTCTCCTTCTTTCTCTTCTCTCTTGATCTCTCAATCTTTCTCTCTCGTTTTAAATTTTACTTATTTTGCTCTGAACTTAAAAAATAAAGCAAGCATTTCATAACATCATAGAATAGAAAAAAAGATGATTATACATGAAAATCTATTATGTACAACTTGTTATTCCCTTTAAATGTATACTAATCATGTAGACCATATGTCAGACACCATGCTAAACCCTGTGGATACAAAGGAAGTCATAAACACAGTCCCTGTCTTCAAGAAGCTAGCATTCCAATAGAGAAGAAACATCCAAAAAATGCATGTACAAGAAATATTCAATTTATGTGGAAGGTAATCTCAGAGTACAGGGATGTGGATTGATGTGTTTCATAAGAGGAACTTCAAAAGGCCTGACATAGATGGATTTGAGCTGAGTCTTGAAGGAAGCCAGGAGGCAAAGGTGAGGGCCAAGTGCTTTCTGGACCCAGGGGCATGGGATAAAGAGACGAAATGTCCTATGCAAGAAACAAGTAAATCAGTATAACTGAACCAAAGAATATATGAAAGGGAGTAAATGTAAGAATGAAAAATTAGGAAGAGGCCACATTGTGAAGGGCTTTAAGTACCCAAGTGAGGTGTTTATATTTGATCCTGAAACTAATAGGGAGCCACTGGAGATTTATTGAGTAGGAGGGTGACATGGTCAGGTTTGCCCTGTAAGAAACTCATTCTGGTAGCTAAATGGAAAGTGGACTGGAATGGGGAGAGACTTGAGGCAAGAGAAACCAATTAGGAGGCTGTCTTAATAGCTCAGCTGTGAAATGATGAAATCATATGCAGTACCAGAGAAAAGAAGGGAGCACATACAAAAGATGTTGCAAATAATGCACTTGTCATGTGAGAACCTAGATATTGAATGAAGCAATAAAAGTTGAGTAACTCCGGAAATAGGATTTCAGTTGTGCACACAGGTAAAAGTCAGCACAAAGGAAGTAAGGGACTGTGAGCTCAAGTTACTCCACCCACTCTTTTCTCATCAAGGTCCTGAAACACAAGAGAAAGGCTCACCTGAAGTGCACTCTTGTGGATGGAATTTTCTGTCACTTGCTCCCTGAATAGATGCATCAACAAACACTTTATGAGAGAATAAAATCAAATGTGTTTTTATTTTATTTAAAGAGCCCTCGTTTACCCTTTGAAGTAATTAAGTTCAATTCAACAAGTATTTATTCAGGACTTGAGATATAAATCAGGTTACAAAGACAAAAGATCAAAAGTCCCCACCTTCAAAAAGCTAATATCATTCTGTGAACCCCTGTACTTACCATATTTTGAAGTTTGTGTTCCCAGGACTTAAAATCATTTTCTTTAAAAAGAGAATGAAGATTGTTCATTTTTGTATAACCCTTGTAAGCTCAGAAAGTGTCAGAGTTTTACTCTCAGGACTCTAAACAGTCTTGCTTGCTACCTTCTGGCAAAGAAGTTATGAAATCAGGATGGAGTAGAATAAGATAACATCAGTGCTTGCCACACTGAAGTACTTAAATCCTCTGCTTGGCTTTTAAAACCCTTTTAAGCCGGCCCCTTCTTACCTTTACAGTCTATTTATAACTTACTGCCCTGCACACGTTCTGTGCGTTGGTGATCCTGGCTGGCCTCCTTGCTGTTCTTCTCATAAGACACTCCATTTCCTGACTTGTGTATTCACTGGCTGTCCCCCATGCCTAAAATTCTCCCCCTCCACGATTCCATCTCCTGGCTTCTTTGACTTTTTTCGTCTCAGTTCAAATCCCACATTCTGCAAAGAGTCTTTCCAAGTCCCTTTTAATGCATGTCCTTTTCCTCTGACATTATCTCCCATTTTATATGTGTGTATATGTATGTATGTACACACACATATGTACAGCTATATACATATATGTACACATATGAATACACATATACATATATGTACACGTGCATACACATACATATACATTTATATACATACACAGTACATATAGTTCTTTGCATGTTGTCTCCCCCATTAGACTGTGGATTCCTTGACAGAAGGGATCATTTTTTTTCTCTGTATTCCCAGTGTTTTAGCACGGTGCCAGGCACATAGTAGGCACTTAATAAATGCTTATTGACTTGGTTTGTTGACTGATATATTTCTGGACTTGGACCAATATAAGTATTTGCACAGGGCTACCCCGGGGCCTTGGTCGGGTTTCCTAACCCTGACCCGTATCTCACCAGGATACTCCCGGCTTTGGCTTATACTTACCCTGCCTCCGGGTCTTCAGATGTCTCCGACCCCCGCCGTGTGGCCTACTGGGGCAGGGGCACCTGAGATGGCCAGTGCACTTCACTTTATTGATGGCGTCTTCTCCCAGAACGCTTCCCAGCACCCCCTTATATACCCAGCCAGAGCTCCTCCCATGTTCCTCCCTGAGGGCGGAGCCAGCTCCCGTGTGGGCGGTCCCAGCGCCCGAAGGCAGGTTAACACCCAGGGCATCTTCCAGGCTCCTCAGGGGGCCACGGTCCAGAGCTTGGCCCCTAACAAGAATTTTCCTTTTTAATTGGGTTGGAGAGATGGAAAGAAAATGAATTTTTTGTTCACTGAAAAAAATGAAAGTAAATTAAAAACTTTTAAAAAAAGAAATCCAATAGCTTCCCAGTCTAATATGGAATAAAACCAAGATCTTTTTGATAATGTAACACTTTTAAAAAGCTTTTCCAAAGGGAAATATTCTGAGAAGATATAACAAGAATTGTAGTACCAATATTCCTCCTAACACTTGGGGGCACCATCGTCCCTATAACAACTTGATCTCTGGGTGAAGTGGGGTCAATTGAAAACAGTTTCTGCATAACCTTGGTACCCCCAAATTCACATCCAAAAGCAGCATCATGGCCTATAGATGAATGAATCTATAGCTTTACTAGTGCTGGTCAGACCCTCGGTACTTTTACTCCCTATTGTCTGGCTTCTGGCAAATCCCAGCAAGGATACCAGCTGCCAGACTTTTGGTAGCTCATTCTTCTGCTCTTTGGAAATTCTCAAAGTTAGAGCTATCTCTAATATTCCTTCACCTAAAAGCAGGGAAGAATAGATTCACCAGAGGCAAAAGGAAAGGAAAGTACTTTGCTCTGAACATCATGTGGACTCCAGGTAAGGGAAAACCTAAAGCTTCTCCCCTACCCAGAGACTCTTAGCAGCTGCCTCATCAGCACCAGCCAGACAGGAAAGATAAGCCTCAATATTTGCCTTCAGAAAGGGAAATTTCTAAAGCTCTTTAGAAACTCTTTACAGAGAAGTATTTCAAAATTGTGAAATGACTTAATTATGAAATAAATTCATGTTGAACCTCTTTTCCAAGCCCAATTCATGACTTGGCATTTAGCTCACTGAGTTGCCATTCCTGCCAAGTCCACAGAGGTTTCTAGCTCTTAGCATAAGATGTTTCCAGCTGCTACATGCCCTGCATGAATGGAAAAGCAACTTCTGCAGTTTGTAGAAATTTTAGGTGGGAGTTTTTAGGCATGTGGATAAATAACGTCTCAAGGTAGCCTTTGTCATGCAATGTATTAATATTAAAGTGGAAGCCTTTGGAGAAATTGGGGCCTCTGGGGGGCTTATTGGTTTGGTAGAACATTAGCAAGAAATGTTCTGTCAAGAGCAAGGGAGGTGGAATCCTGTGACATGAAAGGCAGTGGTTGGTGAAGTTAGGTGTGATGGTGTGCTGTCAGCTGATATACAAAGGGAATGTAGGCACATGGCAGGTATCTGCTATCAGGTGTTTGGGGGCTTGTGGGCAGCAGCCTCCTAAATGAGGACTTTCTCTTTGCCTTCAGGTGCTAGTGCCATCCCTCCAACCAAATTTCCTTGTATTTTATAAACATGTTGCATTTACTTATATTCATGTAAGTTATCTTTCCCAAAAGAATGTAAGTTCCTTATGTCTTTGTGTCCCCAGCATCCCTGCACAGTGCTTAGAACAAAGCAAATGCTCCGTAAGTCAATAGGCATTTATTAAGTGCCTAATATGTGCTACTCTCTGAGGATGCAAAGAAAGAGGTAGAAAGTCTGTTCTCAAGGAGCTCATAATCTAATATGGAAGACAATATGCAAACAACTGTTTACAAACAAGTTATATACAGGATAAATTGGAAATAATTATGGTGGAATTCTAGCTGGGACTTGAAGGAAGCCAGAGAAGCTAGAAGGCAGAGATAAAGAAAAAAAGAATTCCAAGCATGGGGGACAGCCCAAGAAGATGCCCAGACTAGAGAGAGATGGAATGTGTTGTGCAAGAAATAGCAAATAGCCAGTATAATCGGATTATAGAGTACATGGAGAGGGGTAAGGCATAAGAAGAGTGGAAAGGACCAGGAGGCAGGTTATGAAGAGCTTCAGATAAGAAACAGGGGCTTTGATATTTGATCTAAGAGGAGATGGGGAGCAACTGAAGTTAATTAAATATGGTCAGACCCGAGCTTTAGCAAGATCAGTTGACCACGGAGAAGAGGATGGACTGGTGTGAGAAGAGACTTGAAGCAGAGACAAACCAGAAGACTACTACCTTAGTCCAGGTGTGAAATGATGAGGGCCTGCTAACTGATTTTCAGCAGCTAGACTCTTTGAACACAATCTCTGCCTTCCTGTTTTACTTCTGTTACAGTGATCACTGCTTCAAAGCATTTTTATTTGGCGCTTTGATGGGCATGAGTTTTTCAAGGAAAGCAGTTTTTGGAGATTTACTTTCCGAGTGCCAGTGTGAGAGTATTGTGACTTTCAAAATAAAAATGTGGGGAAAGACTATATGATAATAAAAGGAGAGAAGAGTCCACCTCAACCTATCTGTAATAATCAATCGGTTGACAAATATTTATTGACTAACCAGCTTTGTGCAGGACACTATCCCTACCCTCAAAGAACTTAAAACCTAGTTGGGAAAACAAAGCAAAACAAATGAAAAGTTAAATAAAACACATGCTGGAAAGACTCATACAAGCTGATGCAAAGTGAAATGAGCAGAACCAGGAAAACATTGTACTCAGTATCAGCAACATTGTGTGATGATCAACTAAGAATGACTCAGCTCTTCTCAGCAATATAATGATCCAAGACCAGGTCAAAGGACTCATGAAAGAAAATGCTGCCCACATCCAGATAAAGAACCGATGGGCTCTGACTACAGATCAAAGCATATTTTTTCATTTACTTTGTTCTTTCTCATGGTTTTATTTCTTTTTGATCTGTTTCTTCTTCCACATCTCTGAAGAATATGGACATATGTTTTACATGATAGCACATGTTTAATTATATCAAACTACATACCATTTTCAGAAGAGGGGAGGGAGGGAGGGAGAAAAATTTGGAACTCGAAATCTTGTAAAAATGAATGCTAAAATTTTTCTTGATATGTAATTGGGGAAAAATACTCTTTTAAATTTTTAAAAATAGAGGGGAATGCTTGACTGGTATGGGAGAGATACATGTTCACAAATTACTGTGATAAAAAGACAAAAGTTGTCAGTACAACCACAAACACATGAGGGGAGGTTGAGAAAAGCACAAGAGGACAAGTCATAATTCAATAAAATATTCATCCACAGCCTTCAATGCTAGGCCTTGGAAAAGGAGATAAAGAAAAAAATTTAAGTTCCCACCCTCAAGTTTAGATTGTTAGTAATTACAATATGCAAAAATAATAGGAGAGATACGTGGATAAATGACGCTATTGCTGACCCCAGGAAGCTTACTTATATTATGTGTCCACCAACAACAGATATTTGAGAATTAAGAGATGTAAAAAAAGGATCGAGAAGCACTGGGTAAAAAAGTAGGGAGAAAACCAAAATGGCATAGCATCTCTGAAGCCAAGAAAGGGAGTATTCAGTTATGTTGAAACTTACAGATAGGTCAAAGAAGATGAGTATTTTCAGAAGACCACTGAATTTCAGTCCTCAGTATGTGGCACTCATCCTTGGTCTACTGTGGAAGTGAGCACTGGGTCATAGACTTAGAATCTGAAGGGTACTAGGCGTTATCAAATCCTACCTACTCATTTTACAGATGAGGAAACTGAAGCTCCAGGAAGTGTAGTGATTCTTCAGGTTTTCTGATTTCCAATCCAGCATATCACATTTCATTTACTAAAAGAAGATGAAGGCATGGGGATTAAACAGGGACAATTGGAATGTAGGACATAGCAAATGGTGACAGATGTGGGAGGGCTGGTTTAGCAGGACAGTGATAGCCTCACAGTTTGTGTACAAAGGACAGAAATGTGAATTAAATCTATTCACCTGATAAAGCTTGGGGAAATGAGAGAGAAGCAGGGAATCTAGTCAGACACAATCCTTCCTACCTGTACCTCCCATGCCATTCATTGTCTTGCCAGAAGAGTGTTCCAAGTTCATATATCATGTTAATGGATTGCATACTGTTCTATCATGGAGGTTTTATTATGAGTTAAAACTCTTAGGAAATGTGTTTGCTGATTCTCCACAGGGCAAGGAGGGAAATCGGACAAAGGGGAAGAAATGAACTTTCCAGTTTCTGCTTTGCCTAGTGGCATAGAGGTTGATGCAAGAACTAAAGGTCTTTCACCCAAATGAACTGGATTAATTAATGTTAACTGACTTTGCTTCAAATTTATAATCTGATTAAAGACTACCAAGGTACAGCTTCAAATTTGCTAAAGGGAAACATAGGTAAAGAATGGAGGGCGAAACAACTTGAATGGGGCCTGAGCCATGGTCCAATAAGTAGAAACAGCAACCCATCCCCTTAGATAGAAAAATACATACATACTACCCACAAAGGGAGAAAGTCAGTGGGTCAGAAGCAGTTAGTTTCTCTGAGCCCTGGATTTGTATAGAAAGTTTGGCAGTTACCCCAGAGTTTGGAGAGCATGTTGGGTAGCACATATTCTGGTTCTGATCACAGAAGACAATCAATCATGCCTGAGTCACAGGACCTACTGTGGTGTCATAGTTGACCTTTCAAAGGGAAATTGCAGTGGTTCTCTCCAGTGCGGGTAGAAGTCAGATATCAAGGAACTTAGGAGGAGGATGTCTCAGGCATAGCCTACTTTTTTCAATTTTCAATTTTCTAGTATGAACTTAACAAACATGAAAATTTCAAAATAAAAAGAACAGGAAAAGAAGACCGTAAATGAAAGTGGGATTCTTCTCTATCATGTATAGTTGGGGTTTTTTTTAGTGCATATTAAAATTAACACATTCCTGCTTGTCTGTGTCCCTGCTCTCTTTTGAGTACTTCTATTCTTTTTTGTATGTTTTTTAAATATTTCACTGATGATCTTTTCTTATTTTGGCATTACTATAATTTGTTATTATTTATTTATTTCAGTGACCCCATTTGGAATTTTCTTGAAAAAGGTATTTGAGTTGTTTGCCATTTTCTTCTTCAGCTCATTTTACAGATGAGGAACTGAAGCAGATAGGGTTAAGTGACTTGCTCAGGGTCACAAAGCTACTCGTTCTCCTCTCCTCCAAATTCTCCCCTGGTAGGTTTGAGGCACCATTAGGACACAAAATCAAGAACCAAAATGGTTTCTGTCCTCAAGGTCCAACATTCCATTGAAGGGAATTCTATGGTATAGGGTCATGAAGCCATGAGACTGCTCTGGAAGCCAAGAGATCTGCATTTAGTTCTGTATTGCTTTTCTCCTGTCTCCCTCAACTTGACTTCAGTTTCCCTATATGAATCACATTTGGGGTTTAGTACCGCAGAGATTTAAATGATTCTGTTTACAAAGAATGACTTGTTCTTCTTCATCTTACTCTGCTAGGTTCAGAAAATGGCAGCAGTCATTACTCTGATAATTCTAATGGCTTCCCAGTCAAATATGGGAATAAAACCTAGGTCTTTCATAAACTTGGTTTTTATATTTTCAACAGTTTGACTCTTATTTACCTCCCTCTTTCTCTCATCAATGAAAAGTCCTTCCATTTAACATATAAATATAATCAAATAGTCAAGCAAAATGAATTGACATGTGGACAACTTTGTTCCTGAAAAGTTAATATAGAAAATTTATATACATATATATTTATATAAATATATATATGCATTCGTGTATATGTATGTAGTACACATATAGGCATGCACACATCTGTTTGCATACACATACGTATGTGTACATGTGTGTACACATAAACATACATACATATATGTGGAGAAGGAGAGAGAGAGATAGAGGGAGAAGAACTGAGAGTCGGGATATTAGGAGCACCCTGTTTTCCAGAGCTAAGGCCCAGAAAACAAGCTATGCCCTGAGCTTGGCATAAGAACAATCCTTTGTGCTCACCCTCTAGCAAAATCATATAATTACTGTATTGCTTTAACTAGTTCTCTGAGCTCAGACAAACATCAGACAAGTACCCATGTTCCGGTCATCAAGCCCTTCTGTGAATCCAACTTAAATCAAATCTCATTGTCAAAGCTACTGCTCAATGGGTAGCCACTGGTATAAGTGTTGAGATCTCCACACACTGCCTCAGGCACCCCCTCACTAGGGGTGGGGCCCCAGCACATGTGTCTTTGCTTATGTCATTTCCCTCACTTTGAAATTAAACTTCTATTTGATTCCTGCTGACTACTGTTTCTGTCCTACTTTGTTTGGCTCCGGCCATCCACAGGTTAGAGGCCAGTTCTGTTGGGTTGACACTCTCTCTCTCTCTCTCTCTCTCTGTCTATCTATCTGTTTATTCTTTTAATGCCAGAGGGTGCTTTGGTTAATGTCAATGGATAAAGTGCTGAGCCTGGAGTCAGGAAGACCTGAGTTCAAATCCAGCCTCAGACACTTCCCAACTGTATGACTTTGGACAAGTCATTTAACTTCTGTCTGCCTCAGTTTCCTCAGCTGTAAAATGGAGATAACAATAGGACCTCCCTCCCAAGGTTGTTGTGATTAAAGTGCTTAGCACAGATGGCATGTTTACTCTTATTGGCAGCCCAATGTTGCTGCCCTCCACAACCATGTCCAAGTCTTTGAAGAAGGAGAGCCAGGAGAAGAACCAGTCCAAGGTGGACATGTATGACCATGGCATCTCCAACATGCCAGAAGTTCACAGTTTGTTTCTTTCATACCATAACTGGTTCTCAGTCACAACAAGCTAAAAACTGTGCCACCAAATATGGCAGAATGGAAGATTCTGGAAGTGCTGAACTTTTCCCAAAACCAAACTGAAGAGCTGCCCGTGCAGATCAGCAGTCTCCAGAAACTCAAACACCTGAACCTTGGTATGATCAGGCTAAATACTTTGCTCCAAGCATTTGGTCTTTACTAGCCCTGGAGGTCCTTGACTTGACTTACAACTTAAATGAAAATCCCCTTCTGGAAACTTCTTTTATCTTACCACCCCATACGTACTTTATCTAAGTGACCACACTTTGGAAGTCCTGCCATCAGATATTGGGAAATCCACAAAGTGGCAAGTACTCAGCCTTAGGGATAATGATCACTGGTGATATAATAATATCACTGCCAAAAGAAAATGGGGAACTTATACAACTGCAGGACCTATACAACCAGGGGAAACAGCTGACTCTTCTCCCCGACTCCTCCAATTTGGAAACTTGGATTTAACTGATCTGAAGCAGGTCTTCAAAGCAGAGAATAATCCCTGCATTACCCCAACTGCTGACCAGTTCCAGTTTGGAGTCTTTGAATCATCCATTCTGAAATATACAAGTACCTCTGTGGCAGACATATGCAGACAAACTGAGAAGCCCTGAAGAAGAATGTGGTTTGTCCTTCATTCTTGAAGAGGACCATGACATCAGGGAGGTGATACCATGACCTGCAAGTGAATTGATTTAAGTGAGGGAAGGTTGTGCAAAGTCATCAGCCTCACTCTCTCCTCTGGAACATCTATATCTTGCCCTGAACTCAGATGAATCTGAAGAAGAATAATGATGAATCAAAGAACAGCTGGAAACCCCTGACAGCCAAGAACAAAATAAGGATTTGATGTGGACTGAGACCTTTTAGTTTCTCTCTGTTTCTGTGTGTGTGTCTCTTTCACACACACACACAAATATTTCATGCTTTCTGTTTCTAATTCTCTAACCTCTACCTTCATTCTCTTGGCATTTTAGTCTTTTGGGAAGGTGCTGGATTTTTGCAGATACTTGTTCCTTTGGGTCCTACTACAGATGCCAAATAAAGGAAGCCAAGATCTATTTTGAGTGCAAATTCCAAAGAAGGCTTTGCTTTTAAATACTTTATGAATCATGAAGTTTCATATTATTGAGAAAAATTAAAGTCATATGAACATTTACTATAACTTGATACTGCTCATTCTTCTATTTATATGTGCATAATGGCTTTTATTCTATTAAGTCATACATATTTACCCCCCTGTGCTTTCATCTGTGTCGTTGTACCAACATATTATATTCATTTTACTTATAATATTTTAATTAAGTCTTTAATTCATTAAAAAAAGTGCTTAGCACTTTGTCTGGAACATAGTAGGCACTTAAAAATGCTTTTCCCCTTCCTTCCTTATTATATTAACCCTTAAACATGAATGTTTATTAAATCTACTATTTTCATGACCCGGTCCTGCATTCTACCTTAGCTACACGGGTGATTACATGCTTGACCTTGCCATCACCCATAACTATTCTACTTCCACGTTAATGAACTCTGAAACTCCTTTATCAGATGTTTCCCAGGTCATCGCACTGTCACTGTCTACACTTTGGTCCTTTTCTTATCTTGATCCACTGGTGAACTAATTCAAGTCCAAAACCTTTTCCTTCTTGTCCTATTGCCAATCATAGCTTGTTAACCTTAGCCCTACATTACTTAAATATCCACTCCTTCACTTCCATTCATATGCTTCTGCATGAAGCTGGAAAAAAATTGTGGCACAATAATAATTGGATTCATTCTAAATTTATGTCATCTAATCATGACTCGCACTGGAGCAAAGCAAACATTCAATTCCACTCTAATTATTTCAGTATCCCATCCCTATAGCAGCTGTTTCAAACCTTCTTATTTCTCCTCTCACCTCCCATGGCAACCTCATTTTCTGTCCTCTCAGCTGAAGACCACAGCTCCTACTTCACACACACACACACCCAAAATGAGACCAATTTGCCAAGGGCTCCCCTTTATGTACTTCTCATCTCATACCATCAGATACTACCTCTACTACCCCACTTTTCTCATCCCATAGCATCATCAGACACTATGTCTACTTCCCCACTACCTCCTCCTTCATTCCTGTCTCATGGAAAGAGAAGATCCTTCTCATTATCAAGACAAGTTCTTTTATATGGACCCTTGACCCCATAACCTCTTTCCTCTCCAGCAAATTGCCCCCACTTTTTCCCTAATCTTCCATTTCTTCCTATATACTCTCCCTATCTAAATTCCCCACTACATACAAACATACCATCTTCCTCCATAGTTAAAAAAAAACTTTTCTTTGATCCAATCACTCTTCCTAGCTATCATCCAATAGATCTCCTCCATTTCCTGGCTAACCTTTTTAAGAATCCATCTATATTAAATACCTCCATTTCTTTTCCTTTTACTCCTAAACCCTCTACAGTTGAACTTTCAACCTCATCATTCAGCAGAAACTGCCGTCTTCAAGTTAGCAATGATGTCTTAATTGCCAAATCCAATAGCCTTTTCTTAATACTCATCCATTCTTCCTTGATCTCTCTATACCCTTTAACATTGTTGATCATCATCTCCTCCTGAATAGTCTCCAGTCTTGGTTTTTGTGACATTGCTCTCTTCTGGCTGTCCCCCTACCTTTCTGTCTATTCCCTTTTCCCTGTGCTGGGTCTTCTCCCATGTCATGCTCACTAACCATGGTATTTCCCAAGTTCTATCCTAGATCTCCTTCTCTTCTCCATCTGTACTATTTCAAAACTTGATGATGGGTTCAGTGATCATTTCTAAGGAGATGATTTCCAGATCCATAATGCTAGTCCTATCTCATCTCCTAAACTCCAGTCTCATATTACCAACTACCTCTTAGACACTTAGATATCTCAACTTGGATGAGTTCTAGGTATCTCAAATTCAATGTGCCAAAAACAGAACACATTGTCTTTCTCCACAAACCCTCTCCTCTTCCCAAGTTTCTTATTAGTATTGAGGGCACTACCACTTTCTCACTTACCCAGGCTCACAACCTCAGGGTCATCCTCAATCCTTTACTAGAACTTACCTCACATATCCAACCTGTTGCCAAGTCTTGTTGTTTCTACCTTTGCAACATCTCATCCATAACTCTCTCTCCACACCCACTGCCACCACTCTGATACAGACCTTTATCATGTCATACCTGGACCATTGCAATAATCTTCTGATTGGAAATCTTTCCCCATTCCAATACATCTTTCTGCCAAAGTGATTCCTAAATCCTAGATCTTACTGCGTCATTCCCTACTCAGTAAACTCCATTGGTTACCTATTACCTGTAAGATCAAAAATAAAAAACTTCTGGTAGCATTCAACCCCTTTATAACTTAGCGCTTTCTTACATATCCAATTTTCTCGTACTTTACTCTTCTCCACACACTCTATAACCCAGTGACATTGACCTATTTGCTATTCCTTGCATAAAATCTCCATCTCCTGACTTTTTCTTTCTCCATGCCTGGAAAGCTCTCCTTCCTTACTTCTATCTCCTGGCTTCCTTTAAAATGTAGTTCAGGGGGCAGCTAGGTGGCACAGTGGATAGAGCACTGGTCCAAGGATCAGGAGGACCTAAGTTCAAATTCAGCCTCAGACACTTGACACTTACAAGCTGTGTGATCCTGGGTGAGTCACTTAACCCCAATTACCTCACTCAAATCTTATCTCCTATAGGAAACCTTTCCTGGTCCCTCTGGCTACTAGTGTCTTTCTTATGAAATTACCCTCCATACATGCTTTATATATCTTGTATGTACCTGCTTATTTACATCTTGTCTCCTCCTTTAGAGTATGAGTTCCTTGAGGGTAGGGAATAGTGTTTTTGCCTTTCTTTACATCTGTGGTTCTTTGCATTGGGCCTGGCACATAAGTGCTTAATAAATATTTATTGCATGACTAAACAAAAAAGCAAAAGTAGGAGTAATCAAACATCCTGTTATTCAATAAAAAACAAAATCAATCCACTCATCAACCTGGAACACACTCTCCCATCAATGCACACAATGTCCATGAGGGAGGCTTCTTCAACCTCTCTTGAAGCAAAAAGAAAGGTCTCTCCTCTCCCAGGCTTTCTCACCACTGTGCCTTTCAAACCCACAGAAAGCAAGCAATAAGGCACATGAAAGGAGCATCACTTCCCTTTCTCTGGGCTAGGCAGGGCAGCAGCGGTGAGCTCTTTTAATACAGCAGTAGTCTTACACGCCTTCTGTCAAGTACAAGTTTCCCTAAGTTTTGTATTTGTTTAAGCTAATCAGGTCTGTTCTCTATGAGGTCTGAGCCCTGAGAGGTTCTTCCTCTTTCAAATGATAGAGTAAGCCACCTTTCTCCGGCTCTTTCTCCCTCTCTATTTAGGGAAAATTAAAAAGGGTAACAGGGATAATCCTGGGAGTGGTTTCCCAACTTTCTCAGATTGTAGATGGTTGCTAAAGGGCAATAGATGCAACCCTTCCAGCAGAAGGACTCAGCTTTCCTCCAGTGAGCTCTCCCAAGCTGATTTCATGATGGTTGCATTCCAACTCCATGGGAAGCAGCATCTTATTCTCCAGCTCTGTTTTTCTCAAGCAGGGACAAAGTCTTCAAATCTTCTTCCTTCTGTCTTGCTCTCCCTCTTCTGTAACTTCCAGCGATTCATCCTAGGGTCTCCTTTGAATAGTGACATATCTCTAACTCTGGTTGAAACAAAACAAGAAAAAAAAATCCCAATCCAGAGGTCAACTAGGTATAATACAAACATTATATATTTTTTCCCTTAGCTCTCAAACAATTTTGTGATTTAGAGTTTCTCAATTATGTCCTTTGTCTCTCCTCCTAACCCTCCCCCCAAAATAATATGTAAATGAACTGCTAGACAACAATGCCTTGAAGTTTTGTCCTGGTGCCTTTCAGATGCTTTCAAACAGGTTCTCCAGTTAGACAGTTTAAGCTTGTTGTTGTTCAACTCTTTGTGACCCCATTGGGGTTTTCTTGGCAGAGATACTGGAGTGGTTGGCCATTTCCTTCTCCAGCTCATTTTGCAGATCAGAAAACTGAGGCAGAGTTAAATGGCTTGTCCAGCGTCACACAGCTAGTAAGTGTCTGAAGCTGGATTTCACTTCAATACTTAGCTGCCAGTTTTAAACTTATAGCCTTGCTAAGACTTTGGGGACACTGTATTTATCTGAGAGACGTTTTTCACTTAGGTCCTCAGCACTGTCTCAAGGTGCTTTTCTCACATGGATGTCCTTTTTTCTATACTTTCTGAAAAACAAAATGTCCATATACAAAACAGACAGTACCTTAGATCTTCATTTAAAAAAAAAATCAACCTGAAAGTAATTGTAGCTTATTGTCAACATCTGTTGTGGAGAACAAGGAGGTGTTTTTTCCTAATAAGGATTCCATAAGACTCTAAAATGAAATCAACATCTAACTTCCTACTTGGTTACTTTCATTTCAAAGATGGGTCTAAGGGAAAATGGTGAAAGATATGTTGGAATATATGGTTTAGAAGTAAAAAATGAGAATGGCAATAGCCAAAGGCTTATAGACTACATCTACACATATCATGAACACTTGCTTTATGAAAAAACAATTGGGAGGAGTTGAACATGAGCACCAAGAAGAATTTCATTAATTATTTACCTCTGTAACTGCTTTTCCATTTATAAGACTAAATAAGGCTATCTTTAAAGAAGATGTGAAAAGGGAATGGACAGGCTCTCACCAATCTTTTTCCACAGCAGTTATTTCTAATCTCTCAGTTCCTCAGATAATTCTCTAGGGATATTGTGGCAACCTAAGGTTCAAGCCTGGTGTGTCTGCATAAGTCTGTCCTCAATGGTGGAGACTATGATGCTTCATGCATGTGTGAAGGGCAGAATTGATCCAAGAACTTGAAAGAGGAGAGAAGTTTTTCCTTCCTGCTTCAAACTCTCTTGAAGCAAAAAGGAAGTTCTCTCCTCTTTCAACCTGTCCTACCACTGTGCCGTTCATGTAGGTGTAGCATCAAGGAATCGTTCTCATAACCAATGAGGAGAGCCTTGTGCAAATGACAAGGCTCTAGGGTGGATCAGCTAAATTATTGAGCAGTTGATGATATTAATCATTAGGATTTCCCCACATCTATGAAATCATCAACACACATGCATATACACACAGAGACACACACACACTCAGAGGTGCATTTCTATATAGTCAAGCCATTTGATTCATTATATGTAATGTAATGATGCATAGGCATCCCTACAATAGTCAATAAACATGTATTAGGTGTCTACTATGTGCTAGGCACTGTTTTAAGAACTGGGAAACAAATATGAAAAAAGAGACTTTGCCCTCAAGAAGCTTATAATCCAGTAGGGGGAAACAAAACAAAAGGAAGCTGAAAAGTCGGGGATGAAGAGTGACGGCAAAGGTATCCTATTGGTGGGGAAATCCCAAGGTAGTGAAGCCAAGCAGTAGATAACAGTTAGATGGCCAAGTGGTTGGAGCGCTGGCCCTGGAGTTCAAAAGTGGCCTCAGACACTTACTAGCTGTATGACGGCAAATCACTTAATCTCAATTTGCTTACTCCTCTAGAGAAGGAAATGGGCCAGCACTCCAGTATCTTTTCCAAGAAAACCCCATAGACAGCATGGTTCACAGAATCATGTAGAGTCGAATCAGTTAAACAACTCTATAATTAACAGTGCAACCAAGTAAGAAATGACTAGTTGAATGGAGATATCTCCTAAAATGGAAGTTTGGAGTTCATGGCCCTACCTTCCTACAATCTCACACGCTATCACCCCACAATTAATCACTCGCTATTTGAATCCCTTCAATTCCCTCACAGTCCAGGGGATTTATTCACTCACCATGATGATTCATCATCCAATCAGAGCAAAATGCATACACACGACTCCAGTGAATTCTCTAGGCAAATCAGCCTAGCCAGTTCTTACAAAACAAAACATCAGCACTACCTGCCTTTTCCCTTTCTGTTTTTCCCTCTTAAATCAGAGGGGAGAAAAAAAAGACAACATACGGAAGATTCACCTCATTTAAGCTTTGACCAGTGCTGAAAAGAAAGAGCTGAAACTATGGTCTTCATTCGACTAATCAAGAACCACATAGCCAAAGCCTTCTATCAATTCACTGCTCTTCGTGTTGGTCTCTGCAAAATGATCCAACAAATTATTTTTTCTATCTGCTATTTTTCCCCAGCTTTTCCCTTGTTATCCCGAGACTAAGCTGATATCCTATACTTCCTATAGTCCTGTAATGTTCAATGGCTTAGATCAGAATCTCTTGGATCTCAGTAGCTCACTTTCATTAAAAGGAAACAAGTCACTAAATTTACTCTATGAAATTAACAGACTTTTAAAAATCATACTTGTTTTCATTTTATTATATGATACTTTGTTTTATTTTAGCTTTGCCCTCTTTAGTCATAAAACAGTTTTATGTGAATAAACTGAGTCAAAGTTCCCAAGATGCTCCTCCACTTAATTTTGTCTTTGAAACTGTTTCTTCATATTTATATTTTCCAGTTTAACAAATAAAAGTTCTTCCTCTTTCCCTTTTAAAAAACTATACTATTTACATACAAATAATTATTCAATATTATCCAAAAGGTAACGAACTACAATTCATTTTCTGTCTAAAACTGCTCACATCTCTTCAGGAACCTACATTTCTTCATACATATTTGAGTTTTTTTATTATTAAAAACAAACTTCTTTACTCCCACTCTCTCTAGACATCAAAATTTTCTTGTATAACAACAGCAATATCTAATATCTTTTGACCTTTGATTTGAATCTATTCCTTGGCACAAAAATCATTTTTCTGCCCTTTTCAGAAAAAAAAACTGCTGAAAAAGGACTTTAAAGGGGTAAATAAGTACATTACAAGGAGAATACTGATATCTTAAAGGTTTTCCAACAAGTTGCTTCTCGAATGTATGTCAAAAGTCATTCCAGATTGCTCAAAAGAAATAAAAAAAGATAACTGAATTTGACAAGCTTCTGATTATCAAGCAGAGCATGGAACAGGGAGGGAGGTGTATCCCTGCCAGAGTGCTCACCGCTATCCTGAAGAATGTCTGGCCAAGAGTCCAAATTAAAGAGAATGGTGAAATACTCCAGATGATCCTGTTTGCAGATTACATCAAAACCCAGAACACTGCAAAGCCTCCAAAATGAGTGTGGTATAATGGGAAGAACACCAAATTGAGAGGTGCTTTTAGAATTTAGACAATGTTTGTGTTCAATCACTTCCCTTCTCAGCGAAGTAGAAATAATGATATTTGCATTCACTGCCTCACAGGATGGTTTGAGGAGAACGTATTTTGTGAAATCTGAAATCACTTTAGAAATGTGAGTTATTATCAGCAGCAGCAGCATAGTTAAAGATGGGTTATTCAAAATCCTATGGGGGAGTGATCTGTTCAGTTCCTCCACTTGACACCAGATGGAGCCAAATTATTGCTTTTGGGAGTTTCAGAAACAGGAAATTGTGTCATTAAGGCAAACAAAAGAGCTAAAGAAATAGTGTCTTGATGACCTTATTGACTAAAGCCTTGTGCTAATAAGGAAAGGTCACCGGTTTCAGTCTCCACGTAGTCTGGATTGTCTTGTTCCGTTCCGAAGCTTGAAACGTCACTGTCCATGGAAGAAACTATTGGCCATAAGGGAGCACCAGGAGTAACAGCGTGTGTTCAGTCCTTCCAGTCATGTCTGCCTCTGCTTGGCCAAAGATTTCTTGGGGGTTTCTTGGCCAAGATACTGAAGTGGTTTCTTGGCCAAGATACTGAAATAGTTTGCCATTTGCTTCTCCAGCTCATTTTACAGATGAGGAAACTGAGGCAAACAGGGTTAAGTGACTTGCCTAGGTATCAGAGGCTGAGTTTGAACTCAGGCAGATATTCTCCCGACTTTTCTGGCACTCTATGCACTATGGCGCCTCTTAGCTGACCCACAAGGAACCATGTTAATTATTATTATTTTTGGAAGAGGGTGACAGCAGCAGAAGAGTTGAACACTGTTGGGTTTTGCATAGGGTACAATGAATAATTCTATTTTAAAATACAACATGTGGATCTAAATAAGGCAGGAACATGACTAAGTTAGTGGTGGGACACTACGATGAAAGGAGTGCTAGATTTGTAACCAGAAGACCTGGATTTGAATCCTACCTCTGTGACCTTGGAGAAGTCACAACTCTTTGAGTCTCACTTTCCTCATCTACAAAAAGTTAGGATAGGAATGAGCTAAAGCACAGGCATCAGACTCACCATCTGCAAAGCTCCCAAATGTACTCACCTGAACCAGATTAAATGATAATGAAGAAATGTTCAACAAAATAAAAGTACAACATAGATACTGTGAATCTGTGCTTTTCTAAACCAATATGCAGCAGTCAGAGATCCATTTCTATCTGAGGCTGACCCACTGAGATGAAATATCTTTAAGGTCCCTTCTAGCTTTAAATGCTGTGAATCTCTTCCTCCCTACGGCCCACTCCCACCAATAATAAACTAGTCTATGATACCAACAGATCAAAGAAGTCACCCTATGGCCTGAGTGGCCAAAATTGCCCAACTTTCTGCAAGGAGGTAGTTTAAGTCTTCTGTTTACTGACAGACTATTTTTAAAGTGCATGCAAACAATTTAAGTGAACAATTTAATTAAAGTAATAGGTTGTGGAAAAATCATAAAACTAATTATTATAGAGCATTATAGCTTACAGGTAGGAAGAATAAAATTGCCACCGGTCTTCAGGCCTAACTGCTTCATCCGGAATTATGAAATTGACAGACTTTTAAAAATCTTACTTGTTTTCATTTTGTTACATGATACTTTGTTTTACTTTAGCTTTGCCCTCTTGAGTCATAAAACAGTTTTATGCAAATAAACTGAGTCAAAGTTCCCAAGTTGCTTCTCTACTTAATTTTGTCTTTGAAACTGTTTCTTCATATTTATATTTTCCAGTTTAACAAACAGAAACTTGCAGAAAAAGTCTCAAGTCAGCAAGTCTTTATTGAGCTCCAGCTCTGTACTAACTATACTAAGTCACTTGCTTAAATGGATGAGAGAAACAGATCTTCTTCATTTTCAACAAAGAACAATTACATTCAAACAACATCAAAATTCAGCTCTGTTCTAATGAACTTCCCATGAATGAATGAATGAACCATTCAGCATTTTCCCCAGCCCATCAGCAAAGCAATGCCTCTCCTAATCAGCATACTCTTAGCACAGGGGTGGGGAACCTGAGACCTGAAGGCCACATATGGCCCTCTAGGTTCTCAAGTGTGACCCTTTGACAGCATCCAAGACTGAAGGTTCCCCTCCCCGTCCTAGCAGATCCACTGAAGATTGTCTCCTACTGGCTTCTTCATACTATTCGTGCTATGTGCATGGTGAAGCCAGTCACAACCACTATTTGCCTGTTTCCTCATCTGAAAATGGGGATTACGATATCACCTACCTCAAAGAATTATTATGAGGACTGAGACAGCAAATATAAAGCACTTTGCAAAACTTACCATGCTATATAAATGATAAATATTGTTATTATTACTATTTTGTAGGATGGGAACAGGGACATAACTGCTTGCTTCTCTGGCATATTTGGATCTCTGTGTAACAGTTTTATCCTTCTGCCATATTTGGATTTCTGTGTAATTGCTTTATCCTTCTGTAATATGAAGCCTTCAGAGGGTCCGCATTGATGTCATCTGCTTTAGGATATGAAGGCAAGAATCACCACTGTTGAATTTGCTCCAAATATCTATTACCCCCTGTGCAAACCAATACAAGTAATTTCCCTTTCTGGATATCATTTTCTTTATCTGTAAAATGACTGAGTTGGATTAAATGATCTCTAAGATTCCTTCCATTTTGAAATTCTCTAAGTCCTTAATGCAAACCCATAAAGGCATTTAAAAACTAGTGGGATGATGGCCATCAATTGTGATACTCATACATGACAAATGGTTATACTACTAGAGGAACCTTCTTGCTATGAGCTTGATCAGAGGGTTAAACAGGGAATTACATTGTAGAAGCAGCTTGAAGGAGGTCATCAAAGAAATATACGTATATTAAGGAAATATATGAACACATGAGGCAGTCATGTAGCATGAGAAAGGTATAACTGGGTGTTCCCTTGTCATTCTCTTGATGCCAAGAGAATTAAAGAGAGGACTCTAGCTTATTGAGTAAAACTTAATAAAGGATATGGACAAGAGGAATGGGAAGGCACAGATGGCTCACCATTTGTATCATTGGATAGGCTTTGGGGTCCAGTGGAAAGAGCAATGGCTTTGGAGGATTTGGATTCCTACCCTGGCCCTACGGCCTCTACCTCTGTGACCTTGGGCAGGTCACGATAACTCTGGTCTTTGAAATGAGTGAACTGGACTGGATGACTTCTGAGGTTCCTTTCAGCTTGAAATCTATATACTTCTGAAATAACAGTCAATGAAGTTATAGTTCTCAGGTGGCCCAGTGAGTGGATACAGAGGTACCTGAAGTCAGGAAGACTTAATTTCAAATTAAACTTTAAACAATGACTAGTTGTGATCCTGGGCAAATCACTTAATCTCTGTTTTCCTTAGTTTCCTTTTCTGTAAAATTAGGATAATAATCACAGCTACTTCCTAGGGTTGTTGTGAGGATAAAAATGGGATAATATTCATTAAGTGCTTCCTAAATCTTAAACCACTATGTAAGTTCTAGCAATTTATGATGACGATGACAACGCCGATGATGATGATGATTGCATTTGAATGTTCATTTGTTAAACTTTTATTTTGGAATTAGTTTCAAATTGCTTGGTGCTTTTGTATGGTCAACATAATAAATACATAGCTGTAGCTTTTAAATCAAGTAAAACTTTTTGCAAATTAAAATCAGCTCATTCAACTTCTTGGAATAAGTTTTTTCTAGTATAACTAGAAAGTATAGTTACTAGTTATACCACCACCTGTATTAAAGCTTTTAGAAGTCTACTTACCACTGAAGGAGTACATATTTAAATACTTTGGCTGATGGGATTTCATGCTGGAAGTGGG
Organism: Bettongia penicillata ogilbyi; assembly: GCA_023548195.1. Classification (NCBI taxonomy): domain Eukaryota; kingdom Metazoa; phylum Chordata; class Mammalia; order Diprotodontia; family Potoroidae; genus Bettongia; species Bettongia penicillata. The sequence continues at coordinate 26,440,394 of JAJHZJ010000314.1, read as the reverse complement.
CTCCCTTATTTTGCAGATGAGGAAACTGAAATCCAAAGAAGGAAAGTTATTTACCCACAATCTTACAGGTCACAAGTACCAGAACCTTGGTTCAAACTCAGGTCCTCTGATTCCAAATACAGGGATGTTTCTGCTAAATTACCAGCATATGGGCACTCCCTCCAATACTACAGATTACCACTCATCCCATATACCTGCTCCTGTGCAATTTTTGTCCATGTTTTTTCTGTAAATTATCCATGGAAGATCTATGCCATATACTTGAGCCCTCCTCTGCTTCAGGAGTCCTTAACCTGGGATCCATAAGCTTTTTAAAAATATTTTGGCATTTGTATTTCAGTATCATTAATTGCCTTTGTAATTCTATGAATCTTATGCTTTATCTTCCAAAATATTATTCTGAGACACAGTGCTTGAGCTTCGCCAGACTGCCAGAGTCCATGACACACAAAAATGATTAAGAACCCCCTAGTCTAGTTCTTTTTTATATTTTGTAGATGTTAGAACAACACTGGCTCTCATGATATAATAGCCAGCACTGTTCTCTTTCCTCACTGGAAACATTTCTTAAAAGTTTGCTTAGATGGCTTTCATTTTCATTACTACTACACAACCATCCCCTCCATACAACTTGTGATCCAGCCAAACTCTGCATTGTGGCAGTATTCCCTATATTCAGCCTTTTTACAAAAGCTGAAGAATTTGGCTTCTCTTGAATCATCTGAATTTGCTGAAGGGGGGTACCTAAGAGGCCTTCATTTATCACTCTTCTGACATGTAAAGAAAATCATTTCTGATCTAGCTCAAAGAACACAGAAAAGAAAAAGGTAGTTTAATTTTTCAAGCCTGTCAGCGTTTCCCTGGCCTATCTCTTCCTGTTGAGGTATTTAAGGAATCTTTTATTGTTTTGGTTCTTTCTAGAGCTGTCTTTCCGTCAATGGCAGCTTGAGACTTTCAGTTAACTTTAATTCCCTATTCTAAGCTTTGTTTAGGACCTTCCCTGCTTTCATCCCCTTGGTAAGATAGCACTTTTGTAGCTCAGGGACCTTCAGTGTTTCCCATGCAGGCCAGTTCTGCTGTGCTCTTATGCTGTTACCCCTCTATACGTATTTGTCTATCTGAGCAGTTTCATCTCCTTTTATTAAAGACTTTATTTTTCAAAAAAAATTTTAATTTAAAAAAAAAATTCTCCATTTTACTAACTCACTTCACTGTTCATAACAGTCTGGGATTCCTCCTTTCAAAATTGCTCTCATTCTGTGCAATGACTTCACCCTGCCTACTCCCCACTTTTTCAGGTTGCTCTTCCACTTACGGATGGTGTCTCATCTCAAATGATTCAGACTGGGCTTCCTCTTAGCTTTCTGCCAACTGATTTCATGGTTGTATGTCTGAGAATAACTTCATGCTATGCCTATGGTAAGACTTTTCTGCTCATGTCAGCCTTCATGGGGGAAAAATACTCTTCTCATAAGAAATTAAGCTAATTCTTAACTTTGTTAATGCTGTGGGGAGTAAGAACAATCCAACTTTTACAGTGGTTTGTAGATTTTTGCATCACTTTCTTTAAGATTCTGATGGCACTGTTCTTTAACACCATATTTTTTACCTGATTGAAATTTCGAGTTATGTGTGTGTGTGTGTGTGTGTGTGTGTGTGTGTTCCACCCTTCATTTTAAGCTCCCACAACCCTTTTATCCTAGTTGCCTTTCTGTTCATCTAAATGGGCTATTTCATGACTTATCTCATTTCTTTCTTTTAAAGAATGGTTTCCTTATGACTTTTCCTTTTATATGCCAGTTATTTCCAGATAGACCCTTCTCTCACCATACCTCCCCACACTAAACCCTCTCTTGTAACAAAACAAGCAAAAAAAAACCCCATTTGAGCAAAAATAACTGATGCTGATCTCACATGAGCACTTGTCAACACTCTGCCCAAATGATCCTCTACTTTACTGAGAGGAAGGAGGTATAAAGACAACATAGTATAGTGCCTAGAGTGTTAGACGTGCAGTCAAGAAATCTTGGGTTTAAATTCTTCCTCAGACGTGTGATTCTGGGAAAGTCGATTTCTATGAGTTTTGGTTTCCTCATCTATAAAAATTAGGCATGATAATAATAGCATCTCCCCTCCCCCCCCACAGGATGTTGTAAGAATCAAATAATAAAAGTATGTAAAGTGCTTTGCAAACCTTAAATAGCTATCTAAATGTGGCTTATTATTAGCTTGAGCTTCATTTTCCTCATCTATAAAATGTGGGTACTGGATAATATTTAGAGTTTCAGCTCTAAATATAGGATCCCATTATTCTATGGGCCCAACATTGTTCACTATGGTTACTCATGAGGTTAGCTTGATATTATTTTCCTTTTCATATACAATATTGCAGTTGTTTTATCTGTGCATGCATCAGTTCATATAAGTCTTCCCAGATTTCTTGGAATTCACATTCTTAGTATTTCATCATAATATTCCATTTCATTCACGTAATATATTTATACTATTTCTTGCTAGGCTTTCCTAAAATAATTAACTTAATTAAATTAAATATTAAATTAAACTAAATTCAATAATTACACATGTCATCCATGTTTAGAACAGAAAGCCTTTTATGAGCTCCAAGAGCTCCTCCTTGGAATGCAGCCCTGCATCGCTGCTTTGGAAAAACTGGAGGCGCCAAGGGGTTAAATTATGTGCCCAAAGCTATCCAACAAGAAGGCAGTGAGAAAACCAGAAATAAAAGCTGCATTCCACAGCCATTTCTTTGAAAAACCCCCCAGACCACACTTCTCTTTTGCCGGTGCCTCATTTCCTCTTATTGTAATTAATTCTGTATTCTTTCCTGTTTCTTTTTCTTGGCTGACTGTTGATCTCTCACACTAAGGGCTTTTAATTTCCTCATGATATAGCCTTATCACTGAGGTCAATGTTTCCTTGTCTCTCTCTGACCTACCTATTCCTGGTTCCCCCTTGACACACTCTGTAACCTCCTGAGACTTAGTTTCCTCTGGACCTTAGTTTGCGCATCGCTAAAATGGGACTAGTCTCATTTCCTTTACTTACAAGGCAATAGTGGGTATTAATCACGAACATTTTTGGAGACTCTTTCATGCCAAGGACTGTGGAAGTGCTGTGGATGCCAGTGTTTAAAATACGTGCTCCAATGAGTTCCATATGTCCCACTCCTGGGTTGACCTGCTATCATTTGTTTCTTCCTCCTCCTTAACTCTCAGCTGCCTGTTTATTCTTTCTAGTCTACCGTTTAGGTCTATTTGGCCTCTGTTTTCACTTGGCTCAGGAATTCACCAAAGAATCTTTTTATTTTTCCTAAGCTTATAATGGGGCATGTTCACTGACAGGGGGCTGATACCGTAGACCTTTGAAAAATACCCCATATCTTTGCACAGTCGAATGATAGGCACTGGGGTGTGTTCTTTTTCCTGTCATGTCTATTCCAGGATATGTGATGATGACCCAGAAAAAGATATAACACACTGCCAGAAAACCCCACTTCCTTGGTCACAAATACTCTAGAGGTCATGTGCAGTGGTTTGGGGCTTTGTTTGTTTGTTTTGGGAGAAGGATGTTGTTTTGAAGGTTATCTGCCTCCACCCCCCCCACCTCCCGGCACAAATCAAGTTTTCCAAACTGTTGGATAATGGGTCATATATTGAGAACTGGGAGGACTTTAGAGGTCACTTGTCCCAAGTCCATCATTTTACAGATGATGAAACTGAAGCCCAGAAATCCTAGGTGACTTGTCCAAAGTCGTATGGAGTAAGTAGCAGTAAGTATATTTAATCCTGGGTTCTCTACTGCCAAAAGTAGCCCTCTTTGCTGGGCATTCCTTAATTCTATCAAATAATAAATTCCCATTAATAACCACAGATCTTTGCTCATTTACACCTAGTCTCTAAATGAGGCTGAGATTTCTTAGACTACATCGAGGTCTTTTCCCTCCACATCTACAAATGATACTTTTCAATTTATACTACTAATGGGTGCAGAATTGAACTCTTCTCTGGAGTGTGGGGAAATGGAAGGGATAGCTTTTTTTCTCCTTTCTTCTCTCTGTCTCTCTCTGTCTCTGTCTGTCTCTCTGTCTGTCTCTCTGTCTTTCTCTCTTTTACTACAAGGGCTCTGGTTACACCTGACATCGTTCATTTAGAAACCTGATCCTCCCAAGTTCTAACACTCACTGGATCTGCTTTCACCAGTGACTATTAAAGCAAGAATGTAACATAAATTGCCACTTTGATTTAGTCTGCAAACTGTTTGGTTAGTTAACAAAAAGAAATGTTCCCCTTTTCCTCCACTGGGAGTTTTCTCCTCCATTTCTGTTTACTTTGGATCGATAGAGTGCTTTCACATCCCTGTCGCTCTATTTGGAGATTTCAGCGCTAGGAGTAATCACATTTAGTTTACTTTAAAGTTTGTCCAAAACAAAGTCCCAGCTTGGGTCACCGCAATGGCTTGGTGTCATTTTGATTGAATTTCATAAAAATATTTGTGCATGGCCATTGTTAGTTGGGGGATGGGAAAGGGGAAATTCACCCCAAATTGGAATTAAAACAACAACAGAAAAGAAAACTCAACCCACCATTTGGTTTTTTTCCAGTCACAACCCATGAGTAATTATAAAAGCAACAGCTAAAACAATACAATTACTGCGCTGAATTCTCCATGCATTGTCACGTATAAAACTTCTAAAACCGTGTGCAAAATATTTTCTCAACCTGAAAACACATAACTTAAGTACAGCTCACATTGACAGCTTTTACCAAGCCTGCATTTTTTAAAGTGAAATCACCAAAATGATGCAGGACTTTGTGTGAGGTCTCTTCCCTGCAGCGTTCTTGGGGAAAAAAGGCTACATTAAATATTAGACCCACATTGTAAGGCCCCAATCACTAATCCAAAATGCGCTCCACCCTCTCTGCTTCATCTTTTTCTCTCTCCTTTGTCTGTCTCCCTCCTTTCCCTCCTCTCTCCCTTCTCTGTCTCTGTCTCTTTTGCTCCTATCCTTTTCTTTTCTCTTCCTTCTCTTGCTCTCCATTTTGTCTGCTTTCTCTTTTATGCTTTCCTTTTTTCTTTTCTCTCTCGTCCTGTCCTCCATTAACTTTCTTCTGTTTCTCTTCCCTCTTTCTCTCTCCTTCCCCTTGTCTTTCTCTCCCCTTCTCTATCTGCTCCTTCCTTTTTCTCTTTCCTAGTTGATTTTCAACTATATATACTAATAAATGAGGAGTCATACTTTTCTAAATCAGTGTTAAATATTTGACTTTAAAATTCATGTTGGGATTTGGGGGGACAGTGAAACTATTAGATTTACTTTCCTAAGTATGTTTTGCTTAGAAACATATTTATTATAGTTGGTATTCCCTGGGTACACATCAGTTATGAAAGAGAGATATCCCCAAAACTTAATAACTATGAGAATAATTCTTTGCAAAAATTGTTACAGATAACCAAGATAACCAGGAGTTTTCCAAACAGACAAATGCCTTAGGAACAAAGTTCCTTGTCCTATTGCTGGCTTACACAGAGAATTGCAGTTGATTTTCTCAAGAACTGGATCAATTGTGGCAGAGATTGAGTGGGGAGGAGAGGAGGGAAGGCTATAGTCTTCTGGGATGGGCCTCTCTCAGACTGTAGCGGGGGCCCAAGCCTGGATAAGGGAGGGCTGCATTCCTGGAATTCACAAGGCCTATTTACTTGGGAGTGAGATATGTGCTGCCTGGGCTGGGTCACTGGGCAGGGGATCATCCTCCATTCTGAGAGAAGTAGGAGTGGCCCTCAATTAGGTCAAGAGGGGGAAGGGGAAAGGAATAAATAGTTATTTAGTGCCTATGATACTCCAGGCACTGTGCCAAGTGCATTATAAATATTATAATATGTAATAGATTTTAAATATCTCATTGGATCCTCACTTTATCAGCATGATAATCCTGGGAATAGGATTTATTATCCCTGATTTACTATCCAGGAAACTGAGGCAGACAGAAATTAAGTGACTTGTCCAGGATGACACAGCTAGTAAGTGTCTGAATCTGGATTTGAACTAGGTTTTCCTGACACCAGGTCCATCATTCTACCAATTCCACCACTTCACTGTGAAAAATGCCAAGAAAGAATATATGCCCTGCTAGTGATCAGGAGTGATGGGAGTGGGGGGAACCTACATCATGGAACACATCCCTTCAGTTTCAATCCAGCTAGCTGCCCAGGCCATAGTACTATCTGCCTGCCCCCCTGCCTGCCTCCTCCCCAACTGAAACAGCCCACTCCCCACTGGACCTGAGACCTGGACCTCTATGCTATGGTCTTTCTTTTCAGAATCTAGGCCCCAGTCCTCACTTTTGAGGAAGGCTAGGTGATGGTGGAGAGAGTGCTGGGCTTGGAGTCAAGATCTTATTTCACATGCAGCCTCAGACCCTACCTGACTATGTGACCCTGAGCAAGCCACTTACCTGCCTCAACTTCATCAACTGGAAAACCGTGATAGTAACAACACCTACCTCTCAGGTTGTAGTGAATATCAAAAGAGATAATGTTTTTAAAGGGCCTGTGACCTTTTCTGCGAAACTTCCAGCCACCAGGCCCAAACAAGTTGATTGTAAACTAAAGATATGGACTGTTGTGCAAACCAGACCACCAAGATCATTGTCTGGCCCTACACAGCCTACCGTGCTTTAGCTGCCCATCTAGCAATGAACTTTCCTGCCACTTCCCTTACCCTGGTCACCTCCCCAGAACAAAACATCCCTTTACCCTACACTTGTCCTCCCCTCTTGGAATTCAATTTCCTTGAAGATAGGAACTATCTCTTTTTAAATATGTGTTAGTATTTATTCAGTGTTTATAGCACAGTGCCTTACACACAGTAACTGCTTTATACAAGCTTTTACGATTAATTCATTCATTCATCCCTATGTAACCTGATCATAAATGAAGTGACAACAAGAAGACCCATTCCTGGAATTAATCCTGCGTCATTAGAAGCATTTATTTTCTTTCTTTGCTCTTTCTCTTCATTCCCTCCTTTTTCTTCCTTCCTTCCATCCTTCCCTCCTGTCACTTCCTTTGTTCAAAGGATCCTTATCCCATCTCCTACTCCGATTTATGACTCAAGTCCTCGGAGCCGGGCTACATCTCCCCCTTAGAGTTTTAGAGAACTCTGGGGGTTGAGGGTGATTCCCTAATGTCACTGGTTTTACCTTCTGCAGGTGTGCCTCCATCCTGAGATTATCAGTTGAGAATCAATTCAGCTAGTCAGCCTTAAGGAACTTTTAGAAAGGTGCATTTACTTACGCAGAATGGTCAGACTAATGGGTGTGAAACATCCACTCAAAAATTTGTGAAACACTCTTCTACAGAGTGGAACAGTGGGTTCCCTTCCTATCTGTAGTGCTCAAGAAGCTTTCCTTAAGCCTGCTTTGCATCCAGTCTGTCCCTGGATCCCCATGCAGACAATGCCATCAGCAGATTTGGGGCTATCACTAGGATGTCTTTTGGAGGATAGGAAAGACAGACTCCTCCAGACTCTTCAAAACTGACAAGGTCCTTCTCTGGCCAAAAGCATGGGTCTAGGGCTGGAGACAGAAGAGAACTGGCCAAGGATGAAGCCAAGGCCTCTCCATCTCCCCCCACCCACCCAGGAGTTCTCACTTAGGGGTGTGCTGAAAGCTTTCTTCTGCTTGCCCCTGCTCAAACCTGGGCCTTCCTTCATCCCCAGCTATTTCAGTTACTTCATTCTTTTACACAAGATTCAGAGGGTCTGATGCAACATCATGACTGATGTCATTTCACTTCATCAGATGGCTTTTAAAGACATCATACTTAGGCAGGTAGAGCCCCGGAAAGTGAGGAGAGAGGCTCTGGAGTCAGGAAGACCTGAGTTCAAGTCCACCCTCAGATACCTATTAGCTGTACCATCTGTTCTCTATTTGACCTTCAAGCACGTCGGTATATGAAATCATTTGGAAGAATTGAAAGACCATTGGTTTTTGAGCAGTAAACTCTGGTGAAACAACTTGATTGTAATTAATGTTGTAATTACTTTTCCTGCTCATGGCTGGGGATTAATACATTCACTGGCTTCATCCTGCCTGGAAAATGTGAGCCTATTCAACAGATTGTCCATTTTTAAAGATGGCATGAAAGATTAGAAGTGCTCTGGAGTTGGTGATGGCTGGCTGCAATTATGAACATAGAGCCAAATGATGATTGCTGAATTCTGGAGCAAATATACTACTAAACTGAGACTGTCTCAAAGAGTTTTGAGCTAGTGATGTTTAGTGCATTAGTGGTAATTTTAAGGTGACTCCCTTCAAGGAATGAGTGGGTACCTTGATTCCAACTTTGGTCTCTCTCACCTGTTTCTACAAAGCTAAAAATAACTTGGATTATTCACCTGAGAAAGGTCTGATGTGTATTGGCTCTCTTTACTAAGGCTCAGGACTGCCCTGGGGAGGAAAATGTTTACTTTCCTTATCAGATTTTTTTTTTAAAGTAAATTCTTGGATTTCATTCAAAAGAAAAATGTATTCTACTGGCTAGCCCTTTTCTAAGAATTCCATTGAAAGAATCTCTACGGAAGATTCTCTTTTAGCACAAGATTTGTTGTTAATAGATAAAGAGAAGGAGGAGGAGGAGGGTGATGATAGCTAACATTTATATAGTGCTTACTATATGCCAGGAACTATGCTATCTCTTTTGATCCTCATGTCAACTGTAGGGTGTAGGAACTGTTATTAACCCCATTTTATAGTTGAGGAAACTGAGGCACACATGATTTAAACGACTTGCCCAGGGTCACACAGATAGTAAGTCTCTGAGGTTGGCTTTGAACTTGGGTCTTCCTGACTGAGACCCTGCATTGTATCCATTATGCCACCTAGCAGCCGATCTCTTGATTACACACACAGCCATGGAAAATGTCTATCCTGGAGTCATTCATTGAGGACTTCTGCCCTGAGCACCTACTGTGTAGTTTCCCATTGCCCATAGAATAAAATGCAAACTCTTTGCCTTGGCGTTCAGATGCCCCAACCTTATTTTCCAACCTTATTGCATATGAATGCAGCTGTTAGCACAAAGCCTGGCACTTAGTAGGTGCATAATAAGTATCTGCTGATTGTTGGCTCCCTTCATGCACTCTACCTTGTAATCAGAATGAACTGTTAGCTATTTCCCAATCTTATTATGCCTTTTTCTGAAATTTGAACAGACTACTTACTCCAAATCTCACTCTCATAAAATCCTCCTTCACTGATCACTTTACTCTGATCTCCCCCCGCTAAAAAATGATCCAGCTCTCCCCAATCTCTCACCCTTCTGTTTCACTTATATATGCTCATCATTGTCTATCTTGTGTTACTATGCTTTGTTTTTATATTTCCCAGTTTTTAGTAAACATTTAATAAATTCTTTTTATTCATGGTGTCTGGTATACAGCAAGTGCTTAATAAGTGTTTGTTAACTTGACTAGTCATCACAAACAGACCTTTTGCATGTGAATAATCCAAATTACTTGTATGCATATCTTATCTTTCAAAGAGAATGAACATGGCATCAAGGTCAACTATTGCACTGATGGTAAATTCTTCAACTTGAAAAGGTTATAAGCCAACATCAAAGTGGAAGGAGCATTGGTGCATGATTTTCTGTTTGCGGATGATTGTGCACTCAATGCAGCCTCTAAAGCTGAGATGCAACAAAGTATGGATCAATTTGCTGCTGCTTGTGCTAATGTGGGCCTAACAACACCAAGAAAATATAGGTGCTCCATCATCTACCACCATACCATCCATACACGGAACCATTGGTTACAGCAAATGGAGAAGTTCTGAATTCTGTGGATAAGTTCACTTACCTTGGTAGTGTACTTTCCAGGGATATACACATTGATAATGATGTAGATGCATGCATTGCCAGAGTTAGCTCAGTGTTTGGGAGGCTCCGAAGGAAAGTATGGGAGAGAAAAGGTATTAGACATATAAAATAACAAGTTTTCTAATATTGTAGACTAGGTAAATGATGATGGCCCTAACACAGATTTTATGAATTAATAAGGAAGAGTAGCTTTAGAGGGAGAGATATGCTCAGTTTTGGACATAAACTTGAGATGTAGATGGGACATCCAAGTAGAGTTGGCCTATAAGTAGATGATGTTGTCTAGAGCTTAGGAACAAGGTCAGAGTTTGGGATATAGACTTGGGAATTATCTGCCTAGAAGTGATAGATGAAATGATGGGAACGAATGATATTGCCAGACGAAGTATAAAGAAAAAAGACAAGAAGACCAAGAATAGAACCTTGAAGAACACTTACATTAAGAGGATGAGGAGCTAAAGGAGAGAAATGAACAATGAGAGAGGTAGAAGAGAAGCAGGAGATTATGATGTCTCTAAAGCCAGAGGAGAAAACATTAAAGGTTAAGTGGCCCAGAGTCTTAAGTTCTCTAGAGAATGAGGCCAAAAGGAGTGAGGTCTCAGAAATACAAGAAATGGTGAGTAGGAAATAATCAGTGATGCCATCAGTGATGCCACTGAAGACACTTTCAGGAAAGTGGCATGGATAGAAATCAGAGCCCAAGGAGTTGAGGAGAGTAGATGATGGGGAAATAGAATCATGTTTTGCATACACCAATTTTTAAAGACATTTAGCTGTGAAGAGAAGAAATGTGATCATTGCTGGATTGAGTGCCAGAATCAAGGAAAGATTGGGGATTTTTTAGAGTGAGGGAGAAACCTAAGCATGATTATGGTCAGGAGGAAAGAAGCCAGAAGAGAGGGAGAGGTTGAAGACATGAGAAAAGGTGGAGGATAGTTGTGGGAGCAAGGTCCTTGAGGGAATGTTTAGCTTTAAAAGAAGGTTTAGTTTTAAATGAAATATGGATACTGGGGGAAAAGCAGTACAAAAGATCAGATTGATTCTTTTAAGGAAATGAAACAGTTTTAAAAAATAAATTGATATCTTATTTTTAGATAACCTTCATTTCAGATAAACCACTCAGAGATATATCTTTTTTTTTATTATTAAGAATAGAAAAAAAAGAAAAAGTAAGAAGAAAAAGGCAAATAGAGTCAAGTGACTTACTCATATCACACAACTTGAGTTTGAGGTCAAATCTGAACTTATGAAGATATATATTCTATCCACTGTGTCACCTAGCTGCCCAGGACCTCCTCCTTAAAATGGTGGTTCTTGGAGGAATCTAGGCAATCAGTCAGGGGGAGAGGCCAAAGGGATTGGAGGGCCTTTGCAAAGAAAGTCTTTGCAAAGACTTTCCGGTCTCTTCTTTGGGGTCAAGCTTAATTATTTTAATTATATAACATTCAGTTTTAGGTTTTAATTTTTTTCCATTTCCATTGTTGTGGTTGTTGTGCGTTCTGGAAGAGGACCAAAATGAAATCACCATGATAAAGTGAGTTTTCAATGTGTCTGCCTGTGGCTTTACCGCAGGTTAGGCACAGATAGTCTGTGTGAACATTTGGGGTGGATATCCCAAATTTGTGTATCCTATGCAAATTCCATTGTTATAGTTATTGTAGATATTTTCTTGGTTCTTCTTACTTCACTTTGCATCATCAGTTCATATAAGTCTTTCCATACTTCTCTGAGTTCTTCCTGGTCATCATTTCTTATGGTTAATAATAGTCTGTGATAATAAGGTGCCACAATTTGTTTAGCTATTTTCCAATTAAAAGCATATTTGTTGGCAGTTCTTTGCCATGAGATGGGACCTTTCTTCCTCACTTTGACCTTGTGGTTTCCTTTGATTTTGTATTCCTAGAACTTAGAAAAATACCTGACACAAAGTAAGTGCTTAACAAATGCTTGTTGGCTGAAGGAATGAATGATTGATTGGTGTATAATCCTAGAGAGGCTGGGAGGCCAAGTAGGACTGTGGTTAGAGAACTGGTCTCAGCAACGAAAACATGAGTTCAAATCTTACTCTGTCATATGGACAGATGGAACTTTCTCTATGGTGCCACAGAAGCCTCTTCACTCTGGAAGCTTACGACCCCTGGACTACTTCTCACATTGGAAATATCCTCCCACCATTTTGGCCTGTTCCTCTGAGTAGTTGGTTCTCCCAGAGCTGCCATTTCAAGGGAGGAGGTCCCATTCATCCCAGTCTTCATTCCTCTCCAGACTGTACTGCTGCTGACTCCTCCACACTCTCTCTACCATGTTCCCTTAGATACCTTCGCACCACCCCAACACATCCTTCTACCTTCATTCTTTATGTGTTATCTTCCCCCATTAGCTCCTTGAGGACAGGGCTTATCTTTGTTTTGCTGATATTCCCAGGGATTAACACAGTGCCCATCATATAGTGGCACATAAATGCCTGTTGACTAATGATTACCACATACTGCTCTGTGATCCTAGGCTAACTACTTAACCTCTCAGTGCTCTAAACAACTCTAAGAGTATGTTGTTGAGAAAGTGCTGCTCCCTTTCCTCACCTGATAGTTTCCCATATCAATAGAATCACAGATCAGACATTTAGCACTATTCTGAAGAGTGGAGTTTTTGTTACTGTCTTACCATAAGGAATTGTAACATTAAAAACACTTTCTCTAATGTTTTTTTTCAAGGATAGAAAATGTTGCCTCAACTTTTTCCCATGTGTAAGGAACTCGTCAGAAATAATTTGTTATTATCTCCAGAAATTGTCCCTGGGATTTCTCCAATTTTAAAAACTCAATGCTATTCAATGAACCATTCAGTCCCTGGAACAAAAGCAGCGTATTGCTAGAAGAATTAAGACCTATAGGGTCACAGAAACATAGAATTATAGATCCAGAACTGGAAAAGATCTCATAGGCTTCATTTTACAGAAGAGGAAACTGAGGCCCAGGGAGGGAAAGGGACTTCCTCATGGTTACACAGACAGAGGAGGTAACATCTGAGCCCAGATCCTCTGACTCCAAGGTCAGGGCTCTTCAGCCAGGGCAGACTCAATCAGGATACTCAAACTGAAGAGGATTTCTAGACCCAAAGCACATTCATTCCTCTTGATAGACTCCCTCCCTCCCAAGTCCTTCAAGGCCACTGCAGCCACTCCCTCCACTCCCCCAGTGGCACAACCAAACAAATTATCTCTAAGAGCTATTGTGGCCAAGATATTCATCATGGAGCAGCCAACCTCATCCTCCCTTACAAAAATGTAAAATAGAGACAACAACCTCACCCTCCCTAATACCACCACCACAAACCCATCTTGCTTTTCATATTCAGATTGTTTTTCTGCTCATTTCATTTTCATCTTCATCACTATCAAAGTTCCTCCCATAAATCAGACAGAATATTCAATAGCGGTATAGGGGAAGGTAGGTACAAATCTGTTCTGCCTCCTGATGTTCCTACTTCTATATATCAGGCTTGTCTTTGACTCCTGGTGTTTGATCTGTCACTAAGTTCTATTAGTTTTATCTTTACAATGTTCCTTCCTATCCATTTCCATCGATACCACTAGGTCATTGAAAAACTAGGCAGGGAAAATTGTAATGCTTCAAAAATCTCATTTGTCCTTACACTGATTAAATCATAAATCCAGACCCTTCCCCACCCTCATCTTTAACAACAACAAAAAAAATATTCAAGTAAGGTCATATTTGAAAATGTATGCCAACACTAAGAATCCCTGAGGATAAACTTTAGTTCATTACACAAAAACATCCCTTCTCAGAAGAATGCTATTTAAACAGATAGGTCCCCTCCTTAATAACTAATAAATGGTTGCCGCCTCTTCATAAACCTCCGCAGAGAATATACAACAGTCAATCCAAGAGGTTGATGCATTTTGAAGACTTTTTTTATGTGACTTTATTTTTCACATTGTTTTTCTATACCTGCATCCATTGAAAGGTCTTGGATTAGAAATTCCAAAACTAATAATTTGTGTTAAAGTTTCAACAGCTCGAGATACTTTTAATATAATCTCTTGGAAAAAATAGAACAAAGTGTTTTACTTGCTCATGTGAAAATTAAGTGAAATAGATAAGTATTCATGAGTCAATAACCAAACTGAAATGCTTTTAGTTCTAGCTGACCCAGTGTGATTGACATTGGCTTCCACAAGGGCTTTTTGGTTGGGTGGTTCAAGTGCTGCCTTTCTTATGTGTACAAAAAGGTAGTATGTCACTGTGATAATTGTCCAGCAAGGTTGGACAATATCTGAATTGCCCCACAAGTGTTCCAATGTTTGAGCAATCGGGCTAGATTGGTAAATTACTTTCTCTGGTTCTTGAGTAAGGAAGAATACCCCTGTTGTTCATCTAAAACTCTTCATCATGCAAACACCTAGGCTGCTTCTGAAGGCAAATCAGTCAGTTAGCCTTTATCACTACTATGTAATAGGTGCCTATATAGCCTGACACAGGACAAATCCATTTGAATGAAATTCTCTCCAGCCAAGTCTGATTCTGTTCTAGGGGATAAAATGGAACATTGCTCAAAATGCTGAAATATGAAATCTGCTATTGGCCTACGAATACTTTTCCAGTCTGTGGTTTCTTAGCTCTTTATTGATTATTTCATTCATAGATTCAGACACTTATCATGGTGTGACTACTTAGGGTGTTATAAATAAAGACCACACACACACACACACACACGCACGCATGCACACGCACACACACACACACCCTTTGGCTTGTAGAAAAGGAAGAAGATCAGGATCTCAGACTAAAACGAAGAAGGAACTCCTGAGGAGCTAGGTGATAAGCTGGATAGAACCCTGAGCCTAGAGTGAAAAAGCACTAAGTTCAAATACAGCCTCAATCTTTACTTAGTCATGTGACTGTGTGACAACTTCTGTCTGCCTCAGTTACCTCCTCTGTAAAATGGTGATAATAATAGCACCTACTTCCCAGAGTTGCTGTGAGGATCCAATGAGATAATAATTATAAAGAGGCTGGCACATATTAGGTGTTTAATAAGTGTTAGTTATGATTCCTATTTTTTTAAAAAAAGGTAAAGCAGGAAATGGTGAAGGGTTTCCTCTCTCATACTCATGGACTGAAAGGGAAATCAGCTCCTTCAGAACAATTAGCCCAATGATATTCCCAAAAGCCAACATCATCAGCAACTGTGGTTCTGCTCTCCTCTGAGCTCTTGGTCCCTGTCTCTGTGCCTGAACTGACTTCCAACAGAATTGTGTTGGTAAATGTTTAACAACCAGCTCTTGGGATGGGTGACTGGGACTTGTACTCATGACACACTCCTAAGGTGAATCTGAATTATTAACATTTTCTCCACCACTTTCTTTAGTCTTGTCAATCAACAAGATACAAGATAATAATAAATTAAGCTCTGATTCATAGAACTGGCCAATTCCAAGGTGTCAATGCTCACATTGTAAATTTGACAATCATATTTCCCAGGCATCTTGCTCATGTGATGCCATGGTTTCTGGCTAGCTGTTACTGAGGTGTTTATCCCTCTCCCACCACTCTTCTCTTTCTCCTGTAATTCTGAATCCCAGGGGCAGTGGAAGGAAGGCAGAAATTACAAAGATGCCACAGCATACAGATGATGTCCCTTTATTTGCACAAGCAGCTTCTACTTCTGTGAAACAAGCTATCACTCAGTCCCGACAAGGGCCACCCTTCTCCAGTACCAAATTCATCAGAAACCCTTCTGCCTCTCTGTTTCTCTGTGTCTGTGTCTGTCTCTCTGTCTCTGTCTCTATGTGCCTCTGTTTCCTTTAGAAATACCCCTCAAGCCCAAGGGAAAGCACCAAAGGAAAAAGGAAAATCCAATGAAAATGCTTTAAAGCCATAAAAGAGAGTTGGGGGCAAATTTTCCTGAGTTACCCCAGGAACCCAAAACTTATATATGGTATCTACCATATGCTAGGCATTGTGCTAAGTGCATTACAAATATTATCTCATTGGATTCTCACACCAACTCTGAGAAGCAAGTATTATTATTTTCATTATACAGTTGAGGAAACTGTGGCAGATGAGTTTAGTAACTTAGCCCAGGGTCATACAACTAGTAAATATCTGAGGTCAAATTTGAACTTGGGTCTTCCACACTCAGTCTATCCACTGTAATACCCAGCTGCCCCAGTGAATTTCTAGGATGTGAAATGACAATGTTGCAGAGTAGAAGCAATGAATTAGGAGTTGGGGGAGTCAGGTTTTTATTCCAGTTTTATGACCTGTATAACTTTAAGTTTAAAAAGATAGGATGGCATAATGGATAGGGTCCTGTACCTCACAATCAGGAAGACCCAGAGTTCAAATCCTACTTGCTAAAGTCCTACCTTCTAAAAGACACCTTTCCTGGTCTTCCTTAGTCTTCATGCTTGCTCATTAACTTTTTTCCAGTTTATCCCGTCAATAGGTTGTTTGCACATAGCTGTTCACATATTGTCTCTCCTTAGTGAGCTCTGAGAGCAGGGACTGTTTGTTTGCCTTTCTTTGTGTCCTTATCTCTTAGTACAGCACGCAACACATAGTAGGGGCTTAATAAAAGTATGCTGACTTGACCTGGCTGACAACTATTAGCTCTGTGACCACATCACAAATCACTTAATCTCTCAGTGACCCAGCAGCAATCTAACACACTATATTACAGATAAGATATTGACCTCCATTGCTGGAGGGTATTTTCATAAGAGGAGTTCTGGATACTGATGAAATCACAGATAGACACTAATCAATTAATAACTTGAGTAAGTTACAAACTCGACTTTAGTTTTTTCATCCCTAAAATAATGGGATTTGATTAATAATGATAACTAATTTTATGTAGTACTTTATAGATTACAAAGCACTTTAACATTTTATTTGATCCTCAGAGCAACCCTGTGAGATAGGTACTATTAATATCACTCTTTTACATATGAGGAAACTGAGGCCAAGAACGATTAAAAAGTTTTCCCAGCAAAGAAGAAACTAAGTTATCACTCTTTGCAGATGACATAATGGTATACTTAGAGAATCCTAGGAATCAAATAAAAAACTACTTGAAATAATTAACAACTTTAGCAAAGTTGCAGGATACAAAATAACCCCACATAAGTCATTGACATGTCTATAAATTACTAACAAAGCCCAGCAACAAGAGACAGGAAGAGAAATTCCGTTTAAAATAACTGGACAATATAAAATATTTGAGAGAGTACCTGCCAAGACAAATCCAGGAACTATTTACAAAACACAATTATAAAACACTTTTCACACAAATAAAGTCAGATCTGAATAATTGGAAAAATACCAGTTGCTCATGGGTAGGCTGAGCTCATATGATAAAAATGACAATTCTACCTAAATTAATTTACTTATTCAGGGCCACACCAATCAAACTACCAAAAAATTATTTTACAGAGCTAGAAAAAATAATAAAATTCATCTGGAAGAACAAAAGGTCCAGGATATCAAGGGAATTAATAAAAAGAAATACAAAGGAAAATGACCTAGACATACCAGATCTAAAACTTTATTATAAAGCAGCAATCATCAAACTATTTGGTACTCGCTAAGAAATAGAGTGGTAGATCAGTGGAAAAGGTTAGGCACTCAAGATACAGTAGTCAGTGACTATAGTAATCTATTGTTTGATAAACCCATAAGAAAACCAGCTTCTGGGATAAGAACTCACTATTTGAAAAAAACTGCTGGGAAAACTGAAAAATAGTGTGGCAGAAACTAGAAATTAGGAGAGCAAGGAATAGTTTACCTGTCAAACCTATGGAGAAGGGAAGAATTTATGACAAAATGAGATAGAGAACATTTTGAAATGCAAAATGGATAATTTTGATTGCATTAAATTAAAAAGGTTTTGCACAAACAAAATCAATGGAACCAAGATTAGAAAGGAAGCAGAAAATTTCTTTGTTGGTAGAACTATATCCAAAAGGGCAATAAAATGTACATACATTTTGACCCAGAAATGCCACTACTAGGGCTGTATCCCAAAATGATCATCAAAAAGGGAAAAGGACCTACATGTACAAAAATATTTATAGCAACTCTTTTTGTTGTGGCCAAGAACTGGAAATTGAGGGGATGCTCATCAATTGGGGAATGACTGAACAAGTTATGATATGTAAATGTAATGGAATACAATTGTGCTCTAAGAAATGATGAACAGGCAGACTTTAGAAAATTCTGGAAACACATATGAATTGATGCTGAATAGAGTGGGCAGAAAGAAGAAAACATTGTTCCAACCAAAAAGCTACAGTGTGCAATGACTGGTTTTGAAAGACTTCTCAGTACCTAAAACAACTCCAAAGGACTCATGGTGGAAAATGCCATCTAAATCCAGAGAAAGAACTATGGAGTCAGAATGCAGAATGAAGAAGACTATTTTCTTTTTTTTGCTTTCTTTTTTTGCTTTCTCATGGTTTCTTATGTTCACTATAATTCTTCTATGCAACACGACTAATGTGAAAATGTGTTTAACAGAAACGTATATGTAGAGCCCATGTCAGATTGCATGCTGTCTTGGGGAGGAAGGGGGAGAAAATTTAAATTTAGGGAAGTGAATGTTGAAAACTAAAAATAAAGTGAAAACTCTAAAAACAAAACCAAAAACCATTCCACAATTGATACATGGTCAAAGGATGTGAACAGGCAGTTTTCAGATGAAGAAATTAAAGTTATCTATAGTCATATGAGAAAATGTTCTAAATCACTTTTAATTAGAGAAATTAAAACAACTTTGAAGTATCACCTCATACCTATCATATTGGCTAATATGACAAAAATGGTAAACGATAAATGTTGGAGAAGATATGAGAAAATCGGAACTCTGATGCATTGTTGGTGGAGTTGTGAACTGATCCAACCATTCTGGAGAATAATTTGGAACCATGCCCAAAGGGCTATAAAAACTGTGCATACCCTTTGATCTAACAATATCATTGCTAGGTCTGTATCCCAAAGAGATCATAAAAAGGGGAAAAGGACCCACATATACAAAAATATTTATAGCAACTGTACTTGTGGTCACAAAGAATTGGAAACTGAAGAGATGCCCATCAATTGGGGTGTGGCTGAGCAAGTTATAATGGAATACTATTGTTCCATAAGAAATGATGACCAGGTGGATTTCAGAAAAACCTGGAAAGGCTTACCTGAACTGATGCTGAGTGAAGTGACCAGAATGAGGAGAAAGTTGTACACGGTAACTGCAACGCTGTGAGATCAACAACTTTGATAGACTTAGCTCTTCCCAGGAGTACAACGATCTAAGACAATTCCAAAGGACTCTTGATAGAAAATGCTATCCACATCCAGAAAAAGAACTTTAGCGTCTGAACACAGATCGAAGTATAATATTTTCTCTTTTTTTTCTTTTTTTTTCTTTCTTTCTTGTATTTCCCTTTTGTTCTGAGTCTTCTATCACAACATGACTAATGCAGAATTGTGTTTAATGTGATCATACATGTATAACCTATATCAGAATGCATGCTGTCTTGGGAAGGGGGTAGGGGAGGGAGGGAAAAAATTTAGAACTCCAAATCTTGCAAAAGTGAATGTTGAAAACTATCTTTACATTTAATTGGGGTAAAAAATAAAATACTATTAAGTGGAGAAAAAAAAAGCTTGCCCAGGTTCACACAGTTAGTGATTAATGCAGGATTTGAATTCATGTTTTATCTAGAGCTCTAAAGTTCTGCCTAAATCTACCTAAAATCTGTATGCACCTTGATCTTTTAGGTTCATTCCAGTTCTGTGAATCTCAGATCAAGTCTTTCTCATTACATGTACTTGGCAAATATTTATTGAATTAAAGTTGAGGACTGACATCTGACTCTAGAGGGGGAAAATGCTAGACATCCTTAATCCAACCAATCCACTACATTTCCACTCCAGTCCCCTATCTTGGCCTCACAAGAAAAGACAAAAAGGAAATTTAGAACCAAAGTAGGAAAGGGTTGAGAACATTACATTATAATTGTTAGCAGGCTTTTTGAGAAAGAGCTACTTTCAGATCTTGATAAAGAGAAATATCTGACAAATGTTCTGATAGGTAGATATTGTGGGTGAAAAATTACTCAAGCTATTAAAATCTCAGCAGAGAAAAAATTGAAATGCTTCCTACTTTGTACAATTACTTTGGCTTCCCATAGACCCATCTGCAAAACACATTTGGGGTGGGTCTGGTGTGTGTGTATGTGTGTGTGTGTGTGTGTGTTTGTATGTGTGTGTGTTTGTGTGTGTGTGTTTTTCCCTTTAAGATTTCTATAGAGAAAACTGAATTTGACAATGGGCCCAATCCTTTCACTAGAAGGAAAATTCAGGAATAGGCTGACAATCTTCTCATATCAAAATGTGTTAATGGGCTTCATTTAAAGTAGTCAAGTCAATAAGCAACTATTAAGCACCAGGCACTGGGCTAAGCTCTGGGGATACAAAGAAAGGTAAAAATTATCCTTGCCCTGTAAGAATTCAGAATCAAACTGGGATTATGACACATAAATAACTCCAAACAACTTATATAAACAAATAGCATAGAGGATAAATTGGAGATAATCTCAAAGGGAAGATACTAGTATCAAAGAGACCCAGGAATGTTCAAATCTTGCCTTAGATGCTTGCTAGCTCTGGAACCTTGAGAAAGTTACTTAATCCTGTTTGCCTCAGTTTCCTCATACAAGCTATCACTCAGTCCCGACAAGGGCCACCCTTCTCCAGTACCAAATTCATCAGAAACCCTTCTGCCTCTCTGTTTCTCTGTGTCTGTGTCTGTCTCTCTGTCTCTGTCTCTATGTGCCTCTGTTTCCTTTAGAAATACCCCTCAAGCCCAAGGGAAAGCACCAAAGGAAAAAGGAAAATCCAATGAAAATGCTTTAAAGCCATAAAAGAGAGTTGGGGGCAAATTTTCCTGAGTTACCCCAGGAACCCAAAACTTATATATGGTATCTACCATATGCTAGGCATTGTGCTAAGTGCATTACAAATATTATCTCATTGGATTCTCACACCAACTCTGAGAAGCAAGTATTATTATTTTCATTATACAGTTGAGGAAACTGTGGCAGATGAGTTTAGTAACTTAGCCCAGGGTCATACAACTAGTAAATATCTGAGGTCAAATTTGAACTTGGGTCTTCCACACTCAGTCTATCCACTGTAATACCCAGCTGCCCCAGTGAATTTCTAGGATGTGAAATGACAATGTTGCAGAGTAGAAGCAATGAATTAGGAGTTGGGGGAGTCAGGTTTTTATTCCAGTTTTATGACCTGTATAACTTTAAGTTTAAAAAGATAGGATGGCATAATGGATAGGGTCCTGTACCTCACAATCAGGAAGACCCAGAGTTCAAATCCTACTTGCTAAAGTCCTACCTTCTAAAAGACACCTTTCCTGGTCTTCCTTAGTCTTCATGCTTGCTCATTAACTTTTTTCCAGTTTATCCCGTCAATAGGTTGTTTGCACATAGCTGTTCACATATTGTCTCTCCTTAGTGAGCTCTGAGAGCAGGGACTGTTTGTTTGCCTTTCTTTGTGTCCTTATCTCTTAGTACAGCACGCAACACATAGTAGGGGCTTAATAAAAGTATGCTGACTTGACCTGGCTGACAACTATTAGCTCTGTGACCACATCACAAATCACTTAATCTCTCAGTGACCCAGCAGCAATCTAACACACTATATTACAGATAAGATATTGACCTCCATTGCTGGAGGGTATTTTCATAAGAGGAGTTCTGGATACTGATGAAATCACAGATAGACACTAATCAATTAATAACTTGAGTAAGTTACAAACTCGACTTTAGTTTTTTCATCCCTAAAATAATGGGATTTGATTAATAATGATAACTAATTTTATGTAGTACTTTATAGATTACAAAGCACTTTAACATTTTATTTGATCCTCAGAGCAACCCTGTGAGATAGGTACTATTAATATCACTCTTTTACATATGAGGAAACTGAGGCCAAGAACGATTAAAAAGTTTTCCCAGCAAAGAAGAAACTAAGTTATCACTCTTTGCAGATGACATAATGATATACTTAGAGAATCCTAGGAATCAAATAAAAAACTACTTGAAATAATTAACAACTTTAGCAAAGTTGCAGGATACAAAATAACCCCACATAAGTCATTGACATGTCTATAAATTACTAACAAAGCCCAGCAACAAGAGACAGGAAGAGAAATTCCGTTTAAAATAACTGGACAATATAAAATATTTGAGAGAGTACCTGCCAAGACAAATCCAGGAACTATTTACAAAACACAATTATAAAACACTTTTCACACAAATAAAGTCAGATCTGAATAATTGGAAAAATACCAGTTGCTCATGGGTAGGCTGAGCTCATATAATAAAAATGACAATTCTACCTAAATTAATTTACTTATTCAGGGCCACACCAATCAAACTACCAAAAAATTATTTTACAGAGATAGAAAAAATAATAAAATTCATCTGGAAGAACAAAAGGTCCAGGATATCAAGGGAATTAATAAAAAGAAATACAAAGGAAAATGACCTAGACATACCAGATCTAAAACTTTATTATAAAGCAGAAATCATCAAACTATTTGGTACTCGCTAAGAAATAGAGTGGTAGATCAGTGAAAAAGGTTAGGCACTCAAGATACAGTAGTCAGTGACTATAGTAATCTATTGTTTGATAAACCCAAAGAAACCAGCTTCTGGGATAAGAACTCACTATTTGAAAAAAACTGCTGGGAAAACTGAAAAATAGTGTGGCAGAAACTAGAAATTAGGAGAGCAAGGAATAGTTTACCTGTCAAACCTATGGAGAAGGGAAGAATTTATGACAAAATGAGATAGAGAACATTTTGAAATGCAAAATGGATAATTTTGATTGCATTAAATTAAAAAGGTTTTGCACAAACAAAATCAATATAACCAAGATTAGAAAGGAAGCAGAAAATTTCTTTGTTGGTAGAACTATATCCAAAAGGGCAATAAAATGTACATACATTTTGACCCAGAAATGCCACTACTAGGGCTGTATCCCAAAATGATCATCAAAAAGGGAAAAGGACCTACATGTACAAAAATATTTATAGCAACTCTTTTTGTTGTGGCCAAGAACTGGAAATTGAGGGGATGCTCATCAATTGGGGAATGACTGAACAAGTTATGATATGTAAATGTAATGGAATACAATTGTGCTCTAAGAAATGATGAACAGGCAGACTTTAGAAAACCACTCCCCCAGTGGCACAACCAAACAAATTATCTCTAAGAGCTATTGTGGCCAAGATATTCATCATGGAGCAGCCAACCTCATCCTCCCTTACAAAAATGTAAAATAGAGACAACAACCTCACCCTCCCTAATACCACCACCACAAACCCATCTGCTTTTCATATTCAGATTGTTTTTCTGCTCATTTCATTTTCATCTTCATCACTATCAAAGTTCCTCCCATAAATCAGACAGAATATTCAATAGCGGTATAGGGGAAGGTAGGTACAAATCTGTTCTGCCTCCTGATGTTCCTACTTCTATATATCAGGCTTGTCTTTGACTCCTGGTGTTTGATCTGTCACTAAGTTCTATTAGTTTTTCCTTTACAATGTTCCTTCCTATCCATTTCCATCGATACCACTAGGTCATTGAAAAACTAGGCAGGGAAAATTGTAATGCTTCAAAAATCCCATTTGTCCTTACACTGATTAAACCATAAATCCAGACCCTTCCCCACCCTCATCTTTAACAACAACAAAAAAAATATTCAAGTAAGGTCATATTTGAAAATGTATGCCAACACTAAGAATCCCTGAGGATAAACTTTAGTTCATTACACAAAAACATCCCTTCTCAGAAGAATGCTATTTAAACAGATAGGTCCCCTCCTTAATAACTAATAAATGGTTGCCGCCTCTTCATAAACCTCCGCAGAGAATATACAACAGTCAATCCAAGAGGTTGCTGCATTTTGAAGACTTTTTTTATGTGACTTTATTTTTCACATTGTTTTTCTATACCTGCATCCATTGAAAGGTCTTGGATTAGAAATTCCAAAACTAATACTTTGTGTTAAAGTTTCAACAGCTCGAGATACTTTTAATATAATCTCTTGGAAAAAATAGAACAAAGTGTTTTACTTGCTCATGTGAAAATTAAGTGAAATAGATAAGTATTCATGAGTCAATAACCAAACTGAAATGCTTTTAGTTCTAGCTGACCCAGTGTGATTGACATTGGCTTCCACAAGGGCTTTTTGGTTGGGTGGTTCAAGTGCTGCCTTTCTTATGTGTACAAAAAGGTAGTATGTCACTGTGATAATTGTCCAGCAAGGTTGGACAATATCTGAATTGCCCCACAAGTGTTCCAATGTTTGAGCAATCGGGCTAGATTGGTAAATTACTTTCTCTGGTTCTTGAGTAAGGAAGAATACCCCTGTTGTTCATCTAAACTCTTCATCATGCAAACACCTAGGCTGCTTCTGAAGGCAAATCAGTCAGTTAGCCTTTATCACTACTATGTAATAGGTGCCTATATAGCCTGACACAGGACAAATCCATTTGAATGAAATTCTCTCCAGCCAAGTCTGATTCTGTTCTAGGGGATAAAATGGAACATTGCTCAAAATGCTGAAATATGAAATCTGCTATTGGCCTACGAATACTTTTCCAGTCTGTGGTTTCTTAGCTCTTTATTGATTATTTCATTCATAGATTCAGACACTTATCATGGTGTGACTACTTAGGGTGTTATAAATAAAGACCACACACACACACACACACACGCACACGCACACGCACACACACACACACCCTTTGGCTTGTAGAAAAGGAAGAAGATCAGGATCTCAGACTAAAACGAAGAAGGAACTCCTGAGGAGCTAGGTGATAAGCTGGATAGAACCCTGAGCCTAGAGTGAAAAAGCACTAAGTTCAAATACAGCCTCAATCTTTACTTAGTCATGTGACTGTGACAACTTCTGTCTGCCTCAGTTACCTCCTCTGTAAAATGGTGATAATAATAGCACCTACTTCCCAGAGTTGCTGTGAGGATCCAATGAGATAATAATTATAAAGAGGCTGGCACATATTAGGTGTTTAATAAGTGTTAGTTATGATTCCTATTTTTTTAAAAAAAGGTAAAGCAGGAAATGGTGAAGGGTTTCCTCTCTCATACTCATGGACTGAAAGGGAAATCAGCTCCTTCAGAACAATTAGCCCAATGATATTCCCAAAAGCCAACATCATCAGCAACTGTGGTTCTGCTCTCCTCTGAGCTCTTGGTCCCTGTCTCTGTGCCTGAACTGACTTCCAACAGAATTGTGTTGGTAAATGTTTAACAACCAGCTCTTGGGATGGGTGACTGGGACTTGTACTCATAGCACACTCCTAAGGTGAATCTGAATTATTAACATTTTCTCCACCACTTTCTTTAGTCTTGTCAATCAACAAGATAATAATAAATTAAGCTCTGATTCATAGAACTGGCCAATTTCCAAGGTGTCAATGCTCACATTGTAAATTTGACAATCATATTTCCCAGGCATCTTGCTCATGTGATGCCATGGTTTCTGGCTAGCTGTTACTGAGGTGTTTATCCCTCTCCCACCACTCTTCTCTTTCTCCTGTAATTCTGAATCCCAGGGGCAGTGGAAGGAAGGCAGAAATTACAAAGATGCCACAGCATACAGATGATGTCCCTTTATTTGCACAAGCAGCTTCTACTTCTGTGAAACAAGCTATCACTCAGTCCCGACAAGGGCCACCCTTCTCCAGTACCAAATTCATCAGAAACCCTTCTGCCTCTCTGTTTCTCTGTGTCTGTGTCTGTCTCTCTGTCTCTGTCTCTATGTGCCTCTGTTTCCTTTAGAAATACCCCTCAAGCCCAAGGGAAAGCACCAAAGGAAAAAGGAAAATCCAATGAAAATGCTTTAAAGCCATAAAAGAGAGTTGGGGGCAAATTTTCCTGAGTTACCCCAGGAACCCAAAACTTATATATGGTATCTACCATATGCTAGGCATTGTGCTAAGTGCATTACAAATATTATCTCATTGGATTCTCACACCAACTCTGAGAAGCAAGTATTATTATTTTCATTATACAGTTGAGGAAACTGTGGCAGATGAGTTTAGTAACTTAGCCCAGGGTCATACAACTAGTAAATATCTGAGGTCAAATTTGAACTTGGGTCTTCCACACTCAGTCTATCCACTGTAATACCCAGCTGCCCCAGTGAATTTCTAGGATGTGAAATGACAATGTTGCAGAGTAGAAGCAATGAATTAGGAGTTGGGGGAGTCAGGTTTTTATTCCAGTTTTATGACCTGTATAACTTTAAGTTTAAAAAGATAGGATGGCATAATGGATAGGGTCCTGTACCTCACAATCAGGAAGACCCAGAGTTCAAATCCTACTTGCTAAAGTCCTACCTTCTAAAAGACACCTTTCCTGGTCTTCCTTAGTCTTCATGCTTGCTCATTAACTTTTTTCCAGTTTATCCCGTCAATAGGTTGTTTGCACATAGCTGTTCACATATTGTCTCTCCTTAGTGAGCTCTGAGAGCAGGGACTGTTTGTTTGCCTTTCTTTGTGTCCTTATCTCTTAGTACAGCACGCAACACATAGTAGGGGCTTAATAAAAGTATGCTGACTTGACCTGGCTGACAACTATTAGCTCTGTGACCACATCACAAATCACTTAATCTCTCAGTGACCCAGCAGCAATCTAACACACTATATTACAGATAAGATATTGACCTCCATTGCTGGAGGGTATTTTCATAAGAGGAGTTCTGGATACTGATGAAATCACAGATAGACACTAATCAATTAATAACTTGAGTAAGTTACAAACTCGACTTTAGTTTTTTCATCCCTAAAATAATGGGATTTGATTAATAATGATAACTAATTTTATGTAGTACTTTATAGATTACAAAGCACTTTAACATTTTATTTGATCCTCAGAGCAACCCTGTGAGATAGGTACTATTAATATCACTCTTTTACATATGAGGAAACTGAGGCCAAGAACGATTAAAAAGTTTTCCCAGCAAAGAAGAAACTAAGTTATCACTCTTTGCAGATGACATAATGGTATACTTAGAGAATCCTAGGAATCAAATAAAAAACTACTTGAAATAATTAACAACTTTAGCAAAGTTGCAGGATACAAAATAACCCCACATAAGTCATTGACATGTCTATAAATTACTAACAAAGCCCAGCAACAAGAGACAGGAAGAGAAATTCCGTTTAAAATAACTGGACAATATAAAATATTTGAGAGAGTACCTGCCAAGACAAATCCAGGAACTATTTACAAAACACAATTATAAAACACTTTTCACACAAATAAAGTCAGATCTGAATAATTGGAAAAATACCAGTTGCTCATGGGTAGGCTGAGCTCATATGATAAAAATGACAATTCTACCTAAATTAATTTACTTATTCAGGGCCACACCAATCAAACTACCAAAAAATTATTTTACAGAGCTAGAAAAAATAATAAAATTCATCTGGAAGAACAAAAGGTCCAGGATATCAAGGGAATTAATAAAAAGAAATACAAAGGAAAATGACCTAGACATACAAGATCTAAAACTTTATTATAAAGCAGCAATCATCAAACTATTTGGTACTCGCTAAGAAATAGAGTGGTAGATCAGTGAAAAAGGTTAGGCACTCAAGATACAGTAGTCAGTGACTATAGTAATCTATTGTTTGATAAACCCAAAGAAACCAGCTTCTGGGATAAGAACTCACTATTTGAAAAAAACTGCTGGGAAAACTGAAAAATAGTGTGGCAGAAACTAGAAATTAGGAGAGCAAGGAATAGTTTACCTGTCAAACCTATGGAGAAGGGAAGAATTTATGACAAAATGAGATAGAGAACATTTTG
Organism: Bettongia penicillata ogilbyi; assembly: GCA_023548195.1. Lineage (NCBI taxonomy): Eukaryota > Metazoa > Chordata > Mammalia > Diprotodontia > Potoroidae > Bettongia > Bettongia penicillata. The sequence goes on along the minus strand of JAJHZJ010000314.1, from coordinate 26,412,559 downwards.
AAATGCAAAATGGATAATTTTGATTGCATTAAATTAAAAAGGTTTTGCACAAACAAAATCAATATAACCAAGATTAGAAAGGAAGCAGAAAATTTCTTTGTTGGTAGAACTATATCCAAAAGGGCAATAAAATGTACATACATTTTGACCCAGAAATGCCACTACTAGGGCTGTATCCCAAAATGATCATCAAAAAGGGAAAAGGACCTACATGTACAAAAATATTTATAGCAACTCTTTTTGTTGTGGCCAAGAACTGGAAATTGAGGGGATGCTCATCAATTGGGGAATGACTGAACAAGTTATGATATGTAAATGTAATGGAATACAATTGTGCTCTAAGAAATGATGAACAGGCAGACTTTAGAAAATTCTGGAAACACATATGAATTGATACTAAATAGAGTGGGCAGAAAGAAAACATTGTTCCAACCAAAAAGCTACAGTGTGCAATGACTGGTTTTGAAAGACTTCTCAGTACCTAAAACAACTCCAAAGGACTCATGGTGGAAAATGCCATCTAAATCCAGAGAAAGAACTATGGAGTCAGAATGCAGAATGAAGAAGACTATTTTCTTTTTTTGCTTTCTTTTTTTGCTTTCTCATGGTTTCTTATGTTCACTATAATTCTTCTATGCAACACGACTAATGTGAAAATGTGTTTAACAGAAACGTATATGTAGAGCCCATGTCAGATTGCATGCTGTCTTGGGGAGGAAGGGGGAGAAAATTTAAATTTAGGGAAGTGAATGTTGAAAACTAAAAATAAAGTGAAAACTCTAAAAACAAAACCAAAAACCATTCCACAATTGATACATGGTCAAAGGATGTGAACAGGCAGTTTTCAGATGAAGAAATTAAAGTTATCTATAGTCATATGAGAAAATGTTCTAAATCACTTTTAATTAGAGAAATTAAAACAACTTTGAAGTATCACCTCATACCTATCATATTGGCTAATATGACAAAAACGGTAAACGATAAATGTTGGAGAAGATATGAGAAAATCGGAACTCTGATGCATTGTTGGTGGAGTTGTGAACTGATCCAACCATTCTGGAGAATAATTTGGAACCATGCCCAAAGGGCTATAAAACTGTGCATACCCTTTGATCTAACAATATCATTGCTAGGTCTGTATCCCAAAGAGATCATAAAAAGGGGAAAAGGACCCACATATACAAAAATATTTATAGCAACTGTACTTGTGGTCACAAAGAATTGGAAACTGAAGAGATGCCCATCAATTGGGGTGTGGCTGAGCAAGTTATAATGGAATACTATTGTTCCATAAGAAATGATGACCAGGTGGATTTCAGAAAAACCTGGAAAGGCTTACCTGAACTGATGCTGAGTGAAGTGACCAGAATGAGGAGAAAGTTGTACACGGTAACTGCAACGCTGTGAGATCAACAACTTTGATAGACTTAGCTCTTCCCAGGAGTACAACGATCTAAGACAATTCCAAAGGACTCTTGATAGAAAATGCTATCCACATCCAGAAAAAGAACTTTAGCGTCTGAACACAGATCGAAGTATAATATTTTCTCTTTTTTTTCTTTTTTTTTCTTTCTTTCTTGTATTTCCCTTTTGTTCTGAGTCTTCTATCACAACATGACTAATGCAGAATTGTGTTTAATGTGATCATACATGTATAACCTATATCAGAATGCATGCTGTCTTGGGAAGGGGGTAGGGGAGGGAGGGAAAAAATTTAGAACTCCAAATCTTGCAAAAGTGAATGTTGAAAACTATCTTTACATTTAATTGGGGTAAAAAATAAAATACTATTAAGTGGAGAAAAAAAAAGCTTGCCCAGGTTCACACAGTTAGTGATTAATGCAGGATTTGAATTCATGTTTTATCTAGAGCTCTAAAGTTCTGCCTAAATCTACCTAAAATCTGTATGCACCTTGATCTTTTAGGTTCATTCCAGTTCTGTGAATCTCAGATCAAGTCTTTCTCATTACATGTACTTGGCAAATATTTATTGAATTAAAGTTGAGGACTGACATCTGACTCTAGAGGGGGAAAATGCTAGACATCCTTAATCCAACCAATCCACTACATTTCCACTCCAGTCCCCTATCTTGGCCTCACAAGAAAAGACAAAAAGGAAATTTAGAACCAAAGTAGGAAAGGGTTGAGAACATTACATTATAATTGTTAGCAGGCTTTTTGAGAAAGAGCTACTTTCAGATCTTGATAAAGAGAAATATCTGACAAATGTTCTGATAGGTAGATATTGTGGGTGAAAAATTACTCAAGCTATTAAAATCTCAGCAGAGAAAAAATTGAAATGCTTCCTACTTTGTACAATTACTTTGGCTTCCCATAGACCCATCTGCAAAACACATTTGGGGTGGGTCTGGTGTGTGTGTATGTGTGTGTGTGTGTGTGTGTGTGTGTTTGTGTGTGTGTGTTTTTCCCTTTAAGATTTCTATAGAGAAAACTGAATTTGACAATGGGCCCAATCCTTTCACTAGAAGGAAAATTCAGGAATAGGCTGACAATCTTCTCATATCAAAATGTGTTAATGGGCTTCATTTAAAGTAGTCAAGTCAATAAGCAACTATTAAGCACCAGGCACTGGGCTAAGCTCTGGGGATACAAAGAAAGGTAAAAATTATCCTTGCCCTGTAAGAATTCAGAATCAAACTGGGATTATGACACATAAATAACTCCAAACAACTTATATAAACAAATAGCATAGAGGATAAATTGGAGATAATCTCAAAGGGAAGATACTAGTATCAAAGAGACCCAGGAATGTTCAAATCTTGCCTTAGATGCTTGCTAGCTCTGGAACCTTGAGAAAGTTACTTAATCCTGTTTGCCTCAGTTTCCTCATCTGTAAAATGAGCTGGAGAAGGAAATGAGAAACCATTCTAGAATTTTTGCCAAGAAAATCCCAAATGGAGCCACAAAGAGTCCATCAGACATGACTGAAAAAAACAACAAATAAAGGCACCTTGCAGATTGGGGCTATTTGAGCTGAGACTTGAAGGGAGCCAGGAGGCAGAGGTAAAGAGAGAGGGCATTTCAAGCATGGAGGACAGTCGGTGAAAATGCCTGGAGTTGGGAGATGGAGTATCCAATATAAGGGTTTGCAAGGAGGCTAATGGCATTGGATCACAGAGTACATGTAAGGGAGTAAAGTGTCAAAAGTCAGGAAAGGTTGGAAGGGGCCATGTTGTGAAGGGCTTCAAAAGGCAAACAGAAGATATAATTTATCCTGGAAGTTATAGGAAACTACTGGAGTTTCTTGAGTTGAAGGGTTGAGATTTGGGGGTATTACATGGTCAGACCTGCATTTCAAGAAGTTGGACAGCTGAGTGGAGGACACACTGTGGGGGTAGGGGGAAGACTTGAGGCAGAGAGGCCAACGAGAAGGCTTTCATAGTAGTCCAGGGGTGAGGAGGTGAGGGATTGTCCAAAGTTGTGGCAGTATAAGAAGAGAGAAGAAGGCAGTATGTAGGAGAGATGTTACAAAGGTAGAATTGACAGACCATGGCAACAGACTTGATATGAAGGATAAGAGGGAGTAAAGACTCAAGGTTAACACCTAGTTTTAGAGCCTGGTTGACTTAGAGGATAGTGGTACACTCAATATTAATAAGGAACTTAGGAAGCAGGGAAGTTTTGGCATGGGGCATGAATAATGAATTCAGTTTTGGACTTGGTGAGTTTAAGATGTCTAGAGGACATCCAGTTTTGAAATGTTTTATATGTGGTTTGAGATTCGAGACTGAAGATCAGGAGAGATGTTAGGACTGGATAAATAGACCTACAAATCATTTTCAGGATAATGATAATTATTTCCATGGGAGCTGATGAGATCAGCAAGTGAAATAAAGGGAAAAAAGGATTCAGGACATATGCTTGAAGGACACTCAAAGTTAAGCAAACACCTGGAGGATGTAATCTGGATGAGGACCCAACAAATGAAACTGAGAAGGAATAGTCAGAGATGTCGGAGGAAAGCCAGTATAGAGTGTCCCAAAACTAAAGAAAAGCAAGTATCAAAGAGAAAAGGGTGATCAGAAGTATCAAATCCTGCAGGACAGTCAGGAAGGATAAAGATTGAGAAAAGACCGTTAGATTTGCCAATTTAGGAAATTGCTAGTAACTTTGGAGAGAACAATTTCTGTTGAATAATGAGGTTGGAAGCAAAACTGCACTCAGTTAAGAATAGAATGAGAGGGAAAAAAGCAGAGGCACCCACTTTCTCACAAAGGAAGGAGATGGGATGCTAACTGATGGGGGAAGGATGGATCAAATGAGGGACTTTTATAAGGATAGGGGAAGACATCAATGTGTTTGTAGGAAGCAAGAAAGTAGCTTGAAGTAGAAACTGAAGACTAGTGAGGGGAGAGGAGGGTCTCGGAGGGGCAGATTCGTTGGGGAAGATGGGATGAAGCTGAAACCCCAAAGGATCACCCTTCGCTGATTCAGAGCGTAAAGTCAGAACTAAATCAACACCAGCAGACAAAGCAAGACATGTTTAACCGTAAGTACCCATCCCCAGACGATAAGTGCTCAAAGGTGAGGGATACACATTTTTAAATGAATTACAGTTTTCAAAACACAAAATAATGTCAACAATCATATGAAAGACTGTGCCAAATCTCTAATAATAAATTCATATTAAGACCACTCTGATTTTGTATCTCACGTCCATCAAAGTGGTAAAGACTGAAGCAGCTGATTTCAGAGGGGTTATGGGAAGGTAGACACACTATGACTATTGGAAAAGCTAGGGATTAAACCAGCTTCTGCAAAAGAATCTGGAAATATGTGGAAAAAATATCACCAAATTGTTCACATCATTTAACCCAATAATTCCACTTCTGGGTATGCACTCCTAGGTCAAGGATATAAAGAAAGGTCCCACATATGCCCAAATGTTCAAAACAGTTTGTGTGTGTGTGTGTGTGTGTGTGTGTGTGTGTGTGTGTGTGTGTGTGTGTGTGACAGCAAAAAACATCTGGGGAAAAATGTAGATGAATGAATGAATGATCATCTAATAGGCACTTACTATGTGCTAAGCACTGTGCTAAGGGCTAGGGATAAAAATACAAAAGAAAAGACAGCCTTTGCCCTTCCCACTCCAGGAGCTTACACTGTAATAGAGGAGATAGAACATAAAGAGGAGTTTCAACCAGAGAGGGAGTATTTTTGCAGAGTTATCGGATTGGTGAATAGAGACTTAGAGGAATGGACAGATTTTTACAACTAAAAATAGAGCATTCAAGCATTAAGAAGGTGATAATCAGAAAGTACCCTGAAGCCAGAACCAGCTTGGCTTCGTAGAATGAGCCAAGCAAGGTACTCTCCAACCAGGACAGCAAAGCCCAGGTTCAGAATTTCAGTGATAAAGGTTTAGTTCTATAGATCATGATGACTGTCCTGAGCAGCAAGGTGGTCAGAGAGTAAAGTGAAGGTGGTTTTTATTAGAAAATGGATGAACGGATCATGGTATATAATATCATAACACTGTATACATAGAGGCCATCAAATGCAAACTCTTTGTATATGGGATCATTATTATCTATTCCCATAGAAACTTGGATAGGTATATACCTTGATGCATCATGAAAATGGCTAATATATACACACACATGCACACACACATATGTGTATATATATGTATATATATATATGTATATATCAATTTAGGGTTTACAATGTGCTTGATAAATATCTCATTTGGTACCAGGGTCACAGTGAGTATCCGAGGCCAGAGTTTAAGTCAGGTCTTCCTGACTCCAAGTCTGACTTTCTATCTACTCTATCACTTCATTGCCTACGTCTTTCACACAGTTCACTTCTTCAACCCCAAACATACATATGACTGCAGTGATGTAAATAAAACAATACTAGGAAGTTAAACAATAAAAGGATAAAATTCAATACAATGACTAACTTGGCGAACAGAAGATGAAACAAACTTTCCTCCTCTTGCTAGACAGGTGGGGGACTAAGAGCAGAAAGTTGCATGTTAGCTGTCATAGTCACAGAATTGTTTGATTTTAATTTTTTCTTTGTTATAGAAGACTCAATAAGGGTGTGGCATATTGGGAAAAACTGTTGTTGTTTTTCAAAAAAAACCTAAAGGCATCATAAATAGCAAGCTAGATTCATTAAAATAGTAATAAGGAAAGGCTGCTTCATGCATTGCGAAGTCAATGTCCATGGGGCAAACATCTGGAAACTTGCAAGTTCGGCCAGAACCAGATGACAAACAAAACAAATATTAACAAAATAAATGAAAATACCATATAACATAGATAATGCTAATTTGTGGTTTTCTAAGTCAAGATGTGGCCCACAGGGATAAGTTTCTATTTGAGTCTGATATCACTAGGTAGGCAGTAAGGCTTTCAGGATAAGAAATAGCTCTATTGAACTCTTTTACCAGGAATGGTAAAAATATGCTTACCACTTTTTCTCAGACACTAATATAATCCTGTGAGGTTGTATAGGGATACTGTAATACAGGTCAAATTCAGTCTTGAATAAATATTAAAGTTTACCAGAGCATTCAAATGTTTGTTTGTCTTTTATGGATAGAAAGAAAAATGAAGGATATTGACATTAATGAGTCTTCCTTAGGTATTCATAGGAACAAGAACTGGAAAGAATCATTTAATCCACCGACTCCAAGTCCCTCATTTTACAGATGAGGAAAATGAGGCTTCGAGAGTTTATTTGCCAGTAACCCAGCAGTGCTAACCAGTAAGTGGCAGAGACAAATTTGAACTCAGCTTGCACTGGCATCATATCGCTTCTCAAGCATAGCTTTGGATTACTAGTATGATTATTTTAATAAAACCATGCAGACATGTTAAAAAAAATCTTTCACCTAGCAAATAACATTTACTAGGCCAACTAAATTTTTATCAGCTTTTCCCACATTATTGTAAGTATTCTCCGATGAAGCAATTAACTAGAGATGTGAGTAGGAACATAAATTTATTTCTAAACGGGTCCTTTTAGATATAAAGGATTCTTTATATCTAAAAGGGAGAATTCAATCAATCCAACCAAACCCATATTACATGTAATGAAAATGAGATTAAAGTTAAGTGATTTGCCTGAGGTCAAGCAGGTAGTGAGTAGCCAGACTGCTAGGACTTTTGATTTTCCCATCCAGCGTGCTTCCATTAGGAAGCTAGGCGTCACAGTAGGGGCGGCTAGGTGGTGCAGTGGATAGAGCACCAGTACAAAAGTCAGAAGGACCTAAGTTCAAATCTCACCTCAGACACCTGATACTCACTAGCTGTGTGGCCTTGGGCAAGTCACTTACCCCCAATTGCCTTATCCTGGGTAATCTCCAATCATCCTGATGAATATCTGCTCACTGGATCCAGATGGCTCTGGAGGAGAAGTGAGGTTGGTGACCTGCGCAGCCCTCCCTCACTCAAAACAAAGTCAACTGCAAGTCATGTCATCATTTCTCTGATGGTATGGTCTTCTTCAGCAATGAAGGACAAACACACACAGTCACAGTGGATAAGACACGGGCCTGCAGCTGAGAAGACCAGATATCTGGTTCAGAGACTTAATATCTGTGTGACCTGAGCATGTCGCTTCCCCTCAATTTGCCTCAGTTTCCTCAACTATAAAATGAAAATAATAATAGCACCTACCTCCCAGGGTTCTTGCAAGGATCCACTGAAATAATATTTGTAAAGTACCTGACACACAAAAAGCCCTTAAATAAATGCTACTTTCCTTTCTTCCTGTACTATTTGCCATCCTAAGGTGATAGATCATTTTCATATTTATTAAAATTTCTACTTGTTGGTCTTTGTCTGGTGGAAAGAGAAGGAAACTAGAATCCAGGAGACGAGTGCTAGTCTCAGTTCTGACACTGTTAGATTTGGGCAAACCAATGGCCCACCCCATTTTTCAGATATCTCCTCTTTTAAAAGAGGGGACCAGAGTACCTGACCTCCAAGGTTCCTTTGGTTTCCGCATTCCGTAATGTTAGGTAGCATAGTAGTGTGATACTAGTCACCCACTGTATGAAAGGGGATTCAATTCCATTTAACAAAACTGAAAACAAAGAGAAGTGTGGTGAAGTGATTTGGCTTAATCATTAGCTCTGAGAGAAGCCTGGAGGGAAATAGCCAGCTGTTGCTGTTAACACCAGGGACACCTTTCCCTGCTGGCTCCCCATTCTCATTTTCTTTTCATCTCTGGGCCAGAGATTGGGCCGCTTGGTCTCGGGGTTGCTCTCCTCCAAGGTTCACTGCCAATCAGGAAGAAGATTCTTTCCCTGTTGTCCTTGAGCATTCTTTTCTTGAATGAATGAGCAAGAACACAGTACTCTTTATAGTTTTCGAAGGGAAATGGACAGGAGGTACAAATAACCAACAGCCAGGAAGTGACTAAGTAATGAAAAAATATATTAAATTTACGGTACCTTATTTGTCTTTTGGAATCCAACTTGCATTCTTTAGATCTTTTGGATTCCAACTTCTGGTAATGATAATAGAAATAATGCTATCCACAGCAACAATAATGGCTAACATTCATATACTACGTACTTTGTGCCAGATACTGTACTAGATGCTTTACAGATATTATCTCATAATCCTCCTAAGAGCCCTGGGAGGTAGGTGCTACTATTTATTTATTATTTATTATCCATTTTACAGATGAAATTGAGGCAGACAGAGGTTAAATGACTTGCCAAAGGTCATATAACTAGTAAATGTCTAAGGTGGGATTTGAACTCAAATCTTCCTGACCCCAGACCCAGCCTTTTATCCATTTTATCACCTAGCTACCTAGGGGAGTACAAGGGGACATTTTGTGGAAAAATCTTCTATCTAGCTTAGGCTTTAACCCTGAGTAGCCATGATTTCCACCTAAAATGGAATTGTTTATAATTCTTCTCTCCCCCCCTGCCACTTAATAATTCCCCAATTACATGTAAAGATAGTTTTCACCATTCACTTCTATAAAATTTTGAGTTACAAATTTTTTTCTCCTTCTCTTTCCTCCTTGAGACAGCAAGCAAATGGATATAGGCTATACATGTACAATTACATTAAACATATTTCCCAAGTATGTTATTTTCATTCTATTGATTTTTACCTTTAATTTAGAAATTTTCCTCTTCTGGGCTTGTTTTAGGATTTTTAATTTGTAGTTTTTCCTCATTTTTAAACAGCATGCTTAGTTCTTTTTGTTGTTTCTGTTTAGTCATTTCAGTCATGTTCAACTCTTTATGACCCCTTTGTGTGGGGCATTGCCTTGGCAAAGATATGGGAGTGGTTTTCCATTCTCTTCTCCAGTTTATTTTATTGATGAGGAAACTGAGGCAAACAGAATTAAGTGATTTGCCCAGGGTCACAGTTACTGAGTGTCTGAGGCTGTATTTGAACTCAGGTCTTCCTAACTCCAGGCGGGGTGCTTTATCCCCTGTGCCACCTATCTGCTTAGTTCTTTAATCCTCTATTTTTTTTCTCTTTTGTTAATAAAAAATTCAATGATTTAAATTTGTCTCTAAAAACTAGTTTAGCTCTGTCCCATAAATATTGCCATATGGTGTCACTGTTAAGATTCTATTTTTTGTTGCTTCTGTGATTTGTTCTTTGACGCATTCATGATTTAGTGTATTGTTTTTAATCTCCATTTAACTGTCAGTCGTTGAGCATTTATTAAACCCTTACTCTGTGCCAGGCACTGTGGTGGGTACTGAGAATACAAAGAAAGTCAAAAAACAGCCAATGCCCTCAAGGAGTTGTGCAATCTAATCCGATGAGATGGCATGCAAAGCACTCTGTACAAACAAGACATAGAGAGGATAAATTGGAGGTAACCCTAGAGGGAAGGCCCCAGCATGAAGGGGTGCTGGGAAAGGAGGCCAGGGCCTGCTGGAGGTGGGGATCAAGAGGAGGAGCATTCTAAGCGTTCATCGTAGTGGGTAGAAATGCACAGGAATTGGGAGATGGAGTCTCTTGTACGAGGAATGGCAAGGAGGTTTGTGTCCTTGTATCACAGAGGATGTAGAGTAGGGTAAAGGATAAGAAAATGGACAGGTAGGAAGGGGCCAAGCTGTGAAGGCTTTAAAAGCCAAATAGAATTTTATATTTGATCCTGAACATAATTAGGGAGCCACTGGAGTTTATTGAGTTAGGAGAGGGTGGAAGGGCTGGGGAATGGGGGGCAGGAGAGGGTTGTCGTGTGTGTGTGTGTGTGTGTTTGTGTGTGTGTGTGTATGGGGGTAGGGTGGGAAGAGAGGGTGACATGGCTAGATCTGTGCTTTAGGAAGATCTCTTTGTTGGCTAACTGACTTTAGCAGTCAAGCAGGGGATGGACTAGATAGCAAGGAGATCTACCATCAGATGACTGCAATAATCCAGTAGTGAGGTGATGAGGATCTGCACCAGAGTGGTGGCAGGGTTCGAGGGGAGACAGTAGAGATGATAGTAGAGAGATGTTGAGAAGAGAAAATCAGCAGTACCTGGGGACAGACTGTACCTGGGGATATAGGAGCTCAGAGAAAGAAAGGAATCTCATACTGAGATTATGAATGTGGGTAACTGAAAAGTACCTTGGACAGTCATAGAGAATTCTGGAAGACAGGAGTTTGAGGAAAAGATAATGAACTCTGTTTCTGGCATGTTGAGTGTCTACAGGACATCTAGTTCTAGACATCCAATAGGCAGTTGGATATGCAAGACTGGGTAGAGTTCAGGACACAAGTTAGAACCAGATAAACAGATCTGGGAATTATCTGCATCATTTGTTAACATTTTTTTAAAACAATTTTTGTTGTATTATAGTCTTTTAAGAAGTGTTTAGGACTTCACATTTCTGTATGTTCTCTAGGGTAGGGTTCTTAACCTTTTTGGTGTCCTAGGCACTCTGGTGACTTCTTAGAGAAAAGATCTACCAATAGGAGGCAGAAAGCAAACGCTCACCTGAGAAGAGTTTTTCTAGAATGATGTTTTTAAATGCATAAAATAAAATGTATTAGATTGCAAATCTATTATAGCAAAATGCAGCTATCAAAAAGATTTTTTTAAATTTCCAAACAGCCAGTTAAGAATCTTAGAATGTGACCAATTTTTTAACAGTCCTGTGTGTGGCCCCAAAATACGTACGCTCTCTGAGGTTTACTGCTGTTCACATATCTAGCAAATCCAGCTTTAATTTGCCTTGCTTTGAAAATTTAACTGCTATGCCACTAGGTACATATATTTTTCATGTTGTAATTGTTTCATTATTTATGGTGCCTTTAAATTTCCTATTTGTTTCTCTTGATGCTAGATTTTAACTCCTGTCTTACCCCAAATCATGACTGAAACTTTTGCATTTTTGGATTCAACTGAAACATAATAAGTTTTATTCTAGATTCTTACTTTAAATATGTACATGTGTTTCCTATGGTAACATTTTGGAGGGTGTTTTCTAATCTTTTCTGCACTCTTAAAAAGTCTATTTCTCTCAGTAGTAATTTAAAAGCAAGCAAGTTACCAGAGAGCCATTTACCATGTTCTCTTGTATAATTTTAAAATCCAAAACACAAACATTTACTGTATGATACATCCTGGTTGGCAATAAGATCGGTTTTCCTGTTAAAGTATCCTTCTTATAGGTTATTAGTTTGTAGAAATTCCTGTAAAATTATTTAAGCATAACTAATAAAAATGGCTATAGTGGTTCTATCAGAGTTCACATTTAGTTTCCCCCAGATATTACTAAAGTACATTTCAACTGAGTCATGATAGTGAACTAGAGAAGAAAGGCAATTCATGTACTTCAGACCCAATCTCTCACAAACAGCATTTTTGGAGAAGAGGTGGAGAGAGAAGAAAACAAAGGGAGGTTGAGACAACAGTTCTTACTCTTCTGCTCCATTTTACAATCATAGGTCAAACAGTTTAAAAAAAAAGCTTTGTGTTTATTTTATGTAGGGCAAATTGCCTAATCATCACCATATATTGTTAAACACTTTTGCTTTCAGTCTCACTAAGAAAAGAAAAAGTAGTTACCCATGTAATGGGAGGTAAACAGCTGGCCCACCTGCTCTGCTCTGACTGGAGTATACTTCCTGGAATTTTGAGCCTGTTTCTCAATCACTTCCAGGGAAATGTGCTCAGCTTTGAAAAATTTTGGCACTTTTGGGTGATGAGGCAAACTCCCCATTGCAAGGGTGGGGAGGAGAGAGAGGGAAAAGACTTCACCAATATATGTATGAGAACTATGAAGAACCAGCCACTCAGCAGAATTGAAAAGGAGTGATTCTAGCTCTCCTTGCCTTTTTCTTTCTTTTCTGTAAGATGAAAAGAAGGGTTACCTTCCCAACCATAACAGAAAGCATCACTGTTTACATATGACAATTAGAGCAGAGGACAGGGCAAGGCAAGCTCGAGTCTGGGCCTCTGGTTGTATGTTCTGCTTTTGGTTTCTACTCCCAAACATAGGTGACCAATAACAATCCTGAGATAGATATTTCTAACTTTAGAGGCCATCTTGTGACTTTGAGAGGTCAAGAGGTCCTAGGTCTCAATTCACAACACTCCTCAGCTACTACAGCACTTAACTTGGGGAAGAGAATCACTAGCAGGAGGCAGAATACAATCCTGGGCCTGATGTGTTAGAAGACATGAACCTAAGGGTAACTGTTTAGACAGTGCAAAGCCCAGGTGAAGAAAAAATGTCAATTCAGCAAAATCACAAAATTTCTCACATTTTAATGTTTTAATTACTAACCTCTCAGAGAGTATGGTGGTAATTATATTACTGCTTCATATTTGACATTTTTGACAATATACTCTTTTCAGTCTTTTGTATTTTTAGTATATTTTTTTCATGAAACCAAGGTACCACTCACAGTTTGCTATGTCATCCCAAAGGACAAAGGCCTTCAAAGTTGACCACATTTCCACCCTGTGTACAGGCTCCACCACTACAGGTGGTGTGTTCTAGCCACAACAGACCAAGGTTCTTACTGTTAACCTCCATTATACCAGTGTCTGCATGCTGAATGCTTTAGGAGCCTCCCAGATTTATCTAGGATCTTTTGTTTTTTACTCAGGAAATTCACTTAAGCTCTATGAACCTCAGGTCCTCTATTTGTCCCCTACCTTGCCATTCCATCACTGCCATTCCAGTCTGAGCCATTGTTAATTCTCCTGAACTGCTGTAATAGCTTCCCCTGATCTCCTTGCCTCCAGTCTCTACTAAAGTTCAACTCTGTCCAATCTATCCCATATAATAATGATCTATCAATCTTCCTAATGCACCACTCTGATCCTATTACACATACTGCTCAAAATCCTTCAGTGGCTCCCCACTGTCTATCAAATACAGTATAAATTCCTTGGACTAGCATTCAAGGCTTTTCACAATCTAGTGCCAACCTACATTTCCAAAAGTAATAGGTTGGATTAGAGTACGGTCTTGCAAAACTGGACTATTTGCTGTCCTCCAAACATATCTGGTTCTTCCCTATCTCCTTGACTTGCTTCACACTATTTACTATGCCTAAAATGCCATCCTCACTCACCTCCGTTGGTTGGTTTCCTACCTATCCTTCAAAAGACATTCATAACATAACTCCCTCCATAAAGTTTCCCTTCATTCACCAAGTAACTGTGATTTCTCAATATTTTGTCCTCTTCTTTACCAAATCACCTAATAAGAAGGACCTTTGAAACTGCCTGGTCCCAGCCTACATTTGAAACATCTGTAAACCTTTCTACAATATCCCTAACAAATGATTAGATAACCTTCACTTGAAAAACTCCAGTGGAGGAGAATTTAATTACTTCTCAAGGCAACTTATCACAAATCGACAGCTCTAACTTGTCTAAGAAAATTTCCCTGACTTCAAGTCTCAAATTGCCCCAGGGAAATTTCTTGTTTGCTGCTAGTTCTATTTTCTGAAACCAAGTAGAATACTCTGATTCCTTTTCCATGAGATAGCCTGTAAAATTCTTGAAGACTACTATCACATTCCTCCTCAATTTTCTTTGCTTTAGTCTAAACATCTCTGTTTCATTCAGTCAGTTCTTGTATGTCTTGGTCTCCATCCCCTTAGAATCTTTGTCACCTTCTTCTGGATGTGTTGGAATTGGGCAACATCTTCCTAAAATGTGATGCTACAAATTCCATAGAATATTCCAGAAGTGATCTGCCTGAGCTCAAGTACAGATACCTGACAATTCCCTACTTATGGACTTTCAACCTCTCAAGGTCTATGAAGAAAGAATTAGCTTTTTTGGCAACTATGTCATTCCAATGACTCACTCTGAGCTTAGAGTCCACTAATCACCACCCCTTCCCCTCACTCCATCTTTCACATGAACTCTTGTCAAACCACAACTACCCATCTTGTACTTGGGAAGTTCATTTTTTAAAATCTAAATCTATAACTTCACATTTATCACTATTAAGTTTTATCTTGTTAGATTTGGTCCACTGGCTTGTGAGTACTTGTGAGAACTACTTGTGAGCAGATTCTGAATGGTACAATGGAAAGAACACTAGATTTGAAGAGTGTTATATTTGGAGTCATGTGACTTGGATCCTGTGACCTGAGTCAAGTAACTTGACCTCCAGGAGTCTCAGTTTGCTGATCTGCAAAATGAAGGGAAACTAGACCAGGTGACCTAAGGTGTCTTACACCTTTTAAATATATTATCCTATCATGCACTATGTAATCTGTCCCCACCTCAGCTTCATGTTAACTGAAAATTTGATAAGCAAACTATATATGTCTTCATTGAAGTCTTTGAGAAAAATAATAAATGGTTCAGGACTAAGAATTAACTCTAGGAATATTCCACTAGAAACCTTCCAAATGTTAACGTCAGTCCATTGATTACTACCTTTTGAGTCCACCATTCAACAACTTACAAATCCACCTAATTGGGCTGTTTTATACTGTATATCTCACCATCCCGTTTACAAGAACAGCAAATTCTCCTTTTATTCAAACATTCTAGAATTTTGTGACCTATGAAAGTTGGGCTCAATAGCCCTTAAATTATAGACTCCATCTACTTTTCTTTTTTCATATCAATTAGACCATCTCCTCTCCTCAGAAATTTTCATAGAGACTTGGAAGATTGGAGTGTGCATGAATGTATTTATCAGTTTCCCAGGTTTTTGTAGCTTTTGACTTTGAGGGGAACTTCTGTCCAAGTCAGTAAGAAGGAGAAGGAGGTGATGATTTCTGTTTTCTTCTTTTCCTTCTACGCCTCTTTATGTCCTGTTGTGACTGAAAGCAGGGCATTACAAATATGAGCTTTTTGCAAACTTTGCATGGAAGCAGAGAAAGAAGAATGATATGTGAGTGGGCATATGTGACCCAACTGGAGGAAGAGAAGAGTAAAAGAAAACAATAGTTGGCAGGATTGGGCTAGAGACGAGACTGGGTCAGAGTTATGGTGGCTGGTGAGAACAAAGTCTAATCCATATCTCCTTTCTCCCTCAATACATCCAAAGATCACTGTGCTGGAAAAATTTCCAACCCCGAGTTTAAATATAAATTCTATTCTTCATTCTCCCCTCATACTAGATGGGAGAAGAGAGATAAGAAGAAGAGCCAATCCCAACTGAGTCTCTAGTTTAATCTGTGTCTTTTTAAAATGCCTTTCTTTGTCCTCTATGGTTATGCTATTTTATACTCCTAATAAAGTACAAGACAATTAACAGTCGTTTTTATCTAATCCCATAGGTTTGAGATTCAAGATTGAGGCAGAAGAAGTAACCTAGAGGGGAAAAAAATGGGAGCCCAGACACAGAAAAAGCTGTACACTTGAGGAGATTTTTGTAATCTATTTTGTAGCATATCCATCCTCAATAGATTGCCTTTGAACCCAGGAAGAAAATTAATAAGGAAACAAGCCTATGAAAATTGTGGAGGATGTTAGAATGGTTCCTGAGTGCATCTTTTGGCACTGAACCTTGATAGCCAATTGGCAATCCTCTTCATCTTCAACGACATCCCGGTTTAACGTGTTTGAAAAAACATTTGTCCTTTTGAGTTTTATAGCACCTTTCCTCTTCCCCATGATTCAAAAGATCTCTGGCAAAGGCCCAGAAACCATTCTTTTAATGTAATAAGATGAAATTCGGTCAGCTCTGTTTCTCTGAACTTATTGACAGCAGGTAGGTGCCCTTTAATTATTTCCTCACTTAATTGAGATTCAGCTCCCTGACAGACTTTTTTATTCTTTCCTCTCAATCCAAAAATAACTTTCCTTGGAAAAAGGAAACGAAAGAATGAAAAAAAAAATGTAGTTCCACCTTTTCTCTGTTGTCCTATCAACATAAGCAACAGTCTTATCATTTCTTTGATTTCCTCTTGATCCCAGCAAAACAAACCAAAACAAACCAACAGCAACACAAAAAGTGCAAGCCCTTTGAGTTAACCTCAGAATTCACCCCCAGCTCAGATCGTAAGAAAAGCCTGACATTCCTCTTAGAAGTTAAGGCTGCTCATCGCTTCACCCTCTGTTATCTGCTCTTTCTTCCTTCTTTCATACACACATTTAAAAAATAAGTTGGTCAATTAGTTTCCTAACCAATCACATCAGTTCTTATAATCAACAAATCAATCAGCAAACATTTATTAATTACCTACTATTTGCCAGGCAGTGTGCCAAGTTCTAGGGTTACAAAGAAAAGCAGAGGGCAGCCCTTACTCTCAAGGAGCTCACTGTCTCATGGAAGAAGCAACTATATACAAACAAGATAGGGACAGGATGAACTGGGGATAATCAACAGAGGGAAGGCATTAGCATCAAAGAGATATAGGGAAAGGTTTCTTGAAAAAGGTAGGATTTTTGCCAAGACTTAAAGGAAGCAGGGAGGTGGAAATGATGAGGGAGACCTTTCCAGGCATGGAGGAGAGCCAGTGAAAATGTCCAGAGTCAGGAGATGGTGGGTCATGTTGAAGCAACAGCCAAGATGGCAGAGACTTGAGTTGGGTGAGTAGAGAGATGAGGAGTAAGATGTAAGAAGGGTAGAAAGGTAGAAGGGGATCATGTTATGACAGTTCCCTTTTTACTTAATAGAATTGTCCCAATCTTCAGAATTCCTTCTTGGGACCTCATTTCTTGGTTTCTCATCATTTCTCCTTTATCAGACAATAAGAATCAGATCCAGAAGAGGAGTTCCCTTCGATGGATGCTTCCTCTACTTTTTGAAGAATGTGAGAGCTTCCCACCTGACACATTTGGGGACTTCTCACTAAGTAGATTGTTGGGCTGAAGTATGGAAGGCTCCTCTTCCTGAGCTCAAATCTAGCCTGGGACACTTACTAGCTGTATGACCCTAAGCAAGTCACTTAACCCTGTTTGACTCAGTTTCCTCATCTATAAAATGAGCTGGAGAAGGAATGGCAAACCTCTAGTATTTCTGCCTAGAAGATTCCATTGGGGACACAAAGAGTTGGGCACAACTGTGAAACAACAGAACCTACATTAATCTGACTCATTGTCCCTACGCAAGTGAAACCTGGGAACTCCAGAATCTAGTAGTCCCTCACCTCACTTCCCATGATGGCCATCAATTCCCCTTACCAACACTTAGAACTACAAGACTTCAAAACCTAGAACAATTGTATTCATATATTCAAAGAAAAAACAAAACAAAACACAGCAAGACCCACAATGTCCAAAATGCCCCAATTCCTCTAAGTTGCTCTTCCCTTGCTTAGATCTACAATGTCCTGGCAACTTTTAGATATATCCTGAAGACATATTTCTCTCTGATCCTTTTCATCTATTCCTTCAATGGTGACTCCTCTACCCTTACACCTAGTGGATGTAGCCTCTCATGCAGTCCTTGATTCCCCAGATGGTGCTTCGTTGTGTCTCTCCTTAATCTCTGAAGCAACAGGCCTGTGGACTGTTGCCCTTGAGTAAATAGTCCTGAGCTATTTACACCTTCTGTTGTTTAACTTTGGCATCCCTCCTGACTCCTTCCCCATAAAGGACTTCCTCTAGTGACCAGGGGAATACCTCTCTCCTGGATTGCTCACTTGGTCTCTATTTTCTACTCAGATCAGTTCTACCCAGGCCTCCTCTTTCTATCTTGCAGGGTCCTGTTTACTTCCTCCCTCAAGCATTTTCTAGGTTCCTTCTCATCCTAGTGGAGTCGTTTCCCCCATGAATGTCCCCCCTCATCCTAGTGGAGCTGTGTCCCCACATGAATCACCAAGAATGGACATCTGGTTTGGGACACCTTGGAAGATGCTTCACCCCATCCAGGATATGTGCCCTGGGCAGAGAGCAGACCTTTTTCTATTGTTTTCTGTCAGGTCAAAGAATACTGCTCAGCAAGGAGTCACCAACTACCAGGCCTCCTGTCCTCTTCCGGTTTGCACATCCACATCCACCTTCCTTGGAGGAAAAGCAGCTGCTTCCTCTTCAGAGTGTCCAGCTCCCCCCTCCACAGGAAGAGCGTCATTCCCATTTCTTAGTTCCAAACGTCTTTGTTCTTTCTTCCTTTCCTTCTGGGAACCACTTTCTTCTACCAACTTGGGGCTGCCTTTCTCTACTTCTTTACATCCATTCTTTTCTGTTTACTTCTTCCATTTTTTTTAGGAACACTTTCTTGTCTCCCTTAACCTGGAGGGGAGGAAAGCATTCTTTCAGCTCCTTTTCTTTCTTTTCTAGAAGGGAGACATATGTACAATGTGTTCTTATTTAGTCATTTCATTTGTGTCTGACTCTATGTGACCCCATTTCAAAACTTTCAAAATTGTCTTTTTAAGCTCATGTACATACTATTGGGGCAGGGGGTGAGGCCTAGAGCTTCCAAAAGTATCTTTGTTCACAGACCCTCTCAGGTCAGGACTCAAGGTATACCTGGCCAGCTCTGTTCTCAACAACTGCTCACTCTGCCTCGGACCAAGGTCTCCGACTGCATCCTGGGCCATCTCCAGTGATTCTGGATGGCTCCAGAGGAGAAAGTGAGGCTGGTGACTTTGCACAATCTTCTCTTACTTGAACTGAAATTCACTTATAAGCCACAGCATCACCTTCCTGATGTCAGGGTCCTCTTCAAGAACAGAGGACAAATAACAGCTATTACTCTGCCTCATATCCCTCACCAAACCCTCTCATACTGAATTCTTATTCACACAGTTATCCTCTTTTTTCGTGGACTCCCAAACACTCAATACAAGTGGTCACTCAAAAGGCTTAAGCTTATTCTACTCCAGTGCTCCACCCTCAGTCTTTCTGTTTCCTCTGGAGGCAGCTAGGGGACAAAGCAGATAGAGAGTGCTGGGCCTGGAATCAGAAGACTGGAGTTCAAATCCTTCCTCAGATGTTTACTGTCTGTGTGACCCTGAGCAAGTCACTTAACCCCAGGCTGCCTCAGTTTCCTCATCTGTAAAATGGGAAAAACAATAGTTCCTCCCTCCCAGGGTTGTTGTGAGGACCAGAAAAGGTAATATTTGTGAAATGCTTATCACGGTGCCTGGCACACAATTGGCACTTAATAAATGCTTATTTCCCTTCTTGCTTCCTTTCTCTTATCTCCCACTAGTTAGGAAAGCTGGGACCTCCCTGACCTCCGGGGACCCAGCCTATGGATCTCTTTCATGACTTTAGTCACTTGACTGTACCCTTATTTCCAGATGCAAAACTTTCGCTGTATAATGATAATGATTACAGAAACAACTCTGTCTCCATGCTGCTTCTTTCATTGCCCCCTAGTTCTCTAGCTGCTCCATGACCATCTCCATCATTCCTAGGCTATCCTTCTCAGCTGGAGTCAGCTCAGTCCAGCAGTTGTGTGAGGACAAATTGATACATTTTCAGTGTGAGCATTTATACCTTGGGAATCAGCAGGCAGACAAATCAGGTCTTAATTAATTGTTTTGATGATTTCCTGAAGAAGGTGATGGAGAAAATGATAACAATGCAGATCAAACTTAAAAACACCATCTTTCCCAGCTTTGAGTACACAGCTGTGCCTTCCTTCCTGCTGTCTTCAACACCTGAGCATGTCGCCACCTCTCTGAATTTCTTCATGCCAAAATGAAGGACTTGAAATAAAGGATCACTAAGATTGGCAGTTAGGTGGCAGAGCGGATAGAGCACTAGACCTGGAATTAGGAAGTCTCATCTTCCTGAGTTCAAATCCGGCCTCAGACTTATTATTGTTGTGACTCTGGGCAAGACTCTTAACCCTGTTTGCCTCAGTATTCTCATCTATAAAATGAGCTGGATGAGGAAATGGCAAATCACTCTAGTATCTTTGAGAAGAAAATCTCAAATGGGGTCACAAAGAGTTGGAGACAACCAAATGACAAAAGGGTGGAGGTTTTAGGATCCTGCTTGCCTCAGACCAATGAATCAATCAACCAGCCTTTATTACATACCTATAGTGTGCCAGGTACAATGGAAATACGAAGATAAAAATGAAACAGTTCTACCTTCAAGAAGCTTATATTCTCCCAGTTCCTAGTACAGGGCATTGCACATAGTAGACACTTAATGACTCTCATGAATGAATGTATGCTGTTGAAGAGTGTATAATTAACCTTCCAAATAGTGAAATATCAGTAAACATTTCCAAGCAAATAACACTACTTGTCATCTTACTATAATTTAAGAAAGTTGATGGTATTTATTATGCCCTATTTCCCAAGGAAAATAGGTTTAAGGCCAATTCTTTTAAATTAAATGGCATTTTCCCTTTTAATTATTGAAAAAGTAACTAAACATACAATACAAAGGTTCGTGGACATCATGGACAAATAGAAACATCCAAGGGTCAATGTTGTATGGTGGAAAGGGCACTAACTTGGGAATTGAGAAAGATTTGCATTTAAACACACCTCTCACAATTTTCTATCTGGCAATGGGGCAAGTAATTTAACCCCTCTAAGCCTCAGTTCCTCAGCTATAAAAGGGAGGGCATCCACACCCACAGTGTTAGGATCATCAAATGAGTTATTATCTGCAAATTATTTTATATATAAGGGGGCAGCTAGGTAGTGCAGTGGATAGAGCACCACCCTTGGAGTCAGGAGGATCAGAGTTCAAATCTAAGCTCAATATCTGACATTTACTAGTTGTATAACCCTGGGCAAGTCACTTAACTCAGACTGCTTCCCAAACTAAAAAAAAAGAAAGAAAAGTATTGTGTATATGTAAAAGACCTAAGTAAATGTCAGCTATCATTAGTGCTAATTCTGCTCTGGACTCACATTTTTGAAAGTCAAAATGAAAAAGAGTACTGACTTTGGAGTCAAAAGGTATAGGTTCAAATCTCGGCTTGGTGATTCACTTGCTATTTGACCTTGGACAAGTCACTTACCTCTCAAGGTTTTCATTTCCTCTCTGATAGCATATTGCTTGAATTCTTTCTCTATGCTTTCTTTTTATTTTTTTTGTAGAAAAAAGAATAAGGTTCACTTTATACCTCCTATAAATTTTGGAGCTAGAAAAAGCCTGAGAGGTCATCTAATCTAACCTCAGCTCATTTTACAGATAAGGAAACTGAGGACCATGAAAGTTAAGTGACTTGCCCTTCCCCTTTCCTTCAGTAAATAATAGGTCACCATGATAATATCAGTATCAAGTCATAGTTGTGTAGTGTTTAAAAGCTTTGAAGCACTTTCCTTACAAGAGCCTTCTTCGATAGATGGTCCAAGTACAATTATCCCCATTTAACAGATGAGGAAGTTGAGGAACAGACATTGATTGAGTGCCACACAAGTCAGTCCATGGGAGGCAAGATTGAAGCCCAGACTTCTCCTGATTCTAGGTTTTGTGTTCTTTCCACTGTTCTCTTCTGCCTGCCCTAGAATTCAGAAAACATGAGAATTAAGAAGATGGTAAACAAGAGTTGATTTTATTTACTTTTAAAGTCACTGTATACGATGAAGGTTTTGTCATAGGAATAGGGACTAGACAGGTGATTTCATCAGTAGCAGGGACTCTACGGTAAGGAGATTCTCTCCGTCAATGTACCTCTGCCCCTTGTAATAACAGAGCATGGCCTAGAGCCAAGAGAGGTTATAGGATTTAGATGTGGACACCCCATCAAGTATCTGTCAGAAACAGGACTTGAGCCCAGGTCTTCCTGCCTTCCAGTCTAGCTCTCCATCCACTACACCGCACTTCTGATGAGTGAAAAGAATAGAAACCATTATCCTTTATGAATAGAGCCTTTATTTACATTATATCAATAATTACTCTGGTCTTAGGAAGGCTGTAATTATAATATTTGTATTATAAATCTCTGTTTTCAAATGTTTGTAATTTTTCACCCAAAGTTTTTTGTTGGTGGGTTGTTGTTTTTTTTCTGTTTGGGTCTTAGCATTCTCATGATTACTCTCTGGGGATTTTGGAAATGTTGGTACGTATCCATTTGGCTGTTCAGTGATTTGTTAGTGTGGGAAAAATATGTGGTTATTTCAGGTTATGACATTTAACTGTTATTTTCTTTCCAGGTTCAGCTTACTCACATACAGTAGGGCTTTTAAAATAGCTTGGAACATGGGTTCGTTGATTTAGAGATGGAAGGGATATCAAATCTTCTAGTGTAACCCCTACAGATAAGGAAACTGAGAATCCAAGGGGTTATGTAACTTTCCCAAAGTCCCCAAAACAAGCTCATAGCATCATAGATTTAGAGCTGAAAGGATCTGCAGAGGCCACTTTATCCATGCCCATCATTTTCTACATGAGGAAACGAGGGCTAGAGAGGTTGTATGGTTACATCATTTAACCAAGATGACAAAGGTGATCCATAGGAACCCGACCTCCAACTCCAAATATGAAGCCTTTTTACATGGTGCAATACTATTTTTGCTATCTTGGAAGAAATGTAATACAAAACAAAATCATGCATATTAAAAATAGGTATTAGAATAGATATTGTTATTTCACCAATACAAAAGCTCCCTGATTAATAAACTCATTCTAAGAATACAAATAGGCCCCTTCTCTGAAACTCAGTCTTAGAAAGTTGCCTAGAAACATCTTACGTCATCTACCAAGATAAAATCCAAGGGGGTACATGATTTAAATATAAACAGGACTTGAGCCCAGGTCTTCCTATAAAGGTCGATACTGTAAGCAAATTAGGAGAGCAAAAGGAGTAGTTTATTTGTCGACTTATGGAGAAGGGAAGAATTTATGACCCAATGAGCTAGAGAACATTAAGCAATGCAAAATGGGTAATTTTAATTACATTAAATTGAAATGTTTTTGTACAAAGTCAAGGCAACTAAGATTGGAAGGGAAGCAGAGAGATGGAAAACTACTTTTACAACCAGTGTCTCTGATAAAAGGCCTCATTTCTCAAATATATAGAGAGCTGAGTCAAATTCATAAGAATACAAATTATTTCCCAACTGACAAATGGTCAAAGAATATGAACAGGCAGTTTTCAGATGAAAAAATTAAAGGTATATATAATCATAAGAAAACATGATCTACATTGGTATTGATTAGAAAAATTCAAATCAAAACAACTCTGAGAGACCACATCATACCTGTCAGATTGGCTAATATGAAAAAAATAATAAATGCTGGAGATGTGGGAGAATTGGATACTAATGCATTGTACTGGAGTTGTGAAATGATCCAACCATTCTAGAGAGCAATTTGGAACTTTGCCCAAAGGGTTATGAAACTGTGCATATCCTTCCACCCAGCAATACCACTCCTAGGGGTATATCCCAAAGAGATAAAAATGGGAAAAGAAACCCACATGTACAAAAATATTTATAGCAGCTCTTTTTGTGTTGGCCAAGAACTGGAAATTGAGAAGATGCCCATCAATTGGGGAATGGCTGAACAAGTTGTGGTATATGAATGTAATGAAATACTATTATTCCATAAGAAATTATGAGCTGGCAGACTTCAGAAAATCCTGGAAAGGCTTACATGAACTGATGCTGAGTGAGGTGAGCAGACCCAGAAGAACACTGTACACAGTAATAGCAACATTGTGAGAGACCTAACTTTGATAGACTTAGCTCTTCTCAGCAATGCAAAAATCTAAAACGACTCCAAAAGACTCATGATGGAAAATGCTATCCACATCCAGAAAAACAAAACAAAACAAAACTATTGAGTCTGAATGCAGAGAGAAGCATGCTATTTGCTCGCGCTCTCTCTCTCTTTTTTATGTTTCTTCCTTCTTATGGTTTCTCCCACTGGTTCAAATTCTTTACAACATTTCTAATGTGCAAATGTTTTATGTGAATGCATCTGTATCAGATTGCACACCATCTTGGGGAGAGGACAGAATAGGGAGGGGGAGAAAATTTAGAATTCAAAATCTTAAAGAAGTGAATGTTGAAAAGTAAAATAAATAATTTTTGAAAAAAAGAAAGTTGCCTAAAGCATTCAGAGATTAAGTGACTTGCCCAAGGTCATACATACTTGCCCAAGGTCATACATACTTGCCCAGGACGATTCTAGACATGAAAAATATTTTAAACCAACAAAGAAGTCTTCTCAGGGTTCTCTGAAAATACATCTTAGCCGTTTCTTACAGAGCAATAATATTTCATTGCATTCATACACAAAATGTGTTCAGCTACTCCTCAATTAGTAGACACTCTTTAATTTATAGTTCTTTTTTTATTTTAACCCCTCCTTCAGGATCTACCTCCCAGAGCTGGTTTGTTTTACTCTCAACTATTTCCTCTCTGCTATGATCCTCCCTCTAAACAACCCCTCCCCATCCTCATATCTTTTCCTGTTGAGTTTGATGTATCTCTTCACCAAACTCTCCCTCACCCTTGAACTTAGACTAACTTGGGCATCGTTTAATCCACCACAACAGAACAATCCTCTCCCAGTGGTGTTGTGTAGCTATACAGTGAAAGGCTACATTGGACTGTTCTATTGTTCTGCGTTTTTTAGCTGAGCTGTAGAATGTTCTGGCTGCCTGGTGCATGGAGAGAGGCCCAGAGAAACTCAAATGAGCCCAATAAGAGATGAGCAGAGTTTAATCATTGAAAAATGAGCTATTACAGGATCATTGTTAAAAATATGGGGAGTGGTCTATCCCAAAGAAACTGACTGCTGTACTTTCCTTTTCATAATAAACCTACTTAACATCATAGATATAGAGCTAGAAAGACCCATGGAGGTCATCTAGTAAGGACATCAGAAATTAGACATGACATCTGTCTCCCTTGTTTGCAGAGGTGCAAGGCTTTGGTCATGGAATGTTGCATACACTACCAGACTCAATTACTGTGTTCGTTAATTTCACTGAACTGCCTTTTCTCACTTTTATATTCTTTGTTACAAAGGATAGCTCAATGAGAATGGAACAGAAGGATATATTTTGAAATTGAGATTAAAAAATGAAATATGTCAATAAAACTTTTTTTAAAGAAAGAAATTGGGACAATGAACCATTTTGGAAAGAACTAAAAGAGATATTCAGGTGTAAAAAAAAAAGAGTGAAAGCAGAAAGCATATTTCTTATTACGCAAACCTTTAGATCTAAAATCCTTGTGTGTGTGTGGGAGGCGTAGCTTTAAAAGAAATCTGTGAGCACTCATTCCTTCCAAATTGCAGACTTCTATTAGTACATGTATCTGCTCATGGATACAGCCTCTTCATTTGCTGGAAGTTTGTCCTGGGTCAGTAAAGATGTTCCTTTTTCTCATGCTTTGGGAAATACTCATGCATCTCTCCTCGAGGTAAAATACAGCAGAAGAACCTAGACACTGATCTCCTGTTCATGTCTATAACACCTTCAAGTTTACAAAGCATTTGTTATCCTCTCAATTTTGCAGATGAAGAAACAAAGAGTCACAGAAGCTGAACTGTAACTAGCAATACTGGGAATAATTGCCTTGGGTAATTAAGTCAAGGGTAGAGAAGAATCCTGTAAATTGCCCTCTGGTGGGAAAGAAGAGTCAGAGACCACCAGGCCATTAGACTACTGCAGGGAAAAGTCTAATGTGGAGAAGCAATGTAGGGTGAACTCACCTAGAATGTGTGTTTATCCTTCCTTGCCAAAGAAGACCATGCCATCAGAGAAATAATGACATGACCTGCACTTGACTTTGTTTTGAGTGAGGGAGGGCTATGCAGGTCACCAGCCTCACTTCTCCTCCAGAGCCATCTGAATCCAGTAACCAGATATTCATCAGGATGACTGGAGATGACCCAGGATGAGGCAGTTGGGGTTAAATGACTTGCCCAAGGTCACACAGCTAGTGAGTGTCAGGTGTCTGAGGTGAGATTTGAACTCAGGTCCTCCTGACTCCTGCACTGGTGATCTATCCACTGCACCACCTTGCTGCCCCAAAACTTACCTAGAATACTGCCATTAGGAAGGAAGTGCTCCATCTGACAATTTCTTATTATGACTAATTGTTCTTGCTAACTAACTATGCACTGAGCTTGATTGTTTCTGCAACTGTGAATGTTGTTCAGCACCTTCTAAATTTTAGTAACCTCAGTCAAAGTTTGGGTTACTCCACCCTAGTTATACCTGTAAAAAGGTTAAGTCACTTGTCCAACATCACAACCTGTAAGTGTTGGCAAAATTCCAATCTAGGTCTCTGCTGACAACAAACTCTTCCCTCTGTACCCTACCGCCTCAGTATAGTACTTTTATTAAGCAGCTGATTTAAAAATATGTAAGCATTTAAAATGGAAGTTTTAGAAACGAGCTGGGTGCCTCCAGAAGAGATGAGGGCCCTTGCAGTGAACAAATAACATGCAACAAAGCAGTCTGACTCCAAGCCCTCTTCTGCTACTGATTTGACAACAACAAGTTTGATATTCTCTTAAACATAAGCAAAGGTCAGCCAAACACAGGAAGACAACCAGCCCCATCCCTTTTCCCTTTCCCCCTCCCCTTCCTCTCTTTAGTTCCCTATCCCCAGAGGGTGGACCCGGCCTATCCCAAAGGTTTATTCTCAGAACTTTGGGCTCCCACAGTGGAACATGCCACAGAAATGGGAATAAAGCTTTCTAGTCAATAGGGAAAACCAAAAATACAAGCTCAGATCTTTAATAAATTCCTAGTCTCTTCCTGACCCAATTCTTTCTGTCTTTCTGCCAGGCTTGTGGCAGAAAGTCTGCTGTTACTGCAATTACTGTTCCAAATAAAAGTCAATCCTTCCTGGGAGGAGCCTGAGAGGAGAAATAGATTTGTCAGCAGACTCTACACCCAAAATCTCTGAACATTTTTTGAGGTTTTCTTCATTTTCTGTCATTGATTTGGTCCTGAATGACACTTCCCCACCCCCACCCCCCAAATGCTGGAGAACAGGTTTATCCATATTTCAAATGCCCCAACACTGGGAATCCCAAGCACTGATAATGTGATTGGTTAATGAGCCAATTGAAACATGTAGAAGTGAATTTGCAAGAAGGAAATAAAAATATTCAATCCTTGCTAAGAAAGTTATTGGTATTTCATTTCATTCCAGGAAATCCCAGAAATCCCGGAGCCTATAAATAGAAAGAAAACACTCATACCTTCCACCATCACTCTTACCATAACAGTGGTAAGAGCTGAAGCAAGCTTTCTGCTCTCCATTGTGGGGGAGGGGGAAAGAAAAAGGAGGTGAATGTTTCTGCAACACATTTGTTAACCTGAATGACTGGTTCTGAACCAAGGATCACAAAAGAAAGGTTCAAAACTCATTTCAAAACAGTCAGTGTGCTTGAATTAATGACCTTTCTCATTAGCTGTTGCTCCAACAAAGATGTGTTCCAGCGGCATCCGATGCTTCCTTCCTGTCAGGGCCTCCACCCAAGGCAATTTTAAACACTCACACTGTGTTATAGACAAACCATTGCTAAGGATATGGCTGAGTTAATCTTTGAGGGCATTGTATTTGCTGTTTATTAATTTAATCTGTGTGTGTGTGATTGTGCATGCAATAATAGTATTTATTTTTACCAAGTCAGGTGTATGGAAATCAATAAAAAATGTGCTTTATTAAATCAAAGTAGCTTAATGACTACCAAGGGGCTTAACTAACCATCCATTTCAATAACAATAATAGTAATTTCATACCTTATTAACACTTAAAAAAATAACCAAGAGAACACCAGCATCTACTAGCCTCTAAGTTTCTTTCCATCTGTGTCAAATTTTTTTGAGAGAAATTTCCACACGCATTAAGGGCATGATTAATGATAAGGGTATTATAGGAATCAGAAAAGCAAGTGATATTTATAGTGGATGACATCTTCACTATCACATATGGTAAAGTAAAAGGCCATCTTTAAAATGTATGCATTAAAATTATGCTGATGATTTATTTTGTATCCTGCATCTTTGCTAAAATTGTTAATAATTTCAAGTAGTTTTTAGTCGATTCTCTAACATCATATCATCTGCAAAGAGTGAGAGATTTTTTTACTCATTGCCAATTCTAATTCCTTCAATTTCTTTTTCTTCTCTTCTTGCTTTGGCTAACATTTCTAGTGCTACATTAAATAACAGTGGTGGTAATGGGCATAATGTGTTTCACCCCTGGTTATATTGGGAAGGCTTCTAGCTTATGCCCATTACTGATAATGCTTGCTGGTGGTTTTAGATCAATATTATTTATCATTTTAAGGTAAGTACCATTCCTATGCTCTCTAGTATTTTTAATGGGAATGGGTATTGTATTTTGTCAAAAGATTTTTCTGCATCTATTGCAATAATCATATAATTTCTTTTGGTTTTGTCATGGATATGGTCAATTGTGCTGACAGTTTTTCCTAATACTGAACCAACTGTGCATTCCTGATATAAATCTCACCTGGTTATAGTGTATGATTCTTGTGATATATTGCTGTAATTTGTTTGCTAATATTTTATTTAAAATGTTTACATCACTATTCATTAGAAAAATTGGTCTATAATTTTCTTTCTCTGTTTTGACTCTGGTTTAGGTATCAGCACCATATTTGTGTCATAAAAGGAATTCAGTAGGACTCCATTGTTTTTCCAAATGGTTTATAAAGTATTGGGATTAATTATTCCTTAAATATTTGGTCCAATTTGCTTGTGAATCCATCTGTGGGAATTTTTTATTAGGAAGTTCATTGATGGATTGTTCAATTTAATTTTCTATGATTGGTTTTTTAAGTATTTTATTTCTTCTGTTAATCTGGGTAATTTATATTTTTTATAGCTATTCATCCATTTCATTTAGATTCTCAGATTTACTGGCATATAATTGGGCAAAATAGTTCCTAAAAATTGTTTTAATTTCTCTTTCATTTCAATTCACCCTTTCATTTTTGATACTAGTAATTTGGTTTTCTTCTTTCCTTTATTTAATCAAATTAACCAATGGCTTATCTATTTTATAAGCTTTTTCATAAAACCAGCTTCTGGTTTTATTTATTAGTTCAATAATTTTCTTACTTTCTGATTTATTAATATCTCTTGATTTTCAGGATTTCCAATTTGGTGTTTAGTTAGGAATTTTTTAATTTTTCTTTTTCTAGTTTTTTTTCAGTTGCATGCCCAACTCATTGATCTGCTCTTTCTCTATTTTATTGATGTAAGCATTTAGAAACATAAATTTTTCCCCACGTATCACTTTGGCTGCATCTCATAAATTTTGGTATGTTGTCTCATTATGGTCATTTTCTTTAATGCAATTATTATTTCTATGATTTGTTCTTTAATCTACTTTTTAAAAATTAGATTATTTAATTTCTAATTAATTTTAATCTATCATTCCATTGTCCATTATCAAATGTAATTTTGATGTGTTATGAGCTGAAAAGGATACATTTACTATTTCTGATTTTCTTCATTTGGTTGTGAGATTTTTATGTCCTAATACATGATCAATTTTTGTGTAGGTACCATATACTGCTGAGAAAAAAGTGTATTTCTTTCTGTTCCCTTTCAGTTTTCTCCAGAGAGCTATCATATCTAGCTTTTCCAGAATTTTAGTTACCTCTAACTTTTTTCTTGTTTATTTTGGTTAGATTTATCTAGTTCTGAGAGGGGAAAGTTGAAATCCTCCACTAGCATAGTTTTATTGTATATTTCCTCCTGTAATTCATTCAACTTCTTCAAAAATTTAGATGATATACCATTTGATGCATACATGTTTATATTGATATTACTTCACTGTCTATGGTATCTTTCAGAAAGATATAGTGTCCTTTCTTATCTCTTTTAATTAGATCTATTTTTGTTTTTGTTTTATCTGACATCATGATTGTTGCCCCTGCTTTCTTTGCTTCAGCTGAAGCATTAAAGATTCTACTCCAGCCCCTTACCTTGACCCTATGTGTGGTTCGCTGCTTCTAATGTGTTTCTTGTAAAGACTGTATTATAGAATTCTGGTTTTTAATCCTTTCTCCTATCTACTTCCATTCTATGAGTGAGTTCATCCCAACCACATTTATAGTTACTGATGACTATGTATTTCTCTCTATTTTATTTTCCCCTTGTTTATCCCTTTCTCTCTCTCTCTCATTCTTTTCCTCCTCATAAGTATTTTACTTCTGATCACCACCTCCTCCAATTCATCTTCCCTTTTATTAGGTACCACCACTCCTTCTATCATCCCTGTCCCTTTTTAATTCCTTATAGGGTAAGATCTATTTCTGTATTCAACTGAGTGTGTATGTTATTCCCTCTTTGGGGTAATTTTGATAAGAGTAAGATCCAAGCTTTTCCTGCCACACCCCTCCCCCATCTTCCTCTTTGTTATAATAGTTCTTTCATGCCTTGTTTATGTGGGATAATTTACCCCATTCAATCTCCACCCCTCCCTTCTTCCAGTGCAATCTTCTTTCTCACCCTTTCATTTTGTTTTTTGGGGTATCATCCTGTCAAAGTCATCTTATATCCACACCCACTTTCTATGTACACTCCCTCTAATTGCCCTTATAGTAATCAAGTTGCTTAGAGTTATAAATATTTTCTTGCCATATAGAAATATAAGCAATTTAATTTTATTGAATCTCTTATGTTTTCTTTTCTTATTTATTTTTTACCTTTTTATGTTTCTTATGAGTCTTATATTTGGAGGTCTGGTCTTTTTTTTTTCAGCTCTGGACTTTTAATTAGAAACGTTTGAAAGTTCTCTAATTCATTAAATATCCATTTTTTCCCCTGAAAGACTATATTCAGTTTTGCTAGATAAGTGATTCTGGATTATATTTCTAACTCCTTTGCCTTCTGGTATATCATATTCCAAGCTCTCTGGTTCTTTAATGTGGAAGCTGCCAAATCCTATGTAATCCTGACAGTAACTCCATGGATATTGAATAGGGTTTTTTTGGCTGCTTGCTGTACTTTCTCCTTGATCTGTGAGCTCTAGAATTTGGCTATGATATTCTAGGGAATTTTCATTTTGGAATCTCTTTCAGGTGATGATCAGTTAATTCTTTCAATTTCTATTTTGCCCTATGGTTCTAGTATATAAGGGCAGTTTTCCTTGGTAACTTCTTGAAAGATGATGGCAAGGCTCTTTTTTTGTCTTGCCACTGGATGCTGATGACTGTGGAGGAGAGATTGAGGCTGACACCCTTATGCAGCTCTTCCTCACTCAAATCCAGTCCACTCACAAGTCAAGACATAAGCCTTGCGATGATATAGGTCCTCTTCCAGAATGAAGGAAGAAGGACAATAGCCATTTTTAAAGATTTTATTTGATATGTGACTACTTAGTAATGATGCTGAACTTTTAGCAAATGTACCAAAATTTGAACATCTCATTGAAATTCTGTCCCCCTCAAAATGGCCCACTCACAAGATCATACAAAATTTGATATATAGTCAAATGGTGCTATGTGTGTCAAATGACATTTCCTTCAATTCCTTATTTGAAATTCCCTCAGAGGCAGTTTACCAGATACTTATAGAAAACTCATTCATTATTTTATGGCCACAGACCACTTTTCCTTGGTCCAATATAACCTAGTCTCCCACCTGCTCTCCTCCTTTCTCCTTCTGCTTTGATTAAGCAACCTCAAAGGCATTCTGTATTGGCATTTACCAATATCTAGAGACCTAGATATTAGGAGAGAGGAGGAAGAAAGGAGAAGGTGCTAGACTAAGTCTAAGAATGAGAGAGAACCTTATCCTCAACACATCAGGAAGCAAACTGATCCTTTCACACTGTTTGCCTGCTACAGACAATAGAATACTACTGGTTAAGAGTAGGTAATTGCATATGCAAAAAATCTAATATATGCGAAGAACTATTTATAGGGTGAAACTTCATTAATTTAGAGCCTATTAATTAGGAGTCGTATGATAGTTCACACAAGAATTGCATCTTACCTTTATGATCCATGAAGAAAAGATTTTCCAGGAAAATTATTTTAAATTATGTACAGTGTATGTACCACCCATGTGGACCATATATATTCAATGGATTGTCAAAATGTGGTCTGAATGGAGGAACTGATAGATATCTATGGAATCTTTTTCATCTCTATCTAAGAGAAACTCTGATTCTTCCCTGAAAGAGACTAGGAAAAAGATTGTGAGGCTAGTTACTCAATCTGCCTCTTCAAGGACCAGAATTATACCAATCTTCCTCACCTCCTTAATATTGTTAGTCTAGAGGAATAATTATTTTTAGGTTCAAGCGTTTTTCCTGGTCTGTATCCCTCAAAGTAGAAAGGATAACCCCAGGCTTACGAGCGAAGATTCGACCTCTTCTCACTAAGTGCTAGTTACAAGAAAAACCATCACAAATACTGAATAGCAAATGAACCTATTTATCCAAGCAAATAACAAACAAAATAGGAAACTTTTTAACAGATTAGAATATGCCTAACAATACATAGAGTAAATGAACTTTCCCACTGGGAGTAAGAGATCTCAGCTGAATGAAGAAAGAATGCCTCACCTCCCCCAAGGGCAAATTCAAGTTGAAAATGAGACTATTGAGGATTTCATTTTCTTCAACATGTCTGCCTTCCAAAGTCTATTCTCTTTCTCCATGGGTCTCTTTCCCTATAGAGAGTATGTCTTTAGATTCGTGTGTCTTCTCTCAAAGCAGGAATCAAGACTTTGTCCTCTCCAAAGCTCTCCAATTTCACTTTT
Source organism: Bettongia penicillata ogilbyi (assembly GCA_023548195.1). Taxonomy (NCBI): domain Eukaryota; kingdom Metazoa; phylum Chordata; class Mammalia; order Diprotodontia; family Potoroidae; genus Bettongia; species Bettongia penicillata. The sequence continues at coordinate 26,379,550 of JAJHZJ010000314.1, read as the reverse complement.
CATTTAGGCACTGAAGTGATCATTCTATACATTCATCTGGAATTATAACATAAGTAGCACCCAAAAGATACGTTCAAACCCAGGTTACAAATAGCTCACAAGAACAATGTTTATTCTACTTAAAGGAAACATCTTTTCAAACTATTACTAAATATCATTTTATGTACAATTAATAGATCAACTATAAATAAGTCTAATCTATGCATGAAATCAAGTCTGCTAAAGGTTTTTATTAGGTGATTTTTTGTTAAACTTGCCCAAGTTTCTATGCATACTCATTAAAAATATTCTGAGAATAAGGCAGGTGAAGGAGTGAATTGAGTGCGGCTCGGAGCTAGGATAACCTAAATTCAACTCCCACTTTTAATACATATTGGCCATGTGACCTTGGGCAAGCCAATTAGCCACTCACTGCCTCAGTTCTGTAAGACTCTGAATTGCAGAACAGGTTAATATCTACAATGGAAGAGGAGTTTCCTCAACAGAAATGCCTGGCCCAATGAAATCACAGGTCTGGTTAACACAAACAAACAAAAGTCATCTGTAATTCAGCTTTTCACTGATCCATACTGTGCTTTCTTTCCCAGTGAATCTGAATGAGTGAACTTTTCCCATAGGCATTTTTTAAATAATATTTTATTTTTTTCAATTACATGTAAAGACAATTTTTAGCATTAACTTTTTGTGTACAATCATGCTTTGCTATGTCAAATTCATTTCACTTGATGAATTCATTACAGTTAGAGATTCCAATGAATATTAAAATTTACCAGATTTTGTTTACCTGACAGAGACTGAAGAACTATTCAAATTATGCATTAGTATGGCACTTCCATTGACAATCATCTTTTAAAAATTTTGAGTTCCAAATTTTCTCCCTCCCTTTCTCCCTAAGACAGTAAGCAATTTGATATAGGTTATATCTGTGCAATTATATAAGACATATCTTCATATTAACCGTGTGGTGAAAGACGAAACAGACCACAAGAACCACAAAAAAATAAAGTGAAAATAGTATGTTTTGATCTGCACTCAGACTCAACAATACTTTCTCGGGATATGGATAGCATTTTCCATCATGAGTCATTTGGACTTGGATTGGATTGTCTTGGATTACTGTATTGCTGAGAAGAACTGTCATTCATAGTAGATCACTGCACAATGTTGCTGAGCCTGTGTACAAAGTTCTCCTGGTTCTGCTAACTTCACTTTGCATCAGTTCCTGTAAGTCTTTCCATGCTTTTCTGAAATCCACTTGCTCATCATTTCTTGTAACACAGTAGTGTTCCATTACACCCATATACCACAACTTGTTCAGTCATTCCCCAATGGATGGACATCCCCTCAGTTTCCAGTTCCTTGCCACCACAGAAAGAGCTGTTACAAATATGTACATGTAGTTCCCTCTATAGGTGTTTTTAATGATCATCACCATATGTACATAACTGACCTTGTACACACAGCCACCATAGTAGTTTAGCCTCTCATTACATTATATTACAACTGGTCTCTTCGTCTTTAGTCTCTCCCCTTTTCCAATACATCTTTCACTCAGATGCCAAATTAATATTCCTAAAACACAGGTATATGATTTTCACCCTTCCTGCAACCCTTCCTCGCCTTGCTCAGGGAGCACTAGTCATTTCCTATTGCCTGTAGGATAAATTGTGAACCTCTCTCAGGGTTAAGTGACTTGCCCAGGGTCACACAGGTAATAAGTGTCTGAGGCAGGATTTGAATTCAGATCTTCCTTACTCCAGAGTTGGTATTATAGCCACTATACCACCTAGCTGAGCTGCCCCCAAAACTTTTTACATCTGACTCCACCTTACCTTTTCAGAATTATTAATCCCTTTTATTCTCTACCTTCTAACCAAACTCCCCTTTTTGCTATTTTCTATACATGATATTTCAGTTCCTGCCTTTGCAGAGACTGTCTCCCATGTCTGAAATACTTTTCGCTTGTATATTTACCTCTTGTTGTTCATCATTCAGTTATGTACAACTCTTCATGACCCCATGAACATTGCTCATGGGATTTTCTTGGCAAAGAAAACTTAGAGTGGTTTGCCATTTCCTTCTCCAGCTCATTTTACAGATGAAGAAACTAAGGCAAATAGGAGTTAAGTGACCTGCCCAAGGTCAAATAGCTAGTAAGCATTTGAGGCCAGATTTGAACTCAGGTCTTCCTGATTCCAAGTACAGTGCCCTATCCACTTCACCACTCAGCTGCCTCATGTTTCCCTCTGGAACTCCCTATTTGCCTTTAAGGTTTAGTTCAAGTACTACCTTTTATAAGAGGCCTTTCTCAATCTCCCAAATTATTACCACTTCCCCCTTTTTATTTTATTTTAATATTTTAATTTTATTTTACTTTGTAAATATGTAACAGGGGTAATCAAGGAAATCCTTGATTTACTCAGGTGGGGCACTTCCCATGGAACTGGACACAGGTCCTGACTCTTTACTGAGAAACATTTGCTTTGCTAGGATAAAAAAATGAATGGTGTCCAGTAAAAAAGGTTACACCAAAGCTTATTGGCAATTAAGAATGAGTAGGTGGCCTCTAGTTGGGAAGTTCCGTTCCCTCTGTGGTCTATAAAAGGAGGAAACAGAACTCATTCCACTTTCTTCTGGTTCTCTTTTTCAAAGTTTGCAGCAAGGGGAGGGGTTGGGGGGAGATGGAACATGAGTTGACACTGGATTGGATATATGGGATGAAAATGAATGATGAGTGCAGGATGCTGCTGAGGCTGTGAGCCTAGGTGACTGAAAGGCTTATAATGCCCTGGACAGTAATGAGGACATTAAGAAGAGGGGAAGGACTGAGAGAAAATGAATAATATTTTAGGCATGCTGAGATCCTTATACTAATGAGATCACAGGCCCAGTCCCTATTCCCAGGGTGGAGAAACTGCAACCTATCCCCTAACCCAAGGCAAAAGCCTGCTGATTGTGCTCTTTTGCTAAAAAGCATCTTTAGTGATTAACTCTAGGATAAAATATAAACTCTTTAACCTGCTATGATTTGACTCCAATTTACCCTTCTAGGCTTATTTCACATTTTTTTCCCATACATATATTCTTCATTTCAGCTGGATTAGATTATAATTATTTCTGAATCTCCATCTGATATTTGATGTCAGAATGTACTTTCTTCATTTCTGCTTTCCAGAATCTTCTTTTTTCAAGGTCCAGCTCAGGAGTTACCTTTCCATCAAGTCTTCCCAGAACATTCCTCACCTGTCCACTTAATCCCCCAGGTAAAATTCTCTCTTCTCAACTTTTATAAAGTGCTATCTGGATTTCACCTTTACCCCTGTCACAATCAACCTGGAATTGACCTCACTGGTATATGTCACCGCCCCCTAGGAGAATATATGCTCCTTGATTGGGGGTAGGGGGGTGGGGTGTTCAGTTTTTTTTCTATCTCCATACCTCATCCTAACTCCTAACATGATGCCTTATGCAAAAAAAGGCACTTTAGAAATGCTTGTTGGATTAAATTGACCTCGGGCTGGGAGGTGTGGCATCATTTAGGAGATTAAGTTTATGATTCAAAGTGATCTTAGTTAATCTGAGAGTAAGACATAGGTAAATCTCTCGTGCTAAGGAAATAAGTGAAGGAGCAAAATCAGGGAAGGAATGTCCAGCTGTATGTGAATATGTCAGGAAAAAAGAGTGAGACTTCATGAAATAGTAAGGAAACATTCATGAAATAATATTTAAGCATGTCAAATTTTGGTCCTGGATATATAAATGAGAAGCACACATTATTTGTTGGCCTCAGTTTCCTCCTCTGCAAAATAGGAGGATGAGATGTTTTCTAAAGTCTCTTCTAGCACTATAATTTGGGATCCTATGCCTCTGTGAATTGTCATTGTGATGCATTGGCATGACCAATGAATTCGGCATCAGATGACCAAGATTTGAATCCTGCCTCTGCCACTTACTATCCATGTGACTTTGGGTAAGTCATTTAAACTTGTTTCCTTATCTGTAAAATGAGGGAGTTAGACTAGATTGTCCCTAAGGTAACTTCCAGATCTGAATCTATTATTTCACCCCAGGAAGCTCTGAAGTTTTCGTGCTCCCCAGTCTTTGCCTTTAGATAACATTCTAGAATGGCCCAAATCTGATAAACCTAAAGACTGGGATAAGAACGCACTATTTGACAAAAACTTATGGCAGAAACTTGGCATAGACAAATATCTTACATTGTATGCCAAAATAAAGTCCAAATGGGTACATGATTTAGATATAAAGGCTGATACTATAGGCAAACTGGGAGAGCAAGAAGTACTTTACCTGTCAGATTTATGGAGAAAGGAAGAATTTATGACCAAACAAGAGATAAAGAACATTATGAAAGCATATGAAGTGCAAAATGGATAATTTTGATTACATTAAATAAAAAAGTCTTTGTACAAACAAAACCAATGCATTCAAGACTAGGAGGGAAGCAAAAAATTGGGAAAGAATTTTTAGTGTCTCTGATGAAGACCTCACTTCTCAAATATATAGAGAACTGAGTCAAATTTAAGAATACAAGTCATTCCCTAATTGATAAATGGTCAAAGGATATAAACAAGCAGTTTTCAAAGGAAGAAATTCAAGATATCTATAGTCATATGAAAAAATGCTATAAATCACCATTGATTAGAGTAAGGCAATTCAAAACAAGTCTGAGGGACCACATCACACCTGTTAGATTGGCTAATATGACAAAAAAGGAAAATGATAAGTGCTGGACAAGATGTGGGAAAGCTGGAATACTAATTCATTGTTGGTGGAGTTGTGAACTGATCCAACCATTTTGGAGAACAATTTAGAACTATGCTCAAAGGGCTATAAAAATGTGCATACCCTTTGACCCAGAAATGCCATTTGTAGGTGTGTATCCCAAAGAGACCATAAAAATGGGGAAAAAAACCACATGTACAAAAATATTTATAGTAGCTCTTTTTGTGGTGACAAAGAACTGGAAATTGAGAGATGCCCGTTAATTGGGGAATGGCTGAACAAGTTGTGATATATGAATGTAATGGAATACTATTGTACTATAAGAAATGATGAGCAAGCAGACTTCAGAAAAACCTGGAAAGACCTCTGTAAACTGATGCTGAGTTAGGGGAGCAAAACCGGGAGAATATTACAGCTACATTGTACTATGGCTGATTTTGATAGACTTAGCTCTTTTCAGAAATGCAAGGTTCTAAGACAACTCCAAAAGGTTCATGATGGAAAATGCTATCCATAATCCAGAGAAAGAATTATGGAGTCTGAATTCAGATCAAAGAATATTGTTTGCTCTATTTCTTTTTTGTTTTGTTTCTTCTTCTTGTGGTTCATTCCATTGATCAAAATTCTTCTTTGCAACATAACTAAGGTGAAAATATGCTTAATGTGAATGTATATGTAAAGCCTCTAAAACAAAATTTTGAAAAACTCCACATGGATGAAAGGGTTAATGTTTGCCAAGTTCAGAAGAGTCCTATCTTCTTTCTAAATGAAGCCACATCTCTAGCATAATTTTGCTGTTGCTCCTTGATCTCACAACCTGACCTACAGTTTCTAACAAGGGTCTGATTTTCTCTGCCTGTCTTTCAATAAGACAGATACATTCACGATCAATTTGAAGAACTGTCCCAGCTCAAATCAAAATAGGATCACAGAATTGGAGCTAGAAGAGACCTCCAAGGTCATCTGTTGTCTAATGCCTTCATTTTTACAGAGAAGGAAACTGAGGGCTGCAGAGTTGTAAAGCCATTTGTCTAAAGTTACTCAGAAAATGCAGAGCAGAGATGCGATTTGTTCACAGGTCTAATTCCAGAACTATTGGAACAAATGCCAAGTGGTACAAAGGTGAGCATGGTACAAATGAGAAGCAGCATGTGGGCAGAGGGTTGGACTTGGAATCAGGAAGGGTTGCATTGGTTCAACAAGAATTTATTTATATGCCATGCATTGTGCTAATGAGGATATGGACAGAACAGCTAAAAGCAAAACCAAAGAACTTCACAGTTACTGCCCTGGAGGAATCTAATGGAGGAGATAACAGGTACAAATCTAGGTATGCACAAGCTATTTATAGAGTATAGGAAAGTTATTTGAAAGGGGTAGGTGTTACCAGCGGGGATGATGGAGAAAAGCCTCCCACAGAGAATGGAATTTAAACTGAGGCTTGAAGGAAGCTGGCTAACTAAGGCCAAAGTTCTGGGGCTGAGCACTGTGGCAAGGTAGGGAGAGAGATTTGTAATGCCAAGGTTAGGAGGTAGAAGTGTGTATTCAAAAAGGAGAGTTCAAATATCCCCTTAGACACTTGCTAGCTGTGTGACCAAGAATAAGTCTAAGCCTATTGAAAATAAAAGGATTGGATCTGATGGCTGCTAAGGTCCCTTCAGCTCTAAATCTATGTACTGTGGCTCCTCTTCTCATGTTGAAGGCCTGTTTCTCCTTTACCCAAACCATGAAAAACATTGGCCTAGAAACTGGGAGACCTGAGTTGTTTCCAGTCGTGGATCTGCCACTGCCTAGATAGCTGTGTGACCTTGAGCAAACTGCTTCCTTTTCTCTGAGATTCCATTTTCTTTTCTGTAAAATGATGGGGTCTTCTAACTCTAGCATTTCTTGACTTGGTTTAAAGAGTTTCTAAACCCCCAGGAAGCATCTTGGGCCTCTCAGTATTCCCAGTACCAAGAAGTGCGTTCAATATATACCTATTGATGATGATAATATTTGGACACTGAATTGGGAACTGTGTTATCATATCATGATAATTTCTTTCTAGGTTTAATCTTTGTTTCTGCATGAATTTTAAATTAATTTTTATTTGTTAATGTATCTACTATATTCCATCTAATGGTAAGAGTCAAGAATACCTTTATTTGTCTTGACAAATGACTTCTAGAAGCAGCAGATAATAATATGTGAATGAGAAATATAAGCAGATATAGCACTGGGTTTCAAGTCAAAAATACTGGAGTTCAAATTCAATCTCCAATACTTACTAATTGTGTGCCTCAGTTTCCTCACCTGTAAAATGAGGATAACACTTACCTTCCAGGGTTGTTGTGAGGTAATGACTACACTTAGAACAGTACCTGGTACACAGAAGTCGCTACATAAATGCTAGCTATCATCATTAATCATCATCATTTTATTGCTCTATAGTTTTCTCAGTGAAAGGAAGGAGTAGATCGGGTGGGGAACCTACGGCCTCAAGGCTACATGTGGCCTTCCAGGTCCTTGGGTGTAGCCTTTTGACTGAGTCCAAGTTTTACTGAACAAATCTTTTTTTTAAGGGGACTCATTCTTAGAAGTCTGGATTCAAAGGACCACACTTGAGGACTGAGAGTGCCATTTGTGGCCTTGAGGCTGCAGGTTCCACACCCCTGGTAGATCAATACATCTTAAACTGTGCTACAAGGTATCTGAAACACTCCAAATTTGGTTTTTTAAAATGAACTTTCTGTAGTTTGTTAATATATATTAAAAATAATAACTTTAGAAGTTTTTACTATGAGAGTTCTACCAAAGTTTTTTTTTTTTTTTAATTCTGTTTTGTTTTTAACTGAAGGATTCTGCCCTTGTGGGAAAAATGAATCACCCTGGTCCCTTTTTACTCTAAAATCTAAAGGGCACCCCTAATCCCTCAGTCACTCAGGCTCACAACATAGGCATCCTCCTTCACTCTCTCTCATAGCACATCTCCAGTGAGTTGCCCAAGTTGATTCTACCTTTTTAACATTTCTTCTACTGATCCCTTTTCTTTTCTGATGGCCTCCGCTCCAGTTTAGGCCCTCATCACATCAAACCTGGGCTTGGTGTCTTTGCCTCAAGTCTGCCCACTCCCCAGGCCACCATCTATTCCGCCGGCAGATTGATCTTCCTAAAGCCCAAGCATGATCATGTTGCCTTCCCTTCCCCCTACCATTTGATCAACCTCAGTGACCTCCTGTCACCTCCAGGATCAAATATAAAACTCTGCTTGGGGTTCAAAAGTCCTAAATAACCCCTTCTACCTTTGTAAACTTTACTACTGGGCATCTAAGTGGATAGAGCACCAAGTGGGGAGTCAGAAAGGCCCCAGTCCCAGCTATGTGGCTCTGTATAAGTCATTTAACCGTGTTTGCCTCAGTTTCCTCATTTTTCAAATGAGCTGGAGCAGGGAATGACACACCAGGTCAGTATCTCTGCCAAAAAAGTCCAAAATGGGATCCCAAAGAATCAGATGCTACTGAACAACAAAAACTTTACTCCCCTCCACCAGGGGTGCAGATCTTCTGACTCTTCCTTACATAGGATGCTTACTGCCTTTTCACTGGCTGTCCCCCATGCCTGGAATGCTCTTCCCCTTCATCTTTACGTCCGAGATTCCTTCAAGCCCCAGATCAATCCCACCTTCTACAACAAAGCCTTTTCCAATCCCTCTAAATGCCAGTGCTCTCCCTTTGAGATTATCTCTAATGTATCCAGATGTTTTGTTTGTATAGAGTTGTTTGAATCTTAACTCTTCCATTAAATTATTAATTCCTTCAATGTAGGGACTGTATTTTGTCTTTTTTTGTGTGTCCCCATTGATTAGCACAGTGCCAGGCACATAGCAGATGCCTAATAAATACTCATAGACTGAGCAAAATAAACAAAACAAAAAAATAAAAACTATGTTTACTAACCTCTAACTGAAGTTTAGCTTTTCCTTCAATTATAAAATTTTTCTAAAACTCACATTATTATGGTTTCCACAGGAGTCTATAGACTTTACCAGATTGCCAAAGGGGTCCGTTGCACAAGAAAAGGTTGAGCATCTCTGCTCTAGAGAACATGAGGTGTCGTATCTGTTAGCCTTTATTTCTTACTTCCTCCTGACCAATCTAATTCCTTTCCCAGAAATGCACAAGAGCATAAAATAACAGAATTAAATCTTGAAGTGATCTTAGAGGTTCTCTAGTGATATTACTGATAGTATAGTTAATAGCATTTCTCATGCACAACAAGTCATCATTACTACTGAACGGTAGAGTCACTGGGTTCATATACGGATGCTGCTACTTACTCAAAATGAGACCTTTGAGCAAATCCCTTCATTTCCCCTGTCTTCAGTTCTCTCATCTGTAAAATGAGATTTGGGCTAGAGGACCTCTAATATCCCTTCTAGTTTTATCTATGATTCTCTGTGAGACTCATCATAAGTCTTTTCATTGCCTTCTTGCAATTTTCATTCTTCTGAGATGGTGGTGTCGCAGGATTTGCAGTTGTATAGGATTGCTGGGAAAATATTGAGGCTAAAAACGTGAGCTTTCATGTGGGAGGGGAGAGGAGGGGAGGGGAAGGGAGAGGAACTTAAAATGGCTGAAAGAACCACTGTGAAACTGATCAAATTTGATCTAGCCCAATCTCCTGCTCCCATTTTTGTCACTGTCTATCTGGAGCACCTGACCAAGATACTGGTTTCAATTAATACTAGTGGCCTAGCTCAATGGACTGTGTATCCAAACGCACACCAGAATCAAAACAATAAGTGTTTTCCATCCTGTTTGATTTTCCAGTGAGGATAGTGAGACAGTTCTATACACATCTTAGTAATCTGCATTTTAGGACATCCTATCCTTACATCAAAATTAAGTAGAATGATAGCATACTATACTTCTGTGTAATTAAATCATTGGGTAATTAAACCATTTTCTATTTGGGGGGAGAGTTGGATGTTTATCTTATATAGTTGGAGATTTGTTCTCATAAATATTTGGTATCCAAGTGATCCAATGTTTGAGTTAATAAAAAAATTCATTTTACGGTTGAGACCGTTCAGTAACAAGGCTTTAAAATATGCTGTGTATCATCCCATTTTAAGGTCTTGACTCAAGAAACTTCCTTTGAAGTGAGGAATAGGAGGAGTTTCAGGAATTCACGTGGTCTGCATCTTAGCCCTAGAGATTTCTTTGAACTATTCAACCTCGTTCACTATGACCTCAGTCTTCTTTTATCACTCACCAATGTAATCTTGTCCAGAGACCCTGGACTGATTGGGAAATGCTTTGAAGATAGAAAGAAATGATACCCAAGTCTCCTGATAGGGTCTCTGGGCTACTACTCAAATGAGGATGAAACTCTCCTCTAGACAAACACAATGAGGTTGGCATGTTTGCAATCTCCCTAAAATATGATCAGCAATAAGGAGGAAAAATCCAAAACAACCATATCTCAGATTTCACATCCAGGAGTAAACATCTGTACTTTTTCTTCTTAAACATTTTTTTAAAGAAGGTTGCTGACCTCTGTTCTGTATCTTTGATAATGAATGAATGCTAAGCCTGACTTTACTAATTTACTAATTCTCCAATTACTTTACTAATCTTTACATTCAAAAAGTTTAACTACTTTGGCAGGAGCTTGGGAAAATAAAGTAAGGGAGGTAAAATCCCTGGCCTGGTAAGGTAAAGGGAACGCCCTTGCTATACTTGGGAGAGGGAGCAATGTTTATCCAGGACTCACTTCTTAGGATATTCAGGTTTTTATTGTTTAAATTGACTCTAATTTTTCATCCTAATTATAGCCTGAGTTTCAACTACCCACAGAAGGAAAGAGAGTTAATCAGCTGCCTCAAATCCTCCTCTGCAGCATGAATGTTCTCTTTTCTTACAGCACTATTTGGACTCTACACCTTAGAGTGGAAAGAGAGCTTCATTGGAAGGTAAAGGACCCAAGTTTGAGTATCAGCTCTCCTATTTCCTACCTTTGTGAGATGAGACCTTTGGGCCTCAGTTTTCTCAGCTGCAAAATGAAGGAGGTTGTCCTAGATTAGATGAAAAGAGCCCTTTTAGCTATAAATCTAAAATCTGTGCCCTATGTGTAGTTAACTTGACTATGCCAAGACTCCCAGGTTGTAAAGAAATAGAAGTTGCATCTGTCTCTGTAGCAGTTCCCTTTTCTTTCTTTTTTCTTCCCCAATCACATAGTATGGGATAATTACTTAGGTTAACTTCTAGGTTAAAGTCTTCCTTTCTCTCCAGCTATAATTAGGGCACAATTCTAGGGGTCTGGGTCTTTTTACAGGCCAGATGGATTTTGGATCTAAACAGATCAATCAGAGCAAAGAGTACTCAGGCAGCTAAGGCAGTGAAGGGAAATGTTTAAAACTAGTTCTCCACCAAAAAAAAAGTATGCCAACACCTTTTTAACATTATTAACATTTTCTCCATCACTTTCTTAAGTCTAAATAACCAACAAAACAATAGCAGAAGTCCAGTTTTGTACTGTTTATTGATTTCTAAGGTATAAATGTTCACATTGAAATTTAACAACCAGCTCTTGGAAGGCAGGTCCAGCTGGCTCCAATTCACAGGTAGCAGGGATCTACTGACTGGTTATACATCCCAGTGTCTTCCAAGGGCCATCATACCATTAGCAATGAAGGAATGCTCCTCCGAGCTACAAACCTGCCTAAACACTCATTCTCAGATATCCTCGCACCAGGCTCATGTTTATTCCACATTACATTAGACAGATGGGGTGGAGAATAGTAACCGGGCCCCCGGCTGATTTTATCCAGAAACCCCTTTCTCTTGACTAGTCATCAGCAGTACCTGCCAGGGAACCCATTTTCAGTGACCAGATCTTTTGCACATCATTTCAATCTTGCGGTTCTGATAACACTATTATGTGTTAGTGTAATTCTCCAAATTCTTTCAGTGCATTTCCTGCCATCTCTGTGACTCATGCCTTGATATTTCCCTGAATTTCTGTGATGTGCTCCCAGCGTCCTGTAAGGCATCACACTGACGGTGCTGATCCCAGGGCTAGATTTAAAGGTCACGATATGTCCAGGGAAAGGAAGGGCTTTTACGTGCATTGGCCTTGGGCTGACCCAGTGTGATAATAATAAAGGAGCTTTATCATTCATTATCGTACGGTCAGAGTAGACAAATAACACAGTGTTGAGTTTAAAGAAAAAACGCTCTGAAGATTAGTCTTTGGGAAACTAGTTTGAATAGACACAAATATATATACATGCATGTAGATTTTCTGAATATATGTATATGTAGATATACATATGGATGCATTATTAAGGGAGCTATATATATATGTGTGTATATATACACACACACACATATATATGCATTTTTATGTGCTTACAGCTCCTTGTACTTTAAAAAATGTCATTGCTTTTTCTTACATACATGTAATGAAGAAGGAAGTAATCATTTATGGAGTTTATATAAGCTACTATGTGCCAGGCACTGTGCTAAATGCTTTACAAATAGCATCCCATTTCATCTTCACAACAGTCCTGAGAGGTAAATACTGTTATGGTCCCCATTTTATAGATGACAAAACTGAGGCTGAAAGAGGTTAAGTGATTAGCCCAGGATCACTCAGCCGTTAAGTGTCTGTGACTGAATTTGAACTCAGGCTTCTCTGACACAGCACTATCCTTAGCACCACCTAGCTTGCCTCTGGGGAATGTTGTGGCATAGCAAAAAGAACACTGGGATGGGGGATTTAATATTGAGTTTTAGCTTTGATTCTATCACTCATTAGCCATGTGACCTTGGACAAATCTCTGTCCCTCTCTGGGCTCAGTTTCCTCATCTGTAAAATGAAAGTGCTGAACTAGAATAGAGGTTCTTACTTTTTTGTTGTGGTGGACCCCTTTGGCTGTCTAAGAAAACCTACCAACCCCCTTAGAGGCAGCATGTAGCACAGTGGATGGAGTGCTGGTCCTGGAGTCAGGAAAACCTGAGTCTAAATCCCATTTATTAGCTGTGTGCCCCAGGGTAATCCCAACCTCTGCCTGCCTCAGTTTCCAGAACTGTAAAATGGGGATAATAATAGCACCGACTTCCTAGGACTGTTGTGAAGATCAGATGAGGCCATATTTGAAGGAGTATGTCAGAGGATTTGGCACATCGCAGGTGCTCAGTACATGCACATTTCTCTCTCATAATAATGGTTTTAAAGGAATCATGGACTTACAAAGATTAGTGAAAATTAAAATGTTATTTTCCCCCAACAAGTGCTCAAAGACCCTCTGAAATCTATCCATAGACCCCCTAAAACCCCAAGTTAAAAACTAGACTAGAAGATCTTTAATGTCCCTAATAGTCCGTGATATCCTCCTGGTCTTTATCCCCCTCCCCAAATTACTCTGATTTTATCTCTGTGTCCTCAGTACCTAGCACAATGCTTGGCATATTTTTGTTGCTGTTGTTTATGGTTCAGTTGTTTCCACCACATCTAACTCTGTGACCCCATTTGAAGTTTCTTGGCAGAGATACTGGGATGGTTTGCCATTTCCTTCTCTGGCTCACTTTACAGATGAGGAAACTCAGGCAAACTGGGTTAAGTGACTTGCCCAGGGTCACACAGCTCGTGTCTGAAGCCAGATTGAACTCAGGAAGATCAGTCTTCCTGTCTCTAGGCCTGGCATCCTATTCCTTGCACTACCTAGCTGCCCCTATATGCTTAGCACATGGTAGGTTCTTAATAAAAGCCTATTGATTGACTGATTGATCCTATTTGTCCCCTGGAGACATTGTAAGACAGAGAAAAGACTACTAGTAATTTGGAGTTAGAGGGTCTAAGTTCAAATCCCAAATCTGCCATTTAATATCTGTATGACCTTGGTCAAGTCATTTAACCCCTCTGAGGCCTCAGTTTTTTCATCTATAATATAAGATGATTAGACGAGATAACTTCTAAGGTTCTCCCTTCCACCTCTAAAGGTGTGTATGTGTGTGTGTGTGTGTGTGTGAGAGAGAGAGAGAGAGACAGACAGACGAAGACAGAGAGACACAGAGAGACAGAGACTGAGAAACAGAGGCAGAGAGACAAAGAAAAAAAGAAGAATGTTTATAACTTCAGACAGAAGGTATAACCACCCCAGCTCCAAAGTTCTTTTTCAGTTCGGCCAAGGGGCTGCTGGGAATCAGAGGCAGGAGGCAGGAGGGGCTGGGCAGCTTGTCGAAATGGGGAAGAGGACCTCAGGGTCTGCTTGCCCTACTATCTTTCTTTCTGTGAAGTATGCTCACAAATCACTCCCTTTGACCCTCCCAGCTTAGGGAAAAAGGCATGTATCACGTAGCAGACAGAAAACTGGATCAGAGGTTGCGTGACAGCATGTGGGTGGGAGGAAAGAGGCTCTAAGCATTCCTACCCAGGAGTCTGATTTGCTCCAGTTGCGATCTTATCCTCTCTTTTGCTGTTATTAGCCTAACAATTCCAGAGAAGAATATTTCTGAGGTATTATACAGGGCTTTGAGAGCCTTCGAGTGCTATGTAAATGTTAATTCTCTTTGTCCTCCTTCTTCTTCTTAATATTATTATCACTATTAAAGACAGGTGTTAACACCTGGCTGGATCATTATGGCTGGAACGACTGACTGCGATGTGAAGGAGGTAGAGACAGATAAATTTGCTAAGAAAAATTCCTTCAAAGCTTTTAAACTTGGATCATTTCAATTGAATAAGTAATTGTAATAATGATAATATCTAACATTTTTAGATTATTTTAAAGTTTATAAAGTACTATATATACATTATCTCATCTCATTTGGCCCTCATGGAAACCCTACTGGGAGAAATCGTTAGTTTTTACTAAGCTTATTATTAAGCTTTATTAAGTTAGCTTTTATTAAGCTTCTATTATGTTCCAGGCACTGTGCTTAGGACTAGAAGGGTAACAGTGCCTGCCCTCAAGGAGCTCACAGTCTAATGGGGGAGACAATAGGTAAACAACTATGTACAGACAATGTGTGTGTGCGTGCATCTGTGTGTGTGTGTGTGTGTGTGTGTGTGTGAGAGAGAGAGAGAGAAAGAGAGAGAGAGAGAGAGAGAGAGAGAGAGAGAGAGAGAAAGGGAGGGAGGGAGAGAGATAAACTGGAGATAATCAACAGAGTTAAGCCCCTAGCATAAAGGGAGACTGGGGAAGGCTTTTTGGAGAAGGTGGGCTTTTACTGAAGCTAGTCTATAGACGTGAGGAGGCAGAGGATTCTAGTCATGGGGTGACAGCCAATGAAAATGCTGGGAGTCAGAAGATGGAATGTATTGTTTGAGGCACAGCAGAGATTCCTGTGTCAAACTGTAGAATATGTGGTAGGAAGGGACCAGGTTATATGACGAACTTTAAAAGTCAAATAGAGGATCTTGTATTTGATCTTGGAGGTAGTATTGGAATTCCAGAGTCACCAGAGTTCACCGAATGAGGGAGGAGGTATGTGACATGGTCTGACTGGTGCTGTAGGAGGATCACTTGAGTAGCTGGATAAAAGATGAACTAGTTGGTGAGGGATCTGAGGCAGAATTACCAACTAAAAGTCTAGTACACTAGCACAAATAAGTTGATGAGTACCTGAACCAGATGATGGAAATGTCAGAGGAGAGAAGAGGTCATGGAGGAGAACTATGAAGGTAGATTATGCCAATCACATAATTTGGCAAGTGATTGGATATGAAAAGTGAGAGTATGAGGATCACTCAGCTTGTGAAGTTGGATGACTAGGTATATGGCGGTACCCTCAAGGTGATACCCTTTTCTGGTAACCAGAAAGTTAGATAGAAGGGAGGGTTTGAAGTAGAGGAAAAATTATGACTTCAGATTGAGATACATTGAGTTTAAGATGTCTACAGGTCATCAATTTGAGATGTCCAATAAGTAGTTGGAGATGTGAGACTGGAAACCAGGAGAGGTTAGGACTAAACAAATAGATCCTAGAGTCATATGCATAGAGATGATCATTGAAACCATAGCTCCTGATGAGCTCATCAAACAAAATAGTGCATAGAGAGGAGAGAAGGGAGCCCACAAGAGAGCCTTGGGGGACACCCACAGTTAATGAGCAAAGCCTGGACAAAGATCAATCAAAAAAGAGTGAGAAGGGGCAGTCATGGAGAGAGGAGAAGAACCAGGAGAGAGGTGTGTCATGAAATCCCAGAGAAAAGAGAATATCAAGGAGAAGAGACCAGATAGGTCAGGAAGGATCAGAATTGAGAAAAAGCCATTTGATATTGGCAATCAGGAGATCAATGGTAACTTTGGAGGTAACAATTTCATTTGAATTATAAGATTGAAAGCCAAACTGTAGAAAAGTTCAGGAGGAGGGAAAAAATGGGAAATAGAGGCATCAACATAATTGTGTTTTTAGGCAGGAGGGAAGAAGCCAATAGACAGGGAGAGACTGAAGATTAGTGAGAGAGTAGGGAGTCCTCAGGTCCTTACTAGCTGTGTGATCCTGGGCAAGTCACATCACCCTGTTTGCCTCAGTTTCCTCATCTGTAAAATGAGCTGGAGAAGGAAATGGCAAACCACTCCAATATCTGTGCCAGGAAATTCCCAAATGGGGTCTTGAAGAGTAGGACATGACTGAGAAACAACAGAGATGATAAAGGGAGAATCTGCTGGAGAAGACAAGATGGAATGGGACCATTTGTGCATGCAGAGCTAGCTATTGCAATGAGATAAAGAAAGATAAAGAAATTGAGGGGATGAGAACAGTCAAAGAAGGGGGGAAATGCTCTTTAAATCCAACTCTTCCTTACTCTGAGGCCATGTTTCTCTATCCATTACCCCACCCTTTTTGTAAACTTTAACATATACTGATGATGATGATGATGATGAGAAGTTTATGGTTTAAGGTTTATGGTTTACAAAGTGCCGCACATATGTTACCTCATTTGGTCCTCATAACAACCCTGAGAAGTAGATGCTATTCCTATTCCCATTTTACAGATGTGGAAACTGAGGCCTTGAGAGGTAAAATAATTTGCTTAGGGTCAGACTGTTAAGTGTCTGAGGCAGGAGCTGAACCCATATTTTACAGACTCCCGTTCAAGACCAGTCCTGTATCTACTAGAAGGGGAGACTTCAGTCCATCGTCAAAATAGAGCTTGCAATTAGCCAGGCTGGACAGAGATGGGTTTGGGGGAGGGAATTGGTTTTTTTAAGCACCCCACTCTTTCACTATAAATATAAAATGAACTTGACATTTACAGCCATTTCTGTTTCTCTGCACAGAAGTGTAGCCTCTAGTTCTCAAGAAAATCCAAGGAGGCATCATGAACATCAGAGGCTCTGCTCTGTGCTTCCTGATATGAATACAACCCAAGCCTGATACCTTAGCCTGCTCATCTTGCATCTCTTGCAACCCCAGTTTACTGACTGTAGGGACTGGTGGAAAAACCACCTCATGTGGTAATTAAAATGTGGCTGTTTATAGGGTTCAAAATACTTTTAATTTGAGTGTTCCCTGAGGCTCTCTTAAGGGTATCATTTAATAAATTCAGTAAGTCATTAAGATACCTTTAATTTAAACTTCATTAAATTAATTTTTAATTGATTTATTAAAATGTCTTGAGAAATGTTTTTTCCACAGAGGTGATCCTGAAACACCCATTGGCCACATGGGATAAGTGGGGAAAGCTATGAACTTCTAAATTCAGAAGGCCTGGAGGAAGTTTCAGTCTCTGGCACTAACTGATGGCACTAATAATCATACTAACTAGCTGTTCAGACAATGGGCTACCACTTAACCTCTTGGGCTTAAGTTTCCTGATTTGTAAAATGAGGTCGTTGCTCTTAACGTACCTTCCAGTTTTCACATTCCACATACATTCCATGAGTTTTTGAGGATGGGTTCAGAACAGCTAACACACCTTTCAGAGACCATCCATCCATATAGGGATGTCACTGGCCCTTCTGAAAACTGCAAGATTTATTGTGTGACTTTGTTATTTACCTGGAAGAATTGGTGCGTACGTGCAAGTAAGTGGCAGAAACTTTCCTAACTGGCCCTAGTGGAGTTAGAATTGGAGGTGGAGGAGGGGAACAGAAAGTCAGGTGTTTGGAGGAAGAATGTTTTCCCTTGGTCCAAATGTATAAATTAACCGGAACCACAGGGCCTGGGGAGATAAGTGTTTCTTGTAGAAGTTATCTCTCATAGACACGCTGTCAGCCACTTAGCTGTAACCAATTAGTTTTACCAATATTCTGTCACTTTTTTGAATCAGCAAAGATAGGGAATCAGGATGAAAGAAAGCCTCTAGCAGAGTGTTATCTGAGGCTCAATCCTTGACTATATTCTGTTCAATATTTTTAAAGCAATAAATTGGATGGAATATGTTTATAAAATCTTACAGAGAAGGATGATGGACTGTTATGAGTAGCATTATCTCATATAGCAGAGAGACACTGGAGGGTAAAACCAGTTTAAAGAAAACTTGGCAAGAGACCAAAATAATCAGTCATTCCAAGAGCACCTGAGGATGGAAATAGAAAATGAACAACAAATAAAAGAAAAATAGAAAAGACCTTTTTTCACCATCAAGAACAGGGAAACCACCAGAGTGAATCCTAACAGCACAATCCAGAATGTGCTTAAAGAAGCAGTAAATATGTCACTATAGAAACCAAAGATGAGACAAACAGCTAGACTGGAATAAGGGCTAAAAAAGCAAAGGAGAGGGAGAAGACTAGGTATGTTTATTCTCCTAATTAGATATCATAGAGTAACTACAATGAAGGAAGAATATCAGTTGAGATACCCAGTTCATGGGAGACAAAATTTAAGAAAAAAACTAGCACTAAACATGGGCTTAAATGTCTATAAACAGATGTCCAAAGTTTAACTGACAAGAGAAAATCCTAATGCAATTAGAAGTTTGAATGCAAAGAGGCAAATCTGACCCCTTACATATTTCTGAGACTTGGTTGGATAACAACGAAAAATGGACTGTGGTTGTGCAAGAATATACTTTATTTAAAAGACAAAGGATAGGTAAAAGTGTTCCAAGTTCAGAAAGGATTCCCATGGATGGTTGAGTACTCACAACACTTCTGTTTATGGATGGCATTAGACTGGAACCATCAAAGCTTAGAATTCTGGAAGAGGTCTGTAACCACTCCCTAAACAGTTTAACCCCACTACCCCCATAGGAATGACCAAGTGGATGAAGAATTTCTATTACCCATATTTCAACGTGCATTTGGTTGGACAACCTGTTGAATTTGTCCATCAGTGTTTCTGTCTGGGATAGGCAATACAGATAGATGAGTTGGGCTCATAGTTTAAAAAAGGGGGCAGAGCAGGCTGAAAAGATTGAGCCATCTGAGCAGGTTCAGTTGCCCTCAGGAAACTGCAGATCTCTTTTAATTACTCCAAGCTCCCCAATAAAACAAAAGGCTATCTTTTAAATAAACTATATTCTACCACTGTTGCTTGTTGGCACTGAGATGTATAATGCAGCAATCTTCAAAGAATTAAAAGAGATATTACCCTGAGGGCAAGGGAGAAGTACATGATGGGTTTCAGTAAGCTGCAACATATAGTCATTAAAGAACTTCAAATAAAGTAAAATATGTCAAGGAAATGTGTGATAGGAAGAGAAGATGGTTGTGAAGATGTTATGAGGGGGACAGATGACAGGTAGACAACCAGCGTGCTCCATTGGTACACCCTCAAGATGTCAGGGAGACAACTAGATGATGCAGTGGATAGAATGCCAGGCTTGGAGTCAAGATGTGACCCACCCCAAGTGGATAGAGCTTGAATAAACATTCTGATTCCAGGTACTCTGCACTCCTATTCTCTCACCTCCCTTTGTTGTAGAACCATATAAACCTCTTCCTAAAACCCAATCTTTGGAGTAGTCCAGAGAGTTCTGCTGTACTCAATCAATAAACACTTTGAGTTTTGCGCTTGAACTATGCCTTGGTTCCCTGTGCCTCAATTAATGATTCTGCCCCCAATTAACCCGCTTTAGTCTGCACTCAAGTTCATTACCTCTCTTTCTAGAGGTGGACAGCATATTTCACCATGAGGTCCTCTGGAATTGTGGCTCACCAATGTGTTTAGTCAAAATTCCTAAGTCTTTCAAAGTTGTTTGTCTGTACAATATTGTTGGTATTGTATAAGTTGTCCTTCTGGTTCTGCTCACTTCACTTTGCATCAGTTCGTACAGTTTTTCCATGGTTTCTCTGAAACCATCATCTTCATCATTTCTTACAACACAATAACGTTCCATTATATTTATATACCATAACCTGTTTAGGCATTTCCCAATTGAAGGGCACTCTTTAGTTTCCACTCCTTGTAGTTTGCTGCTACAAAAAGAGATAATATGTATATATATATGTATGTATATAATATATACACATATATTACATATATACACATGTTACATATATGTTTATATATGCAAATATATAGATGTTAAAGCATACAGTAGTTTTTCTCTTCTTTGATCTGTTTGGGGTATAAACCTTGTAGTTTCACTGGGTCAGATGGTATGCATTTTTTAATGACTTTTGGGGCAGAGTTTGAAATTGCATTCCAGAATGACTGAACCAGTTCAAAAGTTCTTAATTTACCTATTTTCCCACAGTCCCTTTAGCATGTCATTTTTTTGTGTGTCAGTTTTGCCATTCTGATGGCTATAAGTTCATACCTCAGAGTTATTTTCGTTTTCATTACTGTATTAGTGATTTAGAGCATTTTTTGGTATAACAATTTATGGTTTGGATTTCTTCCTGTAAAAACTGCCTATTCATAGCTCTTAATCATTCATCAACTGAGGAACAGCTCTTAGTCTTGTAAATTTGACTCAGTTCTCTATGTATCTTAGAAATGAAACTTTTATCAGGGAAACTTGTTCCCATTGTACATGTACCTTTTAGCAAAATGTAGTTTCCCTTTTTCTTTTAATTAGATCTATTTTTGTTCTTAATTTGTCTGAGACAGTAATTGTTACCTTTCCTTTTTTTTCTTTTGACTTCAGCTAAAGCATAATCAGGCCACGGGACCCAGATGACTTTGGAGAAGAAAGTGAGGCTGGTGACCTTGCACAGCCCTCCCTCACCCAAATCAAAGTCAACTGCAAGTCATGTCATCATCCTGATGTCATGGTCCTCTTCAAGAAAGAAGGACAAACATAATAACAATAGATTATGCTTCAGCCCCTTATTTTAAGTCTTTGTGTGTCTTTCTGTTTCAACTGTGTTTGAGGGCAAGGTCTATTACATTTTCTTCTGAGGCCCCTCTTTGACCAACAAACTTCTCATGCTAAGGTTTTTTTGGGTAAGAAAACAGGAGGAAGGAGTGGAAATGAGGCAAAGCAGTGGACTTGTGATGAAATCTCAACATTGCCTACAAATAGAAAAAAAATCTTATGCATAAAATTTTATTTTTGGACCAGACATGATTTTCTTGATACAGGGAACTTTTGGAGAATCATTTACTTTACTAATAGATTGTCACCTTCTGTACCCCTTACAACCTTAGAAAGTTGCCCAGAACACTGAGGAGTTAAGGATCACTCACTCAGCCTATGTCAGAGACAGAGCTTGAACCTGGATCATTTTACTCTGAGGCCAGCTCTTTAGTATACCAGTTAGTCGGTCAATTAATATTTATTAAATGCCTACTAAGTTCCAGGCAGTGTGCTAAGTGCCAAAGATACAAAGAAAGACAACAGATTGTCCCTGCTCAGGAGGAGCTCATGATCTAACAGGGGAGACAATATGCAAACAACTGTGTACAAAGCAAGCTATATATGATAAATAAGAAATAATTAACAGAGTGAAGGCATTAGAATTAAGAGGAGTTGAGAATAACTTTCTGTATAAGGTGGGATTTTAGCTAAGACTTGAAGGAAGCCGGGGAAGCCAGAAGGTAGAGATGAAGAGGAAGAACATTCTAGGTATGGGGGAGTAGCCAGGGAAAATTCCCATAGCTGAGAAATGGAAAATCTTATTTGTAGAACATCCAGGAGGCCAGCGTCATTGAACAGAAGAGTATATGGGAAGAGGGAAAGTACTGTAAGAAGACTGGAAAGGATGGGAGGGGGCTGATTAGGGAGAGATTTGAATGCCAAACAGAAGATTTTATGTTTGGTCCTGGAGGTGATAGGGAATCCCTGGAAGTTAGTGAGTAGGGAGAGGACATGGTCAGACCTGCTTATGTGTATATATGTATATGTATGTATATACACACATACATATGTACACATGCATATACATATGTACATATGCATATACATATACACATATGATTTGAACAGAGGTCTTTCTGATTTCCAGTCACACTGTCAATTCACCAAACCACATGGCTGACACATATACCACACACACACACACACACACACACACACACACACACACCCATGATCTGCTACCCAGATATCTTGACTACCTCCAAACTGTAGCGATCAGAATCAATTTTTATACCCTTTGTAAGATGGAGCCATATAAGTCACATCAATATAATAAAACAAAGGAATTAGATTTAGCTAAGCTGGTGCCAGTGCCCCAGTGCCCTTCCCCCAAGGGAGGTTTCTGAATGTCTTGAAAGGGCATTGAACAGGAATTCAGGAAGTCATCTAACACACCAGACGTGAGTCAGGGTCCCCAGAGATCTTTATTTTTCTTTTTAAAACAATTTACTAATTTATTTGTTCTCAGTTTTCAACATCACCTCCATAAGTTCCAAATTTTCTCCCCCTCCTTCCACCCTCCCTTCCTAAGATGGCATGCAATCTTATATGGCCTCTACACATATTCCTATTAAACACATTTTCATATTAGTCATATTGCATAGAAGAATTAAAATAAATGGGAAAAGTCATGAGAAAAAGAAAACAAAACATAACAAAAGAGAAAATAGTCTGCTTCATTCTGCATTCTGACTCCATAGTTCTTTCCCTGGATGTGGATGGCATTTTGCCTCAAGAGTCCTTTGGGAATGTTTTTGGTTCTTGTGTTGCTGTGAAGGGCTAAGTCTATCAAAAACAGTTCTCACACACTGTGGCTATTACTATGTTTAATGTTCTCCTGGCTCTGCTCACTTCACTCAGCATCAGTTCGTATAAGTCTTTCTGAAATCCACCTGTTGGTCATTTCTTATAGCATAATAATATTCCATTATATTCATATACCACAACTTGTTCAGACATTCCCCAATTGATGGGCATTCCCTCAATTTCCAGTTCTTGGCCACCACAAAAAGAGCTGCTATAAATATTTTTGTACATGTGGGTCTTTTTTCCATTTTTATGATCTCTTTGGGATGTAACCCTAGAAGTGGTATTGCTGGGTCAAAGGGCATGCACATTTTTATACCCTTTGGGCATAGTTCCAAATTGCTCTCCGGAATGGTTGGATCAGCTCACAGTTCCACTAACAATGAATTAATGTTCCAGCTCTCCCACATCTTCTCCAATATTTATTATTTTCCTGGTTTGTTATGTTAGACAATCTAATAGGTGTGATATGGTACCTCAGTGTTGTTTTGATTTGAATCTCTCTAATCAATGCTGGCTTTGTAAAAAAAATTTTCAATTTAATGCAACCAAAGTTATACATTTGGCATTTCCTAATGTTCTCTATCTCTTGTTTGCTCATAAGTTCTTCCATTCTACATAAATCTGACAAATAAACTATTCCTTGCTTCCCTAATCTGTTTATAGTATCAGTCTTTATACCTAGATCATGTACCCATTTGGACTTTATTCTGGTGTACAATGTCAGGCGTTGGTCTATGCCCAGTTTCCATCACACTATTTTCCAGTTTTCCCAGCAGTTTTTGTCCAGCAGTGAGTTCTTATCCCAGAAACTGGGGTCCTTGGGTTTATCAAACAGTAGACTGTATAGTCATTAACTACTGTGTCTTGTGTACCTAACCTATTCCATTGATCTACCCCTATTCTTAGCTGGTACCAGTTGGTTTTGATGATTGCTGCTTTATAATACAATTTGAGATCTGGTATGACTAGGTCACCTTCCGTAGAATTTCTTTTCCCTCAAAGATCCTAACAGGCTGGAACACTGTACTGAATTGAATAAGGAAACATTGAAGAGGGAAAAATGTAAAGTCTTATACTTGGGTTCAAGAAATCAACTTTACAAATACAATATGGGGTACATGATTACATACATACATATACATACATATACATATACACACATATACACATGTGTTCAGCTGAAAATGTTCTGAGAGACTTTAATGGATTACATGCTCAAAATGTGTCAGCAACATAATAGGGGGTCCAAAAAAATTCCATTCAAACTTAATATAGTCTTGGATTGCTTTGAGAGGGGATAACTTCAGGAATGCTATAAGGAATTATTCATCTCTCTCTTATCATTCTCTCCTGATGACACCAAGGTGATGAATCTGGGTGACTAGAAGGATGGTGGTGACATCACCTGAGAGGTTGTTTGGAGGGGAAAATGCATTCTTTTCTATATATGTTGAATTTGAGCTGCTTATGGGTCCTCTTTGTCTTTATCATCTCCCTCATTGCTTAACACAGTACATTGAATATTTGTAGGTTTGGGGATTTTATATTTCATCTGTGAGAGCAATTTCTCATGTGGAAACTCTTTTTACCAATCAATGGAGACTGGAAACTCTTTTGTAATTTACAGCCTTACAAAGTTGCCTGAGGCACTGGGAGATTGTTTCTCCCAGGATCATTCAGCTCATATGTGTCAAAGATGAGATTGAATGCTAGTCTTCCTAACTCAAGGTTAACTCACTATAGCACATTGTTCTCACATTGTTAAACACTTACTGAATGAGTGAGTGAATGTTATGTAAGGTACAATCATTGTATTACATCATATTTATCACATTGAGACTGAGATACTTGAAATACCTTTCTGAGTCACCAAACATTATATTCAGTTGGTTTTTCCTATAAATATATGACATTCTAATGCCTTCAAAATTGTTGAAATGCAGAGTCCCCAATTGAGGAAATGAATGTATTCTACAAGTGTATTTTATGGGTTGATTCTTTGACATTTTTCCATGGGATCAATGTTTAAGTGATAATTAGGTTCTTAGGCCAACCCACTTACCTTCACAATGTAACTGAAGTATAATACTAATAGTATTTCATATTTCCAGGGATCAGGGACTTGTTAATTCCTACGTTTGTGCAAAAGAAAATACCATTTTATGCCTATAGAAGAAGGAACCGCTACTTCAAGTGTGTAAATGTGGGTCAGTTACTTCCGGAAGTTTATACTTGGGAAATTAAATGAGATTGTGGGTGGAGGTGGGTAGGTTTGGGAGCTCAGTGGGGAAAGGGATGAAAAGGCTGCTCAGAGGATGTTTCTACTGCTGTTCCTATGCATGGTATATTTGTAAAAAAATAAAATAAAAAAAGATATTTCTTAACTGAGAAATTAATTTATTGAAAGTCCTTCATAGGATATGTGTGTAATGGGGAGAGGGGAGGAGGGATTTGATACATATGTCCCCAGACCACTTAAGATGGCATTCTCTTCCAGGTATCTGCAGGAAACAGGAAGTTCTATTTCCACAATTGCAGGTGATTGAACATTGTGACCTAGCACAGTCATGCTAGAAGGTCAAACTGCTGTGCACGCTCAATGAGGGAAAGTCTATCAGAGGCGAACATGGAATGACATGGCCAGGAGATGGTGGTTCGCAGGATTAAAAGTTCAGAATTCTGTAACAATTCTGACTCATCCTGATGTTGTTGTAGACTTCTGGTGGTCATGCTGGAAGCTACTCATTCTTTCTAGGAATGTAGAAGGACTTTCCTCCTCTGAACTCCATTTTAACAAATTTTCCTTGATACCTTTTTGTGTGTCAAGCTTGTCTCTAACATAAATATTAGTAAAAACTATTTGATGTTAAGTGGATAAATAGGACTGAGGGGCTGGTCCCAGACTACTTATCCACACATGTGGAAGTTGCCAAAATTGTATGTGTAGACATTCTGATTGGCAAGAACATTTTTCCATTGGCTGTTTCAAAATAAGTCCTGACTCAGCTCCTGTTGTGAGTCTAAGGGGTCCAGGTGACTTCTTCACTCACATCCTGAGAGACCATTCAGTATGAGATTGAGGGTCTTACTGCCTCCTTCTACTTCCCCTTTACCCCCCAGGCCATATGGCATGAAAGAAATGGGTGTGGGTTTTTGCCATTTTCCTTTATTTTTTCTATTCTACATGAAGGGAATGGGATCTCTGAATTGGGTCCAGAGTGCAAGCCACAAGGTTCTGGGAATCCAGGAATTCAGCATCTGGAATAGTCAGCCTAGAACTGAAATTCTGAGGAGTTAACTGAGCTACCTGGAATTACCTTAGTACTCCAGAATAACAAAACCCTGAAGCAATACTAGCTTTGGGCTTGAACTTGGTGGGACTAGTGCTATGCAAGAAATGACATGTGAGCCTGTGCCCTCCACTCCAGACCAAAATTATGGGGGGAAGGGTTATGCCCTCATGTTAAAGGAAATGTTTGTTCTGTCTGGTTGGTTGGTTGGTTGTTGTCCTTCATCTTCGAAGAGGACCAAAATGACATCACCATTGTAAAATAAAATTTCAATGTGTCTGACTGTGGCTGATCAGACCAATAAGAGCTGGGAATGCTCTACCACAAGTTGGGCACAGATAGTCTGTGTGAATATTTGGGGTGGATATCCCAAATTTGTACATCCTGCATTTACTTTGTGCTGTCTCAGTTCTGCTTTGCTCAAGAGCACAGTACCTTTTCTGATGTGGGCACACCATGCTGAGCAGCCCTGTGCCAGCGTCTCCCATGTTGCACAGTCAAATCCAAAGTTCTTGAGAGAAACCTTGAGAGTGTTCTTGTATCATTTCTTCTGGCCATCATGTGATTGCCTTTCCCATGCAAGTTCTCCATAAAATAGTCTTTTTGGCAAGTGTACATCTGGCAATCGAACAACGTGTCCAGCCCACTGGAGTTGTGCTCTCTGAAGCATAGTTTGAATACTTGGCAGTTCAGCTTGAGCAAGGTCTTCAGTGTCTGGAACCTTATCCTACCAGGTGATCCTCAGAATCTTCCTAAGACAGTTCAAATGGAAGCAATTCAGTTTCCTGGCAAGGTGCTGGTAGACTGTCCATGTCTCACAAGCACATAACAATGAGGTCAGCACAATGGCTCTAGAGACCTTCAGTTTGTTAGTCAGTCTAATACCTCTTCTCTCCCAAACCTTTCTTCAGAGCATCCCAAACACTGAACTAGCTCTGTCAATGCGTGCATCAACCTCATTGTTAATGTGTACATTCCTGGAAAGTACACTACCAAGGTAAGTGAACTTATCCACAGCATCCAAAATTTCTCCATTTGTTGTAACCGATGGTTCCATGTACGGATGGTGTGGTGGTGGCTGATGGAGCACCTGTGTTTTCTTGAGGTTAACTATTAGGCCAAAATTAGCATATGCAGCAGAGAATTGATCCATACTTTGTTGCATCTCAGCTTCAGAGGCTGCATTGAGTGCACAATCATCTACAAACAGAAAATCATGCACCAACACTCCCTCCACTTTGGTTTTGGCTTGTAGCCTTTTCAAATTGAAGAATTTGCCATCAGTACAGCACTTTTGATGAATGCGAATATTTAGCTTGGAAAGGATAAGTCTATGATCAATCCAGCATGCTGCACCACACATTGCCTTTGTCACTCTCATATCTTTTCTGTCTCTTCTCCTTAAGAGTCACGTGGTCTATAAGATGCCAATGTTTGCTGCAAGGGTGCATCCATGAATCTTTATTTCATTTAGGCAAAAGGAAAACAGTGTTGGTGATGAGAAGGTCATGTGAGGCACAAGTCTTCAGCAGTAAATGACCATTGCTGTTGCTATTTCCAACTCCATTCCTCCCTAGGACTCCCTGCCAAATCTGGTAGTCTGAGCCTACTCTAGCATTAAAGTCACCCAGAACTATAAGCTTGTCCTCTTTTGGCACATTGACGATAAGAGTCTCTAGGTCTTCATAAAATTTTTCTTTGACTTCATCAGGGTTCATCATGGTGGGAGCATAGGCACTGATGATGGTGGCATGGCGTTTTCCTGAGCGGCAATCATATTGTCATGAGCCTGTCATTCACTCCTTTTGACAGGCATACCAGATTGCTGATTAGATTAGTTTTGATTGCAAAACCCATGCCAGCCTCATGGCACTCCTCTTCACTGCTCCCACTCCAGAAAAAGGTGTATTCAGCTCCAACTTCAGTAAACTGGCCTTCATTTGCCAGCCTTGTTTCACTCAGGGCTGCTATTTGGATGCGATACCTGTTGAATTCTCTTGCAACAAGAGCAGTTCTTCTTTCAGGTCTACTGGATTTTGTGTTGTCTATTAGTGAGTGCACATTCCATGTGCCGATGGTGAGTGGAATCATCTTGCAGATGTTTTTGTACATTTTGTACATTTTTTTGTGTTTTGACCACATAGTGGGATTCTCCGTCTGCTGCGGTAATCAGGCCAGGGTTGGGTAAGCAGATAATGTTTAGGGCACTTTTTCTAGCCCTCTTCCTCACACTAGGAAGTGAGCAGTGCAATCCTTAAAAGGCTGCTCAGACACTCAGGGGGCTGCCAAGTCCCACTGCTACTTCCAGTGAGAAACAACCCTATGGCCTGTGCTGCCTGTGTGCAGGGTTGTGTCTACAGCTCCCAGTGTATCCACACCTGCTCCTTCATGACTTACCTGTCACCACAGGACTTTGAGGCATAATAGTGAAATGGTATGGGTGATGTCTTTTGATTTGTGCATAAATTTTATTTAAGTGAGGCAGAGTTGCACGAAGTTGTCAGCCTCACTCTCTCCTCCAGAGTCATCACAGTCCAGTGGCAGGACAGAGTCAAGATGGCTGGTGATGGCTCAGGATGCAGTGAATGACCTTGGTGTCTTCCGTGACTAAGCATGCTCTAAGTGCTCCACATTGCCTGCTTCATCTACCTTCAAGCCTGTTGGAACAAATTGTTCTCATCTGTCCATTCCTCTAGAGGAAGTCTTCACATGCTTGGGGTAGACACCTCCGTAACTCACTAATGGGCTTGAGAACCCTTGATACCCTCAACCTGGTTTGGCCCATCTGCAGAAATGGTTTACTGGGGTGTGGCCACTGTGCATGCTGCAGCTTCTTGGAGCCACAGGGGAGAGTTAGGTGGAGCAGGTGGACACCAAAGGTGGAAAGAGCCTTGAAAAGGGCTCGGCAGTCATCACACCAAAGTCATTGGTTCTCCCTGAACACAGCCTACACCCCTATATAAACTTTAACTGTACCCCTCTAATGTTGCAGCTTCCCCAAGAACTCTTGCCCGCTGAAAAGCGTATTAAATCTTTACCACCGTGACTTCAAGAATGCTTGAGTTAGCAAATTCTTTCTGGATGGCCTACCTAGGGATCTCCACCTATCCAGTCCTCATCAGTGTCACAGAAAGAGAATTTGGAATCTGAATCCCACCTGTGTTGCTGGTTAGTTAGTTAAGGGACCTTGGGCAAATCATTTAACCTTTAATAATAATAGCTAACATTTACATAGCACTTTCAGGTTTGTCAAGCTTCTTACCTGTGTAATCTCATCCGATCCTCCCCAAGACCTTGTGAGATAGCTGCTATTATTATCCATGAGCTAACAGAAGAGGAAATGCTGGCACAGAGATGTTAGGTGACTTGCCCCCAGGGTCACAAAGCTAAAGGTCTGAGTCAGAATTTTGAATTCAGGTCTTCCTGACTCCAAGTCCAACACTCCATGTACTATGCCACCTGTGCCTGAATCTGAAGTTTCTTCATTTATCAAAAGAAGGGGATGACTGAGTTCTCATCAGGCTCTACAATTCCATGATACTCTCATTTGCTTTCTTGCTTATTTAGTATTTTACGTGGAAGAGATGAAAGAAAATTACTGACAGAAAGTGTTTAACCCACCACCTGAAGGACAGAAGTAAACAGTTTTAGAGGTTCCATAAGGATTCCAGCTTCTTTTATGTAAAGTTTTTTTTAAATAATTTTATTTTTCCCCCAATTACAGGTCAAGATTAAGTAATGTTTTGATGAAACAGTTTGATGAAGCATGCTAATAGCTAGCTGGATATACGAAGCATTGATGAGAGCGCCATTTTGTCATACAACCTGATTTTGATCATGAAGCAGTAGATGATAAGCTTTCCTTTGCAAATCTTCTTCCACGGCTGAATCATTTTTTCTTAGCAACATTTTAGCTCTCGTGCTTTTCTTAGGACAAATACTGTCAGATTTATTTTAATATTCAAGTTTCACAGGGTACAGTGGAAGACTCCGTTACTGCAACTCTTTGATTCTTTCTCCTGACATATGTGTAAGTACCAAAGTCATTGAACACAAAGATAATCTTTCTTTATAGACTGATGCAATTTTTGGCATAAATCTTTCAACAGTATGTCATGGGAATGGTTTTCCCTGCTCTAAGGTGGTGTCATAATGAACTGTGGCTTAGGCTGGTATATTGGCAACTATGTTTCAGGCAAACTTAACCGACAAATAAAAGCAAAAACAACGCCAACCCCTTTGGATTTGTAAATGGATACCTTGGCATAAGCCCAGCTTTATTAGTGGCAGGAATAATAGACTTTTACATGAAATCTTAAAGTTTTCAAATAGCTCTTCAAAAGAGAGACTATGGGGATTATAATTCCCATTTTACATGCAAGAAAACTGAGCCCAAATGAGGTTAGGCAACAATCTATCCACTACTCTAAAATGACTCCTAGTATAAATATAGCAATATCTTATCCTGGTAATCATTTAGGGATCTTTTGCTTCTGTTTTATTTTTCTTTCCTCATTTTCTCTGGTCAGGAAAACACAAGAGTTCCTGAGTACCTGCAGTGTCATTCATATTCAGTTCCAACGTTTGGTCTGAATTGATTCCTTGTTTCTCAATCGCATCCATTTCAGAATCAAGATTAATAACCTGCTTGGTCAGTTTTGTCTATCCTGGAAGCCGGAGGGTTTTTTAAATTTTTATTATTCTGTCCTGACATTCTTTTAACCAGTTTTCTCTAAATGATTCATGGGTGAAGTCAAGGGTAGCTCTAGTGACAGGGAGTGATATGGGGTGGAGATCTGCCTTTGGACCTCTTTTTATTTTTATCTATTTTCCTTCTTTTTCAAGGGATTTATTTGCATCTTGAGAAAGGGGCCCTTGGTTCTAGAGCAAGTTGGGCAAAGCTGTCACTAGCTTAGAGGTAAGATAGAGTGTCTTTTAGCAAATACGCTGGCAGGAAAGACACAATTTCCAACTGTGGTAACTGTCAGTAGCCTGGGGCATCATACTTGGCCTTTGGAAATTCAATCTACTTCTACTGCTGCGGCATTCCTTATAACTGGACTGCTAAGCTGCTTGACTGGGTGTACCTAGGGCTCTTTCTCCATGTTGAATGTGATTCAAGCAGCTAACACAGCCGTCTTCTAAATCTACAGGACTCTTCCACAGTTATTCAGCCAGTCAATAAGAAGTTATTAAGCATAAGGTCTGGGAACAGAAAGGCAAAAACAGAGCTTCTTGGGAAGTCAAGTCTAATCAGAGGGACAATATACAAACAACTGGGTATGACTGCCAAGTCAGTTTTTCTTGGTCTCAGTTTCTTATCTGTAAAATGAAAGGTTTGAACTAAATGGTTTCCCCAGTCTCTTTGAACTCTAATGATCTGTGTGTGATCTTAGGCAAATTATCTAAGCCTCTCTGGACCTCAGTTTCCTTATTTTTAAAATGAAGAGGTTGAGGTTTGTCCCAGGTCCGCATTTCTGTCCCTATGATCTTTCCTACCCTAGAGGAGCTCATCATCGATCAACATGTATTTATTCAATCAATCCGTAATCAATCAATCAAAACCTTTATCAAATTCCTACTAGGTGCTAGGCACACAAGTACAAAGAAGGAAGCAATCTCTGCTTAGCATGAACTTACATTCTAATAGGGGAAATCAGTGCATCTAAAAATCATATACAATATAAAGTTAATACATATTTTATCCATACCGTGGGTCATGTATCTGTATCCGTATCAGGGGTTCTTAACCTTTTTTGTGTCGTGGACCGCATTAGCAATCTGGTGAAACCAACGGACTACTTCTTAGATGTTTTTAAATGCATAGGATTATAAAAGAAAACCGATTTGTTTCAATTGTTGTTCAGTGGTTTTCAAGCCAACCTCATTTTCTTAGTTTTCTTGGCAAAGATATTGGACTGGTTTGCCATTTCCTTCTCCACTTCATTTTACAGATGAGGAAAGTGAGGCAAACTGGGTTAACGGACTTGCCCAGGGTCATTTGGCCAGTACCACTGAACTCAGGAAGACGAGAGCTCTGCACTCTATGCAATGCTCCGTTTATTGGATAGTTATCAAAACATCTAACACCACCAACAACTTCATGGACTTGAGGTTAAGATCCCCTGACTGAGATTTATTTCTATATAGAAAGTAGTTAAATGCAAGAGTTAGGAGTCGGGGTAGGCGCCGAGGCGGCCCATGCTTCCTGCGGGAGATGCGCTGACCTGTCTTTTAAATGAGGAGAGGGCTCTAGGAGGCCGGTAAGAAGGGAGTGGGGCCTGGGGAACTGCCGAGCAAAGGCACGATGAGGGGAACCGAGTCTTTCCAAGGACCTATCTGTTTCCCCCCACAAGACGACCAATCGCCACCTGCTCCGAGTCTCGGCTGCCGCGTGGCTGCGGGCTAATTGGCTCGCGTGGCTGCTGCAAACCGCACGCTTGCCTAGCACGCTCCCAGGTGGGCCAGAGCGCGGGGCACGTCCCCCGCCCGCCACGTTCCAGCCAGTCCAGAGCCTGGCCAAACTCTCCAGCCTGCGCTCCCCGGCCCGCCGAGGAAACCCGCAGCAGCTGGAGGTCTGGGACGAGCTGGGGAGCCTGGGCCCCGCCCCTCTCGGGCTCCATGGGGGCGGGGCGACCGGGGGCGGGGAGCTGGGGCCGCGGTGGAGTGAGCTGTGGCTGTGGCGGCGGCCCCCGCGGCTCTGCTCGAGCTGGCCCGGGGAGGGGGCTACGGGACTCGGCCACGACCCCCAGACCTCGATGTTCGCCCTGCGTACCCGCCGAGGCGGGAAGATGCTCCCCTGGTGAGGGTCGCCGAGCCCCCTTTTCCCTGTCCCGCAGTGGGGGAGGAGGCGCGTAGGGAGCGGCCCCCCCAGCCCGCTCCCCCTCAGCCCCGTCCTCCCGGGCTCGGGGGCCGGGGCTGGGCGAAGGTCGCGGGCCTCCCCGGAGCTCGGCTCGGCCCCGTGCGGAGCTTCCCGGGACGGGACGGGCAGCAGGTGCGGGGCCAGCCCGGCCGCGGGGGCGACGTTGGCACAGCCGCCCTCCCTTTCCTGTCTGCCGCTTCATCCTTCGGGGTCCGAGGCTGGGCGGCCCTCCACCGCGGGCGTGCCGGGCTCCTAGGCGGGAGGGTCTCTGTCCGCCCTCTCTGGTCGGGAAGGCTGGCTGGGAGAGCTTGGGAGGGGGGCTGCGGGAGAGCTGCACCGGGCGGACCCAAAGGAGACTGCGGAGCCCCGTGCGCCCTGCGCGGCTGTCCTGGGACTGGAGGTGGCCGCCCTGTGAGCTGTCCAGGCTGGGGCGGGGGCGGCGTCGGCAGCATCCCCCTCCCCTCTCCTCTTTTTTTCCTTCTCTTTCTTTCCTTCTCTTTTCCTTTTTCCCTTCCTTTCCCCCTTATTTCTCTTCTTTCGTCTTTCCAGTGTTCTCTCCTTCTTCTCCTTTCCCCGTCTTTCCTTTCCCCATTTCTTCCTTCTCCCCATTTCTTCTCCCCTTCTCCTTCCTTTCCTCAAGTCCTTCCATCCTTTCATCTTTCCTTCCCCCTTTCCGTTTCCCCCCTCCCTACTTCACCCTTTCTCTTCCTCTCTCCCATGTCTGTGTTTCTGAAGCACCCTTGCAGCCCTCCAAAAGCGTGTCCATCCTGGTCTGGCGGCTTGGTGTGCAGTGGGGAACCACGTTCTCCCTCCCACCCTTCTGCCTGTTCAGGATAGGAGAGATTCTCCGCGGGAGTGGGGGAGGGGGGGGAGGGAAAGGTGGGAGCTGAGAGCTTCCTCTCGGGACAAACGTGCGCGGCTGCCGCTGCTCCCCCGGGAGAGGAAGGTGGCGGGCACGGGAGAACCCAACTGTGCTTCGGCAATCACTCTGCGAGAGCCGAGTTGGCCGTGCTGAACTGAAGTGTCACCGCAGCATGGCCCCAGCCCCACTCCTGCACACTTTGGGGCTGTGCGCTGTGGATTAGTTCATATTTTGGGGGAAGGAAAGACAGCTAGCGCGAGCCTCCCAAACTTTGTTTGCCATATTTTACGCAGTAAGAACCTACCTCGTCGGAAAAATGTGCTGAAAGAGCAGATTTCTGAAATAACAGACATTTTTTTTCCCTGAGGAAGACTTAGGGAGATGAAGTGCACAGATGTTGATATAAGATCTGGCCATTTTACAACTTCGGTTGAATAGTTCATTTCTTAAATAGGAAATATTTCCATCTTAAAGTACTTGATTTTTTGAAGGAGAAATACTAGTGACCTTAAGTCATAGC
Source organism: Bettongia penicillata ogilbyi (assembly GCA_023548195.1). Lineage (NCBI taxonomy): Eukaryota > Metazoa > Chordata > Mammalia > Diprotodontia > Potoroidae > Bettongia > Bettongia penicillata. Next base: position 26,345,222 of record JAJHZJ010000314.1, on the reverse strand, counting down.
TAGAAAGCTGTAGGAAAAGCCTAAGATCAGAGTTGAAAGGGATTTGAGGGACCGTCGTCACTTTTACTGGGGGTGGAGGGTGGGGCACATCGGAGTTTAATTGATTTACACAGAGTCTTACACTCTTAATATCTATCAGCATTGAGATTTGAACCTTTGGCCCTAGAGCCTTTGTTCTCTCCATTTTGCACTGCCCCTCAGGTGAAGTTAATATTCTCTTAGTTTGGTGTTAAGAGCTCTGGATTCTGAGTCCTAGGGCCTGGCTTCAAGCCTTGGCTTTCCCTCGACTACTGTCTGAGTGGCTTTCGTTAAGTCAGTTTCCCCGGGGATCTGCTCCCACTTAGTTTTTTCATCTGAGAGTGTGAATAGACTTGGCCAAAATTTCTAATAGTTCAGTATCCTACAACTGCAATTCTGTAACAAGGCATTTTTGCATCTAATACATTTTTGAAATCTGCATTCAATCAACCAACAGGAAGCACTTAACTCTGTGCCAGGTACTTTGCTAAACTCTGGGGCTACTGAGAAAGGTGATAACAGTCTCAGCCTGCTAGGATCATGCATCCTAATGAGGGAGACAGCATGAAAAGAGAGAAATAACTGATGTTTGATTTAGAAGTTAAAACATTACAGAAAAGATAGAAGTAATATTTTGATTCGCTGTAAGGGTGAAAAGGGTTCAGTGCAAAAATGTTTTTTTCTTGGTTATCTGTTTGCACAGTTCCAACTTTACCTGGAGTCTCTGAAAGTGCTAGTTACCATTTCTGTATTTTTTCTTCATTATATACAAATACTTCGACTTTGAAGTGAAGTGATAGGAGAGTTAGCATAAAATAATGTGCCAGTTTAATGTGGAAATATTTTTATAATTGTAATTTCCTATGGAAACTCAATTTTCAATGAAGAAACTGCATTGGTAAATATTTATATAGGAAAGTATATCATGTCCAAGGAGAGAGGTGGGTTGAATATCATACATGACATTTGTAGCTTGGTGTGTGTGATCCTGTGACTCTGGGCATTGAGTTCCTGCTATGTGCCAGGCATTGTCCTAAGCCCAGGGGATAAAAAGGAGAAACGTGAAATGGTTCTTGACCTCAAAGACATCCTATTCTAATGAGGGAGACAGCCTATACATACATGAGTATTTATAGGATATGGACAAAATGAATCCAAGGTAGCTTAGGGAAGGAGGGCACTACCATCTGAGGGCATCAGAAAAGATGTCATGTAGAAGGTGGCACTTCAGCAGAGCTTTGAAAGAAAGTAGGGGGGATCCAAGAGATGGAGGTAGAGGGAGAATGTTTCTGGCAAAGGGAACAGCCAGTGGAAAAGGACCAGAATTGGCGGGTTATTTGAACAACAGAAGGCCTGCTTGATATGGAGTAGAGTGGCATGGTTAGACCTGAGCTTTATTTAGGAAAATCCCTTTGGTGGCTGTTTGGAAGATGGAGTAGAGAGTGAGGAGAGACTTGAGGCAGGAAAACCAAAGAGGAGGTGAGAGGTCATGAGAAGTTGAGCTAGAGTGGTGAGAAGGGGAGGTTAGACTATAGAGTTGTGATAGGAACTGATAGAAGTACATAGGGTGGAGGAAAGAGGATGAGGTCCAGTTCCCTTTTGAATTTGGGCTCTGTGTTGTATTTTCTTCATCAGAGTGGGAAATGAGTTTCATGAGCATACTTCTTCCACTTTTATCTTTTGCCTAATGTTTATTGCCCAGGAATCTTTAAGTAGGGTTATTTTCTTTGAAGGAAATTTGAATGATTTTGATGAAGGAATCAATAGTAAAACTTGATAAAACTTCCTTACTTGGAGCTATGTTAAATGCTGGAGATAAAAATGCAAACAGTCCTGCACTCAAGCAGTTTACATTTTATGGGGGGAGGCTAACCTATAAAGGAGAACCTGAAAGCTCAGAGTGGGGTTTGAGTATTCCTAGTTTGGAATGGCCAGCAAGTGACTGAGCTGGTGTAGAGCTCAGCATCATAGCCCTAGCATTCAACGTTTCTTGGGAGGAGAATGGGCAGTGATACAATAGCCTTGATTCAGGTAGGGATGACTGGAAAGATTTTGTTCACAAAGGAGAGTTTGCATAGAAATCTGTTGTTATTAATGTACCCTCAATTCCTTTTTTTGGATATTTGTAAGGTTTGAGATTTTTTTTTAAATGTTTTTGGTATATTCTTTTTCAGACACTTTGTATATATCAGTCCCTCAGCACCCTCAAACTTGTGTTACCTCTGGCATCAATCTCTTCTCTATTTATTTGGTCCAACTCTGACTGCTTTTCTCATCTTTGTTCTCTTAAGGGGCATTTCTGTCTCCTGGAGTTAGAAGTGATGTTGATGGAGAAAACAATTTTATTGATTTTTACCCAATTATGCAAATTAATGCTCCCATAAAATTTAAACAAATGTAATCGGAGCAAAATTGCATTACTTTCATATTTGAAAATAGACTTAAAATAAGGACTTGTTTTGGAAAGGTGAAGTCTAAAGGGAGGAATGTGATAGTATGAACAATATTGGGGGAACATGAGTATACTCACCATTTTAGATTTAAGGGCATTCCTGAGCTTGATGAAGGGTAAACTTTAAGATAAAAGAGAAACATTTTGATGTGTGTAAACTTACTGTACCTCAGGAAGTTATACAGGCTAAAGATGAAAAGGTTAAAGAACAATTTAAACAGATTGGTTACACACAGATAGATGTTATAGAAAAAATAGGGTTAGGCTTTAAAGGTCAACATTGAACCTTGAGGTGATGCTCTGAAAGGCAACCATGCCTTCTCCCAAAATATTTTTTTATTCTCAGAAATAAAGTACTGGGACAATTATATTTCCATGTATTTGTACTTAATAATTGTCTTCTTTTCTCTTTAAGGATTTCCATTTTCTGTTACCAGATGGACGTTAACTGAAAGGATTTCGGAAGCACTGTAACAATTGGGATGTTGCGGCAGACCGGTGGAAGCAACAAGCATGGTTTATCATTTGGCCGGTTCTCTCTATGTAATCTTTTCACTCTTCTTAATTCTGGAAACTGGAGGATGGGCCACTGTACCAAGAACAACTCTTTGAGCAGCATAAATTCCAGCCCAAATTGTTGTAACAGCCCCATTATTGATCCAGAGTATGTGAAGCAGTTGGTCAGTGATGTCAGAAGGTTTGCAGAGTTGTTGGTGTGTTTGAAAGAAGCTGTCTTCTCAGAAGGTGTGTACCACCTATTTTTGTCTTAGAAGCTTTCCAGGAATAGAAAACCAAATCTGTGTAATTACTTACGTTTTATGTGTGTCCAGCATTATTGGTAACAAAATTTAACTTCAGTTATTGACTGTCTGGTTTGTTACTATTGTTTTAGCACAGTTGTTATTTCTATGACATGATAGTTGTGACTTTTGAGCGCTTTCCTTCACTCAAGCACAGTGCAAATTCTTTGCCAGTTGGACCTAATGTAACATGTAGCTGAGATCTGGTAAATCTAAGGAGGCCAGAAGACAACAGTATTCAGCCTTCAGATATGCCTGTTTGGGATAAAGTAAATATAAGGGCTTTGTAGTTTCACCTTTTTAAGCTAACTTCAATTCATTGGTCTTTAGTAGAATAACATTTTTATAATTCAGAAGCACATTATTAATATTTTAGCTTAGATTCTCCAAGGTCATCAAATTTGAATTACATTCTTCTTCCTAAATTAGGCTTATTTGAATGTAGCTTTTAACCCATCAATTATTATACCAGAGTATAATCGTAGGTCCCAATCTTTTACACAGAAGGATAGAAATGACTCTTAAGATTTATCCCAGGAAATTTGTCTTGAGAGAAAATTAATACTTTCCTGTTAAGGATTCTGCAGGGAAAATAGATTCCCATAAGCAATCAGTAAGCATTTATCAGTCCCTAGAATGTGCTCGGCACTGCTGTGCAGTAGAAATACAAAGGTAGAAATTAAAGCATTGCAGCTCTCAGAAGGCTTACTCTTTATTGGCAGACACATAACATAAAAAGTTTACAAATTATAGATAACATAATTTTGAAGAAAAGACATTTCCAGCTGAGGAATCGAGAAAACTTCAAGCAGAATATGTTGTTTAGCAGAGCACTGAAAGAAAAATGTTAAAGGCCAGAGATGAGGAGGCATGGGGAGAGAGCCAGGTGAAAAGTATGAAGAACGGGAAGGCAGGAGCCAGGCTGTGCAGGGGACTTTCAAAGACAAGTAGGCATTTCCATCTCCTCGTACAGGCAATAGGGAGCCACTCAAGTCAGACGTGTGCTTTAAGAAAATCACCTTAGTTGCTGTGTAGAAGATGAATTTGAGTGGAAAAAAAGAGTTGAGGAAGGAGACCAGTTAGAAGGTCATTAGGACAGACCAGGTGAGAGATGGTGAGGACAGAATTAGGGAGGTGGGCATGAGAGGAGAGAGAAGAGGGATAACTATGAGAGATGTGAGATGAGAATGGACAAGCTTTGGCAGACGATTAGGTATGTGGGATAAGAGAGAGTAAGGAGACAAGGACAATGCCAAGGTTGTGACTGAAAAAGAAAAAGGGATGGTTTTGTGAGGAAACATAACGTGATATGGTGGATAGCATGGTGGACTTGAGTTCAGATCTAACCTCATATTCTTACTAGCTATGTGACCCTGAGCGTGCCACTTACCTTCCATAGAGTAGTTTCTTCATCTGCAATATTAGGTTAAAATAATTTACTTCTAATTTAATCTCATTTACTTCTAAGCTTCTTTTCAGCTTTAAATGATCCTGTGTTTCTTTGAGTTCTGTTTTGTGCTTTTTGAACTTGAGAATGTCACTGGGACATCTGGTTCAGAATGTCTAGTGGGCAGTTGGAGTTGGGTGACTAGAACTTAGGAGATACTAGGACAGGATATATTGATTTGGGAATTAGCTACATTTATTGTTGTTCAGTTGTTTCAGCCCTTTCTGACTCTTCCTGACTGATCCTATTTGGGGTTTTCTTGGCCAAGATACTGGAGTGGTTCGCTCATTTTATAGATGAGCAAAGTGAGGTAAGCAAGATTAAGTGACTTGTCCAGGGTCACACAGTTAGGAATTGGCTTAGGCTTGCTTTGAACTCAGGGTTTCCTGACTCCAGACCTGGGGGAATGTACTCTGGTACACTGTCTAGCTGTCCAGTTATCTACACAGAGATGATAATTGAACTCTTTGGAACTAATGAAGTCATCAAGTCAGAGACTGTAAAGAGAGAAGAATAGATGGCCCTTAATAGAGCCATGGGGTCACAGCTACACTTAAGGGTCTTTAGGTAGGGCATTGAATCATTATTGGTGAATGTGAAGGTACACTCAGAGAAGTAGGATAGCCAGGGCATGGCAGTGTTACTAAAATCAGGAGGAAGAAAGGGTGGTCAATAGCCTCAAATGCCACAGTCAGCAAGGATGAAGATGGAGGAAAGGTGGTCAGATGTGACAGTTAAGGCTGGATCTCTAGCTGATAAATTACTCTTGATTCTTGATTGGGTGATAAATCTGGGGAAGATGGACCTCAGAGGAGGAAGCCTTTCTGAGTGATGGGGGCAGAGGGAAAGCCTTGAAGGCACACCAGTGTGCCATGGAATTAAGACAAGGGTGGTCATGGATGCTGTGTTTTATGAGGGGAGCAGGATCTCTGAGAGTAAAGAGGAGGGGTGGAGGAAGCTGTTGTTGCATTTTATGTGTACATAGTAAATTCTCCTGAGATGAGAAGCTGTAAATCTGAATCATACAATTAGCTTATGATTATTATCTTGCCACTTAACTCACCCTTGCACTTTTTAATTCTTCTTTTGCCCCTACTTTAATGATGGTGAAAAGTAAATAACACAAATTTGATAACTAAAAAGAAAAGCAGAGGGCTTGGCTTTTAAGCAGTTTATTTCTTCACTTTGGATGATATGGTAGTGGAATGAAGATCTCAAAGGACCATAGATTTAGAGTTGGAGGGGATCTTTAAAGGGCATGTCAACCAACTTTCTCATTTTATATATTAACTGAGACCCAGAGAATCTGAGTGACTTCTCTGGAGTCACGCTATAAACAGCAGAGATGAAATTTAAATCCGGGTCCTCTGACTTCAAATCCAATTCTTCTTCTACTCTACCATACTTTTAGAAAGTTTACCAAAATGTGGTAAAAACCAAACTGCTTGAGTTGGTAAAATGGAAAAAATTCTTTATGGATGTGAGATGTTGATACAGGCATTTATTTTTTGCAATAAATCATCTGCAGAGTTGTTTTTCTTGTGCTGATGTTGTTGAAAAAGGAGTAAAAGATTAGGTGTTAACTTTCCCATTTTTAGTAGCTTAACTTGGAAGTATCATTGTGATCGACCAGGTGGATCCATTGTTCATCATTTAATTTAGGAAATGCCATAGATTGGCAGGATCTCAGAAATTAAGAGTTGAAAAAGAACCTTAAAAGGCTTCTTCCTTAGGTCTCTTGTTTGAAAACCAAGAGACTTGAGGTGCAGAGGGGTGCTGCTAAGGGCCACTCTGGTGACTTCCAAGCTCAGGGCTTTGTCCTATGTCAGTAGGTCAGATTACTGTCCCTTTTTCTGTAGGAAATAGAGGTTAGCATGAGAGTTATTCTTAACTTAATTCAGCTTTTTGGGGTTTTTAATAACTTATTAACTTCCATATGAAGTAAAATTTACTTTTATCTAAGGTATTACATTTTATTTATTTATTAATCTATTAATTTTTAGTTTTCAACATTCACTTTTATAAGATTTGGCCTTCTTAATTTTTCCTCCTCACTTTCCTCCTCCTTCCCCAGGATGGCATGTAACCTGATATAGGCTATCCATGTATAATCATATTAAACATATTTTCACATTAGTCAAGTTGTAAAGATAACATTTTAGACTATATTCATCAGATGTGACAGGTTATGTTAAGTTGGTTAATTTTGCACTTAGGACATATTCTATCCTTTGTTTCCTGCCTATATTTCTTATCTGTAATCATTCATTTTACAAATAGAAAATGCTACTAATTTAAAAATAGTTGGTATACTTCTCATCACTAAAAGTTTTTTGTTTTAATTCTTTGACAGTCCAGAAAAATAGGATGGGAGAGAATAGCTGGCTGTAATGGCAGTGGAGATAAAAATGTAACACATAAAAGCTAGCAAGAGGAGATCATCCCAGGAGATAAAAGTATTAGAGTGTAGAAATATGTTGAGTCATTAAAATTTAAAAACCCCTTAAAAGTAATGTGCAGTATACGAGGAGGCCTTTTTTCTAAATCTTAAATTCTTAATTGAATCTCAAGAAGCAGGTCTCCCTGATAAGTAACTTGAAATTTTTGACAGGTAAATCTAGAAGAAATGAAAATTTGCTAAGCAGTTTATCAGTGAAAACTTGGCTGGAGTTTATTAATTTAAAAACCATTAACTATTACTGTTACTTTTGAAAATTAAATGTCAAGTTGCTTTTGTTTTGTTTTTTTTAATGCCTCTCCAACAAAAATAGGAAATATATACCTTTAATTCCCTTGTCAGAACCTGTGAATTAGTTCCAGGGCCATGGCATTAAGGACATCTTCTGAATGCTGAGAAAATTTTTTTTTAAGATTTGAGTTAGGTTTTAGCCTTGATGATAGTTTTCAATTTATAATGACCTGAGGAGGTCATTATTAATTTCTATATGAAGTAAAACTACCTCACAGCATTACTATGAGCATCAAATACGATGGTGACTGAAGTGCTTTGACAGTTAAAAGTAATATGTAGATTTGATTTCTAGCCCCATTGCCCTAGCATATGTACCTTTTGATTTGGGAGAAGTGTAGTCATCTGTAGTTTCAGCTTAGATCTAATAGTGAAGTCACTATCTCTGTACTGGGGAAAAATAATAATCTTGTAAAGGCACTTTTGATGTTTTGTTCTCCTATCAGGGAATAGAGAGAAGTGGAGTGTCCATCTCCTTATGTTTTACCTTTTTCTCCACCCTTTACAGAAAAGATGCCCTCATTTTCACAGTGTTAGTTACTTTTCTGTTTTGTTTGAAATATTTTAATCATTTAGTCTAGAGATGAGCAGATAATTGTCAGTTTATGGTGTAATCGAAATAGTCTCTTGAACAGATGTATTTGTCTTTATTACTCATCATCAGAATTTTACTTAATTGACATTAAGGTTGAATCATGTTACTAAGGGTCTCCATCTAGCTTAATAGACTTGATTTGCATTCAAATTTCCTTTGTAGTGAGCCAGGCTCCCAGAGATAAGAGGTTCTCATATACTGTGTAGAACGTTGCTTATACATTGTATTTCTCCATGAACTGACTCTACGTTTGATGGAAATTGCCTTTTGCCATTTGGAAAAATACATTGCTTTCCTTGGGAACCCTGAGAAGAACCCAGCAGACCAGACTTAGCAACTGTACTTCTATAACATCAAAGGAAAATGTTGGAAGGAGAGCTAGCCTGGAAGCAAATTCAAGAGAATTGAACTTTGGAAATAAGAATTTACAGTTTAGCTAGAAAGTCTTTCCTTTACGTGTGCGTGTGTGTGTGTGTATGTATGTGTGTATACACGTATATATGCACATAACAAATATGTGGATCAAACTGCTTTCTTGGGTATGAGCAGATTTAATTTCAGTCGTATAATAAAGCATGATGTGGAGTATAGAGTGTTAGTAGACTGGAGTGAGACCTGGGTTCCAGTACATAATTTTCATTTATAAACCATGTGACCTTGGGAAACCTACACAACTGATATTTGGGGACTCAGTTTTCTCATCTGTGAAACAAAGGACTTTAGACTATGTGTAACATATTCTGTGGATATTCACTTCGTAGTTTTTGTTCAGATTGTGAAATTAAGCATTTTAGTGAATATTTCACATTCAACAGGGAATATTGTTGCTGTAGAAGTAAAGATTTGTTTGCCAAATAGAATAAATACTGAATTTTTGATACAACAGCAAATTATTCTGGTTTTGTTTTTGGTTTTTTTTGCTAAGACTTTTTAAAATGTGTTTTTTATGGTGGTGGTTTTTATCAACAGTGTTTGTGGAACCTTGACATTCAGAATAGAATTCTTAGGGTAAAAAGTGTTGGTGAACTGTTTTCTAAAGACTTATGTAGTCTTTTGTGCTGATTTCTTTTAAGGATATGTTGCACATGGTACTCTAGCAGATGGTATTTTAGTTGATTCTAATTTTTAAAATTTCTAATTAAAGGTAGACAGAGTGATATAGGAAATTAGAATAGCCTCTTCATTCCTTGCTTGGAAATCGTTACATAGAAATTCTTAAGTTATGTATTTTCAGTAGAAGGTTGCTAATGTAGTCTTTATACTTGTAGCAGGTGTGGAGTCTGCAGTTTTAGATCTCTATCTGGTATCATTAAGGTGCATTAAAGGTGCATTATGAATAATTACAAGGATAACTTTTACATCTCATATTAAAATGCTGAAGCACTCAATTATGGGTATGTGCTTACAGTTTAATTACCACACTGTATATGAATATACTTGCAGTATAACTAACCACTAATTCAAGTTTGTGGTCAGTGACTACCTTTGGTGTATATTATTGCATATTTTTGTGGGTCAGTCTAGTTAATTTTAATTAATAAGAAGTTTTTAGGTAGTATCAGGTTTCCTAAATAAGTTTTATACGGTTGATAATGCTTTCGATGTTGATGACTTGTTTCAAAATGTACTTGAACTTATTTCCTAATAATAAAGCTCATCATTTTCTGTACTCCTTCTTTAAGGGATTTATACTGCTTAAGCACTAATATGGAAACTCTTGCTTTAGGAAATTAATAATGTATAGTAGGAATGTTAGTTTCAGCAAACATTGAATTTAAAGTGGGATGTTATAAGACAAAAATGGACTCTCAAAAACACAGTATCGTCTCTCCAAATCTGTTCATTCTTCTTACTTTTGTTCATTTAGTAAACTGACTTCATTATTTTACACAATGGAATCTTATTCAAAACCTTAATATATTTTTTACTTCATTTTTTCTTACCTCTCTGATCCGTTCAGCCATTATCTCCCTTCTAAATCCTTTTCCTCCTCTCAGTACCATCAACTTAAAGAACCTCATTTTTCTCTTTTTTTTATTCTCTCAACTATTAAAGTGATTCTCTTACTGGTCTTTTCAGGATTAGCTACTCGTTTGCTTTATGCTTAACATTGCTGCCAGGCTTATTTCCCTGCAGAGTGGGGAAAGTGCTTTTGTAAATATCAAAATGCACTGTGAATGTGAGCTATTCCTTTTTGCCTTCAAGTAATTATTATTCCCCCTTAATTGATCATCACTTAAACAATTGGGAAACCAAATCAAGTGGAACTGACTCAAGTCTGTAGAGTCCTGTAAACAGAAGAAGATAATCCAAGAGGTCATGAATTCTTTGACCATGGCAATTATGAAGCAAAAGGAAAAAAAATACTCGTAATAGGTTACTTCAGCCAGAAATTCTTTAATTATTTTTATCTTTAGTTATAGTTTTCTTTAATTAGTTAATGCCAGTTAGCCTGGTATTCAAGGTCTACAAGTGCCCCCCAGCTTTACCAGCTTTATCTCATGTTACTTATTCTGTATACTCTAGTAATCTCTGCCCCCAGAACAAACCCTGCTCTTTCCCAATTCTGTTTTTGCTCGTATTGTTTCCTGTGTTGGAATGGATTCCCTTGAATTTCTCCTTTTCCTTTAAAACCCAACATACAAGCTTGAAAACTTCGCAGATTCCTCCCTAGTCGTTGACTTCTCTCCCTTCCTTGATTTTGATGTTATGCTTTGTGTATTTGTGATGCATATCTTTAGCACTTGCAGTATTGTTTTTTATGTCATAAGTTTGTATATTTGTATACTCTGTAAATAGAGTGATACTCTCGTTGTTAGACTATATATATGTGTATGTATATATATATGTATGTATATATGTATACTGTACTTTTGATGAGGAAACTGAGGCCTCAAGAAGTTGAGTGACTTGGCTAATGTCAAACATCCATAGCAAGGAGCACACAACCAAGATGTAAACTCAGATCCTTGATCCAGGGTTCTTGTCATTGTGCCCTGCCTGCATCATCAACAGTAGCTAAAGTCCCCCTCATGTGGCATTCTGCACATAGGGTGTATTTAATATCCACTTCTGGAACTGAATTTAGGATAGTTATGATTTGGAGAAAATGTAGCTCTTTCACCTGGAAAAAGGGATAAATGTAATGGAAATCCAGATGCTGGCAATCTTCACCTTGGAACACTTTTCTTTGCAGTAGTCCAGAGATACCTGTAAGTACTGCTTTCCTGTCTCAGGAACTTTCATTTACCATGAGTACTATTGTTGACCAGATTTAACCTGCTCTTTTCTTCTTAACCCTTTCCCTTCTCTACCATTGCTCTGTGTATCAGAATCCCCTCAGGCAAGCCCCTTCCTGTTGTGCTGCTGTGGTACCTTCTGGAATTTCCATCAAGACTCATCACTGTACTTCTCTTGTCCCCTCTTACTCCCATCAAAAGCCAAGGGCTCAAGTCTGAGCAGAGGCTCTGAGGTGAGCAGTCCTAGCAGGGATTCCCCAAGGTAACTATTAGTACTTTCTCAGCTTCATTTGGGCTTTTGGTCCTATTGTGAGAACTCCTCCACTATTTATAACATTGTTTTAATGAGAAACTGCATTCTGAATTTCAAGTAAATGATTTATACGAATGAATTTTTAGAACAGAAGTTCTAAAGTTAGGGACTTCTTGCTCTGTGTAGGTAAAGTTTATTTGATCTTTGCTGGGAGGGGAGTACAACTTATTTCTAGTGTTAAACTTCCCTAAGAACATAACCCATTCCAGAAAGATTTGCTTTTTTACTCTTAAGGGGAGTTTTGAAGGAGCTAATTCTTAAAGAATAATTTAAATTTTTAAAATGTGAATTGAACAGCATATGTTGCTTCACAGTGGTCTAAAAGAAAGGTACCATTACAAAGCTAATCTAATTTCCACACTGGAATTAAGCAACCTTTTTGCACATACAATTTTGTATTTGATGTTTACAGGTATCCAGCAACTGCATGAAGGTAATTGCAAATAATCTATATCTTATTGTTGCAACTTTTCAGTAACTAACAAGAGTGAATAATGAATTTTAAAACAATTTTTGACCACAGTCTTGATCCTCTTTTTCATCTAATTATCTCATTAATGCTCTCTGAGAGTCTGGTTTTGTCCACTTCAGCTGAACTTAAATGGTTTAATAAAGACTTCTGAATAAAATAGCATCTAAAAGAACATTCTTTTTCTTTGTAACATCATAATTCGTGTCATGAGATTTACTGGTGATTTAATCCCAAGTCCCATTTCTGTTTGTGTCCCAGAGAAAAGACAGAATATCTGTAGTGAAAAATTGTATGTTGACTTTATTCAAAATCATGAAGCAGGTATGGAACCAGGAATTAACTATTTGATATCATTAAGTCACACTAAATCCTTTCACGAATGGAAAAATCTACTTGAATTTTGCAGCATCTTTATTGGAATTTCGTATCAACTACTTGTGGTATTTTGAAACATCTTTTTAAGAACATAAAATGAACATCATATGAATTTATTAGGTACAGTTGTTTTTTTTTTTAACATATATAATAAACACAACCAAACTGTTGCTTTCAGAGCTGCCCTGTTTGTGTTTCCTTCTCAGTTCCCTGATGCTTTAAAATAAATCCTTCCAGGACTCTTTTCCAGTGACACTATTACAAACTTCCTTCTTTTTCTCAATCTCCCTCCCCATGAAATTAACAAAAAAAAATTGCCCTTAGAGAAATAAGTATAGTCAAGCCAAACCAATTCATACAGTTGCCATGTCCAAAGTAAAATGAACATTTCATTTTGCACTTGAGTTCATCTCCTGTGTTAGGAAGTGAGTCCCATGGTTTTATCATCCCTCCTCTGGTTGCCTTGGTTGAGTGCTGCATTTATAAGAATTTTTAAATCTTTCAACAGTGTTTCTTTACAATACTTTTACTGTATAAATGTTTGCCTGGTTCTGCTCACTTCCTGCTCTCAAAGTTCATGCAGATCTTCCCAGGTTTATATGCAACCATCACTGTGATCATATCTTATGCAATTGTGATATTCCTTTCATTCAGTATGCCATAATTTGTTCAGCCATCCCTCCCAAGTAGTGGGCATGTCTTGTTTCCTGCTTCCAGTTCTTTGTTAGAACAAAAAGCTGTTAAAAATAATTTTATATATGTTAGTCTTTTCTTCTTTCTTTTCTCATTTCTACATATTCAGAAGGTTAGTAACTTAGAAGGATCAGAGTTCCAAATGACTTTCCAGAAATGGCTGAACCAATTCACAGTTTAGCCGTATCTAATGTTAATACAACTTTATACAGTAAAAATTATTCAATTTTTACCCTCTTCCTAAAGAGCCAGTAAGGACCCACAGCATGTAAAATAGTAAGAAAACAATTTTGAATGTACCTTTCTTGTAGCTCCACAGATGGACTAACTTGAGAGCTTTTTTCCTCAAAGCTGAATCTAAAATTATCTGAGTCACAAAGGGATGCTTTGTAACTAATTTTATGAAGGCATGTAGACTTAGAGCTTTAAAACTTTCCATATCACCTATTTATTCAGCTGAGCCTCACAGTTTAGCTTGTTGGATAAAGAAAGATCTGGATAATAGGTAAAAGCTGAGGAATCAGAATATGTTAGTTCAAAAGAGAATGTTAAATGTTTGATGTTATAAGTGCTCCTAAAAATATCTTATTGTCATTTTAAATAGGAAGAAGCAGGTGTGCTGGGCCTGGCACTCAGGAGAACCTGAGTTCAAATCTGGCTTCAGATATTTAGATATTCACTAGCTATGTGAGCCTGTGTCAGTCACCTCACCTTGGCCTTCCTCAGTTTCCTCAGCTGTAAAAATGGGATAATAATAGCACCTATCTCCCATAGTTATTGTGGGAATCAAATGAGATAATAATTGGAAAGCTTTTATACAGCACAGTGTCTACCATCAAGTAGGCATTACAATACGTTGTGTGTATAATAGGTTGGTAGTTGTTAAGGTGACGCCTATAGAAGTGAAGTGACTTGATCTAGGCTGCTCAGCTCATTGGGTGTGGACCCTGGTCTAGACCAAGTCAGTCACTCAGCTAATTTAGTGTTGAGTCTGGTTTGGAAATGAATTTTTTTTACCATCTTAGTAATTAATATAGTTGGATTCCTACCTCGTATAGCTTCACTAGTTTCAAAGTTCTTTTTCACTTCATGCCGCCATGTTTATGAAGATTGTTAGCTTTTTTATGCATTCTGAAAATTTCCTGGATCTCTCCATTTTAGAGTGTCTAAGCTCAATTGAGTAGTATAATTGTCATTTTGAAGTATTGTCATTTTTAAAAGTCAAGGGAAATACCATGGTTTTCTTATTTGTTTAAACATTTCTCTGAAGTGTTTGTAATCTAAACACTGTAGCATTGTGTGTTAACTTCTGAAAACCAGAAAGTGGAACTGACTAATCTGTTTTCAGTTGATAAGCTGAATGAAACAAACAAAAAAAGTGAGTGGTGTCAAATATATTGAAATTTGAGTTTCCATCTTGCAAGGAAATTAGATACACAAATAACAAGGAATTTTAAAAGAACTGAGTTATTTTAATTTTTCTTGAGTGAAGGCAAATTGAGTTTTAATTCAGATGAAGGACTTTGACACAATTCAGTCTTTGAATATCTGAATTTGAATTCAGATAAAGGACTTTGTAACAAAATTCAATCTTTGAATTTTGTGTTCTGTAGATTTTTGCATTATCAAGATTTGTTTGTGTGTAGGAATGAAATTGAAACCCAATTTAATTTTAATGTCAGTGAATATTTTTAATTTATTCTCCAGTGAGATGTGTCAAGTCTAACTTGAAGATTCTAGTCTATCATGCACATAATTTTAAAATATATGTGTGTGTATATAGTCCCTTATTTGAAACTCAAAATAATCCTGTGAGGTTTGTAGTATAAATGTTATCACCATTTTACAGATGAAAAAATAGTCTCAAAGAGGTTAAATGATTTTTTTCTGTGGGTATCATCCAAAGGAGATTGAAAAGCAGTCCTATGATATAGACTCTGAGGATAATTTTTGTAGTCTCTTAATTTGGTAGGTACTTAATAAATATTTAATTGAATCAAGAATATATGTGAGTTTTGACTTTTAAGAGGTATTTTACCCATTAGTATTTTCTGTGTGACTAATACTCTCGTAATTATATATTGTAAAAGGTTTTTATGAAAAGTGACGTGCTAATAATACATTTTATATAGATAATCATTCAGCTCTGAATAGCTTGTAAACTTATAAATTTCTACAGTTCATTATTATTAGGTTAGAGTTATTGTCCCTTTCTTACAAACACTTGTTTTCTTCATGTTTTCTAATGAGTTTTTAAAATATTTCAGAAAATATTACATTTTTAGATCTATTTTCAAATCTATAAACTCTTAAATTTTCTACTAACAAATATCACCAAAGTATTTCATTTTTAAGAGTATACCTGCAACAAGCATTTATGAAGTACCTAACGTGTGCCAGGCACTTGTACTTCGTATGCTGTGTATGGAGACAAAAACTAATTGTCCCTGCCCTCGAAGAATATCATTGCATTCTATTGGTACTGGTGGTGGGGAGGGCTGAGGAGGGAATTAAAACAAGTAAAGAAATGGCGAATCAAGACTTCTGAGGCAGGCTAGTGTTGACTGTTCATATGTGTGGGCCCTTTATATACATGTTCATAAATGTAAGACCATCAGATATATGTCCTTCCCCAAGAAAGAATTATATATATTTTGATAATTATCATGAAATTAATTCAGTAAATATTACATAACGCTCATGTGTAGAACATCATGCTAAGTCTTTTAATCACTGTGGATAACATAGAATGTAATGGGTAAGAGTCCTGGATTTGGAGTCAGAGGACTTGACTTCATATCCTGCTTCTGCTACTTAATAGGTTTGTGTGAAATAAATAGAAAATAATATAAATAAAATGAAGGCATCAGACTAAGTGGCCTCTATGGTTCTTCCTAGTTCTAAATCTATGATTCTTTGAAATTAAGACTTCTAAGAGGCAGAGAAGTACTAGAACATTTCAGACAAAAAGGGTATATTGTTCAGAGGCTAGGATGAAGAAGATGGGAGTACCCTATAGGAGTAACAGAAAGCCATTTTGGCTGGATCATATGCTTGAAGGAGAGTAATATATAATAAAATTGTAAAAGTATGTTGAATGACCCCAATTTCCTGAGTAAAGTGTGCTATGCCACAAAGTTCTCAGCTGTGATGGTGGTTATGTGAGTTTGCTAAAAGTGTTAAGTATCAAACAAGAGAGTTCATTTGGTCATAGAGGCAACAGGGAGTTATTGGAGTTCATTGAGTTAGGGTAGTGACATACCTAGGCCTTCTTGTACACTTGAGGGAAATAACCAAACACTGTATAGATGTATTCTAGGACAGCTTGGAGAGGGAAGAGATTTGAGGCAGAAAGACCAATAAGGGGGCCATTGTAATAATCTAGGCTGGAGATGATGATGACTCTATGTAAGGAGGTGGCCATGGGAGTAGAAATAGGGACAAATTTGAGGGTCATTGGGTAGCTTATTGATTATCTTGGGGTGAATGAAAGTGAGGAGTCAGGAATGGCACAAGATTGTGGAACTGCGTAGTTAGAATGATGGTGGTTCTTTTGACAGAAATAGAGATGTTCTGAAGAATATTGGCTTTGGGGGAACAGAAAATTTCTGTGTTGGACATGTTGAGATGCCTGTGATGATCTCTATATAAGTGTGATGTGAGATTAGAGGTAGATAAATAGATCTGGGAGTAAGCAGCATAAAAATAATTAAACCTATCTGAGTTGATGGCATTGGTAAGAGAGTGTAGAATGAGGAGAGCCCCCAAAAAGATCCTTAGGCAATACCTGTAGTTATTAGGCATAATATGGACAATGATCCAGCTAAAGAGATTGAGAAGGAGCAGTCAAACAAGCAGAAGAAGACCAAAGCTGTGTCACCAAACCCAAGAAGCCCTGTGCCATGCCACAAATAAGTGGGAGGAAAGGAGATGGAGGCGGCGAGCGTAGAGGACTTTTTCTAAGACTTAATGCAAAGGAAGAGCAGTATAGGATGACAGCATGAGGTGATGGGGCTTGTTTATCATGTCAGAGAAGATGTTTACATGTGTGTAGACCTCAAGGAAGGATCCAGTAGTTAGGGTGAAACTGAAAACTAGAGAGAGAGGGTCTGACTGTAGGACAGCCTTCTCTGTCCTAGTTGGGGGTGGGAAAGGAGGATGAAGAAGATGCGTGGGGCTCAGAGGTTAGAGTCAGGGCATTTAAACTGGAATCATGCCCTGTGTCCTGGGACAAGTTTCTTAACCTCTCTGGGTCTTATTTTCTTCATCCATAAAATGAGGGGTCTAAAGTATAAATGACTTCTAAAGCCTATTCTAACTCTCGCATTGAGAGAATAGGAGAGGATATTATTGAGTTTTATGATGTGTGGACTTAGAAAAGAGGGTGCTGGAAGATGCATGGCCTATATTTTCTCAGTGAAGTGTGCTTCCAGGTCCTCAGTTGTGATTTGGAGGGGTAGGATAGTAGTTGAGAGGACAGAAGCAACTCCAATTTAGGATAAGGATTCCTAAAAAGAAGAGCGGCTAATCTCAGCTAATGTTAGAGAAGTCACAGTTTTACAAGTTAGAGGTTTGTCGTACAGTGCAACTCAGAACTTAATCATATTCCTCTTTAAAGGCTGTTCAGGTCAATATTAGTTTTAAGTTGGTGCTAGAAAAAATTATAAAGTATTATCCGTTCATGATTTAAACGTTTCTGTTTTAATTTCACTGAAGTAACATTTGGAATTGATTGATAATGCTGATTTTTAAAATTAATAACGTTAATGGTGATGCCATATTGAATAAGATAATTTATATTTTTGTCTTTCTCCTTTTTGCTTATAAACCTTTTAACAGTGGGAATGACTCCACGTTCCAGAATGGTGTTCATTATTGTTAATCATCTTATTAACTGACCACCAATGTATCAGTTATAAACAAAATTACAGAAAGAAAGCAGTGCTTGATTCACAATTGTCTTATGAAATACCAAGTCAAAAAAAAATCTGGTGCTTTGTTTCTTAGAAGTTGTTTAGCAGAATTTCTAAATTCTAAAATATCTGTGAATATGCTTTGAAAGTATGTTAAAAGATCAATATATTCTAAAAATTTTAAATGCATAGCAGAGCATATCTAGATAAATTGAGTCTGGAATCTGAAGGCTAATACAAAAGTAGGAGGAATGTGGCATACAACATATTGAAATTGATGAAAAGCAGCACTGTGGTAGACTTTTTCCATGTGGGAGTTAATCTGTGAATTTTAATCTGAAAGTAATTGCAAAAGCAACAAATGCATTACCTTGATCAAATCATTCATTTGCTCACTGCAAATGTTTGCTTCTGATTTTAAAAACTTAAGAGAATTTTTGCCTTTCTGTGTTTAACTATTTATCTACAAGATACTGAATTATTTCACAGAATTTAGGTTTGGAAGGGACTTGAGCAGCCATCTATTCTGAAGCCTGCTTAGCTTTTTCATTTTTGTAAAAACCGCACTAATGACATATCCAAATATGTCATTGTTTAGTCATAGCACTTGCTTATGTCTTAGCATGCGTGGAACTTCCATGGAATCTTTTTCTATGTGTTTAGTTCCTTATAGATGTTACAAGTGAGCCCGTCTAACAAGCTCCCAACAGTGAAAAACATTACCTTAAGCAAAAAACACATCTGTTGTGAAATCAAGAAAGCTTTTTGTTAATCTTTACATCCATTCTCCCTGAACGGATGGGCAGCCTCCCCAGTAAGGTTACAGGATGACTACCACACTTTCAGAAAGATGGGGCTTCTTATACTGTTTTTCTGAACTTTGGGTCTCCCAAGAGACTGTCCCCTGGTCATGTGACTCCATGTTCTTCTCTCTGATAGGCTTTTCCTCACACAATTCATTGAACCTACACATTAGTTTCTGACCTCTAACCTGTCCATGCTAGGTCGCAACCCGTATCACCTAGAACTGTGGAAACAGAACTTCCTTGTTTCCCACGTAGGTAATAAAAAACAAAGCTTTCCCCTTCCTTTAGGGTAGAATCTTTTTTTAAAAAAATGCTTTTTCATTTTTATTGATGCCTTCCGTCTTCATTACATTGCTTTGTGAACATTTTCTTCCTCTTCTCCCCATGGTATGCAAAGAACCATACTTTGTAAGAAAGAGGGAAAAATTTGTTCCGCAAAATGAATCAACACATGAATGTGCATTCTTCCCTATGCACAGACACCCCCAACGCCCCCACCTCAGCAATGATGAGAGGGAGGTATATTTCTCAACTCTTCTTATCTTTGCAATTTCAGAACATTCAGCTTATTTTAAGTCATTGTTCTTTTTCATTTACATTGCTTCCTAATTCTACTTACTTCAATCTTTAAGTCACCTAGCTTTTATTAAGACCTTACTGCATACCAAGAACTATGAGCACTGGAACATCACTTCATATAACTTCCTATGCACCATTGAATTCTTTTATTTTTAACTAAATTTTATATTTTTCAGTCAGCAAAACTCTGTTTCTGTATTTGTAAAGTGTTTAGCATAGTGTCCAGGTCCAAAATAAATAAGCGTGTGTGTGTGTGTGTGTGTGTGTGTATGTGTGTATGTATGTGTGTGTGTCTATCTATATAGAGACTGATTCTATATTCTTAAGCTTTCCCCATTAATTTGTTAGTGTTTCAGCATTAGTCCTCAAGAATCCTAGTTATCATTACACTGATCAGAATTCCAAAGCTTTTCAAAGTTGTTTGTCTAATATTGTTGTCATTGTACGTATTATTTTCTTGATTCACTTCACTGTTTTGGTTCATAAAAGTTTTCCCAGGTTCCTCTGAAAGTATACCCTTCATTATTTCTTGTAGCACAACAGCTTTTCATCATATGTATGTACCATAACTTGCTTAGCCAGTCCCCAATTGATGGGCATCCCTTCGGATTTCTATTTTTTGCAAACTCAAAAAGAGTTCTATTTTTGTACATCCTCAGTTAGAGTTTGTTTTGTTTAGGAATAATCCCTCCCTTAATAAAACCTCTTTCTAATGTCCATTTCTCCCTTCTCCCTCCTATTTCCTAGTTAAGTGAAATGTACTTCCCTACCCAACTCGGTGTGTTTGTGTGTATATCCTTCCTTTCTTTTACCATTTCAAATGAGAGTACGCTCAAATGTCAAGCACTTCTCTCACCCCTACCTTCATGTTTGTATAGACTTCTGTTTGCACCCTGTTTACAGGATATAATTTTCCTTCATCTTCCTTTTCCTCTCTAGTATCTTCCTCTTCCCCTCCCTTTCCATTATTTTTAAAAGATCATTAAGATTATAGAACCACTCTTAGGCCTTTGGTCTAATTAGACTCCCTCTGTGACCTCTAACAATGATAGGGCTTAGAGAATACACATTTATCATCTTCTTGTATTACAGTGTAAGGAATTTATCCCTGTTTAATCCCTCATGATTGATTGATTGTGTTTACTTTTTAATGTTTCTTTTAACCTCTATATTTAAACTTAGTGTATAGTCAGTAAACATTTATGAAGTGCTTACTATATGCCAAGCATTGGGGATACAAATAAGAAAAAGAAAATCCCTGTCCCCTAGGAGCTCACAATCCAGTGGGGGAAGACAATACACAAAAGGAAGGGGGAGAGGGGCCACTAGAGGGTACTCGACCTAGGGCATGATGTTCCTGGCATTGACACTGAACAGAGAAGCTGATGGTAAATGAAGTTAACTGGAAAGTCTGAATGTTCTATAAAAAGAAGCTTGGGAGGAATTGATTGCTCTGACCTTCAGCCTTACAGGTCAGAGGGGATAGGCAAGTGAGGGTGCTGAGGAGGTGTTGAGCACCAGAGCTAAATTAGCACTCTCCTGGATGATGAGATTTCTGATGACGAGCTTATCTTGGGGAAGAGTGATGTTCCTGAACCGACCAGAACATCTGAACTAAATCTCAGAGTTTTCTGTGACTCTGGTCTTTTCATCAGAAATGTTTGGGAGTCCTCTATTGGAGGATGGATTGTTGGGTGTGAGGAACTATAAAGATGCCTGTATCATTGGATTAGAAAGTAAGATGTAATAAGACTGAGGAGGCAGGAAAAAGCCAGGTTAGGAAGTCCTTTAAAAGGTGCTGGGGGTATGAAAGGGAGCCACTGGAATTTATTGAGTAGAGGGGTAACATAGTCAGACATGCGAGTAAGACACCTGAGTATAAGATGGCTTGAAGAGGAGAGAAACTCATGGCAAGGAGACCAACCAAAAAGCAATAGTCCAAGCATCAGGTGATCCTGCATCTGGGTGGTGAAAGTATCAGAACAGAGAAAAGAGCACAGAGGAGAAATGTTATATGGTAGAAACTATAGGACTTAACTAATTGGATATGAAGTGTGAGAGAGAGGGAAGTGAAAACGTCAGCCTAGGTGATTGGAGAGCATAGTGGTGCCCTTAACAGTGACAAGGAAGTAGTAGGAATAAAATATTTGTGAGACACTTTGCACAGCTCCAGGGACATAGTAGGTGCTGTATAAATGCTCGTTATTGCTGTTCAATTTAGTTGGGAAGAGGAGAGAGGGTTTGGGGGAGAAGATAATGACTTCAGTTTTGGACATACTGTTTAAGATATCTTTTGGACTTCTATTTTGAAATGTGCAGTAGACAGACCGTTGTGATGTGAGACTGGAGGTCAGGGAAGAGGTTAGAGCTGGATAAGTAGATCCAGAGTCATTTCTATAGAAGTGATCATTGAAAGCGTGGTGGCTTAAGAGATCAACAAATGAAGCATTAAAGGAGGAAAAGAAGAGAAGAGGGCCTAGGACAGAACCTTACAGGACAGTCACAGTTCCTGGGTTCCAGCCGGAAGAAGGTCCAGTAAAGCAGACAGAGGAGGAGTCAGATGGGTATCAGGAGAACCAGTTCCTAGAAAGAAAACATAGAAGAGAATATTAAGTTGAGAAGGATTATCCAGTTGAGGTCAAAATTGAGTAAAAAAGTTGAGGTAAAATAAGGATGAGGATTGAGAAAAAGATAATTAAATTTGGCATGTTATAGAGCGTTCTTGTATTGTTGGTGGAATTATGAACTAGTTTAGTCATTCTGGAAAGTAGCTTAGAATTTATTCCAAAAGTTATTAAACTGTGCATACCTTTTGACCCAGCAATACTGTCCCTAGGTCTGTACTCCACAGAAATCAAAGAAAGAGGAAAAAGACTCCTCCATTCAAAAACATGTATTTATAGCAGCTGTTTTCATGGTGGTAAAGTATTGGAAACTAAGGGAGTACTTGTCAGTCAGGAAATGGCACAAGTTAGAGTATAGGAAGGTGATGGTATACTGTTCCTCTGTGAAAAGTGAGGGGGATGGTTTCAGAAAAATCTGGCAAGATGCATATGAATTTATGTAGAGTGAAGTGAGCGGAACCAGAACAATTTTATAATAACAATATTGCAAAGGAAATGAATCCTAAAATACTTAGGAAAGCTAACTTGTACAATGATGAAACATGCTATCCATCTCCAAATAGAGCACTGATGGACTCAGTGCAAATTGAAGTATATTATCTTTTCTTTCTCTTTTGGACATGGCTAATGTGACAATTGATTTTGCATAACTGTACATCTTTGTGATGGGTTTCATTTTTCTTGCCTTCTCGTTTGGTAGAAAGGGGAGAAGGGAGAAGAGAATTTAGAACTGAAAATAAAATTGAATTAAAAAGAGGGCAATTTCTTTTGAATGATGAGGTTGGGAGCCAGACTGCGAAGAGTCTGCAAAGAAAGGGAAAGGAAAGAAAGTAGAGGCTTCTGCTATAGGTGGCCATCTCAAGGAGTTAGTTGAAAAAAGAAGGAAAGATATGATGATAGCTAGAAGTGATAGATCAAGTAAGACTTTTGAGGATGAATGAAATATGAGCATATTTGTAAGCAGTAGGAGAGCAGAGTAGATGTGATAGAGGAGACAATCTGCCGGAGATCACATGGGTTGGGATCACTTCTGCATTGTGTTTATTTTATCCTTCCATTTGATAAATATCTACTCCCTGCTCCCTCCCTTTACATTTGCATAGAGGGGATTCTTATTAAGCTACCTGTTGGATAAGATGGCTTCTGAAGCATAGTTATTCTCCACTTTACTCTTTATCAGGTCATATGAGTCTTCCTATCTTTTTCTGAAATTGTTTTTAATTTCTTGCAGCGTAACATTCCATTACAATTGCTGGTTTTTGTTCAGCCATTTAGAGGTTGAACTTTCATTATTTCATTAATAGCCTTTTACTGCTAAGGAAAATGAATTAAAATGTTATATTTACATAATAAACTAAAAATGACTGTTGGGTAGAGGAAAATAGAGAGGCATGTGATTTGAGCAGGCTGCAACATTAAAACCAGGGAGGAATTTAAAAATCAACAGGAGTAAAAGTTGTCACCAAGTCACTTTCTAATAAGAAGAGACCTGAGTGAAACAAATTTGGCAAATGAAGACCAGCTTACTGAGGTTGGAACAGGATACACATTTTTCTGAAGTGGGTGCAGTGAAGGGGAACACCATGAAGCTGGTACAGGTTTTGCAATCAACACTAATCTAATCAGCAAGCTGGTATGCCTGCCAAAAGGAGTGAATGACAGGCTCATGACAATGCGATTGCTGCTTGCAGGAAAGCGCTGTACCATCATCCATCATGAGTGCCTATGCTCCCACCATGACAAACCCTGATGAAGGCAAAGAAAAATTTTATGAAGACCTAGAGACCCTTATCATGAGTGTGCCAAAAGAGGACAAGCTTATAGTTCTGGGTGACTTTAATGCTAGAGTAGGCTCAGACTACCAGACTTGGCAGGGAGTCCTAGGGAGGAATGGAGTTGGAAACAGCAACAGCAATGGTCATTTACTGCTGAAGACTTGTGAATCACATGACCTTCTCATCACCAACACTGTCTTCCATTTACCTAAACGCAATAAACTTCATGGATGCACCCTCGCAGCAAACACTGGCATCTAACAGACTATGTGATTGTAAGGAGAAGAGACAGACAAGATGTGAGAGTGACATAGGCAATGTTTGGTGCAGAGTGCTGGACTGATCATAGGCTTATCCTTTCCAAGGTAAATATTCACATTCATCAAAAGTGCTGCCCCCAAGGCAACATGACTACCAGAAGAATTAATGTCAGTCAATTAGAGCTCCTCTCTGAGTGTTAACAGTTTGTTGCTAACTTGGAGGGAAAGTTGAGCCGGCACATAGTTGGCAACAGTGGAGCAGAGATGGAGTGGGCAGCTCTCAGAGATTTGGTGTATAGGACTGAATTTGCTCATCTGGGTCAGAACACTCACAAACACCAAGACTGGTTTGATGAAAATGTTGGGGAAATTCAGAAGCTGCTAAATGAAAAATGAGAACTCCATAGGATTTACCAGCAGAATAGTTCATCCACCTCTAAGAAAGCAGCATTTAATTCCATTAAAAGCAAAGTACAAGCAAAGCTTAGGGAGATGCAGTATTCCTGGCTCAGTAAGAAGGCAGATGAAATTCAGTTTTATACTGATAGTAACAATCCAAAGCACTTTTATGATTCCCTGAAAGCTATTTATGGACCAAAAATCTATGGTGCATCACAACTACTCAGTGCTGATGGAGCCACATTGATTAATGATAAGGACATGTTCCTAGAGAGGTGAACTGAACACTTCCATAGTGTTCTCAACAGACCATCATCAATCAATGCTGAGGCCACTGACCATTTACCTCAGGTTGAAGTCAGTCCCTCCTTAGCTGAACTTCCAACTGAAGAAGAGGTTTTGAGGGCTCCTTTCATGTGGCAAAGCACCTGGTGCCAATTCTGTTCCAGCTGAGATTTACAAGGTAGGGGGACCATTGCTCATACAAAAGCTGACTGAAATTTTCCAGGTTATATGACAAGAGGAAGTTATCTCCCAGGAGTTCAAGGATACCTCCATTGTCCATCTCTATAAGGGTAAAGGGAATAAATTGTCCTGGGACAATCATAGGCGAGGGTCTCTTTCATAGTCATTGCTGGCAAAATTCTTGCTAGAGTCCTCCTTAATAGGCTGATCATTTACCTGGAAGATGACCCATGTACCTGAGAGCCAGTGTGGCTTCAGAAAGGGCTGAGTAACAGTCAGTATGGTGTTTGCTGCCTGACAACTCCAGGAGAAATGCCAGGAGCAGAACAGAGGTCTGTACACAGCATTTGTAGATGTGACCAAGGCCTTTGACACTAATAGTCATGAGGGCTTATGGAAAATTATGTCAAAATTTGGTTGCCCAGAGAAGTTCATCAATACTGTACGTCAGTTTCATGATGGCATGTTTGCCTGGGTTCAAGATAATGGACAATGCTCTCGTGCCTTCCCAGTCACCAGTGGAGTGAAACAGGGCTGTGTGCTTGCTCCCATGGTTTTAGCATGATGTTTTCAACCCTGTTGACAAATGCTTTCAGTGAGGATGAACACGGCGTGAAGGTCAACTACTGTGCTAATGGCAAGTTCTTCAGTTTGGAAAGGCGACAAGCCAAGACCAAAGTGGAGGGAGTGTTGGTCCATCATTTTCTGTTTGCACATGATTGTGCACTCAGTGCAGCCTCTGAAGCTGAGATGCAATAAAGTACAAATCAAATTCTCTGCTGCCTGTGCTAATATTGGCCTAATAATTAACACCAAGAAAACACAGGTGCTCCATCAGTCACCACCACATCATCCATATGTGGAACCATTGGTTACAACAAATAGAGAAGTTCTGAATGCTGTGGATAGGTTCACTTACCTTGGTAGTGTACTTTCCAGGGATGTACACATTGACAATGAGGTTGATGCATGCATAGCTCAGTGTTTGGGAGGCTCTGAAGAAAAGTTTTGGAGAGAAGAGTTACTACCAAACTGAAGGTCTACTGAGCTGTTGTGCTGACCTCATTGTTATATGCTTTTGAAACATGAACAGTCTACCAGCACAATGCCAGGAAACTAAATTACTTCCATTTGAACTGTCTTAGGAAGATTCTGAGGATCACCTGGCAGGATAAGGTACCAGACACTTAAGTCCTTGCTTGAGCTAAACTTCTAGGCATTCAAACTATGCTTTAGAGAGTACAACTCTGATGGGCTGGCCACATTGTTCAAATGCAAAATATTTGCTTGCCATAAAGACTATTTTATGGAGAACTTGCATGGGGCAGACGATCAGAAGAAGTGATACAAGGACACTCTCAAGGTCTCTCTCAAAAACTTTGGATTTGCCTGTGCAACATGGGAGACACTGGCACAGGACCAGTCAGCATGGCATGCCCACATCAGAAAGGGTGCTGTGTGCTTTGAGCAAAGCAGAATTGAGACAGCAGAAAGTAAACATAGGATGCACAAATTTGGAGTATATTCACACGGACTATCTGTGCCCAACCTGTGGTAGAGCATTCCAAGCTCATATTGGTCTGATCAGCCGCAGTTGGATGCACTGAAATTTCACTTTGCCATCGTAATGTCATTTTGGTCCTCTTCAAAGATGAAGGTCAACAATCAACCAACCAATAGGAAGAGAAGCTGTGTTGGGAAGTGGCAGAAATGAAGGATGACCAGGCACAAACATGATGCTCCACTGGAACCTTCAGAAGGTCAAGAGAAAGTGAGGAGAGGCCTCCAGCATGTGGGGTGGAATGCCTTTGGATGGGTTCTAGTTATATACTATTGCATGGAGCTTTCCTGTCAAGATTACAGATGAAAGTGTTTAAATAGTAGAACATCATGTAAGGTACTATGACAAAATAAAAGCAAATTGCCAGTTTTGTACTAAAAATGTTCTCTACTTCATTCTATTGAAATATAGTAGTCAATGTTTAAATGATAAGTTAATGGACCTCCAGTTAAGAACTCTTTCCTTAAATGGTTCTCCTGAGTTACTGTGGCCATGAACCAGCCTCATTGAACTCAGTAAGAATTTTAAAAGACCTTGATAATGTAGAACATTATACCAAATCTAATGAGGTAAAATTTAATAGAAATGGATTTGAAGTCTTACACTTAAGTTAAGAAAAATCGCTTCTCAAGTATAAGCCAGGGAAATTGTGGCTATACAACAATTTATCTGAAAAACATGTGGGGATTCCAGTGGAGTTGAAACTCAGCAGAGTGTGTATATGTGTATGTGTCTTATTCCTCCTTAGTTATAATTCTGTGAGATCAGGGATCAGTTTATTAGTAAGTCACCTTCAGGGCCTAGAATAGTTCCTTATGTAAAGTAAATTCTCCAATCGTTTTTTGAATTTAACTTTGCGACTGCCATTATATATGGACTCAGGACTCCAAGGTCAGGCAGATTATAAGACACAGCATGTATATGTATCTTTTAGGCCTCTGTTGCTCGTCTTTAAAGAATCATGATCATTGGAAGAGAGGTGCTAGAAGACCAGAATTAAGCAAATGTCCTAATTATCAAACAGGAAGGAGAAGATGGACTTCAGAAATTATTCATTGACCAAATTTAACAGGAATCTCATGCAAAACTCTAAATTACATCATTGAACAAATGGTTTCTGATCACTTAAAAATTGAAGTGATAGTCATTAAGAACGTGTCATGTCAAAATGGCTTTTTGTAGTAAGGTTACTGTAATATTAGGTCAGGGGTAGGTTATATCTTGTATGTTGATTTTTAGCAAAGTCCTAATGCTATTCTTTTGGAGAGGATTAAAAATTCAAGCTACGTAAACTTAGTCGATTCATAGCTGGTTGAACTGAAGGTGGTGTCCAAAATATATGAAATAATGTCAAGGTAAACTGATAAAGGTACGCTAGTCTAGTGCAATGCTGAAACTGGTGCAACCATTTTGGAAAGTAGTTTGGAATTATGCAAATAAAATTACTAAAATGTCAATATTCTGTACATATATATTTGCATATTTAACTATGTTATAGCCACAATATCCAAAGCAGCACATTTTGTGGCATCAAAGAACTGGAGACGAAGCCCATTGATTGAGGAATGGTTAAATAGTATGGTATATGAATGAAGTGGAATATTACTGTGCTGTAACAAAGGACAAATATAATAAATCTGAAGAAGCAAGGAAAGACATGAACTGATGGAATGGAGGAGCCAAGAAAACAGTATATATAATGACTACAGCCAAAATGACAGAATAATCGTGGCCCCAAAGAAGGTACATGAGAAGAGCCAACTCCCAACTCTTTAATTTTTGAGGTTTTTTTTTTTGATCTGGCCCTGTAGCATTTAACCCTTCTGTATATTAATCAACCACTAATATTTATTAAGTGCCTTAGGTGCCCTTGGCACTGTGCAAATACTTGGATGGCTATGAAGATGACATTTATCAGATCTGCAGATGATACAGAACAGGGAGGGGTAGGTCATGTGCTGGAGCATAAAAACAGTATTCAGCTAGACTAGACAGGTTAGAATGATAAACCAAAGGATTTAGGATGTGAGACCTGGAGCAACATAGGCCAGGGAAAGCATATATACTAACTACTCCCATGCTTGAGGGGCTGTCATTTGGAAACATTGCTTCTTGGCCCGATAGGGCAGAGCTAAGAACTGGGAATGGAAGTTTAAAGTTTTTGTTTTGTTTAAGTAATGAAAAACTTCCTCACGATGAGCTTTCTTAGAGTGGAAGGGGGCTCTCTCAAAGTAATGGGTTTCCTCTAATTAGAAGGCTTTCAAAAAAGACAAAAGGATAAATGACCACTTAACTGTGATTTAGCAGTTTTTATTTCAATTAAAAGGACTAGATTTCCATAAGGTCCCTTCCTTGAGTTTCTGAACTTTTCTCTTGACCCCTGCTTTTTGAAACCTTTCCACATCTTAGGATATCTTCTAGAGTTTGTGCTCCGTTGTAATAGACACCCCTATTAAAACTACACTAAGACTTTGAACAGTTTCTGTAGTGTACCTTCCTGCCACGTTGAGGCATTGAATTTGTATTTTAGTAGAGGATAGATTTTATTTAATTGCAGTAGTAAATTAAAATGGAAATGATTTTTCAAGAGACCAAAGTTTCATCTTAAATATGCATCCAAATAGCTTTGCTCATTTAATGTATATAATTTAAACTTCAGAAAAAAGTACCATCCTTTTACTCAGTTTTTTTTTCTTCTTGTCATAGCAGATGTGTTCCTTTTTCAGAAAGTCAAGCTTGTCTGCATGAACGTCTTGGAGAGCTGCTGAGAGTTCTTCAGGCCATAATAAAAAAACACCAGATCCTCAACTCTGCTGATAGTCTTAGTGCTGCAGGAGTAGTTATTGAAAAAGTGAAAGGTAAGAGATCATTATGCTCTGGGAAAACTGAAAATATGAACCTTTTTTTGCTTCATAAGAAAAGTAATAATATTCTCAGAAGAGTATATAACTTATAAGAAAATTGCCAGTGATATTGTCTAACGTAATCCCCTAATGTTTGTTCTTAAATACTAAAAGTATCTGCGTGAAATGAAGTAAAATGGAGCTTCTTTGCATGGAAACAAACAATAAAATTCAATTCACAAGCAGAGCACATTTGTTAAGCTCCTGCTGGATGCCAGTGGGGACACAAATAAAATAAAACAATCCCATCTTGTAAGGAGCTGACATTCTAATAGGAACATATGCAGCATAAGTGGAAAGTGAATAAATACAAATATATACAAAGGGAAGGGAGGGCACTGGCAATTGGGTGGAATCAGGAAAAGCTTCCTGCAGAAGATGGGGCTTGAAGAGCAGCCTCTTAAAGGGAAAGAGTTCATTCCAGCCATGGGGGGGATGTCTAGTGAGGAGACGACACAGAGCCTACAGGTGAACATCATGTGTGCACTTTAGGGTGAAAGGAGAAGAACTGATATTTGATCCTAGAGGCCAAAGGAAGCCCCTGGGGAATCTGAACCATTACATTTAAGAAAAATTTCTTTGTCAACAGAGTTTAGGATGTATTGGAGTGGTGAAAAACCTAAGTCAGGGATACATTAAGCATTTTAAAATTGCATGTGGATTTTTTTTTGGCTGTACAGTATTTTACATTGGAAAACATGTTCTTTTGGTGAAAATGAATTCACCTTTTGGAATTTTTAATTATACATTACAGATGTTATGAATGAAGCAGGAAGCCACTCTATGTAGTAGTATCAGGGAATTGACTGTGAGTACTTAGGACAGATAAGATGAGGGGGGAGTAGAATCTTAAATGCTTGTTTAATGCTCAAGCAGTATTCAAACTTTATTGAGATTATCTTATGTGGTTTGAAAGAGCATTATTAGGGCATTGGTAATGTCAGCTTTGTGCTATCCTACTTTGTATTATAGGATTTACCTATAAATAGAAAATACATACATATATATACACACATATATATATATATATATATATATATTGAGCAGTTTAACCTCATTGTTGACTAACATTAGTGACTTAATATAGACAGTTATTTTTAGGAGTTCTCATGCATATACGTGATGCTAATATCTATGACTAAAAAGAAATTTGGAATTCTGTTTTATTTCTACTATTTTATGAGTGCTTGTGTGATTGCAAAGCATGCATTGGCTTGAATGAAACCCTATCCCTTGAATTCATAGCTCAATAAATAAAAGTATTAACTGAGTCTGAATGTTTCCCTGGACTTTAGGAATACAAAGATAAAAGTAAAATCATCTCTACCCTTAAGGAGTTTAGTAAGTACTAAAGGAGAGAATGTATAAGTTTAGATAGGTGTGCAGAAAATCAATACAAACTAATATTTTGAAGTTGTGTTATAATAAAAGACATAAGATAATTTTAAGTATTATCCTTATGAATAGAAATATAAGAAATTAATGAATTTGCTTTTTTATCTTATGAACATTAGGTAAGTATTTATACAGTTATCTGATATCTTGGTCTGGAACACGGGAAAACCAAAGCTGGTTTACAATAGGCGAATGTAACAGCTAGTGTATCGCTGGTATAAATGTTAAAATTGTACCCAGTAGCCTACTTGTTTTCAGTAAGTCATTTACAGATGCCATCAGACTTCATTTTGATAGGGTAATTTCTGTCTATAGATAGCCAAATCTCCATGCTGAGAAATAGCAATGGTTCATTGTTGTTAGTGGCTATTGTATGTTGTCAGGAAGTCCTGGGGAAAGAGAGTGCACGTTTGGAGTTGATGCCCGCATTCCAGAAGCAGACATGAGTGAAGAAAGCCATTTCTTCAGGCTGCTTTGTAGGCAGAGCCTTTGTATCTTTGGGTATGACAGCCTTTTACATTGATTTCACTCTATGGCTATCTTCCTTCATGGGGTCATTGTTGCTCTCTTTTACCTCACTGGATGTATCTGAAAGGGAGAGTTCTGCAGCCTTTTAACATATTTGGTGGCCTCACACAAAGTAGCAGTCACTCTGGAATTAGAAACAGTTTCAGAGCAAAACATCTTTGGGGAGGGGCTGTATGGTTTTAACCACGAATCCCTTGTCATTAGTGCAGGATTTCACAATTTGTTGCATTTCCAAAGATGTTTGGCTAATGGATATATAATATATGTTATGGTAAGTTATACTTCAGCAGTACATTATGTGTCATCAGATTTCTGTTACTTTGTCTCTGATTTAATCCTCTTAATAGCTGGTAAACTAAGAAGGTTAAATAAAATGTTAGAGAAATGTACTGGCAAACTTTGACATATTTCTGAATTTATGCTTAGGAGTTCATACCTAGATACATATGTATATATTAGTAGTAAGTAAATGCGTTTATAAAACTTGTAGATTTTTGTAGCTGATGCTTAACTATGTTTAAAAGTTTTATTGTATAATTTAATTATATAGGGTAAAACTAAATGATGATCAAAAAGGAAAAAGTGCTGTTAAAAATATGGCTGCCACTGCTGCATTTACTTATAAGTGATAGTAATGGTAGATTTCACATATATAGGTATATATACACATATATGTAAACATAAACATACATGTAATACTAAGTGGACTGTAGCCTCAAATTCAGTTTTAAAATTCTGTTTGTTTTTGTTCCCCTGAGTTTAAAAAGAAGTGTCTGGAGGGAAGGTATTTGATTAACCAAACTCCATAATATGGATTGAGATATATTTTTAACAAGGGTAACTATATGTATTAACATGAGCCTAAAGACTCAGATCTGGAAGAAGTCATTTGACTTTGAATATCTAAGGATTATAAAGATACATACACACATATACATGTATATATATATGTATATCTATATAGATTTAGCATGCACTATTGGGTTTATTGCACATGTGACCTTATGTTATATCATTGTTGTGATGTTGGGATAACAAATTTTTAAAGACTAAACTGCTGTTTATATGCACAGATATGTGTATATGTATATGTGTGTGTAGTATGTGCTTAGTGTGTGTACACAGATGTGCATATAAATGTCTTTAATAAAGAAGTAAATGAGTTAGCCACTTGAAAAAAACTGAATGTCTACATGCATATGTGTGCATAGGTATATACATGCATACACATGTGTAAGAATTCAGCATGCCTATGATGATATATATTTTCAATAATAAGATCCAGAGGCAAAAATCCTTTTTCTCATAACATGTCACATTTCACATTATAGTCCGGCTATTTGAAGGACGTGTTTTGAAAGAGAGCTGTGAATAAGAAATAGCACAACATAAGTCCTATGTTGGTGGCAGAATTCCAGTGTGACCTCTGCTCTGTTTCCAGGACTGGATTGTTTTCACAGGGCAGAATTATCCATGAGATTTGTCTGTTGATGGCTTAATGTGTCTCACATATTTGCAGTGCCTCCCCATTTTTGTGTGGTCTGATATTCCTTAGCATAATTATTTTCATAATGGAGAAGTGATAGTTATCTTGCATGCCATGTTCTTACATCTGCATCTTAAGACATTTTGTGAAGTCGTTTGACGATAAGTTAAAAAGGAAATAAGCTACTTCTGTATACAAGGCTCATAAGAATTGTCCCTTTATTTAATGTATCCTCCATAGCTGTGAACTTCAACAATATTAATGAAGAAAATAAGAGACATCTTTTCAGTGAAATATTTTCTTCTATAGAAACATTGGCATTCACCTTTGGTAACGCGTAAGTAAAAATTTGTTATTTAAGAGAATTTAGGCACGGGACAGAGTAATAGTATTGTTTGTTTCAGTACCCAAAAACTGTATGATTAAAGATTAAATAGCATTATGGATTTTGTGCATCTATGTCTTGTACTACTTTATTATCAAACTTAAAACTGCTAGGGAGGTAGTTCATTAGAGACAAATGCTTTCTCCCAAGTCCTGGTATGTATATTCCAGGTTTATATGTGGTGTTGGATCACTTTATGGAATTTCAAACTTGGAAGGTACTTTAGAGATCATTTAAGTTAATCCTCTGTTTTAGACATGAGGGATCAGTCTCAAAGAGGCAAAAAAACTTATTCCAAATCCACAAAGACAGTAAGGAGTTTTGAAACCAGTCCCTATGACTCCAGGTGTCCAATGTTGTTTCTACCATGTTGTACAGCTTCCTTTCTCTTGGAGGGATGGGAGTGGGGTATATAATATTTTATTAATCTGTTTTAAAATAAACACTTTTGAGTGTTTTGTTCATGAACTAACCTCTGTCACAACTTGTGTCTTTTTCTTCCTGTGACAGTGTTTCAGATTTCCTTATGGAAGATGTAGACTGTGGTTCATCATTGGAACTTCCTGTGTCTCAGAAAAGTCAAGTAAGCAGAGTTTCATTGTGAATAGAGTTTTAAGTTGAGCAAGCATTTCAGTATAATGCTTTCTTGCCCTTTTCATCTGACCAATCTTACCATAATTCAACTTTTTAATGTTCCTTATTTACTGAACTTAATAAAATATTATGTCAGTTAGAGCAAGTATAAATAGGATTAGGTTCATTGATCATGCTTTATGAAAAGTCAGTTTCAGGAATGCTTTTAATTAGAATGAGGACATGTAATGAATACTTTCCGTAGGTTCTCATATACATACTATTGTATTATCAGCAGTTTCAAACAGTCTTTTCATACTTTTAGAGTAATAATTCTCATGCATTCCTACCAAACTCAAATTACCTTTCTATCAAATGTAATTTTTGGCATTAGAGAAGAGCCTAGAGACTTGGAGATTTTAAGATGTAGAATGCAGATTCCTTTTGAATATTTCTCACCTGTGTTTCCTCAGTATCTGATACTATGCCTTCAATTTAGTAGATATTTGACCTCTTCAATTCAAAAAGCACAACTAAGAATGTCTCAGCCTGTTCAAATGCCATACAGGTTGTCTCTCCCATCACCAAACAGTTCTTAAAAGCTCTTCAGCTAACATCAATGGGATTCTCCCCAGAACTCTACTTTAACCATGCCTTGGGATGTGGGAAGAGGAGGTTCTCCTCAATTTGTAAAAAACAAAATTGCTGTAGATTAATAATTAGCTCCCAACTGAAACTTATGCAAATAAAGAAATTTGCAAAACATTGCCTGTGTAGAATTTTTGTTATTTGCTTTTATTTATTTATTTATTTCTAGATTACAACATTCATTTCCACAAAATTTTGAGTTACAATTTTTCTGCCCATCTCTCCCCTCCTCCTGCCCCATAACACCTTGCGTTCTGATTACCTCTTCCCTCAATGTGCCCTCCCTTCTATCACAACTCACCCTTCCCTTATCTCCGTCTTCTCTCTTTTCTTGTAGGGCAAGATAGATTTCTATACCCCATTACCTGTATTTCTTATTTCCCAGATATATACAATAACAATTCTCAACATTTGTTTCTAATACTCTGAATTCCAACTTCTTTCCTTTCCTCCCTCCCCATCCATCCCCCTGAAAAGGCAAGCAATTCAATACAGGTTATATGTGTGTGATTTTGCAAAAGACTTCCATAATACTCATGTTGTGTAAGACTATATTTCCCTCCATCCTGTCCCCCCTTTATTCTATTCTTTCATTTGACCTTGTCCCTTACCAAAAGTGCTTACTTCTAGTTATTCCCTTCCCTTATTTGCCCTCCCTTCTATCATCCCCCTCGTCCCACTTGTCCCCTTCTCCCCTACTTTCCAGCATAAGATAGATTTTCATATCAAATTGAGGAGCATGTTATTCTCTCCTTAAGCCATATGTGAAGAGAGTAAGCTTCACTTTTCTCCTCTCACCTCCTCTCTTTTCTCCTCCACTGAAAAAAATTTTTCTTATCTCTTTAATGAGTGATAGTTTGCCCATTTCTCCCTTTTGCCTCCCAATATATTCTTCTCTCACCCCTTCATTTTATTTTTTTATAGATATCATCCCTTCTGATTCAACTCAACCTGTGCTCTCTGTCTATGTATATGTGTATAATCCCTCCACCTATCCAAATACTGAGAAAAGTCTCAAGAGTTACAAATATTGTCTTTCCATGTAAGAGTGTAAACAGTTTGGCTTTAGAAAATCCTTTATGATTTCTCTTTCCTATTTACCTTTTCATGCTTCTCATGATTCTTATGTTTGAAACTCAGATTTTCTCTTCAGTTCTGGTCTTTTCATCAAGAATACTTGAAAGTCCTCTACATTATGGAATGACCATTTTTTCCCTTAAAGTATTATACTCAGTTTTGCTGGGTAGGTGATTCTTGGTTTTAATCCCAGTTCCTTTGACTTCTGAAATTCTATTCCAAGCCCTTCGATCCCTTAATGTAGAAACTGCCAGATCCTGTGTTATCCTGATTGTATTTCCACATACTTGAATTGTTTTTTTCTAGCTGCTTGCAACAGTTTCTCCTTGACCTAGGAATTCTGAAATTTGGCCACAATGTTCCTAGGAGTTTCTCTTTTTGGATCTCTTTCAGGAAGTGATCAGTGGATTCTTTCAATATTTATTTTGACCTCTGGTTCTAGAATATCAGGGCAGTTTTCCTTGATAATTTCATGAAAGATGATGTCTAGGCTCTCTTTTTGATCATGGTTTTCAGGTAGTTTCATAATTTTTAAATTGTCTCTCCTGGATCTATTTTCCAGGTCAGTTGTTTTTCCAATGAGATGTTTCACATTATCTTCCATGTTTTCATTCTTTTGGTTTTGTTTTGTAATTCTTGGTTTATCATATAGTCATTAGCTTCCCTCAGCTCCACTCTCATTTTTAAAAAATTTTTTTCTTCAGTGAACTTTTGAACTTCCTTTTCCATTTGGCTGATTCTGCTTTTTAAAGCATTCTTCTCTTCATTGGCTTTTTGGACCTTTTTTTTTCCAATTGAGTTAGCCTATTTTTTAAAGTTATTTTCTTCAGCATTTTTTTGAGTCTCATTTAGCAAGCTGTTGACTCAGTTTTCAAGCTCTTCCACTGCCTGAGCCTATTGCATATTCATTTTGGAGATACTGGATGCAGAAGCCTGTGACATTATGCATTTTTTTTCCTCATCTGAAAGGATGGAAGGAAATACCTGTTCACCAAGAAAGTAACCTTCTATGGCCTAATTTATTCCTCTTTTTTGGACATTTTGCCAGCCAGTTAATTGACTTATGAAAACTTTGTGAGGAGGAAGGTCCTAGTGCTCCTCACCCCAGGACCATGCTTAGGGCTGAGATTCAGATTAGCTGCTCACTTCCCTCAGGGGCTTTAGGCTGAGTGCTTCACAGATGGATGCCTGGGGCCTGTGCTGGGAGGGACCATGCTCCCCTCTTGCCCAGCTGGGAAATCTTTCTTACTGACCTTTGAAGCTTTCTTTGGTGCTTGTGGGTTGAGGGATCTATGACCCTCCCTGCTGAGGATTCTGCCCCGGAGGCCTCTTCTGGTCCTGTTCTTCCCAGTGCAGTGCATCCAGGGCTGGGCTCCTCTCTGTTCAGTGTCCCATGGGATAGACCTTTCCTGTTGGCCTTCCAGGTTACCTTTGGCTGGAAATCTCTTTCACTCTGTAGTTCTGTGGCTTCTACTGCTCTAGAATTTGTTGAGAGTTATTTTTTACATGTGTTTTATGGGATATGGGGGAAGAGGTAGCATATGTGCATCTTTCTACCCCATCATCTTGGCTCTGCTCCCCCCATGTAGAATTTTAAAACAAAACTAAGAAATATGTTTCAAAATTAGAAACTTGAAGTCTGAAATAGATTCTAAAGCATGATTTGAATTTAATTTAATTGTAACAGTTAAGAGCATTTTTATAGTTGCTCTCTTGGTAAATTTTACTTTTTCATTTGTTCACTATGTAACTACATACAAAACTTAAAATACATTAGTACAGCTTGTTTATAATGAGACTACAGAAATTTGTGTATTTGAGACCATATTTGAATTTGAATTTGATTTTGTTGTTCAGTTGTTTCAGTCATGTCTGATGCTTCATGACCCCAGTTGGGGTTTTCTTGTTAAAGATACTTGAGTGGTTTCCTATTTCCTTCTCCAGATCATTTTACAAATGAGAAAACTGAGGCAGACAAGGTTGTGACTTGCCCAGAGTCACATGCTAGTAAGTGTATGAAGCTGGTTTTGAACTCAGGTTTTCCCAACCACGCCCTGCACTCTCTCCACTGTGCCATCTAACTGCCTTATATTTGAATACAGCAGTGATCTAAAATGAAATGAGGTTTAACTTTTACCGGTTTGTGACTTGGCTTTATCAATTATAAGCCAGAGTTGTTCCAAGTTTGTGAGCTATGTCCCAGAAAAGTGTGCATTTATCATAGTTTATGTTCTATGGGGCCAATTAGGCCTACTACCTTTTTTTGTATAGCTGCCAAGTTAAGAATGGTCTTTATGTTTTAAAATAATGCTGTATTTGAAAATGTAAAGCTCACAGGCCGTACAGAAACAGGTAGGAACGTGGCTCTCTGGCCTTGATAACACCTGATCTCAGATATTGAATGTGAAGAGTTAATTTTCCATTGATCTTGGATTGCATGATTGAGATCACTAAGTAACAGTGGTGAACAGAGTTCGAGCAATGATAAAATAATAGGTTGGTATTCTGATATTCTTTAGCAGTGTGCTTATTGTAATAAATCATCTCCATAGGACCTGCTGCTTAGAGATGCACTGTTAGTTGGCAGGGCTTAAATTGATGCTATATGTAACTTTCCTTTTTTATTTGAAACATTCTTCTTAGGCTTCCACTCAGTTTTTGAGAGAGTGAAGAGTTTCTTTTTTCATCATTTTCCTTTATATATGAAAAAACTATGCAGCTTTACTGTTTTGGGTTTTTTTTTGCTTTTCTTTCCTGAAATTTAATTGAGAGATTATATTGCATGAGAGCAGTTTTCATATTTGGTGCCTCAGTTGAGAATAACATGTAGTCAACTAAAGACCGAAAGGACTCTAAAGTAGAGATGTGGTATGAATGAGAGAAGAGCAGTAGCATGATCTCCTGTGTTCCTTTGACCTTTTTCCTGTGATCTTTTATTTTCAGAGTTGGTTGTTGTCCACTTGATATTTTTTTTCCTGCCATTTGATGATAGGGCCACAAGCTATCCCCATCTTTTCCTAGGGAAATAATAGCCAGAGAATTTAGACTTACAGGTGACCGAGTTAGTGGAAATCAAAGGTTCTTGATTGAGTTAAATTCTTCTTATTAGATATACTTAGCAACATAATAATAATGCAGATAGCACAAAGATAAGGTAAAAACAGGAAATATATAAGCTCTAAAAAAATCTTTTTCAAAACTAAAAATATTACCTGGAACTTACCTGCTTCAGAATCTCTACATGTGTATTTGGCAAGAGACAGTGTGGTACAGTGGATAGAAAGCTGAGTTCAGAATCTGGAAGATTTGGATTCAGGC
Source organism: Bettongia penicillata ogilbyi (assembly GCA_023548195.1). Taxonomy (NCBI): domain Eukaryota; kingdom Metazoa; phylum Chordata; class Mammalia; order Diprotodontia; family Potoroidae; genus Bettongia; species Bettongia penicillata. Next base: position 26,306,374 of record JAJHZJ010000314.1, on the reverse strand, counting down.
GCTTCCTCTGACACAGACTGACTTTGTGTGACCCTCAGCAGATTATTGAATCTCTCTATACTCTAACAACCTTATTCTCCTAGTTGGGACTGAGTTGCAGAACTGTTGCAAAATCCACATTGGTAGAGTAGTTTCTTCACCTGAACTTCTTTACATAGATGAAATCTCAAGTCCAGACCCCAAACATTTGTAAATTCTAATACTAGAAAATCTCCGATTAACAGAACTTTTTTGTGTTCAAAAGTAGAAATTGAGTTTTCAGGTGCTGATTTTAAATTAAAGATTTGTTCATAGGTGCTTTTTCTTTCCTTGTTCTCAAGCCTTGGGCTTTGTTGAAGCTTAGTTTAGGGGAGGTGTTATCTCCTAGCTAAGCCTTTCATCTTTCTGATTTCTTTTTGAGAGATGAAAGAAAATCTATGCTGGCAAGGGTAGAAAATATGTGCCAATTCAAACACATAAGTAGGAGGAAAGCTAGCTCACTGCACACTTTTGTATAATACTTTAAGGTTTTAGAATCTTATGTTTCTTCCAACTGTAATAGTTTTGTATTTGTGTGAAGTGTGGAGGGTGTCAACTCAGTATTTAAGTTAGCACTAAATTAATACTGTTTCCACCTTGAATTGTATGTGAGATTGACATATTGTTTGCTTAGGATGGGGAAGTCAGAATGTATTTTAGGCAGCTAGGCCAATTTTAAGTGACCCCTTCACTCTCAATTTAAAATAACCATGGCTTATGTTTTATGCAGAAGAGTCAGTATAACCAAAACAAGTTAAAATGTCCTTTTAGGAAGATGTCATTCATATATGCACAAGGGTATATATATATATGTATATGTATGTATATGTATGTTTATTGATATATATATGTATATCTATATCTGCTTTTAATTATAGCTTTGTTTAAGGCAGGGGGGTTATGGGGGGAGAGAGATAGAAAAAAGTTAAAAGTGCACTGCAGAGAACAAAAAAAAAAAAACCCAGAAAGAACCAAAGAAAAGCTGGGTAGTTTTGAAAACAATGTGTAATATTTATTACATAGGTTTTCTTGAAATGGAAATTTCTTATTTTCTGTTGAATCCTCTCATGATCTGCTGTGTACATGGAAATGTTCTATTTTTTCTTGTCTTGTTTTGTATTTAAGTTTAAAATGAATTTTAAAAATTACAAAAAAAAGAGGCATCATTCAGTCATCTACAGATCAAGATTTATGATTTTGACCTTTTTGTGTTAGTGATGGGGATGAATCAAGAATAAACAAAACTGAAAAGGTTATTGCTTTGGGGTCAAGGATATATCATGAAAAACCTCAGTGCTTTAGTTGTACCAATGCTATTCAGTCTTGATTGAATGGAAAATTAAAGACCTCAGAGCCTTAGTTGTACAAATGATATTCAGCCTTGATTGAATGGAGAATTATTTTCCATGTGTATTGAATTTTGAGGAAATGTTACTGTGTAGTAAGTGGTGTTATTCAACTAGATTAAGGAATATGATTTATTGAGTTAGAATTAACGTTGGCAGCTTCTGCAGTTCCTCACTGCTACCCCCTCCCCCTTCTCCCCATATTCAGTCCATTATCAGATCTTTTCCCTCTTTTTAACTTCACAACCTTTCTCCCATCCAGTGCCTTCTTTTTACTCACAGGGGCACCTTAGTTCAGGCTGTTAGCACCTCTTGCCTAGCTTACTGAAATGACCCAATTGGGCTTCCACCCTCAAGTATCTTCCCACTGAAGTCCATCCTACACACTATTACCAAAGTAATTTTCCTTAAGTGTAAATCCGACCATATGACTCCTCTGCTCAGCCAACTCTAGTAACTTCCTATTGCCACTAGTTTTCTCTTTACTATACTATCTTCAGTTTAACTACTTGTATTTCCTTTCTTTATATTCTGTGTATGCTTACTTGTGTTCTCGTTGAAATTCCCCTTCCCACCACTTGACTTGAAGCTCCTTGTGAGTAGGAATTATTTTAACTTTTTGTATCCTCAGTGCCTAGCATAGTCTCTGGCACATGGTAGATACTTAATAAATGTTTGTTGGATGTTTGATTATTCCTTGGCCAGTACCTAGCATTTAATAACTATTGTGATGTTCTTATCAGTTACATTATTTGGTGGGAAGGAAGGACTCAATACCTTTTTTTCTTCTTTTTATTCTGCCTACAATATAAATAGATCTGTTAAATAATTTTAAAAACAAGTAAATTACTAATGAATTTCTTAAATATTTCTTGAAGTTGTGCAAAATGTGAATGAAACTTTGGTTCATGTGTTAATGCAATTATTATACAAGATTATGTAGCCATTTCTGAAAAGATTGATTGGTAGTAGGAGCAGGAAAATTAATTCATCTTAAGATTTTCAAGTAATTTGCAGTTTATTAATCCCATAATATCTTCCCTTAGAATTTTTGCTGTTAACTCTAGAAAATGAGAAATTTTTAAAAATCATTTTATTCTCTTAGGATTGCCAAAAGCTCACAGAGATATAGAAAATGAAAACAAAATAGTCTTAGATTTGGGGCAGAATAAATTTTTTGAGCACCTTCTCCCCCCAAAGTGCCCCAGGATTCCTGCCAAAATTTATCTATAGTTTTTCAGCCATTTTCCAAAAAATAGTTTTTTCCTTTTTATAATTTTGTTTTCCTTTTGAAAAGTGTTATTTTTCAATTTATACTGACACATTTTATGTCGGGAAGACCATTAGATGGTTAGGAGAGATTCAGGGAAAATTCCAAAATGTTAATCTATGTAATAATTAATCAATTAAGTTTCAGTTCAGAGAAAAGTATAAAAATGAGGTGCTATCACATATTCCTGGCTGAAGTTATTTTTAAGTTTTTAGGAAAATACTCCTTATATGCCTTTATTTATAAAGACAAAAATAAAAGATAGAAGTGTAGAGAGGTTGCTGTTTCTTGGTATCTATGCATTATTTCCTAACTTGTTAGTTTTAGAGTTTGTATGAAGAGCTTGAGACAGGTAGGTGTTGTGGTAGATAGATTTGCAGTCTGATGTCATGAATACTTTTCTTTCTGAATACTTAAAATAGTGTGATCCTGAGCAAATCGCTTAACCCTGTTTGCCTCAGTTTCTTCATCTGTAATATGGGCTCAAGAAAAAAATGCCAAGAAAACCCCAAATGTGGTCATAAAGAGTTGAACATGACTGACACTACTTAGTAATAACAACACAGAGCTTAAATTTATTTAGTAATTATGTCTTTATTATTCTCATATAAGCTCTTTGAGGACAGGGATTGTTGTATTTTTTCTCTTTTCTATCTCCCCTCACTGAGCCCAGTCTTGCATATAATAGGGGTTTAATAAACTTTTGTTGACTCTAATGTTTTTAGATCTGATAAATGTGAATGCTTTATTGAACAGCAAAATTGTTTATTCTTAGCTCTAGAAGATTGCTACTATAAATATTCTAGAATGACCTGAAGAGATTTCATTATTTAAACATTGCTTTTAGCTTTAAATTCCTGGACTTTTTAAAGAATTAGATTTTTAATGAAATATGTCAGAGGGATAAATTAGGCAGAAAAAAAATCTTTTAGATGAATGGACTAAATTTTTGTGTACAGCTTCTATTTTTCTACTCTAATGTATAGTTCTGTTTGTTTTTACATTCCAGTCCTCAGAAAACATTTCTGTGGAATTGCTGCATGAAAAAGATGATCTTCAAGGTACTTATGAGTGTTTGTTACATTTTTTTAAGCATTTATCCTTTTCAGTTAATGTGCTTGCTAAAAATTATGTCTACTTGATAACACTAATTGTAAAGCTTCCATATTATTCACATTTGGAAGTGGAAAGGCTAAAGCTGGGTTTGGTCTGGACTGATGTCGATTTTGTGACTTGAAAAATACTTTTTTAGAAGGGTAGAAGAAAAAAATATAGAAAGACAGAAATAGAATTCAAACCTAACCAAACTGTGGCATTTAAGTTGTCCTAAAAGCCTATCGGCTGTATTAGCATCAGTTTTCATTAGAGATCATCTGAGCTGCTCTTATTCCTTAGAGAATTGATACCAACTTTTCTGGTAATACTGAAATATGTTCTTCATTTAATATTTTCTTTTTCAGGACCTCTGTGGCCCAAAGAACTGAATAGCATGCTTCTCAGAAGTGATAATGGAGTTGAATTGGCTTTGTCATATGCCAAAATGTGGTCAAAATATGCCAAAGATATAGTTACATGGGTTGAGAAAAAAATTAGTCTGGGTAAGTGACTCTTTGAGGCATTTAATCAGCTTTGTTGTTGTAGAATTAAACTATTGATGAGTTGTCTGACAGAGTCATCACTCATATATTTCCTGTATTAGTAGTAGTTTTCATTGAAGTGAGTAAAAATAGTTGTATTTTCTATTGTAGAAATAAACGAATAGTCTTAGTATATACTTTATTTATTGATTTGCTTTGGTAGCATGATTACAACTCCTGCTGTGTTTGGATTCCCCTAAAGTTTTTTCTAGCCTTCATTTTTGTTCTGTGTGTATCTTTGTTTTTGAAATGTATTTCTTTTAAGCAATAGATTATGATGTTTTCTTATCCATTCTGTCATTTTTCATTTTATTATGTTGCTTAATTTATTCATATGAGAATTTAGGAAAGTTATATTTTCCTCCATTTGTTTCAAATAATGTTTTTTCCCCTCTCTTCCTCTATAAACACAGTATTAAGTCTCATATTTATTTTAGCCTTAATCAGTGTTCCTACTGCCTTTTTCCCCCAGTATCCTTAAGCCTCTCTCCCTGTGCATCATTTGTTACACCTGTTTCTAGTATTGGGGTTTTACCTAATTTGTGAGCTCTGTTTTCTTTGATATAGTCATTCCTCTCTTTTTTTTCTCTCTCAGGTAAGTACTCAAGTAAAATGTCTCCTCTTACTATTTGCGTTTTTGTTCCATTTTACAAATTTCATTTTTTATACTTTTTTCTATAAAAGGGTTTCTTTCCCTTGTTCTCTTTATTATTTATTTTCCATTTATTTTAGACTTTTATTCTTTGATTCATGAACCTTATACTTATTCCTTCGTTAGTCTCTGTCTTCATTATGGAATTAAAGATTTTAAGATCCCTGTTTTGTATTCCTTATTCTAAACAGTTTCTATGTTGTTGTCTTGTAGATCTTGTTTCCTGGCCCTCTTTTATTGTTACTTGTTTTTAAAATTAGCACTTTCAGTGGATGATAAGAATCCTGTACTATCTAGAAATTTTCCTATGTTCCTGATTTAGCAGTGCTTCATTAACCTTTGACCCCTTTCTATGGTCATTTTACCCCTTCTCCCTTCCTCCCCCCCCCATTTGTCTTGAACTCTCTTCCCTGGTTCTATGCCCTCCCACTCTTCTGGATGTCATTTACTTCCAGGCATTCTGATTCCCCTCTCCTAAGGCAGAATGAATGATCTCTTTAAGAACCAAATCTCTGCAGCTTACACCTGTGTACTTAATTCTCCTTTATAGAATCTCTCTTCTCTCCTGGAGCATGCATTACTTGTAACCTCTTCTATTACTGGAATAAGATTTCCCCCTTTTATTTCCTCATTCATTCTGCTGTAGGCTCTCATTTTCCTGAGACAGTACAGGAATTATTTTCCTGTCATTATTAAACCATGGATTTGATTGGGGTACCTTACTTATTCCCCTGTTTCTTCTTCCTTTCCTTCCTCCTCCTTTTGTGTATCCTTCCATTCTTTAATTTAGTTCACCCCCGCAAAAAACCCAACCATTGATTTACCTTTAGTTAGGGTGCTATGAATTTTATTATAATGTCTATGAGTTTTTAGGGCAGTTTCTCAACCATCACTTCTGTTTGACCTCTGCTTTCACTTTTATCTCCTGTGTGCATTTAGAAAGGAATTTCTTCATTGTCTCTTGGTTGTTGCCTTTAGTTGCTTTACTTGTTTACCTTTTTTGTATATCTGTTTGAAAAAGCAAATTAATTTCTTCAGATCTAATTTTCTTCTAGGAGTGTTTTAAATCTCTCACTGAGCACGCATCTTTTTTGATTAACATTAGGCTCAGGTTTTCAGGGTAGGTCACCTTTTGTTACTTCTTGAGCCCCTTTGTTGTTCAGAACACTATTCCATTCACTCCTGTGGTTTCTGGTAAATGCATAATAATCTTGTGTTATTCGGCTTTCCTTTCTTTTTTATTTGAAGGTCTTTCTTCTGGTCATTTGCAGGATTTCTTTTTTATCAGTGGAGCTGTTAAATTTAGTTACTATGTTTTTTTTGAGTTTATAGAACAATGATTTTTTTTTTTTTTTGAGGAGATCTGTAGATTATTTCAACTGGTACTTTCTTTGTTTTCTGTGTTCAGAATTTCTGAGCACTTTCCTTATGTTATTTCTTGTGTTATAGCATTCTGGCTTTTTGGCTTGTTGTGTTCTCGGAGATTTGGAATCCTTACATCGTCTTTATGCATCCTGACGTCTTTGAGGTCAATGTTTCATCTTGTTTAGTTTCCATGGTTTCTTTTAATGTTATTCCTTCTGGTTTCTCTCTTCCCAGTTGTCTTGGGAACCTTGTTTGGATCCTTGATGTCCTAGACTGTGGAGATGACTGAAATACCTTTCTCTCTTGCACATAATTCTATTTTGGAAAAATATGAGAGTCCAGGAAGATCAGAGAAAATGTCAGGGTTTAGTTTTGGGATTGTTTTTCATTTTATTGGTCATGTGACCTGCATAATTTTTTTTTTAAAGAAACAGCAGTATCTGTGGTTTTTGTTTTAAAGATGATAATTAATTAGAACTTTTCTCTTCCAGAATTAGAATGTGCTAGAAACATTGCAAAGATGGCAGAGACAACTAAAAGCGTTATTGAACTTCAGGTAATTACCTTGAGAGCTTCTGAGATATGTGAATGAGTTGGTAGCTTAAGAGTTTTGTTAATTACCTATCCTTGATTGAATGAAGTATCTGATTGTGAGACATATATAATTAAGGCTAACTTTATTGGTCAAAGATAATAGTGTTTTGGTGTACATTTGTTTTAAAATGGGATACTCTTTTCTCTGCCAAAACAAATTTTGATACTTAGTTTTATAATTAATTTTTCTTAAGGATCATTGTCATAGTCATTATTAACCCTAATTGCGGTCATCAGAAAGTATGCTCTAAATGATGCTTAGATAAGTTGTCTTTACAGCATGGAATTCAGTTTGTGTCTGGCTAGGAGTATGGGCCCAATGTTTCTGATGTTACTTCTTTGACTCACAGAGCTCTTTCTTCATGATCACCCGGGTTGAGGCAGGGGCTAGCTACATTTCTACTTTGGAACTGACTTTCCTATTTTAAATCTTAGGAACTTATGCCATTCCAGGCTTTATTCTTAAATGCTTTTGTTAATGATATTGAGAACAGTCAACTTTCACAACAAACAGCAGCAGCTCTTCAGGCCAACAAATTTGTTCAGGTAAAAACTTAAATGCATTTGTAATTTCTATTGCTCTTAAATTCAGAAATTACTTACTTGGACATGTTAACTTGTGGGGGAAGAAAAAACGAAAACCTAACAATTTTTGTTTTTGATAGCCTCTCCTTGGGAGAAAAAATGAATTGGACAGACAGCGGAAAGAAATTAAAGAGCTTTGGCAACGAGAACAGAAGAAAATGGTTTGTATCACAGTGGAATAAGACAACAACTAGTCCTTCTTTCTTACCACTGTTCCTGCCCTACCTCACATCTATGAATACCTGCCAAGTATTTAAGCATCTCTCCTTATGTACTCCTTTCCACTGCTTTTTCATAGTCAGATTATGTAATATGAACAAAGACTATATAATGTAGGAGTTCAATGTCTTTTTTCCCCATATAGCAAGAAACAGAGGCATCTCTCAAAAAGGCAAGACTCTTCTGTATACAACAACAGAATGAATATGAAAAAGCCAAGTCTTCCACGGTATGTGCTGAAGAGGAGCATCTGAGCTCAAGTGGAGGGCTGGGGCGAGAGGCCAGCAAGCAGTTAGAGAAAAAGCGAAGGCTGGAAGAAGAGGCATTGCAAAAAGTGAGTTTTCCCAAAACACTTTTGAGAATGGACAAGGTGAAAGAGAGAGGGAGAAAGAGAGAGAGAGAGAGAGAGAGAGAGAATGGGATGAACAGTGGGAAAATAGGATGGAGGGAAATATATAGTAAGCATAAAAAAATTCACACAAATTTCTCTGATAAAGACCTCATTTCTCAAATATACATAGAACTGAGTCAGTTTTATAGGAATAAGAGCCATTTCTCATTTGATAAGTAGTCAAAAGATATGAACAGGCAGTTTTCAAACTAAGTAATCAAAGCTATCTATAGGCATGTGAAAAAAAATGCTCTAAATTACTATTAATTAGGGAAATACAAATGAAAATATTTCTGAGCTACCATCCCACTCCTATCAGAATAATATGACAGAAAAAGAAAATGAGAAATGTTGGAAGAGATGTGGTAAAAATGAGACACTAATGCCCTGTTGGTGAAGTTGTATAGTGATTGAACCATTCTGTGAAGCAATTTTGGCCCAGAGTGATATAAAATCATGCATATCCTTTGGCCAAGTGATACCACTACTAGGTCTGTATCCCAGAAAGATGAAAAACAAAAAGGAAAAGGTCCTATATATGTAAAAATATTCATAGCCGCTCTTTTAGTGGTGGCAAAGAATTGGAAATTGAGAAGATGTCCATCAATTGGGGAATGGCTGAACAAGTTATTGTATATGATTGTGCTGGAATGCTATTACGTTGTAAGAAATGACCAACATGATGTTCTCAGAAAAGCCTGGAAAGACTTACCTGAACTGTTGCAAAGTGAAATAAGCAGAACCAAGAGAGCATTGTATACACTAATAGCAACATTGTATGTTGATCAACTGTGAATGATTTCTTTATTGTCAGCGATACAATGATCCAAGAAAATTTTGAAGGAAAAAAAAGAGGAGGCTTCCTTCTAGTCATTGGAAATTGAACGAGCAGCAGCAATGTAGCAAAAACTTACATTTTCTTCATTTCATTTTGCCAGAGGCAGAATAAGTAGAGAATGTGGAGCATGTATGTGGGACAAAATATGGCCAGTTCATGTAGTTTACTTGTTGAGCAGTTTATGTAAGCTACCGTTCAACTTTGAGATCAAGAATGGTCACTGCATTTTTTTGTAGCACATATTCTATAGTTAGAACTATCGAGGTCATATTAAGGCATTTCAAATGCTGTTGCTCATTATTAACTGCCATATTCTTTAATGTTCTGATTCCCTGCAGGTTGAAGAAGCCAATGAACACTACAGAGTTGTGATGATAAATATGGAAGAAAGGCGAAATGATTTAGAACATACAAAAAATGAAATTTTAATACAACTTCATAATCTTGTTTTGCAATGTGATCTGACTCTTAAAGCTGTGAGTAATTTAAGCGAACAAAAGACTTGAGTGCTCCATCTTTTCCTGGAATTTGTGTGGAAGGAGCAAAGGTATAGGGGGAGACTGTCAGATTTTTGTGTAACTAAAGGAATCTTTTGAAGCCTAACAGGAAAATTTGATTTATGGTGCCCATTACATCTAGTTTTTGGACATACAGATTATCTGTAGAATTGCCATCTTTATATAGTTAGTGATGAATGTTGAGTTTCCTCCTCCTTTTATAAAATATAAAATGCACTGTGCACATGTAGGGTTATCATTTATGTCTCTACTATATTGTTAAGTTTTTCCATTGAAGGTTATTTTTTATTTGATTTAGATAGAAATACTAGGTTGCTTGTGTTTCTTAGAATTCAGTCTACCTTAGATTGGGATATGTAATTAATTTAGCTACCTAACCAGCTTTATGAGCACTACAGATCTGCTAGTTACTGCTCTTGAACCCTTGTTAAACTTTCTATTTACACAATGGACAGAAGATAATTTGGGAACAGAGAATGAGGATCTTGATCGTTTTCATTTTTGTCCATTGTTTCTAGCCAAACATTCCATGTTGAATTTTATTTATTTGCCTCAGATTGAGAATTATATTTTAGGGAAATCTAATAGTGTTGTGATTTCTTTTGTCATCTGATTATCACAATTTACTTTTTGGATTTGGTTGCCTTGAAATAGTTTGACATGTAAAAAAAAGAAGATATAAGCTGTTATGTTAGTTGTTTTGGTGGTTAGAAAAGTAGAGGGCTATATCCTTGTCTTCAAGAAGCTTATAATCTATTTAGTAATCTAGGGCTAATAAACATGAAATCGTTAGCAAGTAATAAACTACAGCATAAAATAAAATACTCAGTGGTGTGGTACAGATTATTTCCATGGGAGATTAGAGATGAGAAAGATTGCTTATGAGCAAGGGAAAATAATTTTGGAGGGTGAATATAGACTTGATGGTATGCTGACTTGGACCTTAGAGGATGAATAGGATTTGGAGAAGAGGAGAGAAAAGCTTTTGGGAAATTTAATATGACAGGAGTGTACAGCATGGACATCAGTGGTAGAAGCAGTATCTATTTTATCTTGACTATATTGATTTCCTTTGAAGGGAGATGAGAAAGCCTTTCTCAGCATCACCATTGATATGGCTTCTCTGCCACCAGGGGTATAAAAGGCTCAGTCCGGGCAGAGTTGGTATCTTAAGTTTCCAGTGGAAAATCCACTGCTCCCTGCTCATTGACCACCTTTCGGACCTACTGTGGCCAAATATGCTGAATGCTGAGGTGGATCAGAGTAGTGTTTCTCTGAGTAGCTAGCTTTCTTAACTTTCAGAATTGTAGTTTTTTAAAAAATTTAAATCAAGTTGTTTTCATTGCATTCTAACTACTGTCATGAATCATTGGACTGACTGTGTCACCCCCATACTCAATAAACTCCAGTGGGTTACCCGATTACCTCCAGGAACAAATACAGATCATCTTGTTAATAGTGCCTTGTCCTGCCCTTCCCAGCTCCCCTGTCTCCTTCCCTTCAACACACCCACACACTTTCCAGTCATCTTATATCTCTCTCCTTCCCTCTCTCATCCTTCCTCTACTCTCCTTCCTGTTCTTCCTTGATTCAGTGACTTGGGCCTCCTGGCTGTTCCACAGACAAGACGCCGCATCTCTTAGCTCTGCCATGTAGACATTTTTCATGTGTTGTTCTTGTTATGGAAGATAGCACTTTTTTATCTAACCATTGAGGAAAAGTGGTGAGAAGAAATGTTGCAAGATGTTTGTTTATAGGATGTAGAAGAGAGAGTCTCTACTGTGATTTTGCTGATATAAAGAGTTCCAGTGGGGAACCCGCACTCCCTAAACAGATCAGGGCCTTTGCTACAACCTCAGAGTCCTATCAAATGTCCAGGAACACTGAGGGATTTAATGACTTGCCCCCAGGGTCAAAGAGCCAGTGTGTGTCAGAGGTGGGAGTTAAATCCATGTCTCCTGACTGTGAAGTCAGACTTCTTTCCACTATTGTGTGCTGACTTAAGATTTCATAAAAATAAAGAGTATTTCTACTTTATTTCTTTCATTTTATTCACGCATCCATTCATTTGGTCTGAACTTCTGATTTCATGGGTTCAGAAAAACAGAAATTTTGTATTTATTTGTAATGCTTTTAATTTTATGCATTGAAGCTCTATGGTAGTAAGGTAGAGGATACTTTATGTTTTTTTAATTTTCAGTTTAACAAACACCAAAAAACATTTCCATATACAGAGCAGAATAGAAGAAAAGAATTTATGTGAAAACATGAATTTTGAAGTCTCTCCATACACCCTCTTACAACTTGTCACTGTTGATATATATTATTATATTAGATAATTAGATAATATTAGATATATTAATTCTTCAAAGACTTCTGAAGTCCACATCCTTATGGCAATTCTGACAGAATATTGGTCTTTAAAAATGGGTATTTGCTTTTGTTAGAGTTGGGGTAATTAAAAAAACACTAGTTTCTCAAAGACAGTCCAATAAATGAATGCATAAATAAATGAAACAAGTGAGTGAAAGACTTTCTAGATTGGCTATATGGTATGACAAATATATGTTCGTTTTCTAAACACTTGAGTTATTTTCACTAACTGCATAATGAGTGAAGTCAGTCTTTTGAAAAAAAATAGAGTGGTATGTACAAATGAGTACAAATTTTAGTTCCAAATTTTCCTTTGTTGGGTAAATTTGCACAGTAAGAATATATATTGTACCTTCTCTTGGTTAAAAATTCTTCCCCTGCTACTTCCATCATTTAAAATCTGAAATGCAAATCAGAAAAGACTGAAGCAGTTGTTAGTTTTTGAAATGCAAACAAGCACAACCTAAGTGGAGGAAATTCGTACTGCGCTGGCCATCCTGCTAGGCATAGTACATGAAACTTCTAATCTCACAAGTTGTTGAAGCAGGGAATTTATGCTATTAACTCCAGAGTTAAGACTTTAGGCAGGAGGTGCCCAACTGGGTGAGTACAATGCTGGAGGGCAGCCCTCCAGATTACGTTGAGTAATGTGGGGAGAATAGGGTTTCTTCTGGCAGATTCCTTTTAAAGTAGGAAAAAACCTCTCCTCCTTCCCCTCTCCCTGCCCCTTTTAAAGTAAATTTTGCAGGAAGTCATCAAGTCTGTACATCATCTATATTTATGTGAATAAATCTTCACTTTAGTGAGTCCTCAGAGGTGAGAGGTTAGATATTGTAAATAATATTGTGCAATATTACTTTTAACTAAGTACCTTTAAAGATCTTTTTGTTTAAGGTTTCCGATTATTCTTATGCTTTATCTTTATTTTTCACATAGGTCATAATAAACCTCTTCCAGATGCAACATGAGCAGCTTCTTTCTCTTCTAGTTAACTACCAGTCTCTCTGTGAGAATGCCAAGTCATATAACCCTGGGAGAAACTTTGCAGACTTTGTAAAGGCAAAAATTTCACCGAAGGAGAATGTTCGCCATAAATCTATTTCTTTTGACAATTTGAAAATTGATGGGTAAGAATTAATGTGTTATTGAAATTTAATAAAGGAAGCTCATTTGCTGCCAGATTCAAGTCCAGTTTGAGTAGATTTATTCCCTGTGACAAGAGCTTCATAATGTAATCATTTTTGCTTCTCCTTATTGGAAGTAATACATGTGTTGAAAGGATAGATTATGTGTTGAAGGGAGTTTATTTTTACTCAATTCAGGTAAAAACAAAGGCTGTCAGTAATTTTGAGCTGATTTTTTAAAATTCAAAAACATTTCTAAAAAGGGGAAACTAAGAAACTTAGACCTAATCTCTTTTCAGTTTCTGGAAAATTAGTAGAAAAATTTGGATATAGTTTAGCTTATTGGACTTATAAACTAGTAAATTAATCCTCATGTGTATAACCAATCATAATAGTATATGCTTAATATTTTTATGTGGTATTTCTCTTGATTCAGTAAATACTTGCTGAGCACTTTCTGCTTTATGCAAAGCACTGTGCTACCTAGATACTTTCGGAAATTCATAGTTGAGATAAGAAGACATGCTTCCTGCCATGGGATGGAATAAGATAGTAAGACATATGACTGTGGTGCACACTATTACATAGAAAGTGCATTAGAGAATTGCATAGCAACATGTATGCTAGGTCTAAGAAGGGATTAGGGAGTTTTCATCAAGAAGGGAGCATTGAAGGTGAGCCCTTAAGGATAGAGGTAGTACAGTTCAGTAGAAGAGGAGGAGGAAGGACATTCCAGGAGAGCACAAAGGACTGCTTCAGGACAGATGGAAGAAGACCGAGAGTAGTTTAGATTGACTGGATCATCATAGACAGTGTAGAGGGAAAGGAGTAATATGAGATAAATTAAAAGATGTAGTGGCATCAGATTGTAGTGTTGTTGGAATATCTTTGGATTTCTGTATCACTTGAGCCATATTATACTCTTAAAGTGAGTTCTCATTTAAAGTTTTTTTTGAAATTCAACCATATAAGTATTGCATTATGAAATTAATGTGCTTTTGCGATATTGAATATAAAATAAATAATAAAAATTTCCCTCCATTGACAGGTTGTGTTTGTTGTTTTTTTTTTTCCCCAGAGGGCCACCCCCTTGTAGATCATGGTCACTTGTTAACCAGGGTGGTGGAATGTACAGTGATACAGAGAGTGCTGGAGGAAGCAGTGAATCAAGGTCCATGGATTCTCCTTCTTGCAGTCCAGGTATAGAATTTTTTTTAAAGTTTGGTATTTTTGGAGAGTTACAAATAATGATAAAATTTACAAGATTTAAAAATGAATTTTATTGATTTTCGTTGACATTTTTGATCCCAAACCAGGTCTGCCCCTCTTATTCCTCTACCTGAAATGTTCCTGAGATGTTCTTTCTAACTTTTTTCTCTGATGTCACAGTTTGTAGGATTTTTCTAAGGAACTCCCAGATAGAAATCTGTACCCATGAGACTCAGGTGACATCTGATCCATGCTGGTGTTCTTCCACCTCCTTCCTTCCTGAGTCATGCCTGTCCTTTTAGATTGGTTTTGTGTTTGCCTTCATCAGTATCACTGGGGCCTTCACCTTCCCCTTTTAGTCACTCTTGAGCACTGAGGGAATGGTATTACTGTAGTCGTTTTCTGGTTAGGAAGTTTTGGAAGCAAAGCTTAAGTTATCTGTGCAGTACTTTTATAGTTGAGCTTCATAAAACACACATGAATATTAATACCTTCTGCATGCTTCTGGTAAAGCTGCTTCAGCCCCTTTTAGTTGGGAACTTTAGTGCTTTCCCATTTCCATGATGTATTCAACATGACAATCCAAAGGTCACCATTAATTGTGTATTTCTTTTCTATATTCCATTCTGCTGGCATATGGACCAGGACATAGTGGATGGAATATAAGTTTAACACCCACCAAACACCAGTGCTCCATTGAAAATAGTCATATTGAGAAAGGGGGTCAACCAAGATGATGGATTAGAGGCAGCCCAGCTGAACTGTCTCAGCACTCCCCTCCAAACAACTTTAAAATAATGCTTCAAATCAAATTATGAATGAATGGTGGCAGTAATGGTGGCTGGCTATATAGCAGGAGACTCAGGAGATCTCACTTCAGAAAAAGTAAAGGGGTTGGACAAGCTGATCGGAAAGAAATTACAAGGGGACCCTTTGCTGGCATTGGGTGCAGCTGGTGCTAATTTGCAATTATGTTGCCCATTTACAGTTTGGGGTCACAGTTCCAGGGTGGAGAGGGGCAAGGTAAGGGGTAGGGCTGTGATCAGTTACAAGTGCTGCAGGGAACTGGGGTCCTTCCTGGCTAAAGACCAGTGCTCACAGCAAGAGAGTGATGACCATACTTCTCCCAGGATCATACCCTTCTTAGAAGCACCAAAAACTTTCAGATCCCCAGAACTAGCTCTGAAAATAGGAGCATGAAAAGCCCTGAAGCTCTGGACAGTACCTCCTTAACCACAACAGAGTCCAACTGTAACATCATCAAGTTCAAAGTCAAGAAATGGGCTTTAAAAAAATGAGCAAAAAGCCAAAAAATAATTTGGTCATAAAATACTACTAAGATGACAGGGAAGACTGAGTCATAAACTCAGAAGAAAACAACAAGGTGAAAAGAGCTACAAACAAAACTTTGAAAAATGCTCATTGGACCCAAGTCTACTAAGAATTTCTGGAAGAGTTAAAGAAGGAAATAAGAGTGACAGAAGGAAAAATTGGGGAAAAAATGAGAGTGATGCAAAAAATTATGAAAAGAGAATTAACAACTTCGTAAAAGAGGCAAAAAATGCACTGAAGAAAATAATTCCTTAAAAATTAATATTGGGTGAACGGAAGTGAATGACTCTATGAGACACCAAGAAACAATAAAACAAAGCTAGAAGAATGAAAAATAGAAGAAAATGTGAAATAACAAAGTAAAAAATAAATGACCTGAAAAATAGATGGAGAGATGATCAAAGAATTATTAGACTACTAAAGCATAGAACATATTATCTATCAGATTTATGAATAAGAGAAGGGAGAGGGAGAGGGGATGATAAAAGTGAGGAGACAGTATAAGGAGGGCAGTGGTTAGAAGCCAAAGAGACTTTTGAGGAGGGACAGGATAAAAAGAGAGAAGAAACAGAAGAAAATGGGATGGAAGGAAATACATAGTAAGCATAATTATGAAATAGGATGAGCTCAGTCATAAAACTTAAAATTCTGAAAGACAAGAATCTGGGTATGAAAAGTCAATTTATTAATTAGGCTAGAAAATAACAAATTGAGGTCAGAGGTCTCTCAGGTGACCAAAAAGGAGTTTCTGGGACACCTTAAATCTGGTCTTTTCCTTCTGATGGACCTCCCCTGACAAGCAAAAAGCAACCCTGGTTGGTGTGCATTTAATGAGGAGGTAGACTAAGAGTTTTCATCTCCTCTTGTTGTTTAGTGGGGGAAGGAGTGAAAGCTGAAAACAAGGCCTAGTTATGAGATTTGAGCTGTGTCTAGCTATCTTGGGAAAGGAAAGCCATCTCTCTGACAAGGTTTCTCCTTTAAGGCCAGGTTGTCCCCGAACTAATAGAGGGAATAAGGACACTGAGAGGAGCCGTTGGTGGGTGGGATTGGCTAGTTCAGTTTGGTTTCTGTTTATAGAGTAAACAAAGGCTATCCCAGATCTTGTTGGGAGAGGCAGGAATGGGATGAGATTCCTCAGCTAAAATGGGCCAAGTGGGTTTTCTGTGTAAACTAGTATAAGAGATGGCATTTTAAACAGAGAAGGGAATGTTACAAAATAATTTAATAATCAAGTAGCAGCATTAAAATTAATTTTCCAAAAAAGGGAAGTAGATAAAAGAGTACAACAATATATTGTTTACAAGAGACATACTTGAAACAGGTACATGCAGATTTAAAATAAACTGCTAAAGCATAATGTAATATCCCTCAGCTGAAATTTGCATACACACAAAATGACAGGTAGCATTTATAATCTCAGACAAAATAAACCTAATTAAAAGGGATAGTCAGGGAAGCAACATTATGCTTAAAAGGTATCATAGACAGTGAAGTACTGATAAAGGCCTCATTTCTTAAATGTATACTAAGTGTAGAACTGAGTCAAATTTATTTTTAAAAAGAACCATCCCCCAATTGATAAGGATATGGAAGAAATTTTCAGTAGAAGAAATCATAGGTATCTATAGTCATATAAAAATGCTTTAAATTTCTGTTGATTAGAGAAAGGCAAATTAAAACAACTCTAAGGCACTACCTCATACCTATTTGAAATGACAGATGCTGGAGGGGTTGAGGGAAAAGTAAGTACACTAATGAACTACTGGTAGAATACTGAACTGGTACAACCTTTCTGAAGAATAATTTGGAATGAGGTCCAAAGAGCTATAAAACTGTGCATACAAAGAAAAAGGAAATGGGCCTATATGTCCGAAAGTATTTGTAGCAGTTCACTTTGTGGTGGCAAAGAATTAGAAATCTAGGGGATGCTCATCTGTTGGGGAATGACTGGAGAAATTGCGGCATATGAATGTGATGAGTGCTGTTGTGCTGTGGGAAGTGACAAGGGGGGTGATATTAGAAAATCATGGAAAGACCTCTGTGAACTGATGCAAAGTTCAGTGAAAAGAACCTAGTCATTGTGCACAGTAACAACAAGGTTGTAGTTATGATCAGCTGTGAAATTCGTGAGTGCTCTGATCAATACAATGATCCGAGACAATTCCAGAGGACTCAAGATGAAAAAATGCTTTCCACTCACTTTATTTTTCTTCTTTTAAAATATATATTTAATATAGAAGTATTTTTATATGTTTTCACATGTATAATTGATATATTGCTTGCCTTCTCAGTAGATTGGGGACTAGAATGAGGAGAGAATTCAGATGTCATATTTCAAAAAGAAAAGAATGTTAAGATAGTAAATTTTAAAATATTTTTAAAAATGAAACTGCTATACTAGAGAAGGATTGTTTGAAGAAGCCTTTTAATTGATGGTGAGAAAAATCTTTTCTGTCCATAGTACAGATTCATTTGTGTCTGAAAATTGTGCAGTGGAAAAGATTCAATAATAGTATGAATTGACATTCAATGACATAGAGGAATTCAGTGCATTCTTGAGAAGCCAGAACTAAATAGAAAAATTGACTTTCAAATACAAGACTCAAGAGAAGCATGAAACAGTAAACAGGAAAGATAAATCATAAGGGACTTGACTAAAATTGAACTGTTTAAATTCCTACATGAGTTGAATATGAAGGGATGATATCTAAAAATAAAATTAAGGGGTGAGAGAGTAATGTACTAGGTGAAGGAGAAAGGGAGTGGTAGAATGAGGTAAATTATCTTACGTAAAAGAGGCAAGAAAAAGCTTTTACAGTGGAGGGGAGTGATTGAACCTTACTCTCATCAGATGTGGTTTAAGGAGGGAAACACACACACACCCACACACACACCCTCAGTTGGGTATAGAAATCTAGCTTACCCTGCAGGAAACTAGAGAGGATAGGGTTAATAGAAGTGAGGGCATATTGGTGGAGGGTAATCAGAAACCACTACTTTTGAGGAGGGACAGGGAGAAAGAGAATAGAATAAGTTGGGGGTGGGATAGGATGGAAGGAAATATAGCTAGTCTTTCACATCCTGACTATTATGGAAGTGTTTTGCATAACTACACATGTATAACCTATACTGAATTGCCTGACATCTCAGTGAGGGTTGGTGTGGAGGGAGGGAGGAAAGGAGATAATTTGGAATTCAAAAGTTTTAAAAAACAAATGTTAAAAATTGTTTTTACATGCAACTGGGAAATAAAATACACAGGCAGTGGGGTACAGAAATCTAGCTTACCCTACAGGAAAATAGAAGGGAGGAAAGGGATAAGAGAAGGGGGAGAGGAGAGGATGATAGAAGAGAAGGCAGACTGGGGAAAGGGGTAATCAGAATATATGGAGTACAGTCACAGGGTGGGGTGAGGGGAGAGATGGGGAGAAAATTTGGAACTCAAAATTTTGTGGGAATAAATGTTGAAAACTAAAATAAATAAATTGAAATGTGAAAACATAAAATGGATCTTATCAATAAAAATATTAATAAAACATAAAAATAGATAACGGTATGCATAATTATTTTTTCTATTCCAAGAGATTAGTCTAGCCCTAGGGATACCTTAGAGAGGTGAACCCAGGGGAGTATTAACTATACCTTTGCTGTCAGTAGACCTTAGGGAAATTAAGTTAATTCTAGCTCAGTCCCAGGAATTTGGCTCCATTCTCAACCAAACGGTTGCTGCTTTAGTCAAGCTAGATTTCTCAGCCCAAATCTCCTGTTTTATCAAGGGAAGAGACCAGATTTCATTAAGGGGATGGTGGAAGGGTTATGGTGAAGGCAGTGACTAAGTACTTAATTATCTAGTTATAGATTTTTCCTTGTCATTCAGCAAATTTCCTCCATGTTCCACCCATTTCCAACTCCTTTTCAAAATCAATTTTGTATTTGAAATGAGTTAGTTTCTTTTAAAAAAACCTCATTTAATTATAACTATCATTTATATAATGCTTTAAGCTTTGCAACATACTTTATATCTTTTATCTCGTTGATCCTCACAGCTAACTGTGGGATGTAAGTAGATGCTGTTGCTATCCACATTTTATAGAAAAGCAAACCAAGAGGGGTTAGATGATTTGTTGAAGATCCTGCAGCTGGTAATGAGGTGGTATTGGAGCTCAGGTCTTCCTGACTTCTTATAACCAGAAAGTGTAGTTAAAGGCAAACAGGCTTATTGAAAAATGTATTCCTCTTTCTGCGCCTGTAGCAGAAAAATCCTCTCACCTTAAAATAGGAGCTGTGTCTCATCATCATTCCTTTGGAATAATACACTGACAAGAATTTCTGTCGTTTAGTATTGTTTCCTTTTCCATCATTTTGTGTGTGTGTGTGTGTGTGTGTGTGTGTGTGTTGCCCTACATCAGTTTATACAGAGCTAGCCAAGTTTCTCAGAGGCTTTCATAGTACTTTATTTTTCTGATATAATAATAATTCATTGCATTCATATGCCATAGTTTATTTTAGCCGTTTTCCAATTGATGGACTTTTTCACCTTATTTCTAATTTAATTACAACACCTTTTTCTTAGCAACATAACCTAGTGTTAGTTTGAGAATTGTCCGTAGTAAAGTCTGGAAGGAGAAGCAAATCTTTTACGCTGAAACTAGTAGAATGCTGTAGACTGTGTGTGTGTGTTGTCTTATGTGTGTTTAAGAACTTGTTTGATCAGTGCACAGCTCTGTACGCTGATGTAGATGTAGATTATAACTTTTCTAATTTAGTGATAGTTTTTCTAGAGGTTTCTTTGGCTAAAAAAAAAAAAAAAATTCATCGCTCTGCCACCGATCTAGTGATTTGGCCCCTGGTCTCTGGGCAGCCGACATGAGTCTATCCCCAGGCCTTCCTTGGCCTGCAAAAACCTTAACATGATGATACACCAGAGTAGGCTTGCTTTAGTGGATTGTGTGCGCGCATACACATACACACGATACCATTCCTCAATTATTTGAAAATAGCCATTGTTTTTCATCTCTCCCTTTACCCTCCTGTTCCCATATATTTTCTCCTCCAGGTTGAACTCACCAATCTATCTGTTTTCTTCCCTCGCTCTCCCTTTTTCTCTTTCTTTTTCTCTCTGTCTCTCTCTCTCATATACATACATAAAAATATTAATTGCTGATATTTAAATAGCCCAGTTTACAATCTGCAAACCACCTTATATACATATAATGTCATTTGAGCTTCACAGTGGCTCTTTGAGGGAGATGGTGTACATGGTATCCCAATTTACAGATGAGGAAATAGACTTAAAGAGGTTACCTTGCCTATGATTACATAGCTACTCAGAGGAAAAACTCAACCCGGTTCTTTCTAGTTCAAGTCCAGAACTCTAGTCATTATATCATACACACACACACACACACACACACACAGTCACACTCACGAAGTCCTTATTGTTTGAATGAAAAAATCTCTAATTGCATACACAAAGAAGTTTTACTAGGTCTGTCTTCATTTAGGAGCATTTAAACGTCACCTTCCTCGAACACCGTCAATGGGGACTATGTCATCCGCTGATGAGCTGAATGAAAGAGAACCACCTTCTCCTCTTGAGACTGGTATTGTACATTTACTTTATTTGACCCAGTTTTAGTTAGCCAGATGAATTTTAAGCCACATTATATGGTGATGAATAGGACTTTTGAAATCTTAATATGAAAATGGTGGTACTTTGACATATTTATGCCAAATAGTAATCATTTCAGTAGCTCACATTTGCAAAGGTATTCTATATTTTACAGAAAGTTTTCCTCAGAACATCCTCATCAGGTGTAGATAGTATATTGGACATTGTCCTCAGTGAAACTGTGACTTGCCCAAGGTCACACATCTGGTAAATGATAAAGGTAGGTTTACTAATCCCAGGTCTCAAGAGGCTTTTCGTTATAGCTCACACTGTCCCTTCACCAGGAATGATGATTTTAAAATAATGGAGCAAGTAGACCTCAAATGTGGTTTGACAAATATTTTAACCAAATAAACCCTAAGACTGTTTTTCAGAAATAATTATTGCATGATGTATAGGATAGAGACATAACGCTAGACCAGAAATTCTGTTTTTATCAAAGTAAGAATGCATAGCACTTAACAATTAAAACAGTCCCATTCAGTGGCAACAATTCAGAGCTCTGCATCAACGAAGTGTGATTCTTGGTAAGAAACTAGTACAGATGAGAAAATTAAAGAACATTGAAGGAGCAAGGACTTGGTGACCAAGTTCATTTCATATCTGTTCATTTGATTGAACACATTGCATTACAAACCTGAGGGCCAAACCTGCTTTGATGTCAATTTAAGAAGAAGATTTTAGATATTTCTAGAACATTAGGAGTTAGAGATCAAAGAAACCTTAGACATCATCTAATTGAATGGTAAGGAAACTAAAGCCTATAGATGGGGAAACAGTCTTACGCAAGATGACACAGTATTAACAGAGGTAGGATTTGATCCCAGGTACTCTGACTCCAAAATGATTTCTAGTTTTGAACATTCACATCAGTAGGAAATTTCCTGTCCCAAAAACAATGAATGACCCTGCTAATTTGGGCCTATGTTAGATATTTGGTTTGTTAGTGATGATGATGGTGACACTATGACCTTTGCTTGAAGGAGCTCAGCTTGCCTTTTCTAAGGATAAGAATAAATACGTGCCTTAAACTGTGAAGCAAGAGAAGGAAAAGATATACTACCATATTGTAATTAAACTGAAAAGTGATGATTGGTGTCTTCTTGGAAGGCCTGTGTTAATTAAGAATAGGACTCGGTGTGCAAAGGAGGAAATTGATGCATATGTGGATCTGAAGAACATACGGTGAATCACCAGGACTAAGTTCCTGATAAAAATCTTTAGTCTTTTAGTTGATCTTACCTTAAAATTCTTGTGTTGGTGTGGTTATTTTAAAAAAAATGGGGGGAATCCATCAGGTATTATGAACATGTTTATTTTGATAGCGCTACTTTGTCAGAAGTATTGAAAATTGCCAAGAGGTTAAGATCATCTTAAAGGTCCTTAAGACCTATCATATGCTTTCTGACCAATATTTTAATAAATATTGCTTTAAGATCAACATAATTGTAGTGTAATGAATTATTCTTAAGAAGTATTATAGGAAACTGGCCTCACATTATAAAAATTAGAAATACCTTTGCAAATATACTAGTAAGGAGTCTAATTTTGTTGTTTGCTTTAAGGTCTTGCCAGTCTAAGTTAATTGCATGTTGTAATATTACCATTATTTTTAAAAGATAAATGTTGGCAAATGAGCCTATTTTAAAATCAAATAATATCACCCTAGAAATATTAATAAATCATTTAATTTTTCTTTCAAGCCTCAAATGAACATCTAGCTGAAATTAGTCCTCCTGGGCCATTTAGAAATGTCATCAAGTCAAAAGCTGCTCTTAGCCATAGGTTTCGGAAGCTAAGGACGCCATCTAAATGTAAGGAATGTGACACCTTAGTGATATTCCCAGGGGCAGAGTGTATGGAGGTAAGAAATACCAGGAAATAATACAGCTTTGCATTGTTTTCTTAAATGTTTTTAAAGTTGTAACATAGTAATTGCTCACTGTTTTTATATTCAGTATTACACTAATAATTGAAAGGCTGAATATTTAAACTGAATAATTTCTGGGTAATGCAAAAGCACTTGGATATTTCAGTGGTTTGGGTCCCTGATCTCACTGATGGGAGTTCTGTCTCTGCTGGTTAGGATTATAATCTCTTCCCCCTTGTCATTCTATGTGATAGCTTCCCTTCTCATGTGTATCCATCCCCCCTGACAGGGACTTTCTGTCACTTCTCTCCTCTCTTGCTGACTCACCCCCTTTTCTGGTAAATGCACATAGTTCATTGAACGAGCACCTCTTCATACCTGCTGTGCATCTCTCCATTTGCCCTCCGCACGATCCCTCAGAGTGGTTTGTTGTTCTTTATGTGGGTAGCTCCGTAGTACTATTGGAAAAACTCTGTTGTTTGGAAGATGAGCCTTTGCTTTAGGAAGATGATTGGAGTCTTTGAAAGTAATGCATTGTTTCCAAAATCATTCCAAAGCGTTCCTTTGCTTATATTTGTTTTGGTGGTCGTTCAGTCGTGTCAGTTGTGTCTGCCTGACTCTGTGATCCTGTTTGGGCTTTCGTGGCAAAGATACTGGAATAGTTTGTCACTGCTTTCTCTAGCTCGATTTCAGATGAGGAAACTGAAGCAAACAAGGTTAAGTGATTTGCCCAGGATCACACAGCTAGGAAGTGTCTGAAGACAGTTTAGAACTCAGGAAGGTTAGTCTTCCTGACTCCATGCCTGGCACTGTATCCACAGGAGGGGGAAACAGAGGCAAACTTAGGGTTCCAACATTCTTCTCATTAGATTTCATGTTTAGTCAGTCAGCAGGCCTTTATTAAGATCTGCTCCATGCCAGGCACTGTGCTAAATGTTGATGATAAAAAGAAGGGGGGAAAAAAAGCTCAAGGAGCTCACAGTTTAATGGGGTGAGGGGGTGGGGGAGCAGTGAGTCAACATGCAAACAATACAAGTAAGATCTATACAGGACATGTGAGGGTTGTCTCAGAGGGAAGGTGCCAAGATTGAGGAGGCCTGGGAAAAACTTCTCGGCAGAAGGTGCATCTTTAGCTGAGATTTGAAGGAAGCCAGAGGACCAGGGGGCAGAGATGAGGAGGAAGAGAGATGGTTGATGCAGTGTCATGTGTGATGAGCATGAAAGAGACCAGGATGTTACAGGATGGCAGAGTAGGTGAAGGGAGTAAGGTGAAAGAAGACTGGAAAGCTAAGAGGGGAGCAGGTTATAAAGTCCTTTGAAAGCACTGAGGATTTTATATTTAATACTAGAGGTAATAGGGAGATGATATGGTCAGACATGGGCTTTAAGATCATTTTGATAGCTGAGTGGAGGCTGGACTGGAATGAGGAGAGATGAGTCTGGAGAACCAACCAAAAGACAACAGTCTAAGCCTTAGGTGATGAGGCCCTGCACCAAGGTGGCAAGTGTCAGCAGAGAAAAGGAAGCATGTAGGAGAGATGTTATGAAGGTAGAAATGACAAGATGTGGCAACTGATTGGATAGAGAGGGTGAGAGTAAAGATGTGAGGTGTTCACCTGAGTTGTGAGCCTGGATGACTAGGAAGCTAGGAAAATGGTGAGGATTAGGAAAAGGAAAATAAATTCAGTTTCAGATATGTGTAAAATGTTTACCGGCCATCCAATCTGAGATTGTGTACCACGTATCCAGTGTAAAGTATCCAACCAGGATTTGGTGCCATGAGACTAAAATTCAGGAGAGACCCTCAGGCTAGATACATGGATTTGGAAGTCATCTTCATGGATAGTTAAACCCATGGGAGACAGTAAGATTACCAAGAAAGTGTAGGAGGAAGAGAAGAGGATCCAGGATGTAGCCTTGGGAGCACTCACAATTACAGGATGTAATATGAACAGTGATCCATCAAAGGAGGTTGAGAAGGAATGTCACATAGGTGGTGGGAGAACCAGGAGAGAATAATGTGTCTTAGAGAGGAGAGACTACCCAAGAATGAGAAGAAGGTTAATAGTGTCAAATGTAGCAGAGAGGTCAAGACAGATTAGAACTGAGAAAAGCCCCCCAGACTTTGCGCTTGAGATCCATGCTAACTTTAGAGAGAAGAATTTTCACATTCTAGATTGCAAAGGCTTTCATAAATGAGAGAATGAGGAAAAGAAAGCAATGAATGGTAGATAACTTTTTTCAGGGAGTTTGGCCAAGAACAGATGGAATGATATTTGAAGGGATAGCAGGGCCAAGTGTATGGTTTTTTAAGGCTGGAGGGAGACCTGGGTGTGCTCAGGGGCAGTAGGAAATGATAAGAGATAGTGGATAGGGGCTGGAGGTAGGGAGAGGTGAGAAATGATTGACAGAGCAATCTGCTGGAGTATACAGGATGAACGGGATCAAGGGCACATGTGCAGGGTCAGCATTGTCAAGGAGAAGAGCTGGGGGGTGGTGTAAAAGAGCTTTGAGATGAAGAGGGGGAAATGAATGACCTGTAGCCTTAGTTTTCTCAGTAAAACAAGAGACAGGGTCTTTAAGCTGAGAGAACAAGGTGGTATGTAGCAGAGTTAAAGAGAGAAGGGAATGTTTGGAATAGCTTCTTTGGGGAGTGAGATAAGAAACCAGTTAGGCAGGTTAAAAGAATTTGCCTTGCCTGAAGTAAAGCCCAAGTTGAAGTTGGATAATAAGAATTCATAGTGCACTTGGTCAGCATGCCTTCCTTCAGTTTGTCACTCCCTTGGGAGTGTTAGTGGAGATAGAGGGCCAGAGTAGTCTAGGATTGGTGTTTAGCAGTGGAGGAGCAGTCAGACCAAGGCAATGAGAGATTCCAGAACAGATGATGTAATGTGGAATTGATTCTGATAAGTAATTAACTGCATAAGAAAATCCTCAGAAGTAGAGGGATTGAGAGCCCTTCATGACTATGAAGAATAAGCTTAGGAGTGGTGAGGGAGAGATGGAATGATGGGAAGCTTTGGTTACATTGGGGAATGTCTGAGTTTTGGGTAAAGGAATTAGGACCTGGTGGATAGAAATAAGATCTGGTGTGTAACCATCCTCATATGTAGCTAGAATGGCGTAAATGAGTAGCTGTTCAGGAAATTTAGGCATTGAGAGGTCAGGAAGTTTGAGAGAGCGTCCAAATGGACACTGATGTGCCCCAGCTTAAGGGCAGGAATAGGGGAGAAAAGTCAGGCACTGAACTCCATGAGATGTACAGAATAGCTGCGGTGATTTGAAAAAGGTGGATAGAACATATTACTGCAATGAATTTCAAAAGAGGAGAGGCTTCTTCAGTGATGGTAGCAATGAGAAAGTCTGAAAGCATCAGTGGGGATCATGGAGTATTCCAGTGCCCTCTCAAAGCACAGTGGGTCACGAAGGTAACAGCTAGTGCTGGAGAGAGTGACCAAGAACATAATATCTCCTGGAGGGAGCTAGATTTTGGAGCCAGTGGATGGAAGGAGTGTGTAAGAAGAGGGATGAAAATGAAGCAGAGTTTATTATCTGTGGAACAGAAAGCCCAAAGGAAGGAGGCAGAGGGGGATTGGGACATGGGCAGGGGTAGGTTAGAGGAGGTTGGGCATCATGAGTTAGTAATACCAGGGACAGAAAGAATAAGATGGTGGGAAGTAGTCAGTCATGGGAGCCATGGTGGGTGGCAGATGAAATATACTGTCACAGGTTTGGAAGTGTGTTACTGCTAGACAAGATTGAGGGGCACAGGTCCTTGGTGATTTCACCTGGTCTTCCAGGCTGGCTGGACAGGAAGATAGAGCTTGGCCTATTCCTCCCTGCTTTCCACTCCCCAAAACCTTTTATTTGGGTAGTGAACCCTTTGCAGACATGCAGCTATCCTTCCATTTAGCAGCAGCTGCCTTTTGTCTTGTAGTATGGCATGAAGAGCCATGACCTGGAGGCCTGCCAGTAGTCACTTAGGTTCTTGTCTTGCCTGTGACATTTTTTAAAATTTTTTCCCCAAAATTTACTTATTTGTTTTCAATTTTCAGCAATCACTTCCATAAGTTTTAAATTTTCTCCTCATCCCTCCCCAAAACAGCATGCAAGCTGATATGAACTCTACACACACATTCTTATTAAGCACATTTTCACATTAGCCATGTTTGCCTGTGACACTTTTTAAAAATCTAAGAAAAGGTGAATTCTGCCCAGATGGGTTCAGTTTACCTTGGGACACTCCCACACCTCCACCTTCAACCCAACCTGTGTGTTACTGACACTGGCTGTATGACCCTGAGTATGTTACTTAACCCCTCAGTAAAGACCTCACAGGTAATTTGATGTTTGTAGACAATTTAGCTTTTGTTTCTACATTTGTTAATATTTTTTATGACTAATAAATCACTCTACAAAATCTCCTTTCTCCTAGTGCTCCCTTGTGTGCCATAAAGCATGTTTGGAAACATTAACCATCCAATGTGGGCACCAGAGACTTCATGGGAAATTACATCTATTTGGTGGAGAATTTGCTCTGGCTGCTAAAAATGCCCCTGATGGCATCCCCTTCGTCATTAAAAAATGTATTTCAGAAATTGAGAAGAGAGCCTTGCATGTGAAGGTATATTTTAAGTTTGGTCACTTAAAATGTTAAACCATAAACAGATTTTTTTTTTAGTAAGCATTGAAAATGTTTTGTTATGAGAAAACTGTCTTTAAAATATTAGGTAACCAATATTCATTTTTCTAACAAATATGATCTTATGAAGGTTCACAATTATTTAATATTTTCCAAAATGTTAATTTGAAACAGTTATTTCCTGGTGAAATCATCATATTGAAGTTCTTATACCAAAGGAAATTTTTCTGCTTACTCTTTCCCTCTCTTTTTAAGGGCATCTATCGGATGAATGGTGTTAAATTAAGAGTCGAAAAACTCTGCCAGTCCTTTGAAAATGGAAAAGATTTAGTCGAATTGTCGGAACTCTGTGAACATGATATCAGCAATGTTCTTAAGTTATATCTT
Organism: Bettongia penicillata ogilbyi; assembly: GCA_023548195.1. NCBI lineage: Eukaryota > Metazoa > Chordata > Mammalia > Diprotodontia > Potoroidae > Bettongia > Bettongia penicillata. The sequence continues at coordinate 26,278,333 of JAJHZJ010000314.1, read as the reverse complement.
AGTAAGGTAAAGACTCACCACTTGAAATTTGCTTTCAATTGCAGCAAGAATCTCTAATTGTCTTTGTTATGAGGAAACTATTTTTTAATCATTCCTTACAATAACTATTTAACACTGGAATCACTTTTTGCTGGTACAATATATTGTCTGTAGTATACAAAGTACCTTTCCACACTTGAAAGTCGCCAGTTCAGCCCATCAACTCCAGTTAAATGAGTAACAGGGAATTATAAGAACTTCAAGCAGCTAGGCATAACAGATTCCCAATTTCCTTGCAAATTTGAAAAAAAGATCCCAGAGGACCTGGAATCAGATTCTGCCTCTACTTCTTTCTCATGGCCAAATTATTTTACCTTTATTGACTTCTGTTTCTTCCATAGCAAGCTGAGGGGCTTAGACTAAATAATTCATAAGGTTCCTGATTTGTAGATAGATGCAGCTGGCAGTATAGTGGTTAGAGGACCTGGGCCTACTGTCAGGAAGATGTGATTTGAACCTGGCCTCAGACACTTAGTTGTGTGACTCTTGGCATACCATTTAATCTCTTCCGGCCTCAATTTCCTCAGATGTCAGATGGGAGTAATGAGGATAAAACCTACTGCCCAGAGTTGTTCTGAGAATCTAATGAGATCATTCTTATCAATAAGATTAGTAAAGTGCCTGATACATAGTAAGTGATCTGTGAATACTTATTCCTTCATTCCCCTTCCTGAATCTTTTGGTCTGGGCAGTTCCCCAGAAGTGACTCAGTGAGGAAGCTATACTGAGTATTTGAAAAAAGAGCTACATTCTTTGCAATCCTGGGAGCATCAGAGAACTAGAATTTCACTATAATTCTTATTATTGAACCAGAGAGCCCACAGTGCTCAAAATGCCTGTGGGTCAGTAAGTGGAGGAAAATTTTGTGCCCGAGATAAACGGTGATGTTTTGAGGGGAGCTTTTTCTTTTGATTCCCTCCTATGGAACTGGAGTTTTGTTACTGATTGGGCTAAATAAGATGTGTCCCAGAGCTAGTTAGTTGCAGAGCCAGGGTGTGGACCCTGATCCCTTGCCTCCCTGGGTATTCCATTAGTATTCCCTTTGGAAAAACTGTTCTTTCACCCTCATTCTTCAGCTTATCCACAGTAAGATTCTGGAGTCTTCATTTCCCCTCCTCATGTACCAGTAAGATAAAGTCGTAAACCAAAATGAGTCAGTGAGGGTGCGGTGGATTTATCCAGGTCCTACCTGTCCTTCAAGGCACCATTTGGATAACACCTGAGATTCTTCCAGCTGCAGTTGCTTCTTCCAGTTGCTTACTGCCAGCCTAACTCTCATAACTCTTTGCCCTTTTCCAAAGGCACTTAGCATACTGTCGTATATATTATAGTCCTTATATAGCCTTGTTAAGAACAGAGGAGAAGCATTGAGAGATCAGAGCCTCATTTTTTTATCCCCACAACATCTAGTCCAATTTTTTGCCAATTAGGTGTTTATAAAATGCTGCATGAAGTTAAAGCAGAAGTTTGTGTAGTGTTCTAAGACTTTAATATCTCTAAAGAAAAAATGCTAAACTATATGATGATAATCAGGGAAAAAAATAGATAGTATAATGTGCAGGCTGGCATTCTTAATATTTTTTATTCCTTTTAGTTACCAGAACCCTTATTTTTGTTTCGTCTTTATGATGAGCTTATTGGTCTTGCCAAAGAGATCCAGAATGTAAATGAAGACTCAAGACAGGCAAGCCCTGAAGCTGTGGGTGCTGAACTAAATAAAATCCTGAAGAAAATCAAAGCTCTTCTTAAAAAACTTCCTGTTCCAAACTATAACACTATTAAATACCTTATCGGCCATCTTAATAGGTAAGAGCTTTACCTTAAAGAATATCTCCTTTCTTATGAATAGGTAATAGGCAAATATGGAATTGGGTGTGGTGGTTTGTTTTGTTTTGTTTTGAAATGGAATTGCCTTCAGTTCCTCCAGAGAAGTAGCCCGGAGCAATAGAAGTAATCTTGATGGATGTGGATGTAGGGTCTCCTTTTTTTATCTAACAATTTGGAAAAACTGTAGCTTCCTCTTCTTCACCACAATTCCTACTATGTAAATCTTGTGCTGGTGTATAATTAATTGGTAGTGCGGAATCCTACTTACATCTGGGGAGGTGGGTGATAAAGAAGGATATCTGAATACAACTTCATCATTACAAATCTTTCCCAACTTCTTAAGTCCAAAAGAAAGCCTACGAGACTTGACAGCTCCCTCCCCTGTTTTCCTCTCCAGGGTGGTCCAAAGGGCTGAAGAAAACAAGATGCCAGCCAGTAATCTGGGGATAATATTTGGACCAACTCTGATCAGGCCCCGGCAGATGGAGGCCAAGGTTTCCCTTTCCTCACTCGTGGACTGCACTCTTCAGGCTCGATTTGTGGAGCTTCTTATAACTTATTATGAAAAGATTTTTGAGGTGTCCCTGCAACCACTCTCAGCTTCTCCTACCAGTGAAATCCCCACCATTGAGCCCCAAAAGCCTGGGTCATGTCTTGCTTCAAAGGAAGTGAGTGGTGCCAAATGTTGAATTCTGCCTGAGCCTTGTAGAGTTTGCATGAAAGAATGTCAGCTCTTTGACCCATTTCATACAGTGAAATACATACATACTTTTTTTAACTTATGTTTTTAATCCTATTCCATCAATAGGGCATCCTACTTCCTCATAATGAAAGTATAATTTCAGAAAGGGCTACATCATTTGAAGGATCAAATAACCATAAAAATGCCCTAGAAGGAGCTGATGCATCTGTGTTGGGTGAGTAACTGTTTGCAAAACTAGCTGGATGGTAGTGATCATAGTGGGGAGTGATGTACAAGAAGACTGCAAAGTTAGAAAGTTATAAGGACCTCTTACTGCCTGAGAAGGGATTCTAAATCTGTCCCTTGAAGTAATAAGGAGCCACTAGTGTTTTTTGAGTAGAGGACAGAGATGGTCAGACCGTCTTGCAGAAAATCATATTTTTCCTGGTAGGATAAAGTGGGCTACTTTATACAGATATATACTATATATACAGATAGGCTACTGAAATCATAAAGGGAAGTGACAATGACTGATGTAACCAAGGGGGCTAGATGTGTGTGGCAGAAAAAGAGGCTGCCTCTATTGGAGAGGAGTGGCTGCAGGAACAAGAAGGTTTTGGAGAGTGAGTGATACATCAGGATCTTTTCTCTGCTCAGCCTCTCCAAGTACTTCTACTGATCCTTCATAAACCAGGCTCTCAGCACTTTGCCATTTTGCTCAGGAGCACTTGAGTTTGAATCTCTCTGAGTCCTTCCTACTCTGGGGCTCCCAGAACTGTCTCAGGCTTCAGCCAGGAGATGACCAGAGCAGGCTAGATCAGCCCTTCTCTTCTCTACATAAAATGCTAGACTTGGACTCAGGAAGTCTTGAGTTCAAATCCTGCTTGAGACACAAACTGTATGGCAAGTAAGTTCAGGTCTCTATGCCTTGGTTACCTCTTTGAGAAAATGGGGATAAATAGCCTAGGATCTATCTCTCAGGGTCATTGTAAGGCCCAAATAAGATATTTGTAAAATCTTTTACAAACCTAAAAGTACTTCATAAATGATAACTATATTGTTACTGTTATATTGTTATATTTGTGTCTTGCAAGCTATACCATTTATCAGCCAACAAATACTTACTAACCACTTATGTGCTGGGGATACATGTGTAGTTATTCCTTCCATATCACAGCAGTGAGGAGTACAGCACCCCTTCAATCTCGAAAATCAGCATAAAATTTTTTGGCCTTTCCTTCTTACCAGAAAAGTCTGAATTTTTAACTTTTCATTTATGGGGTGTTTAAAATACCTTACTGTAAAATTTGGGTTAAGTCTTTGGTCACAAGCTCTGTGTCATCTGCGGCTTCTTAAAAAATTCACATTAATTTCTTATGCTGACCTGCAATATACTGAAATCACAATGGGGAAAGTCTCAGTGTCGAAGGGATAACTGTATAAAGAATGAACAGATCACTGTATTCACAGAGTTTACATTCCGACTGGGATAGATAGCAAGTACCAGTACAGAAAGAGATACAGCATAATCACAACATTAAATACAGATGTAGACAAAGTACTTAAGTGCCAGGAAGTTGGGAGTGAGAGCAAGAGCTCTAATGGTTGGGGTCAGGAAATGTTTCTTGTGATGGTGCCTGAGCTTCAAAGAAGAAGAGTTTGGAGGGCCTTCTAGCTGTGAGAGACAGCCACTGGGAAGGCCCAGAGATAGCCTCGTTTGGCTGAAGCAGAGTAATTGCAAAAATAAGAACAGCTGGCATCTAGGTAGCACCTACTATGTGCCAGGGGCTGCGCTTTGTGCTTCACAATTACTATTTCATTTGATCCTCACCAGAGCCTTGGCAGGTAGGTGCTGCTCTTATCCTCATTGTACAGTCATGGAAACTTCAGCAGGCAGAGGTGAAGTGACTTGCCCAGGTCAGGTAACTGTGCCACCGGCTATCTGAGTGTGAGAGGGAGAGGCATGTCCAGTGAGGCTGGGGAGCTAAGGTGAGGCCAGGTTCTAAAGAGGTTTAACTCTTTAGTTAAAGTCTGTTTGATCCCCCAGGCAAAGGGGAGCCCCTGCCATTGATTAAGGGAGGTCATATGGTGAGATCTGTCATTAATTAAGGAAAATCACTGTGACCACAGTTTGGGAGATAGATTGGAGTGGAAAGAAGCAGGGAAGACTAATGAGAAGGCTGTTGCAGTAGTCTGGGTGAAAGGTGTTAAGAGCCTGCCCTAAGGTGGTAGCTGCAGATAAAGGGAAGGGGTTGGATTGAAGAGATGTTTGGAAGTAGAAACCCAGATCTGGTAACTCACCATATATGGGAGGGAGAGGAGACCAGATATGCCAAGATGCCCTGGAAGGATGGGGAAGAAAAGGAGGGTTTAGGGCAAAAGATAGTGAGTTTAGTTTTACATTTGTTGAGTACAGGATTTCTCTGTGACATCAAGCTTAAAATGTCCTATAGGTATTTGATGAGCACAAGGAAAGGTAGAATAGTAATAGATTATGCTTATATAGGGAAAGCCTGAAGGTATAATCAGAGAAGTGAAGAATTACCATTTATGGCTGAGGTGTGAAGGAAAGGAACAGGGAAGAAATGGGCATAAAAGGAAGAAGATGATGATGATGATGAGCTAGGTGAGCACTAAACCAACTTTGAGAGTTTGCCTTTTATTAAGAAATGTATGTCCAGCTGAGAAATTCTCTTGAGAGCAGCCTAACAAAAAGTAGTAGCAGTAGTAGTAGCAACAGTAGTAGTAGTAGTGGTGGTGGTGGTGGTGGTTATAGTAGTAGTAATAGTTCGTAATAATTGTAATTAGTAATAATATGCATCCTCATTATTAGTAGTAGTTGGTTGTTGGTACCAGGAGTAATTAGTAAAGTAGTAGTTCTACTACTTAAGGACTTCTTAAATTCATAGGTTAAATTCCATTTTTAACAGGAATGAATGGGGAATGTTATTTTGGGGGAGAATTCATTGTTCTTAACGTAGTCGTTGTTGTCAGTATCTCCGTTGCGCTTTTAGCTCTTCCATTCCAGTACCTGTTGTAGAGATTTTGATGCTTCTCTATATCGACCTTCCTTTCCTATCTCCTCTTCCATTTTTCTTAGAAGCTGTGACTCCTACTTGTACAAATTCTTTTTTTTTAGAGGTTTAAATAGCCAGGCACTGAAAGAACTAGGCTGATTTATCAATAAAATGATGTCATACACCACCATCTTCAGTGTTCTCTCTTACCATTTCTGGAAAAGCCCCATGTTGTAGGTACTGGAGCTCTTGAGCATTTTTACTATTGCTGTGCCTGGTTATTTCCTTATATTAGTACATATTTGTACTAATCTTCACCTCTGACCAGTAATTGGTCATTTGTAATACTCCATCTAATCATTTCCATTTTAAGAAAAAGGAAAAGAGAGGGAGCTAAATTGTGGTAGAATTCAGTACAGCTGACAAACAGGTTAATTTAAGCAAGTTACAGTGCAGGGTAATGATTTGTGTATTCTGCATCAAGATTTTTACTGGAACCGAATGATAGTGAGAAAGCCTACATTATTTTTTTCCTCGCAAATGTTCATTTTTCCAGAAATTATGTCAGGTGAAGTAGTAACAAGGGTAATAAGTTCTTCCTCATATATTTTCTGTACTGGAATAAGCTTAAGAGATCTTTATGAATCTATCTTCTCTCTATGAGCATAAATAGATGTCCCTACAATTTAATGTGTTCATTATTGAGATTGTGTGGTAATGGAAATTAACATCCATTTATTACTTCTTTCAGAATGTGCTGTATCTTCAGTTTTTGATGAAATTGAACCCTATCCCTTCAAGAATGAAGATCATTTTAAAGTTAACAATCGTTCAAATGTAAAGTGTAATCCAATAACCTTGAGATCACCGAGGATAAAGACATCAGTTAGACCTGTGAGTCTGCCTGTAGGTCGATTCCTTCTTCCAGACTTTTTAAATGAGAACAATTCAAAATTAAATTCAGACAAATTTGGCAGGAGTTCAACTAATGAAGAAATGTCTGAAACAAAATCTTTTCCTAACTCATCCTCTAGACTTTGTTGTTATGACCCCAAAACTTGGGACAAACCAGTTAGACAATATGATAGAAGTTCACAGACTACAGTGATTATGCCCGGTACACTCCAGGAAAATAAAGAACCAGAGAATGGTGCTACTTGTGTTTTATCTCTCATTTCTGATAACCCTCCATTCAATGCCATGCAACTCAGCCAGCCAGACATGGTGCCAGTGAAAGTGGTAAAAGGAATTACAGAAGGCTGCTCTTTGGATTCTAATCGTCCTGTTGCTTTCAGGGCACGGAGAACTTTGCAGCCCCCACCAGGGACATTTTATATGCCACCTCCCAACAGTAAAGTAAAGGGAAATGGAGAAAGTTTTCCAGAAACTTATATGGCAGCACCTGTTAGTGTCAATCAAGAAAATACTGTGAATTTTGTGGCAAACTCAGATTCACCTAGACAGCAGGTAAATCAACCCAAAGCTATCCCTGAGGAACTTCATTCATCTGATGTGAAACCAGTATGCCAGAGACTAAGACCAAAACGGATTCAAGACTTAGAGCAAAGAGAAGCACAATTTGTATAATATTGCCAAATCTTGTGTTTTATTTTTATTTTTGGTTGAGAGATAATAGGAATGTTGTAGGAAATCTGTCCATAATAAAGTGATAAGGAGAGGTTGAATATCTTCAATGGGACCACTTTTGTGCCATATTTGAATTATTGTTATAGGCATCATTTTAAAAGTTCTACTGGAAGGGTATTATGAACTAAAATGAAGTTGTTGGGGTTTTTTTTAGTTTAGTAAGTTGTTTTGGTTTTTTAGAGCAAAGGGAAGCACAGTTTGTGTAGGTTTGCCAAATGTTGCTTTTTATTTTTGGTTGAGAGATAATAGGAATGTTGTAGGAAATCTGTCTGTAGTAGAGTAAGAAGGAAAGGTTGAGTGTCTTCGTGGGACCACTTTTGTGCCATATGTGAATAATTTTTGTAGGCATCATTTTGAAAATTAGACTGGAAGGAAAATGAAATTGACTCTTTTTTTCATTTGTTTATTTAATAAGTTGATTTTTTTTTAATATGAGAGTCGTTGAAATGTATCTCCAATTAAATGCTTGAGCTAATAGGTGCAATTGTAAAAGTTTCAGTTTCTGAAGTGGATCTTAAGAGCATATTTGTATGGGAAAAAATATTTCCTTGTGTAAAGCTTAAAACTTCTTAGTATAAATTATGTGGTTTTAAAAACAGTCTGACAATTTAGATTCTTGTGCTTTTTTTATATAAAAGTTTCAGTTTTTCAGTCTGTGCATTTCCATGTTTTTCTCCATAATAGATTATCTGATGGCCAAATTGGCTTATCATTGTATTATATGTATTTTTATGCTTATATTTTCATTTGTTGCCAGTTTTCATGTGTTGTCACTTTAATCGTCCCAAGAAGATGCAAACTTAGTAAGCTACACAGGTAGAAGGGATGACAGTATGTGTGTGGTGGAGGGCAGAAAATGACCAGGTGGGAGAAGCATGATCCCCATATAATTTGGAGGTATAGCTTTTCCCAGGCATGATTTTAGGAGGATCTTTTTGAGACTAGGCTGGCAGAGGGGGAAAAGGCCACCAATTTGAAGAAGCATGGTCTCCAGGAACTGAAACTAAGTGCAATACCTCCTTCATGGCATGCTCTTTCTAGTCTCTTCAGATGTTGGAGCAACAATGTTGATCTGTTGGGATTGGGAATGGTACTAGAATTCCCAGTTTTGGATGTCATTGACTCTCCTGTTTATGTTTTTCTTAGTTTTTTCTAAACTTGAGTATACAACATGGGTCAAAATAAACAGAATGTCTTCATTTGGTATATGCATCTGATATACACCTTATATTAGATGTTTTTATGCAGTCATATTACAACTGCTAAACACAATAAACATTAACTTTTTAACCTATTTAAATGACTCATGGTTTTTTATATTAATCTATCTCAAGGATTTGTCACCTTAATTTAGGGATTTAGGGCCTCTAAGTTTTCACCATATGTTTTGTGATGAATACTTGGGATTCATGCCGTTCTGGAATATAACACTAAAGATAGATGGGGGAGATTTTGTTTACAAAAATGTTTGCTAACTTGGATCTGATAATTCTTCTATGTTGGGAAGTTCTAGATAGAAACTCTCAGAGGTATAGATCAGCCGTTTATTTGTAGCTAACAGCCCAATGACCTGCCCCATCATTGTATTATTCCAGTACATGTCAGAAAAAACTGAAGTCCAACTCATCCTTGCTCTAAGGTTCTTTTATCTTTTAGACCACACCAACTTCTGATTTTATATGAAAAGCTATTTTATTATTCCTATTATAGAGCCTTTAAAAACTAGGCTAATGAAGTCTGAGTGTTTCTGTATACTGTCAAGACTAATGTTCCCTATGTACAGAAAAATGGAAAATATCATATCACATCTGGGCCCTGAAAAATGAAGACATCTGCCCCTAGAACTACCTTTATAATTTAAAAATTTATTTAATCAAATCAATGAGCATTGCTTGAAATTGGTATGAAAACAAGGTAGAGGTTTGCAGGGAGCTATCCTGTGGGGAAGCCATTGTTCAGCTGATATCAGAAGTTGCGGTTTGTGAGAGGAATTTCATTCCTTGGTACCATTGTTTTAGTATCTTCATCCCCATCCTTTGTCCTCACATGCAAAGTATGGCCCAGCAGAACAGTCTCTGCCAAGAGTTTGTTATTGGCGCTGTGGTTGGGATTAGCTAGCTCTCTGCTTTCTGTGAAGACTTGTTGCCTCCTAAGGAGGAACACAGAAGTATTCTGTGAGGGGATGTTGCCACTTATCCCATATACAACAGTGTACACGAGGTTGGACAACATGGCACCATATCACATTATGAAGGCAGTTAGCCTGGAGGTTGGTCTATTACTAATAGGCCAGGACCACATGTAGCATTTAATACAGTGTAGGAGCGATGAAGTCTCAGAAAGAGATCAAGTGCCACCAGAAAGCCTCATGGGAAGTGTATGTACAGTTAATAAGTACTGCACTGGGGTGAGTCAATAGTTAAGAAACTGTTCTTGCCTTCTTTGTTGGGGAAATTAAGGTGAATGGATTTTCAGGTATTTGAAATTGCTTCATCTTGTGGAATAGATAACAAATTGCAAGATACCTTGAGTATCAATCTCTCAGCATCTTCAAAATTGTCTCCTGACCCTGAACTTTTCTGGGTAGGGATACTTTTATGTGATCTAGTTTTCTCTATTGCCATTTCTATTTCCTTATGAGAAACTGGGAGGACGGAACCCAGATGTGGTAGTGAATGTCTGATGGTCCTAGAGAAAAAAAAGCTAGCTCCAAAAATCTGTCATCCTCTACTATGTCTGCCTTGGCATTGGAGTCTCCAGATATTTAAAGTATCCTTGGTTGGTTGAATGTAGGTAGTCCTTTGTAGAATTTTTCTTCTTCCTCATCATCTGAAGCAGAGAAGAAGGTGCATAATTGCTGTTATCTTCATCGTGATCATTTATTAATGCTCACCAATGGCCCTGTAGTGCAAAACAATCATAGCATTCCCCTAGGATCAGTGATTTCAAACTGGAAGGAACTTTAAAGGTTATTCAGAGTTACCCATCCTCCAGTTTTACTAATGACCAAGTGTCTCATGCAACAGTCTTGTTGCCCATACAATAAAACAAATAGCTAATTTATTCATTTGCCCCTTCAAGAAACATCTCTGAGCTATCCTTTCATTTTTCTGCAAGTTCCCTTTTGTCTCCAAGTTTCATTTACATCAAGAATGGCAGGGTTATGTGACATAGATAGAGAGTCATGACTTGAAGCCCTGCCAAATCAAATCCAGGTTCAAATACCACTTCTGCCAGTGTTTTAAACTCTTTTTCTCTGTGTCCAAAAAATAAGGCTCAATCTGTACCCTGAGTCTATAGTCTATCACCTCTCTGTCCAGAGGTAGAAAACAAGCTTGATCATTTTACTGATCAGATTTCAAGTCTTTCCAAGTCATCTTTACAGTATTGTTTTTGTAGGAATGGTTCTGATTGTACTCACTTTGTATCTGAAGTCTTCTTAGATTTCTCTGAAAACATCATTTCTTAACCCACAATAGTGTTCCATTACATATTCATATACCATTTGTCCAGCCATTCCACAAGTGATGAGCACCCCCTTAGTTTCTATTCCTTTACCATCATAAAGAAAAGAAGCACTGCTATGAATATTAGGTATTTCATATGGATTCTTTTCCTCGTTATTCGATCTCTTTCCTCGTTATTCGATCTGTTTGGGGTCGAGGTCCAGCAGCAGTAGGAATTAAAGGAACAAGGAATGCTCCCAAAGTTACAAACTACACTTAAGTAACTTTGGGAGCATTGTTCCAAATACCCAGTTTCCAAAATGACCCAACCAATTCATAGCACCATCAACAGTGCATTAAAGTTTTCCCATAACCCTTAGGTGGCATAGTGAATACAACAGCATGCTGGAGTCAGGAACACACTCTTTTTCCTGAGTTCAAATCTGGCTTTACTAGCCATATGACCCTGGGTAAGTCACTTAACTCTGCTATCTTCAGTTTCCCCATCTGTAAAATGAACTGCAGAAGGAAATCACAAAGTGCTCCAGTGTCTTTGACAAGAAACCCCAAATGGGGTCATGAAGACTGAATAATGACTCAACAACAAAACAGCACAACTCTTCCAACATTTTCATTTTCCATTTTTGTCAACTCTGCCAATATTGTGAATGTAAAGTGGAAACTCAAATGTTGCTTTAATTTGCATTTCTCTAACAGTGATTTGGAACATTTTTTTCATATTGCTATAGCTAACTTGGATTTCTTCTTTTGAGAATTGCCTTTTCATATCCTTTGACTGTTTACTGATTGAGGAATGGCTCTTATTCTTATAAAGTAGAATACATACCTTATGTATCTTGGATATCAGACTTTTATAAGAGAAATTTACCTCATATTTTTCCTCCAGGTTACTGTCTTCCTTCTAATCTTTGGGCAAAAACTTGTCCATTTTTTCTGTCCCTTGCTTGGTTATGAGCTCTGCCTCTCTCCATAGATTTGAAAAGTAATATCCTTGCTGCTCAAATTTGTTTAAAATGTGAGTCTTTATTTCTAGGTTACGTGTCCATTTGGAACTTATGTTGCCGTTATAAGAGAATAGTACTTGTAATTTGAGTAAAATTTGAGTAGAATAAGAAGGTAATACACGGGAAGATAAGTATTCAGCAAACTCTTAGAATCAGAGTATGAATCAGACTCTTTAAGTCATCTCTGTTGCATTTTTGTGACTGTGTAGAAATAGTGTTCATTGCCAATGCTTTGGTATCTATATTTTCCTATTCCCTATCCTATCCTTCCCAGGTATCTTTCTAAACCACTCACTCCTAAGCCCCAGCAGATATATACAGAGGCTCTTGTAATGTTTGTCATAGGGTGAAGTCAACTTTCTTTCTACCTTTTATGAACTCTTTGTAGTTTCTTCCTAAGGAACAGAGAATCCTTGAGGTGATGGTGCTTTTTATTTAATAAGCAGCCATAGTATATGAGGTATAAGAAGGGTCTTAAAAGTTAGATGCTCTGGAACTGTATCAAGTTATGAGGGCAATTAACTTGGAAGTTGACTTCTAGGTGAGGAGGTATTGTACGTGGAAGAAGGTAGTAGAGATGAAGGTAGTATGGCTTGATATGATGTTAGGTCTCAGCTGAGTGCTCATATCTTTTCACTTTAATTATTGTAATTCAGTATGGATTTTGACTTTGCTCTAGCAGTTATTGCCTACCTAAATAAATCACCAGGATCCAGTTGTCATTCTATAGTCTACCTCTGTTTGGCTTTTGTTTTATCTCTTTTGAGAAAAAAACATTATGAACATCAAATTAACAGCCTTGGTAGAAAATTTAATGTAGGTTCCTTTGCTCCTACTTCTACATGCTGTCTAGTTAAGACCATATTTTCCTTTCCTTGCCTAGAAGTATCCACCTTTTAAGGTGCTAGTACAGAGACTAGTGCATAGAAGGTGATCCTGATTCTCCATTGCATCTTACTTCCTGCTGCCAAGAAATGACCATAATTAAGTGCTGTCACCAGAGACCTACTAGTCAAGGGCAAAGGGGTTTTTGTATATTATTAAATGAAGTCTCATTAGAATTATTGCCAATGGTGTTGATAGTATTGTTTGATGTATTTTCTAATTTTATTGCTTTGAAAGACTTCAGAAACAACTGAGCGAAAAATTAGCGTCACATTATCTCTATTAGAATATGTCCATCATGTACTTATGTGGCAGTGCTTAATCACAGAGCTGACACAGTTAAAACTAAGTGATTAAAGAAATCTACTTAGTATTGAGCTGGATACTTTAGCTGCCCTAGAAACGGTTTTCTCAGTAGCTCTTCAGAAACCTCATTAACCAAAAAGGCTGTAGAATTTGTCTTCTTTTTCCATGAGGGTAAAACTGAGGTTTATTTTTACATACATGTAGATGTACTTATATATGCATGTAAGTGTGTTTACATGTATATGTATGCATGACATACTGTAGTCTCACTTTTACTAGGTGATATTGTTGCCCTTTGTTAGGGTCTAGTGACTTCACAGAACAAATCCCCTTAATAAAAGGATTTGTTCTATAAAACTTGGACTCCGTCAAAAGGCAGCACCCAAGTCTTTATTTCTAGGTTACATGTCCATTTGGAACACTATTTCTACAAAGTCACAAAAATGCAACAGAGATGACTTAAAGAGTCTGATTCATACTCTGATTCTAAGAGTTTGCTGAATACTTATCTTCCCGTGTATTACCTTCTTATTCTACTCAAATTTTACTCAAATTACAAGTACTATTCTCTTATAACGGCCACATGTGGCCTCATGGACGGAAGTTCCCCACCGCTTGCTAGTTGTTTGTACTTCTGTTATATAACCAGGACCTGGTTGTCACTGACCTCAAAGCCTCCCTAAATCAGTGTTCTCCATGGCAGGCTTGGAGAGAAAACATATTTCTGGCACAAGGATTGTACCAGAACGCTTTTCATTTTACCTTCTCAAGTTTGAAAGAAGCCCAGGGTCACTAATGATAATTTAAGTATTACAAATTCAAACAATTAGCTAAGGATGCTCAGGTATCCTTTGTCTTGGTACCCCTCCCAAATTCTCTAGGAAAAGTTAAGATGTTCCAGTGGATTTGTATTTTATGTAACTTTTCTTTTTATATGTTTAATATAATAGTAATCATGTCAAAACCAGGCAGAATCAGGACAGAATTGAGGTATTTTTTTATATACATATAGTTTTACATTTTCACATATATTCAGTTGGGTTCTTTTATAAACTAAATTTTGAAAATTTGAAGAAATTCTTAACATTCGCCCCCAAAATCATTGATCATATCTTCCCACCAGCCGTATCTAAAACACCCAACTATTTTTCCCATTCCAATCCATCCTCTATTTAGATGTCAGATTGATCATCCTACAGCACATATCTGACCACTTCACCTCATCTAGTCAGTAAACTCCAGAGGTTCCCTATCACCTCCAGGTGTTTGTCATTTTTGGTTCAGTCCTTTCAGTCGTGTCCAGTTCTTTGTAACTCTATTTGAGGTTTTCTTGGCCTTATCCTTCTCCAGCTTATTACGCAGATGAGGAACTGAGGCAAACAATATGAAGTGATTTGCCCAGGGTCACAGCTCATAAGTGTCTAAGGCTGGATTTCAGCTCAGCTGCTCATCACTTCTGGGATCCCCTCCATGATCAAATACAACAAAATCTTCTGTTTACAATTCGAAGCCTGGGCCCCTTCTATCTTCTCAGCCTTCTTATATCTTACGCCCACATACTCTACAATCCAATGATGCTAGCCTCTGTTGTTTTTTGCCAAAGATTCCCCATCTTGATTCCAGGCATTTACCCTGATTAAGTCACTTTATTGAGGTCTAGAGGAGCTGGGAACCCGAAATAGCGACATCCAGGTCCTGCCCAAATGAATTCCACCCAGGTCGTCTTTCAGTCAAAGACAAGGTTTATTAAAGTAGTGATTCTAAAAATCCACCATATTGGCCAGACTCTTAAGGAATCTGAGTATTTGACAGGCTTGTATTGACAATCTGGCCAGACTGAATAGAAGCACCTTAATGGAGGCAACATGGCTCATATATATATAGAAAAAGACTGTGGGAACAAAAAAGGGATCTTCATGGAGTTAAGGGAGTGGCAGTCTAGGGTGGGGCCAGGTACAGTCAATTAACTGGAGATAACTGATTGCCCCAGGTGAATTCCAGGTACTTTGGCCACATGGGAAGTCCAGGGGCTTTTCCATTTTGGGGTCCAGATCCCAAAGACATGGTCTTTTCCTTTGAGGGTTCAGATTCCATCCTCATCATTCCCCTCAAAATGGGTCCCGAATTCTTTGGGGTAAGGTCAAAGGTCTCAGCTTCTGAAACTGCTTCCTGCTGGCAAAGTGCATTGAACTATCCCTGCCTTGAAGGGGTTCCAAAGAGGAGGTTGACTGGAACTGAGCACAGATTGCATCCAGGGAGCAATGATGGGGATTGACTAGTACCCACTGTTTGCTACCAACTGTAGGTGAACAGCTTGTAGTTCAAAACATGCAAATGTGACAAGCAGGTCTACAAGCCCAAATATAGGGAGAATTAAAACTGCTAGAGCCCCATTAAAGTCATTTACATTTGACCTGCAAAATTATCTGATCTTGTTACTTTCTCAAAACTTAAGTAACATGTTTGCAAATAGAAGCTTTCCACCCCTGGGTTGAATAATTATACAAATGAATTTGCCAGAGATTGACTTTTACTCCAATTATAACAAAAGACCTGGGAGGATACTTAAGTAATGATTAGGCCAAAGAGGTTACCTCCCTCCAAGGAAATTGATTTCATAGAAATTCTCTTCCTCAAAGCAAACAGAAGATGTTTCTGATTTAATTTCAGTTGTTTGGGGTATGTAATGACTACACATTGAGGTCAAAACAGCAAGATATACACACACTTGCATTGTGTTTATATCTTTTACTGTCCACTTGCTCCTGTTATAGACATTTGCTATAAAAGGATAAATCAGGGAGAGGATTGGATCCCTATCAACTTAATCCTATTTGCCTCTACTTTTCTCATCTGTATAAAGAGTTGGAGAAGAAAATGGCAAATCATTCTGGTATCTTTGCCAAGAAAATCCCAAAGGGGGTCACAAAGAGTTGGACACTTCTGAACAACCAAGCCCTCGAAGAACTAACAATCTAAGGGGAGAAGATAACCCATGAAAAAGAAGGTGAAAGACAAGGAGGGAAGGAAAGGGGTATCTAGCAAAGTACCAAGATGAGGTCCAGTAGCTGGGTGGTGAATGAGGAGATACTGCCCTGGGCACCCTCCTTAAATGAAGGATCTGAAAAGTCTCAGATGTGGAAAGTCTCAGTAGCTCTTCAGAAACCTCATTAACCAAAAAGGCTGTAGAATTTGTAGAATTTCTCCCTGGCTTAACAGTCTAGCCATAGCTCAGCTCCTTAGGTTAAGCACTGGACTCTTGACTCATCTAGCCTCTGACCTCCTTGACTTTTTCTCCTTTAGCTTCCTGAAAATGAAGGGGGAAATCATTGCCAAAGGGATACTGACTTTCATCATCGGGGAGTTTTCCTTCCTCCGGGTTTAGGATGTGCTTAGGATGAGTATTTATTAAAAATAAAATAAAATGTCTTTGTAATCTTACTTTTAACTAAGTTATGGCCTCTCTAAAAGGTATAGCCCATGCTTATTGTAAACTGGCATTCTTGATTTTAAGGCCAGTTTTCCTGCCAATCCCCAAATGAATTAAAATGCCTTATCAAAGCTCATTGGGAATTTTTTCACAAATCCCACCCTCTAATCTGAATGAAAGTAGGTCACAGACTCAGCTAAAAGAGGTGCTTGAGCAAAACAAATTCACTTGACTTTAAATGTAATTCATAATCTAATTAAAGAGATTACTGCTGTGCAATCTGGCACCATCCAGCTTGGTCCTAGTTTACAGGTGGTAGGTACTCCAAAAGCAGCTATCAAAACGACCTTCCAAGTTTTTAACTAAGCCTGTGAAATTGTGTACTAGGGAGGGGAACAAAAGCAAAACATTCTGGGAGTAAAGTTTTCAACATGTTCAAATTAGATGTTTGATATTACCAATTCCCATACCTCTAGCTGCGGCCCCAACCATGTGCTATTTCTGTTCTTGTACTCTCTTCTGCTCTTTTTCTTCCCCCTTTATTTCCTTCCCATTTTCTCTCCTTTTTCTTGCCTGTTTAACTTTAGAACATACTATGTGCTATGTAAAAGGGGAGGGGGGAGCCCGAGGGTGAGAGAAGATAATGAAAGATGGCAAAAACATGGATTCTGTCCCTAAAGGAACTTAACAGTGGGGGGAAAGTCAGAGAAAAGAGAGCTTCAAAATTCATATCAACAACACTTAAGTTTACATACACACACACACACACACACACAAATATATTGTCAATTCTGAAAATAAATGACCAGTCACAGGTTATTCAACTTCTGCTAACTCTGAAAAATAAAATACTAGAGAGCTCACAGAAACAATGCCCTAGCTGCTAGCTCTGACAAACAAAATAAATAACCAAAGAGCTACAGTAGCTGTGCAACTACTGTTAACTCTGAAAATACCAAAAGGCTCACACAAGTTATTGCTGAGGTCAGGGAACCATAATGTTGAGACTTGGGATGCTTGGAACCCCAAAATCCTGACACCCCAGATCCTGCCCAAGTGAATTCGACCCAAACCTTCTTTCAGCCAGAATGAAACAAAGTTTATTAAAGGTGTACCATATTGGATTGACTTTTAAGAAGTCTCACCATTTGTGACACTTGTATTGACAAGCAGGCCAGACTGAATCTGGGCTAGATGGAACCTGAGCACCTTTATGGAAGGAAGATACAGAAAGATTGTGGGAGGGATATGGGGTGGTCTAGTAGTCTGGAGTCATGGAAGGAGGAATCCAAGGAGGATCTTAATGGGACTGCTGTGACTGCTTAAGGGTGTGAAACAGATGGAGGCATTTGGGAGATCTCCGACAATGGAGGACTAGGGAGGGAAGCAGGTGGGTCATTCCAGAGGTAACAGACAATGGAGGGCCAGGTGAGGTTAAGGGTAACAGATTTGGGGATGAAAAGCCTGATAAGTGGGAAGATTCAAGGAGAGGTCAAGGCAGTTTCCAGAGTCTGAACCCACCATTGTCACAATCACAGTTATCTCTGAAAAATAAAATTAAAATAAAAACAGTTCATGGTGGTTATAAGCAAAAAGCTCTTTTTGTTCTGTTGGAAGAAGAAAACTAGATATAGTGGGGCCAAACTGTGATACATATGTTATATGTACCACATATGTTATATGTGGCTAAGCTGTGAGCTGTAGCCTTGACAATGAGGAGTAACAGCTATTGAGACCACTTTGATTCATATGGAGCTTCATGACCACCAGAACATGGTTCTTGCAGGTGTTTGTCTGAACTCAGGGACCAACTGAGGCTAGGGCAGAAACAAGTCTAATTTTTCTGTTGCAGAGTTCATCCAGAGGATGAGCACAAAGGACTGTTATCCTAAGTTTAGGGCACCCCTTGCTTGCTGGGCCTTACCTTTGGAAAAGTGTCTCCTAATAGTAAAAAGAGAGGAGTGGTCTTGGCATGGGAATCCTGACTTTCCCCACTTTTGTGGTCTAAAAGAATCTGTCCCCTTCTGGACAATAAAGGAGAGGTAGGTATAAGCCAAGATACTATGAGAAGTCAGTTGGGCCAGGACAAGATGTTGAGTTGAGGACAGCTGTGGACTTAGGTTGGAGATCTTAGGGGCTTAGGTAACAAATCCAACAATTTGTTAGCCCTTCCCTCTTAGCAACAATGGAGGATAGATGAAGACTGGCATTTTTATCTCATGAGGTTAATTTTTGGAGGGGACCTATCAGGAATCTCTCCCAAATTCTTCCCCCTGCCCAATTAAGATCTTGTGCCCCAGAGTAAGACAGCAGTGAGGCCCCCAGGCCTTTCCTAAGGCAGCCAGCTGCAGGCCATGCCCAGTGAAAGTCAACAACAAGCCTTGAAGGCAAATAAATTTGTAGCATGGACTTCCAGAGCTCTCAGAGCACAGATTGTAAGGGGCTCAGACAACTTGTCAGAAGGGGATTGCACAGTACCTTTACTTGGCAGTAGGTGAAGAATTCTGTTTCATTGCCCATAAAGGAATCCTGGTAGGAGGCCCAAGGTGAGAAGGAACGTTAGTACACCAGAACTCCCAGCCAAGGGGCACAGGTACTCTGGTTACAATTTCAGGGCAGAAAACAGTGCTTATAATTGCTTTCAGATCAGAGTTTAGGTCAGGAGAATAGTGACCACAACTCTCCTTAGATCATACTACCTCAGTAGAACTGAAAACTTACATACCCCCAGAACTAATTCTGAAAACAATAGAACAAAAAAACAGAAACTTCAGACAGTGACCCCTCCACCCTAGGAGCAAAGCCCAACTAACATAAAGTTGGAGGTCAAGAAATTTTCTGGAAAAATGAGCAAAAAACAATCACAAACCTGATACGATGGTAACAGGGGAGATCAAAACACAACCCAGAAGAGGAAAACAATCTCAGAATGTCTACATGTGAAGCCTCAAAGAAAAATGTGAACTGGTGTCAGGTCTGAAAAAAAAACTCCTAGAAGAGTTCAAAAAGGATTTCAAAAATCAAATAAGAGAGATAGAAGAAAATTTGGAATAGAAATGAGAATAATGCAAAAGAATTGTGAGGAAAAGAGTCAACTGCTTGGTAAAGGAAGCACAAAACATGAGAAAAGATGTACAAAAATTCACTGAAGAAAACAACTCCTTAAAAAGTAGAATTGGCTAAATGGAAAGTGAAGTTAAAAAACACACTGAAAAAAATTCTTTAAAAATCAGAATGGGTAAATGGAAGCTAATGACTCTATGAGGCATTAAGAAACAATAAAACAAAATCAAAAGAATGAAAAAATAGAAGAAAGTGTGAAATATTTCACTGGAAAAATAACTGAGCTGGAAAATAGATCCATGAGAGATAATTTAAGAATTACTGAACTATTTATCTATTTTTTGTCTAAACTAATTTATATATTTAACGTCATCCCAATTAAATTACCCCCCCAAAATTTTACAAAGTTAGAAAAAAATAGCAAAATCCATTTCAAAGAAGAAAAGGTTGAGAATTTCAAAGAAACTAATGAAAAAATGTAAAGGAAAGAAGTTTAGCAGTACCACATCTTAGACTATTTTATTAGACAATCATTATCAAAACTATCTGATATTGGTTAAGAAATAGAAAGATAAATCAGTGAACCAGGGTAGACATACAATTTACAGAAGCAAGTGACTTTAGTAATCTTGTGTCTGACAATTGTAAAGACTTAAGTTTTGCGGAAAAGGATTTATTATTTGGTAAAAAAAAATGGTTGAGAAAACTGGAAGACAATCTCATAAAAATTGGGCATAAAATAATATCTTACACTATTTACCAAGACAAGGTCAATAGATACATGACCTAAATATAAAGATAGATATTACAAGACAATTTAAAGAACACGGAGTATATTACCTATCAGACTTGTGTGATAGGTGAACAATTTATGAATAAACAAGAGATAGAGAGCAGTGTGGGGTGTAAAATAGATAATTTTGATTATATTAAATTATAAAGATTTGGTACAAGTAAAACAGAAGACAAAGAAGCATTCTCCATTAGATACATAATCAAAAGGTATGAGGAAACAGTTCTCAAAAGAGTTGCAAACTTTTATCCATATGTAGAAAGCAATCCATATCACTAATAATACACTATAAGAGAAATCAAAATAACTGTGAGATTTTACCTCACTTCCACAAAATTTACAAAGATAATGAAAGAAGGGTATTGGAAAGACAGGAGCACTAACACACTGATGGAAGAACCGTGGAAATGTCCAAACATTCTAGAAAGAAGTATCTGAATTGTTAAAAAAAAAAAAAGTCAATAAAACATATACATACTTTGACCTCAATGTATGCCCCCAAGAAGTAAAAAACTGATTGAATATGTTCCAAAACACCCATACCAGTGCTCCTTTGGGTAGTAAAGAAATGGAAATAAAGTAAAATGTCCATTGACTGAGGATAGCTAAATAAAGTGTCATACAAGAATAGAAGGGAATATGACAGTACTCTAAGAATTCAGAAAAAGCATGGGAAGGCATGTGAACTGATGCAAAGGAAAGTAAGCAGAATTGGAAAATCATTGTATACCTTTACAACAACGTAAATGTAAAGAACAAAAAAGAAAATGAAAATGAATACTGTGTAATTATAATGATGAGTTTACTCCCAAAGAAGAGAAGAGAAATTGAACACAGGATAACTGATCTAGAAGTAGAGAAGGGACCCTAGAAACCATAAAGTCCAATCATCTCATTTTACAGATGTGGAAACAGAAGCACTTTTCCAGGGTCACAAAAAAAGCTAGTAAGTATCTGGCATAACATTCAAACTCAAGTCTTCTTTATTCTAAATCCAGCGTTACCTGGCAGAGATGAAGATTAAGGGCATGAAATGTTACGAAATACTGTCAAACTTGATTAGTACATTGGTTAATTTTGCTGAACTGTATTCCCTGCCTTCCCCCATCTTTCTTTTTTTTTTTTTAATTCTTTATTAGAAGGGATGAGTCTTAATACATTGAAAAATAAGATGATATAAAAACAATAGATATCAATAAAAATTAAGAACTTTCCAGAGTTCATACCAAACAGTATAGTGGTTTTTCTCTTTCAAATAAATGGAAGCACTTGGAACTGGTAGACTGGTGTTAGCTTATGAACATATACCTTTACATATGTGATATGACCTCCTCCTCCCCTCCCCTGATCCCTGCCCCCCCTCCAATTTCAGGGGGGTCTGTATGTCTAAGCATCTTTTGACCAGAGAATAAGTCTGGGCCCCAGGGCCTGAGCCTGTCCCTATCTACAGGAAGTTGCTCTAAACTGACCTAGTATCTCAGATTAAAATCAGTTGTTATGCCTCATGGGCCCCCAAAGGCTGAGGGAGATAGGAAGATTTACCCTGAGTGTCTTAAAACCCCTAATATTCCAGGCCTTTCAAGATTAACTCCTCAGTCTGGGGCCTTTGTTGTCTACCATTCCCTGGCTTGACCTCTTCTGTGAAGTCTGAATGCCTGGATTCCTGATAACCATCTCAGAGCAGGGTTTGTTTTGTTTTGTGAGTCAGGGCTTTCACCTAAGAAGGCCTCCAATTTCACCTCTAATAAAAAGGTGTTTCCTCCATCCCTTCTTTGGAAGCAATTCCCTAGTGCAGAGCCAGCAGCAAAGCAGGAGGGGAGAGATAACAAGAGAAGTATCAGAAAGAGCCAGCCCTTGGGCTGCCATATTTTTTTCAAAGAATCCCCCAAGACAATTCGTCTTCCTTCAAGACTCAGCTCATCTGTGGTCTTTGCAGCTCCTGGACCATCCCTTTCAAGATCATCTTCCATCTGTAGTGGATTCAATTTCTACGCTCTATTTTATATATATATTTTTTATCTTCAGAATGCAAATTTCTTGCAGTTAGGTACTGCTTTTTGCTTTTTTAGTGTATTCCTAGGAAGTCCCGCAGTATCTGGCACTTAGTTAAGGGCTGGATAAAGACTGATTGATTTATCCCAAACTGTCATTTTTGCAGCACTCTCAGTCCTACAAAGAACCTTACTCACAAAAACCTTGTGAAGTTGGTTTACCTATTTTTTATGCAAAAATAAATCTATCTACATATATCTTTGTCTTTCAGTTGTGTCTGACACTTCATGACCCCATTTTGGAGTTTTCTTGCCAAGAATACTAAAGTGGTTTGCTGTTTCCTTCTCCAGCTCACTTTATAGATGATGAAACTGAGGTAAACAGGGTTAAGTGACTTGCCTAGGGTCATACAGCTAATAAATGTCTGAGGGGAGACTTGAATTCAGGAAAATGAGTCTTTCTGACTTTAGGCCCAGCACTCTATTCACAGAGCTACCTCTCTACCTCAAATAAGTGCTTTACTAAGCACTTACTATGTTCTGAGCCTTGGGCTAGGTGCTGGGAATACAAATCATCCCTGACCCCAAGGAGTTTACATTTCACTAGAGGAAATGCCTTACACACATAAGAAAATATGAAATATATACAAAAGTCATTTGGAAAGGCACCAACAACTGTGAGGTGGAGGGGAGGTGGAGAGGGCTGGACTAGGGCCAACTCAAATAAATTGTAGAGGGTTGATTGTTAAATGGATACTTTGGAAATCCTTAAGGAGTATAAATCAGGACTTAATTTCTTGTTTTGTTGATTGTCTGGAAAGTGTTTGCTAAGAAAGTGTTAATAATGCAAATTAAAATTTTAAAATGTGCACTTTACACATTTCCCACCCCTACCCCTCACACACAGGTGCGCAGTGGTTAAATGAAGTTTCACCAACACAGCCGGGGTAAGTGGTACCTGTGCAGTGTGAGCTTGGAAGAAAGCTAAATACTGTGTCCTGTGATGAAGAGGCAAGGAGGGCATGAATGCCAGGGAGCCTGGCCGTGCAAAGCCCTGGTGGTGAGAGACAAAATACTGATTCCCAACAACTAGTAGACCAGTTGTGCTGGAAAGTAGGCTAAGACAAAGAGGTAATGTGGAATAAGTCTGAAAAGGCTGGTAATTATTATCCCTGTCTTTCAGTTGATGGAACAGGGGTACAGAGAAGTGATTTATTTGTCCAGGAAAATACAGTGTCAGAACTGGGTCTTCAACAGGGATGTGCTGGAGCCTGCTGAAACCAGCCCGCAAGAGTGGCTGTTAAATTTTCAATGTGAGTTAGGAAATTGATAAAAACTACAAATAAAGTAAAAAAAACCTGAAACATAGCCGAGAAATTCTAGCAGCACAGGGACCTTTTTTGAATCCAGGTCTTCTGATTTTCAAATTCCATTTATAGAGTTGGAATGGATCTCAGAGACTAACTAGTTCAACCAATGATTGAGCAAGGGTCCCCTCAACAACACAGGATCATAAATATACAGCTACATCATTTCAAGCACTAGTCTACATCTCTTCCCCTCTGTCTTACCAAAAAACTCATTTTGAGTAGAGATCGCTTCATTCTTTGGTCTAGTAGCCACTAGAACTAACACAGTGCCCGCCACGTAGGAGACCTTTAATAAATATTGACTGATTGATTGAAACAAAGGTATGTTGGAGCCAGATCAGACCAGTTTTTGAAAGCATATTGCCAAATGTTCATAAGAAGTCCTTTATTTTTTGTTGTTGGTTTTCTCTAGATTTAAGCAATAAATGTAAATAATGCCAATTAAACATATAAATGTATCATGCATATTTTTCCCCTTTGGAGAATAGGTTGTTAAATATTTACTAACCTTTATAATACTCAAAGACAGCCATCATGTCCCTCTTATCTTCTCTCCTTGAAACTAAGTATATCCATTTCCTTCTATGGATCCTATAAAAATAAAAATGGTAACATTTATGTAGCACTTAATATATGCCAGGCACTGTACCAAGTGCTTTACAATAACTATCTCATTTGATC
This sequence comes from Bettongia penicillata ogilbyi, assembly GCA_023548195.1. Taxonomy (NCBI): domain Eukaryota; kingdom Metazoa; phylum Chordata; class Mammalia; order Diprotodontia; family Potoroidae; genus Bettongia; species Bettongia penicillata. The sequence continues at coordinate 26,254,131 of JAJHZJ010000314.1, read as the reverse complement.
CTCACCCTTTGAGGTAGTGTACAATTATCCTTATTTTTATAGATGAGGATGGGGCAGCTAGATGTTGCAGAGGATAGAGCACCAGTGCAGGAGTCAGGAGGACCTGAGTTCAAATCTCACCTCAGACACCTGACACTCACTAGCTGTGTGACCTTAGGCAAGTCACTTAATCCCAATTGCCTCATCCTGGGTCATCTCCAGTCATTCTGATGGATATCTGGTCACCGGATTGAGATGGCTCTGGAGGAGAAGTGAGTGGTGACCTGCACAGCCCTTCCTCACTCAAAACAAAGTCAAGTGTAAGTCATATCATCATTCCTCTGATGGCATGGTCTTCTTCTGCAAGGAAGGACAAACACACACAGATGAGGGTACTGAGGTCAACAAAGGTTAATTGACTCTCAATTACTGCAAATAACAAATTCCCCCCTTTAAATGTTCACATTATTTGAGTTTGTCCTGAATATTTTGATGGCCTGGAGCCAAGTACCATCTTTGTAACTCAAATAGTAAGAATTTGATCATATGTGATTACTTCAGATCAGAGGGATTAATTATTTGCACTAATTGAGGCTTAACTGTACTTACACAACACATACACATAATAATGCCCTTTGATGTAGATTTATCATATATGATATAGAATATCAAATACATGTAATATATGATGCATATTTATATATGTATACATACATATATACATTACACACACATGCACATATATACATATACATTTAGTGGAAGGAATCTAAGCAAAAACCACAAACTTTCTGTCTTGGGATGAGTAGATAGAAACCATTAGCAACATCTTCCCAGGCTTCATACAAGTATGAATTTGGTTTAATCTTTCTGTTTTCAGCCCTCCTCCTACTTTTCCCCTTCCCAAGATCAGTCGCCTGTCCTGTTGCTAAATGTTTGTTTGGCTTTCCATTTAGTTAGGGAAGAGGACATCACTTCCCTGCTGGTTTTTCTCTTACTAAGACATATCAGAAGGAAAGTCATGGAAGAGGGATTGGATTTGTTCTATTTGACTCCAGGGGGCACAAAATTGAAGATAAGCTTGACATCGGAAAAAACTTCCTAATAGATTTCCTTCATTGGAAGTCTTCAACAGAAACTGTACCACTCCTTGTCAGGTGTGTCATTGTGGGGATGCCTTTTTGTGAATGATCTTTCGTAATGGACTAGGTGCTCACTGATAACCCTTCCAACTCTGAGGTTCTCCGTAATGCTTTCCATTGAAAGTTATTTAGACATGTTCTTTTACACAGATTTTGCTCACAGATGCTGGATAATACTTGTATCACTAAGCAAAGTGCCTGGTACACTGGACTAGATAGTCAGCTCCTTAAACGAAGAGACCTTGACTTTCATTCAGCATAGGTAGTCATTGATCAAATGCCTCCTGTGTGTAGAGTCCTGGACTAGCTCAGTATTTTCTATTTAATTTTTTTCTTTTTTATTATTATTAACGTGACAAACCACATGAACATTTCCTTATATAAAGAACCACCCCCCCGCAAAAGGCTGCATCAGAAACTATGAAACTCTTCTATGTATAACTTGCAGAACTTTTTGTACAATACAAATTCAACATGATAGTTCCAACTGCCTTCCATATCTCTGTCCCCTTCTGAGCTTCTTTCTGTTCTCTTCTGTTTATTTTTTAAAATAATATCCTGTTATTTTTTTTCTATTCTTCCTTTTAAAATATATCATCTCCCTTAACTCTCATTCCACTCTCCTGAAGAAAAAAAAAAAGCCTTCCCTTGTAACAAATATACACACGTAAATGGAACCCAAGCATTGACTACATCTCCTATTCCATCAGCTCTCTACCAGTACACTTTATTAGTCTTCTGGAGTAGGGATTGGTCATTATATTGATGAGAATTGTTTAATCTTTCACAGTTTAGCTATTTTCCTTTATGTTTTAATGTCATTGTATAAACTGTTCTTCTGGCTCTGCTCTCTTTACTCTGTATCAGTTCATATGACTCTTTCCAGATTTCTCTAAAATAGTCCTTTTTGTCATTTCTTATGGTGCAACAATATTGTATGACATTCATATGCCACTGCTTGTTCAGTTGGTTCCCAATTAATAGGTAAAGAGGTGCTTTTGTACGAAAGATGAATAAGACCTACTTCCTGCCTTCATGATGTTAGATATTAGGAAGATTCCACAAAAACACAAATAACTGCCACGGTGACACAGTTAATAGAGTGTTGTACCCAGAATTGAGAATACCCGAGTTTAAATCTTTTATCAGATGATAAATTCTGACAAACCTCAATTCTCAGCACTCCTTCTCCTTCCTACCCCCAAGTTCTTTAAACCTGTTACTTGGTATGGTTCCTCAGCTTTGACTGGGGACTTTTAACATCCATTTTCATACTGTTGTGCAGCCAGACCCAAATTTAGATGACTGTAGATTGCACAGTGGCAGAGAGAGGACTCACTGGAATTGAGGTTATGCCAACCCCAACCATCTGTAGATGTAGTGGGCAGCATGAAACCTTTTCATGGTTTGGAATGATAAGTACACAGATTGATAGTGCCTTTCTGATTTAGCTAAAAACAAATGCTATTATTTGCAATGTATTTGCAATGATCACCCTGAAAACTATCATCGCTAGAGATGTTTCCTATATAAGGAGTCAACAAAACATACTAAGTAGCCTGATTCCCAAATTTTTGGTAACACTACTAAACTTTATTTACTCCATCCCACATCTTCTAAAGTTCCCTGAAAATAGACATCCCTGTTTCTCATTCCCCAACCAAGACTGTTCTAAAGAATTGATGAGATTATGAAGAAGCTGAAAGCCAATGGTCATCCAGTGGAGGTGAACAATTCCTTTTTCCAAGTGCACTTCTGTCCATTTTTACTACCTATCTATCCTAAAGGAACTGCTTGAAATGGAGGGTCAGGTGTGATGTGGTTAAAACTTAATAAATTCTTATTATTGGTTAAAAAATAGATTTAAAATACATAATAGTTTCCTTATCAGTTAAATGAGATTTTAAGATCTCTTTCTTCTCTTGAAAATGCTATCCTACAAAATATCCTAGAATGTACACTCTCCTTCCCTGGTAGCTTTCAGATGCAACTAGCCTTTAATCACTAAACCAATGTTGCCTCAGACAAACTGAGACCTGGAAAAGATCCTAGCTTAAAAAGGCCAGAGTCTTCCACTGCATTGAGGTCATCACAAGTCCTCCTGCCCTATCTCTTGCCACTGGACTCTGATGAATCTAGAGGAGCAACGCTGATGACTTTGCACAGCCCTGCCTCACTTGCAAGTCAAGACATCATCTTCCTGATGTCATGGTCCTTTTCAAGGATGAAAGACAAATAACTAACAATAAGATGCAATCCAGGTGGCATCTTCTGCACGAAGACTTTCCAGGTACCCTCAAATGCTTCTCTTTGTTTACAATACCTTTATTAACTTTATACTTACATCATATATATGTTCTTATTATATCTGTGTTCACAGAGATATACACATATGTCCATAGATACATGTTCTTGTATCCCTCATTAGAATAGGAGCTCATTGTTTCATTCTTTGTACTTATGCATAATACCTGGCACATGTAGACACTTACAAGTAAATGTTTGTTGATGGATGATTAAGGTCTTGATCAAAGGCCAAGTCTCTGACAAAAGATAATACCAACTTGCAGCAAGAGGAACATCCCCTCTTTGATTAATTTAGAGTTTGTATTTTAATTTTTGCTTTATCTGCTGGCCAAAAAGCACACTTTCATTGTGTGAAAGTGGAATATAGAGGTGTTGGTGTCAGTGGGGAAATTATGAGGAAGCAAGGACAAAAAAATGAGGAAACAGAAAACAGGAAGCGGAGGTAGAAAAGATTGTAGGAGCAGCTGTAAGAAACACTTGGAGAACTAGAAAGGAAGTGGGTAGTTCAAAGGGATTTAGGGGTCAGAAGGGAAGGGATCTATGCCTTTCCCCCATCAAAAAAAATTCTTGTAAGAGACCAAGGTGGCATTTCCTAATTGTGATGTTGGTTATTATATCATTTTGGACAGAAAAATCAAACTGAAAAATAACCTGAAATTTACCTACCCATCTATTACATCTTTATGCATTGTAATAAAGAGGTCTGACATTCTACACAGGACAAAACCTTGAATCATTGAATCCTAGAGTTGAAGAGGGCCTCAGAGGTCATTTTAGGAGAGGCAGTGTGGTCCAATGGATAGAGTATTAGGATTCTGGTTAATATTATCTAATTAAACCTTTGCTTGAACAAAACTCCTTTCTAACTTCTAACATCTAATTTATAACATCTAACTTCCATTGAAGACCTCCAATGTTGAGAGCATCACTACTTCTCAAAGAAATATTACTTTGACTTGGGGATAGTTCTATTTGTTAGGATCTGATTTGAGGAAAGCCTTTGGGGTGAGTATAGTTTTGTGATTTCACTGGTGTGGAGAATAATGTGTGTGGAAATTCCTTCCAACAATATGGATTGACAACTTAACGAATTATAGCTTTAGAACTGAAAGGCACCTTAGCTTTCACCTCGGCCAGCTCCTCATTTGACAAATGAAGAAACCTGTAATTCATAGTCTTAGTTATCTGGGAGCATTTAGAGTTTAAAGGATTTGACCACAGTTTCCCAGATAGGAATTATCAAAGGAGGGGCTTGAACCAAAGTGTGGAGGTATGATTTTATTGAATGTCAAGAGACTTAAGAAAATGATGAAGAAATGTCAAAAATGCAGATCAAAGTTAGAAGTGTATCATGTGTATATTTTTGGGGGGTGAGTGGTTGGGAAATAGGTGGAAGCCAATTGTTAAACTTTACTAGTTTACTCCAGGCTTGAACCCAAGTTTTCCTGACACCAAGGGTTGATGCGATACTGCCTTTCATTAAGAACCCAAATTGACACTTCTATGACTTCTGTTTGATTCCTCCTTTTTCTGCCTCTGGACTAAGTAAAACAAATCTGACGCTCTTTCATATGATAGCCCTTCAAGTACTGAAAATTAGTGTTGGGTCTTTTCTGGGCTTCATCTGATTCTAGACAAGCGTGGACTCAAATCTTCCTTGAGATGGAAATGGGGGTCTAAATAGAAGAGAAACCTCTAGTCTCTTGGGTGGTACTTTTGGGACACAGCCCTGATCTTTTCAGATGCTCTTTTTTATTGTTGGTGCCACTCAATTGTTCAGTCATGGCTGCCGCTTCATGACCCCATGGACCCGGGAACACCAAGCACTCCTCTTTTCCATTGTCTCCCAAAGTCAGTCCAAGTCTGTGTTCCTCGCTTCTATGACATTATCTCTCCGTCTCATCCTCTGCTGTCTCCTTCTCCTTTTGCTTTTTTAAAAAATTTATTTTTTTAATTACATTTTAAGTTTCAAAGTATCTCCCTCCCTTCCCACTCCATATTAGAGAAGGTCACCATTTGACACAGATTTATAAATATATGTAAAACCATACTATGCATACTTCTACTTATCAGTTCTTTCTCTGGAATTGAATAACATCTTCCTTCATAGGTCCTTTGTAGTTGATTTTAGTATTTATAATACTCAGAATTATAAAAATACTCAGAATAGGGGTAGCAAGGTGGTACAATGGATAGAGCACCAGTGCAGGAATCAGGAGGATATGAGTTCAAATCTCACCTCAGACACTTGACACTCACTAGCTGTGTGACCTTGGGCAAGTCACTTAACCCCAATTGCCTCATCCTGGGTCATCTCCAGTCATCCTGATGAATATCTGGTCACTGGATTCAGAAGGCTCTGGAGGAGAAGTGAGGCACAGCCCTCCCTCACTTGAAACAAAGTCAAGCGCAAGTCATGTCACCATTTTTCTGATGGCATAATCTTCAGCAACTAAGGATGAACACACACACTCAGAATAACTTAGCCATTCATAGTTGTTCTTCAAGCAATATTACTATTACTATATCCAACACTCTCTTTGTTCTTATTTCATTCTTCATTATTTCATGCAAGTCTTTCCATGTTTTTCTAAAACCAACCAGCTCATCATTTCTTACAGCACAGTAGTATTCCATCACAGTCATATGCCAAGCTTGTTTAGCCATTCCTCAATTGATATGCATCCCCTCAATTCCAGTACTTTTCCAGCACAAAAAGAGCTGCTAGAAATATTTTAGAACATATAGGTTCTTTTCCCTTTTTCCTGATCACTTTGGAAAACAGACCAAAGATGCACACACAGTTTTATACCTCTTTGGGCATAACTCCAGATTGCTCTCTAAATGGTTGATCAGTTCACAGTTCTGATAATGTATTAATGTCCAAATTTTTTTCCACTTCCCCTCCAGCATTTGTTATTTTTCCCTTCTATCATTTTAGCCAATCTCATAGGTGTAAGATGATACTGCAAAGTTATTTCAATTTGTAATTTTCTAATCAATAATGATTTGAAGCTTTTTTTTCATGCAACTATGTATAGTTTCGCTTTCTTCATAGAAAAACTGACTGTTCATATCTTTTGACCATTTATTGATTGGGAGACCTGTTCTTATAAATCTGACAAAATTCTCTCTTATATGAAATATGAGACCTTTATCTGAGAAATTGTCTATAAAATTCCCTCCCTCAATTTTCTGTTTTCCTTTTACTCTTGACTATTTTGATAAAAATAGTCAAGAGTAAAATTGATTTTAATTTAATGTAATCAAAATTATCCATTTATATCTTACAAAGCTCTCTATCTCTTGTTTACTCACAAATTTTTCCTATCCATAAATCTTATAGATAATATATTTCATGTTCTTCTAATTTTTTTTTATGATATCCACCTTTAAATCTATATCATGTATCCATTTTTACCTTATCTTCGTAAATGGTGGGAGATACTGGCCTATATCCAGTTTCAGCTTGACTGCTTTCTAGTTTTCCTAACAATTTTTACCAAATAGTGAATTCTTATCCCAAAAGCTTCAATCTTTATATTTGTTGAACACAAGGTTACTGTAATCATTTACTACTGTGCATCGCATGTCTGCTTTGTTCCACTGATCTACCGTTCTATTTCTTAGCCAATACCAGACAGTTTTGATATTATCTTATAATATTGTTAAAGATTTGGTACTGCTAAACTTCCTTTCCTTTACATTTTTTTTCATTAATTCCTTTGATATTCTTGACCTTTTGTTCTTCCAAATGAATTTTGTTATTGTTTTTTTAGCTCGGTAAACTACTTTTTTGGCAATTTAATTAGGTTGGTTTTGAATAAGTAAATTAGTTTAGGTAGAGTTGTCATTTTTATCATATTGGCTCTGAACACATAACGCTTCTCCAATTATTTAAATCTGACTTTATTTGTATAAAATATATTTTATAATTATGTTCATGTAGCTCCTGGGTTTGTTTTGGTAGATATATCCCCAGGTATTTTGTATAGTCTACAGTTATTTTAAATGGGGCATCTCTTACTATCTCTTCCTGCAGGGCTTTCTTGTTAATATACAGAAATGCTGATGATTTATGTGTGTTTATTTTTATGTGCTGCTACTTTGCTAAAAGTATTGTTTCAACTAACTTTTTAGTTGAATTTCCAAATATATAATCTGCAAAAAGAGGTACCTCATTGCTCATTCTTATTCCTTCAATTACTTTTTCTTCTCCTACTACTATTGTTAGCATTTCTAATACAATTTTGAATAATATGGATGACACTGGGCATCCTTATTTTAATCCTGATCTTACAGAAAGACTTCTAGCTTGCCCCCATAATAAATAATGCTTGCTAGTTTTAGGTAGATACTTCTTGTCATTTAAAAGAAAATCCATTCATACCTATGTTTTCAAGTATTTTTAATAGGAATGAGTGTTGTATTTTATCAAAAGTTTTTTCTGCATCTATTGAAATAATCATATTATTTTTCTTGCTTCTATTGATATAATCAATTATGGTGATAGTTTTCTTTATGTTAAACTATCCTTGCATAGCTGGCATAAATCCTACTTGATCACAATGTATAATCTTTTTAATATAATGTCATATTCTCCTAGCTAGTATTTTACCTAGGATTTTTGCACTCGTATTCATTAATGAAACTGGACTTTAATTTTCTTTCTCTGTCTTTTTTCTCCTCCTGATTTAGGGTTCAGCCCCATATTTGTTTCAGAAAAGGAGTTTGGTAGGATCCCTTCTTTGTCCATTATTCCAAATAATTTAGTTGCTATTGGAATTATTTGACAGAATTTGCTTGTAAATCCAGCTAGTCTCGATATGTTCTTCTTAGTAAGCTCATTTATGTCCTATTCAATTTCTTTTTCTAAAATAGATTTATTTAGATATTCAATTTCCTTAATCTAGGCAGTTTCTATTTTTAAAAATTTTTATTCTTCCATTCACTTAAATTATTAAATTTATTGGCATATAACTAGGCAAAATAATTCCTAATAATTGCTTTAATTATTAAATCCCTTATAATTGTTCTTTAATGTTTACCTTCTTGTGTTTCTCTGATTCTTATAGAATTTTCAGTTCTGGTCTTTTCCTCACAAGTACCTAAAAGTCTTTTAATTCATTAAATATTAACTTTTTTCTCGTGCATTATTAAACTCAGCTTTGCTCAGTAAGTTATTCTTGGTTGCATATTCAACTGTTGGGAATGTAATGTTTCATGCCTGTCAATCTTTTAATGTAGAAACTGCTAAATCCTGTGTTATCCTGACTGTAACTCCACAGCATTTAAATTGTTTCCCGTATTACTTGTGGTATTTTTTTCCCTTGACCTGGGAGTTTTGAAACTTAGCTATAATGTTCCTGTGAATTTCCACTGGAATTTCTTTCAGGTAGTAATGGGTATATATTTTTTTCTAGTTCTATTTTACTCTCTAGCTCTAAAATTTAAGGGCAATTTTCTTTAATAACTTCCTGAAGTATAGTGTCTAAACTTTTTTTTTTACCATAACTTCCAGTGAGACAACAACTCATATATTTTCTCCTAGATCTGTTCTTCAGGTCAGTTGATTTTCCGAATGAGATGTTTCATATTTTCTCCTATGTTTTCACTCTTTTGATTTTGTTTTATTATTTCTTAGTGCATTATGAAGTCATTAGCTTCCTCTTTCTTGACCAGCTCTAACTCCCTGCCCCCAAATTTATTAACTTGTTTTCAGTTTTCAACAATTGCTTCCATAAGCTCCAAATTTTCTCCCCCTCTCTCCAACCTCCCTCCCAAGATGGCATACAATCTTACGTGGTTTCAACACATGCATTCCTATTAAACACATTTTCACATTAATCATGTCACATAGAAGAATTAAAACGAATGGGAGAAACCATGAGAAAAACAAAACAACGGAGGGGAAAATAGTCTACTTCATTCTGCATTCTGACTCCATAGTTCTTTGTCTGGATGTGGATGGCATTTTGCATCATGAGTCCTGTGAGAACAGTTTAGATTCTTACATTGCTGTGGAGGGCCAAGTCTATCAGATAGTTCTCATACGCTGTGGCTGTTACAGTGTATAACATTCTCTTGACTCGGCTCATTTTACTCAGCATTGGTTCATATCAGTCTTTCCAGGTATGTTGGAAGTCTGACGGCTCATCATTTCTTATAGCACAATAGTATTCCATCACATTCATATACTACAACTCATTCAGTCATTCCCCAGTTGATGGGCATTCCCCCAACTCCCAGTTCTTGGCCACTGCTATAAATATTTATGTACATGTGGGACCTTTCCCCATTTTTATGATCTCTTTGGGACAGCCCTAGAAGGGATATTGCTGGCTCAAAGGGTATGTTCATTTTTGTAGCCCTTTGGGCATGGTTCCAAATTGCTCTCCAAAATGGCCTAACTATAATTTTTAAGAAGTTATTTTCTTCTGCAGGTTTTAGACCTCTTTTCTCAATTGATTGACTTTCTTTTCATAATTGTTTTGTATTACTCTTTTTTTCCTCACTAGTTTTTCCTCAATCTCTATGATTTTTAAGGTTCTTTTTAAACTCTTTCAAGAATGCTTTTTAGGCATGAGACCAATTTTGTGTGTTTTTTTTAAAATACAAAGCTATTGTAACTTCACTAGCTACTATCCGGGTTCCAGTTCAAATGAAGATAGCTTACTCTGTTCCCCCGGTGGCTTACTGTTTGGCTGTTCACTGCAGTAGAGGCAGGTGAGGATTTCTGAGGTGTGAGGGGATGCAGACTCAAGCTTCAGGTTCTCCTTCCCTTGTTTGCGCTTTCCTTCAGGCATTCCGCTCTGCACTGAGGAGCCCCAGCTAGGGCCCTCAGCAATGCTGCCCCCTCAGAGATGGCAAGCTTCAGGCGGCCCCTCTGCCCTGGAATCAAAACCAGGGGCTGTGCTGTCCTGGGAGTGCCCTGGTATCCCCTCATCCCCACAACCACAGGCTGGATCCCTGGAGGCTCAGTGGACCTGGGCTCCCAGTCCAGAGTCGGTGCCAGCTGAGAGTTCTGGAATCTCCCTGAGACATCAACGCTGCCCTGGGGGGAACATACTGGGAGCAGAGGCTGCCCCTCCTCCCTCAAACAGCTGTTCTTACCCGCCCCTCGGAGGCCCCGCCCCCACCTCAGAGCTGCCCTCCTCCCACTGCACAGAAAGCCCCGCCCACATAGGCCCCACCCCCACCTCAGAGCTGCCCTCCTCCCACTCCAGAGAAAGCCCCGCCCCCACAGAGGCTCCGCCCCCGCCTCGGAGCTGCCCTCTTCCCACTCCCTCCGCCGCCCCAGGGCACGTGGTTTGTTCCTTCTAGCGTCTGCCCTCTGGCACCTCCACTTCTGGCAGGCCCAGCCGGGGCCCAGGGTGTGTGCTCTTTCCTTATAACTTGTATTATGTTAGATACAGGCTTTCCTCCGACTTTTAGTTATTTATGCCGCTCAAAGTTTACTTTATTTCAAACTATTAGGGGCAGAATTGGAAAGAGCCAAGTAACTCCTGCCTCATTCTTCCATCTTCCCAGAATCCTCTCCTGATCCGTGACACCGACAAGGGGCCCAAGGCCCCAGGCTCAGCGCAGTGGTCTGGAGGGAGAGATGGGCTTTGCTCCCCTCTGGGGTGCTTGTGGGACAGCTGGGCCCCGGCAGCCCCCCAGGAAGGAGCAGCGTCTCCGCGGCCTCTGCCGCTGTAGGGGGCGAGGCCTGCCCAGGAACACCTGGCCCTTATCTGCAGGCGGACGTGGACATCCTGGGGCACCTGCCACTTCTGCTTTGGAAGAACTGGACCCTGAGGAAAAGGCGAGAGGTAACAGGTCTCCTCTGAATGGACCGGGATTTCTGCGGCCCCTGGAGCCGCAGCATGGTCTCTCCTCAGCACCCACGTGACCTCCGTTGCCCCTCCTCCCATTACCCGTTTGGGGAAATCCAGGTCTGAGCCGGGCAGGGTGGGGTGAGGCAGGGACCGGTTCTGTTGTCACGCAGGAGGAGCTGTGGATTCGCTGAATGAATTAAAAAAGCGAAGTCCTGGTACCGGGACCAGGGCCCTTCTGGCAGATGTTCCTACGTCCTGCAGCACAGACATTTGCTCAGGGACTGCAGCCACCCTCATGGAATCAGTCTCCTTTTGTCCAGCGGTAAGCTGGTTTATTATTATTATTGATATTTGTAAATCTTATTCATTCATTCATTCATTTATTCATAGTTTACAACATTCAGTTCCACAAATTTTGAGGGTTCAGTTTTCTTTCCCTGCTTCCCTTCCCCAGGGTAGCATACAACCTGATATAGGCTCTCCATATACATTCCCATTAAATGTGTTTTCACGTTACTTATGTTGCAAAGAAGAATTATAACTAATGGAATGAACCACAAGAAAGAAGAAACAATTATTATTATTAATAGTGTGTCTGCAAAAAAGGCAAGTTTTCTTTGAGTATCCCCTATGCAGAATGCTTTAGGTAGAAGAATAAATGCTAACATGTAGAGCAGTCCCTGCCCCCAGGAACAGCCAAATTAATCATAATCCTGAACAACACCTCTACATTGAGAACACAGGGAGCTGAGGATACTGCTTGGTACAAAGATGTGGGACAATGTCCCTGCCCTGGAGTGGCTTAGAGTCCAGCCAGGGAGAAACCTGCTTGATATTTCATATTGTCTCTCTGATTCTCTTGAAAAATTTACACATATCATTCCCTAATTGATAAATGGTGAAAGGATATGAAGGAGGAAGGAATTTCAGAGGAAGAAATTAAAGTTATCTATAATCATATGAAAAAATGCTCCAAATCATTGTTGATTAGAGAGAAGCAAATCAAAACAACTCTGAGGTACCACATCACACCTGTGGCACCACCACACACATGTCAGATTGCCTAACATGACAAGACAGGAAGATGATAAATGTTGGAGAAGATGTGGTAGAGTTGGAACACTAATTTATTGTTGGAGCTGTGAGCTGATCCAACCATTCTGGAGAGAAATTTGGAATTATGCCCAAAGGGCTACAAAAATGTGCATACCCTTTGACCCAGCAATACCACTTCTAGGACTGTATCCCCAAGAGATCATAAAAATGGGAAAGGGTTTCACATGTACAAAAATGTTTGTAGTGACTTTCTTTGTGGTGGCCAGAAAGTGGAAATCAAGGGGATACCCATCAATTAGGGAATGGCTGAATAAACTGTGGTATATGAATGTAATGGAATACTATTGAGCTATAAGAAATGATGAACAGGAAGACTTCAGAGAGGCCTGGAAGGACGTATATGAACTGATACTGAGTGAAAGGAGCAGAACCAGGAGAACTTTGCCCATAACAACAACCATAGAATTTTTCTTGTAGACTTAGTACTTCATTGCAATGCAAGGACTTAAAAAATTCCCAAGGATTCTTGAAGGAAAATGACTTCCACATCTTTCCAGAGAAGGAATTATGGAATCTGATCACAGAATGAAGCAGGCCATTTTCTTTTGTATCATGTTTTGTTTTATGATTTCTCCCGTTCATTTTAATTCTTCTATGCAACATGACTAAGGTGGAAATGCATTTAATAGGAATGTATGTGTAGAACCTATATAAAACTGTATGCTGTCTCAGGGAGGTAGTGAGGAGGTAGATGGGAAGGAGGAGGAGGGAGGGAAGAAAAATCTAAGATATATGGAAATGATTGTAGAACACTGAAAATGAATAAAATAATAAGAAAAAGAAAAATGGACATATATCTGTGATAAATAATGATAGAATGCAAAATACTTCAAAAGCTCCATGATTTCATTCATTTATTGATGGAATATGATGAAGAGAGTACTGACCTGGAGTCAGGAAGATCTGGGTCCAGACCTTTCCTTCCTCACTCATTATCTGTTACCTTGGGCAACATTGAACTTTCTTGGGCCTCAGTTTCCCCATCTGTAGTGAGGGGCTTGGACCACATGCTTTCTGAGGTTCCTTCTACCTCTAGGTCTGTGACCATGGAATCCTATTAACTCCTAGCTGTGTGCCCTGGGCAGGTCATTTAACCTTTGCCTGCCTCAATTTCCTAATCTGTCCAGTGGGGATGATAACAGCACCTACTTCTCAGGGCTGTTGTGAAGATGAAATAAGATGGTTTTATAAAGTGCTTTGTAAATCTTGAAGTACTACAGAGATGACAGCTCATATGGTGATTCATGTGAATACTCTCATGTGGTCAGTTTAAACACAGGCTGTACTTACTTACCTTCTCCTGTGGTACCTGTCTTGCCCTGAATATGTTGTTGATTCCAACTGCCATCCTGTCATTTCACTAAATGATCAGCCTACCTCCTTTGTTGATTCTTTGCTTCCTGGACAATTCCCTTTAGGACACTTGAGCCCCAGTTATCTTGGGCAGCAACCACCTTTAGTCTACTGACTCCCCCGTCCCCCTGGGTTTATCCACCATTTTGATTCTTTGTGGTTAGTGCCATTCCAAGATCCACAGTCACATAGCTCATAGGAAGAATATTCCTATTAAAAAGACTGGATTTTGTGTCAGGAAACAGATGGTCATCTGTAAACTAAGTCCTAAATGACACCTAGACAACAAATATTCCTGGACTTCAGAGGAAGGAGAGATGCACTGGGCATGTGCACATCACTAGTTAGGACCCAGAGGCCATTAAGATTAACCCCCTCATTTTAGAAGTAAACTGAGGTCCAGAGAGGGCACCTGATTTACCCAGTCATGTAAATAGCTAATGACAGAACAGCTAACTCCCAAGCCAGAACTGCCTGTAATGTGTATGCATATATATATATATATATATCTTTAAAAATTATGAACTTAACAAATCTCACCCAACATGAACATTTCAATATAAAGCAAGAAGAAAAAAAAGTATAGAACATAAATCTGTGAGCAGATTCTATTACATCCAACTTCACTTTTTAAAGTGTAAATATAATTTAATGCATTAGTAACAAAACTACATTGCTTGCCTAAACTTCTTTCTGTTCTCTTCTGTGTACCTTGCCCAATGAATTTTCTTTTCTCTCCCTGTCACTCTCACTACTCATTAGTTCCTCCATTCTCCCACTCATACAAATTATCATCTTTATTAAGGTGACTTAGTTGAACTTTTCTAATCCTAACCTTGCCCCCAACCTCCATTCTTACTCCTCCAGTCATCAAGTGAGAGTTCCATAGAAGCTAAAACTCAACATATGCAAAACTGAACTCATTATCTTTCCCCTCAAACCCTCCTTCTTCCTGTTTCCCTATTACTATTGAGGGTACCACCATCTTCCCATCACCAAAGCTCACAACGCAGGTATCATCCTTAATTCCTTACTCTCTTTCACTCCCTGTGTCCAATCTGTTGTTAAGACTTGTTATTTTAGCTTTATAATAAATGCCCCTTTCTCTGCACCATTTTAGTGGCAAGACTTCACCACCTCATGCCTGGACTCTTGCAGTAACTTGCTGGTCGATCTTCCTGCCATAAGTCTCTCCCCACACCAGTCCACTCTCAGCTATCAAAGTGATCTTCCTGAAGTTCAGGTCTGACCATTTCACCCCCTACTCAATACCAGGAGTTCCCTATTAGCTCTAGGAACTAATATGAGAGCCTCTGTTTGGCATGCAGAGACATCCCTAACCTGGCCTCCTCCACTTTTGCAGGCTTTCCCACTTTCTTCCCTTTTCAACATGCCTGGCATTTTCTCCCTCCTCCTTACTGTCTCTGGCTTCCTTCAATTCCGAGCTAAAATCTCACCTTCCCAAAGAATGGTTTCCTGAGCTCCCTTAATTCTACTGCCTTCCTTTTGTCATGCTTCTCCAGATTATTCTCTATTTCTCTAAACCATTGTTTGTACAGTGTTCTCTCTCCATTAGATTGTGAACTCCTCAAGGGCAGGGACTGGGGTTTTGTTGTTTTGATTTTTGCCGTTCTTTGTATCCTCAGCACTTAGAACAGCGCTTGGAAATGTTTATTGATTTACTGACAGTTAACTGTGTGTGCGTCCTTTGTTGCTGAAGAATACCATGCCATTAGAGAAATAACGACGTGACTTGCACTTAACTTTGTTTTTTTGAGTGAGGGAGGGCTGTGCAGGTCACCAGTCTCACTTCTCTTCGAGAGCCATCTGAATCCAGTGACCAGATATTCATCAGGATGACTGAAGATGACCCAGGATGATGCAGTTGGGGTTACGTGAATTGCTCAAGGTCACACAGCTAGTTCACACAGCTAGTGAATGTAAAGTGTCTGAGGTGAGATTTGAACTCAGGTCCTTCTGACTCCTGCATGGCGCTCTATCCACTGCATCACCTAGGTCCCCACTGACAGTTATGACAAGGTCCTTGTCCCCATGAAGAATATAGTCTAATCAAGGGGGTCACAAGACACCCCAGAATGAATGCAATACAAACTAGAACAAGAGAAGTTTTTAAAAGACATGAAGGGTGAGAAATTCAGAGAAAACAAAGACAAAAACTGTGAGAAACTCAACTAAATGCCGCAGATCCATTGTGGAGTTTTGAGTGATGCTTGTTATGGTACATGATGCTTGGGAATAAAATTTTCTTTGTTTGTTTTTCTGCCTGGTATACGTTAGATTGAAGGGCAGACCTCCCTCATAACTGGCAAGGTCAAAATGAATCAATGAGCTGAGATGTCAGCAGAAAGCTAATGTGATCCTAAATTGCAATATGCCTGAAAAGACATGTATAAGACATGCATAAGATAATCTCTGGAGTATTGCTTTCAAATCTTGATTCCCTATTTAAGGATTTTTTGGGGGAGGTGTGTGGCAAGTATATATGTGTGTAGTGTATTGCTTCTGTGTGTGGTGTGTGTATGTATGTGTGTGGTATGTTTGGTATGGGGTGTGTGTGGAGGGGGGCAGTATGTATGTTTCCTAGTACTCCATCCTGGACTCTTCATTTCTCTCCCTTGGGGGTCTCATTAGCTCCCATGGATTCATGTTGATTTCTATAGAAATCCCCCACCCTACAATCTACATTCCAGTCCTTAACTCTCTGCTGAACTCTACTTTCCTCCATTTTCAGTTACCTGTTTAACACCTCCATCAGGATGCTCTGTAGGCATTTCAAACTCACCATGCCCAAAGCGAAACTCATCTTTCTTCATAAACCTCGTCCTCATCCTACCTTCCCTATTTCTGTCCAACACACCACCATTCATCGGGTCTCCCAGATTCCCTGACTTGGCATAATTTTCAGCTCTTCACACTCACTCACACTCCCTTCCCCATTACCCCCACCCTAATTGGTTTCCAAGTCTTATCAGTTCCACCTCTTTAGCATTTGTAGTATTTATCTGCTTATACAGAGCAGCTAGGTGCCACAGTGTATAGAGTGCCAGGAATCAGGAAGACACTTAACCCTATTTGCCTCAATTTCCTCATATGTAAAAATGAGCTGGAGAAGGAAATGGCAAATCACTCCAGTATCTTTGCCAAAGAAACTTCAAATAGAGTCCTGAAGAGTCAGACATGACTGAAAATCAACATTCTTGCATATGGCCACTATCCTAATTCAAGCCCTCTTACCTGAACTATTATAATAGCTTCCAGGTATTCTTGACTCCAAAACCAGCCTTCTTTCTCCAACAAACCAGTGATGATGATGATGGTTTCTGGATAGAATTGACCAAAGGACATTTGCAAACATACTTGACTCAGTTATTAGAACACAAGCTGCTGCGACTTGCAGGTGCAGAGACTAAAATCACATTTAGGAAAACAAAAATCAGGATATGACCTTCTTTGTTCTCCCCAGACTTTCTCTTCTTCACTGGGCATTTCTCCTTGGTCAGCTGTTCTCCTCACTCTTGCGTTCTGTCATCCTTGTTGACAGAATACTTTTTGAAAATGTCTCTGGGAAACTAGGGGGATGAGATGCAGGTCACACCTTGGAAGTCACCAAGCATTTATTAAACATCTGCTGCATTCCAAACACTGGGCTAAGTGCTGGGGAGAAGAGGAAGGCAAAAACAGTCCTGGACTTCAAGGAACTCACAGTCTTATGGGAGAGACAACACACAAAAACAACTACGTACAAACAAGGCAGATACAGGCTACAGTGGAAGTCATCTCAGAGAGAAGGCATCAACATTGGAGAGGACTGATAAAGGCTTCCTGTAGAAAGTAGGGTTTTAGCTGAGATCTGAAGAAAGTCAGGAGACAGGGATGATGAAGGAGAAAGTTCCAGGCATAGGGGAAAGCCAGTGAAAATGCGCCACCAGGAGAGGGAATGCCTTAGGTGAGGAACTGCAAGAAGGCCAGTGTCATTGGATTAGAGTACATTGTGGGGAGTAAGACTGGAAAAGGAGAAAGGGGCCAGCATAAGAAGAGCTTGAAAAGCCAAACAGGGGATGCTATATTTGATCCTGGAGATGATGGAGAGCCACCAGGCTTTACTAAATAGGGAATTAACATGGTCAGATCTGTTATTTAAGGTCACTTTGATAGCTGAGTAAAAGATGCCATGGAGTGAAAAGAGGCTTGAGGCAAGAAGAGTAACAGAGAATTACAAATAGGGGCAGAGTCAAGATGGCAGAGTAGAAGGACGGACCTGCTGTAGCTCTCCCCTGATAGCCCATAAAATACCTGTAAAACGACTCTGTAAAAAAAACTCTAGAGCAACAGAAGGCACAAAATGACAGAGTGAAAGAGATTCCAGCCCAAGACAGCCTGGAAGGCCTATAGGAAAGGTCTATTGCATCAAGCTCAGAGTGGAGTGCAGCCCTGCCTTGGCACAAGGCATGGACAGGACTGGAGCAGGCTTCAGGGCACGGAATCACAGACAGCAGCTGCAGTTCCCAGATTTCACAACCCACATATGCCAAAGAAAGCTTCAAAGGTCAGTGAGAAAGCTTTCACTTGGGTGAGAAGGGAACAGGGTTCGGGGGCCAGGGCAATGGCAGCCACTGCAACACAGTATCCATTTTTGGAGTCCTCTGCCTAAAGACCCTGGGGGAATTGAGCAGCTGATCTGAATCTCAGTCCTGAGTGGCAGCCCTGGGGTGAAGAAGAGTGCTGGTGTGGTGGAGCTCATAGAGGGTCTGTAGAGGGAATTCTGCTTGCAGATCCTGGGCAGAAAAGTTTGTGGTTGCTTTCAGACCAGAGTGATGGCCAGGAGAGGAGTAAACTCCCTCCCTTCATTGTTGGAGGAACTGAGAACTTATAGGTCCTTAGAATATACCCTCCACTTGACAAAGCATTCAAAAGTCAAGTAACTGGCTGGGAAAATGCCCCAAAAAGGGAAAAAAATAAGACTATAGAAGGTTACTTTCTTGGTGAAAAGGTATTTCCTTCCATCCTTTCAGATGAGGAAGAACAAAGTATACCATCAGAGGATGACACAAAAGTCAAGGCATCTGTATCCAGAACCTCCAAAAAAATATGCAATGATCTCAGGCCATGGAAGAGTTAAAAAAGGATTTTGAAAATCAAGTAAGAGAGGTGGAGGAAAAATTGGGAAGAGAAATGAGAGGGATGCAAGAAAATCATGAAAAACAAGTCAACAACTTGCTAAAGGAGACCCAAAAAATGCTGAAGAAAATAACACCTTTAAAAATAGACTAATGCAAAAGGCGAAAGAGGTCCAAAAAGCCAATGAGGGGAAGAATGCTTTAAATAGCAAGATTAGCCAAATGGAAAAGGAAGTTAAAAAACTCACTGAAGAAAATAGTTCTTTAAAAATTAGAATGGAGCATTTGGAAGCGAATGATTTTATGAAAAACCAAGAAATTACAAAGCAAAACCAAAAGAATGAAAAAATGAAATACAATGTGAAATATCTCATTGGAAAAACAGCTGACCTGGAAAATAGATCCAGGAGAGACAATTTAAAAATTATGGGACTACCTGAAGGCCATGATCAAAAAAAGAGCCTAGATATTGTCTTTCATAAAATTATCAAGGAAGACTGCCCTGATATTCTAGAACCAGAGGGTAAAATAAAAATTGAAAGAATCCACTGATCAACTCCTGAAAGAGATCTGAAAAAAAAAAACTAGGAATATTGTAGCCAAATTCCAGAGTTCCCAGGTCAAGGAGAAAATATTGCAAACAGCCATAAAGAAACAATTTGAGTATTGTGGAAATACAATCAGGATAACACAACACCTAGCAGCTTCTGTATTAAGGTATTGAAGAGCTTGAAATATGATATTCTAGAAGTTAAAGGAACTAGGATTAAAACCAAGAATTACCTACCCAGCAAAATTGAGAATAATCCTTCAGGGGAAAAATAGATACTCAATGAAACAGAAGACTTTCAAGCATTTTTGATGAAAAGGCCAGAACTGAATAGAAAATTTGGCTTTCAAACACAAGAATCAAGAGAAGCATGAAAAGGTAAACAGGGAAGAGAATATTTCATAAAGGACTTACTGAAGTTGAACTATTACATTCCTACATGGAAAGATAATATTTGTAACTCTTGAAACTTTTCTCAGTTTTTGGGTAGTTAGAAGGATTATATACATATATATATATAGACAGAGGGCATAGGGTGAGTTGAATAGGAAATATCTAAAAAAATAAAATTAAGGGGTGAGAGAGGAATGCATTGGGAGGAGGAAGGAAAAAATGAAATGGGGCAAAGTATCTCTTCAAAGAGACAAGAAAAAGCTTTTTCAATGGAGAGAAAACGGTGAGAGGGAAAAAGTGAAGCTTACTCTCATCACATTTGACTTAACGAGGGAGTAACACACACTCAATTTGGTATGAAAATCAATCTTACATAACAGGAAAGTATGGGAAAAGGGGATAAATGGGATGTGGTGGGGTGATACAAGGGAGGACAAATAAGAGGAGGGAGTAATTAGAAGTGAACACTTTTGAGGAGGGACAGGGTCAAAGGAGAGAAAAGAATAAGTGGGGGCAAGATAAGATGGAGCAAAATATAATTTTTCACAACATGACTATTATTGAAGTTTTTGCATAGCTACACATGTATAACCTATATTGAATTGCTTGCCTTCTCAGTGTGGATGGGTGGGGAGAGAAGAAGGGAGAGAAGTTGGAACTCAAAGTTTTAGGAACGAATGTTGAGAATTGTTTTTGCATGCAACTGGGAAATAAGAAATACAGGTAATGAGGTATAGAAATCTATCTTGTCCTACAAGAAAAGATAGAAGATGGGGATAAGAGAAAGGAGGGTTGTGATAGAAGGGAGGGTGGATTGGGGAAAGGGTAATCAGAATGCATGGTGTCTTGTGTGCGGGAAGGGGAGAGATAGGGAGAAAATTTGGAACTCAAAATCTTGTGGAAGTGAATGTTGAAAACCAAAAATGAATAAATAATTTAAGAAAAAAAAGTAACCAGAATCTATTGCTGTAATCCAGGTGTGAAGTCACGAGAGCCCGGATCAGGGTGGTGGCAGTGTTAGAAAAGAGAAAGGACACAATGTATATGAGCCTTTATTAAGTTAGAATCAATGGGATTGTAAATTCATTAAGTCTGAGGAAAGAGAAGCAAGAAGAGGAATAAAAGGAAGAAGATACTTAAGATGGCAAGCCTCAGTGACTGCAAGAATGGGAGCTGCTGCGTCAGTGAAGGACCTGGGCTATTGTGGCCCTTTAGGATCTGGATCTCTCCTCTCCAGTTCTGATCTGCCCACTTGCTATGATCTGGGAATATAACATTGAGCTATTTGGCTTTCAAAATGGCTTCATCACTGCTGCATTCCAGGATAATGTAAGATTTCTGGAGAAAACAGAAACAACCCTTTGTAACCCCCAGGAATGTTGGTAGAAGTCTCTGATTTCTTCCCACCAACTTTTGGTCTTACTAAGAGTAAAAGCAGAGTAGCATAGCCATACTGAAGTGGTAGCTCATGGAGAACACTAGAAGAGAAAAAGCATAGGGTTCTCCACCTCCAGATGAGGACAGAATTTCAAAATAGGAAGCAGTCTCAGAGGCTAGCCAGTCCATCCCATACTTGAACAAGAATCACCTCTCTGGCAAGTCCTCAGTGCCACTGCTGCATGGCCACATCATTAGCAGCAGCCATTCAAGTCCTTCACTTGCACCCCACTTTCCACCTCCACCCCCTAAGTAGAGTTAGAGGAGAAAAGAAAATCTGGTTTCATTGATGTTGTGTATTTTTTCCCAGAGCACCTCACATCCCCCAACCAATGCATTCCCCATCCCAGTGTTCACATCATGATAAGGTATCTTGGGAGGCATTCAACTCATTTAGTAAGTATTTATTAAGTACCCGCTGTGTGCCAAGCATGAGAGCCAATATAGTATGGTGGATATAGAACATTTTACAGATGGAAAGACAGGCACAGAGAGATAAAGTAGCTTATTCAAAGCCACATATACAGTAATGTCAGAAACGGGGGGCTTGAATCCAGGTATTTCTTTACTCAAAGGCCAACTCTCTTTCCACACCCATTCCACTGCCCATCCAAGAGCAAAAGTAGCTAGATAACACTGCCTCAAGACAAACAGCCTCGGGTTCTAAACCAGTGACAGGGCAGGAGGGAAGAAGACACCATCTTCCAGATTTTTGAAAAAGTACTGAATGCCTTCCCCTCTACCCTACTGCCACCCTCACCCTACCTCCTTGAGTTATGACAGGGAATGGTCAAGAAAAGAACCAGGAAATGCCAGTGGCAAATGTCTCCCCTCAGAAATATGAGCCTAGGCTGTGCTTAGTTAATGTTAACCGACATATTTTAAGGGGGAAGAGGGATAGAAAATAGGACTGCTTTTGAAATATGTTTATAATTATATTGTGAAATTTTTCCCTAGGGGATCCCAAGGTATAATATTACACTGGGAATTCTAGGAACCTGGGATTGTGCCTTTTGGAGGCTTCGCTTGTATGGGAGAGGGAAATGGGAGTGTTTCTGTTTGTGTGTGTTTGCTAGAAATGGGACTGATAGAGTCAGAGTTGTAGAATTATCTAGGGATGAAATGTAAAACTCACCTACTTCCTTCCTACCAAAAACCCTATACTTTTAATAAGCAAAACAATGAGATTAAGCC
Source organism: Bettongia penicillata ogilbyi (assembly GCA_023548195.1). Lineage (NCBI taxonomy): Eukaryota > Metazoa > Chordata > Mammalia > Diprotodontia > Potoroidae > Bettongia > Bettongia penicillata. Next base: position 26,231,705 of record JAJHZJ010000314.1, on the reverse strand, counting down.
TCCAAATTGAATTAAAATTATTTTTCAAAGGTGTCAGATGCTTATCTGTTCCAAAGATTAGCTTTCTATTTTGGGGGAAAAAGGCTATAGGCAGCAGACATTCACTCTGATTCATGGACCCTTAGAGTTGCAACAATCCTCAGATGCCTTCTAGTATCCTTCTGCACAAATACCACTGAGTCAACCTCAGCAAGTAGACACTGAGCCTCTGGTGGCCAAGAAGGAGCTGTTCAGAGACATAGGAGAATTAAATATTGAAAAATGATAATTATAAGCAGTACAAGAATAATTGGGGTAGCTAGGTGGAATAGTGGATAGAGTGCCAGGCTTGTAGTCAGAAAGACTCATCTTCCTGAGTTCAAATCTGGCCTCAGACACTTCTAGCTGTGTGACCCTAGGTAAATCACTTTACCCTGCTTGCCTCATTTTCCTCATTGATAAACTGAGCTGGAGAAAGAAATGGCAAATCATCCTAGTATCTCTGCCAAGATAACCCCAAAGGGGTCATTAAGACTTGGACACAACTGAAAAAGTACTGAACCACAACAAGAGTAGTGGGGAAGCTGTCTAGCACTGGAGGCTGTACTCTGACCTAGGGAGAACCAACGATAGACCTGTAACTAGGGCAAGGCCATCTGGGGTTTGTCACGGGTACCAAAATTTAGAGGGTGCTGATAGTGCTTGTACTCTCTCAGCAGCACATTGGGAATGTTCCAGATGTGACTTTCAGGTATGTGTTGGGAGAAGGGAGGGGTGATCTTTGCCTCTGGGGGTTAGTGTCCCCAGATCTTTCTCCCCTACCTAAAGGGCAGTGTTCACCAATCCCTACCCCTAGAACTTGTATTTAAAAGTTGTGCTGAGGGGATTTTGGCACTGTTTTCCCTTAGTGTTTTTTGAAGCATAGTATTGAGGTACCAAAATTGTTGACTCTGGTTAGCACCTCCACAATTCAAGAGTAAGGAGACAATAAGTGAGTCAAGATAGAAAGTACTAGACTTGACTTCTAGAGAAGCCTCAGGAAACAAATGTTGGGAGATATATTCTCTGCCTCTCATTTATTCCATCCAAATTTGGGGAAGGAAAACTCCTGAGGGCAGGGACCAGTGTTTAGCACAGTCTTCTACCTAGTAGGAGCTGAACAAATGTTTGTTGAATCAAAGTGAATACAGAAGACCTGAAATTGAAAAGTAGCTCAACTGAATAATTATGATGTATGAATGTAATGGAATACCACTGTGCAAAAAGAAATGATAAAGGGGATAGTTTCAGAAAAACCTGGGAAGACTTTTATGAGCTGATGCAGAGTGGCATGAGAACATTACATTTAATAACAACAGCATTATAAATGCAAACAACTTTGAAAGGTATAGTGATCAACACAATAACTAACCATGATTTCAGGCAACTCACAATGAAGCATGCTACCCACCTCTTGGACTAAATATGCAAAATGAAGCATACATTTTTTCTTTCATGTGGACAGTTAGGAATGCGATTTGTTAAACTATGCATATTTGTTACAAGCCTGTTACTTTTCTTTTCAGTGGTGAGGGGAGTAGGATTGGAGGGAGAGAAAATTGATTTTTGTGCATTGAAAAAAAATAAAGATAAAATGAAGGGATTGAATGCCATGATCTCTAAGGTTAAAAAAAAAAAGGAGCTCAAAAGGACAAATATTAGTGTTTTGTGTATTTTGAGGTAGGGGATGTTGTCTGGGGAGTAAAGAACATAGGCCAAAGAGGAGAAAAGGCAGTCCGTTCTGAGGAGTGATGAGATAGTGTGGAAAGTGACTGATTTGCCTTGTAGGAGGCCAAAGAAGCAAGTAATTATTTCAGTGAGGAGTCATATCTCTGCTATCTGGGCTTGGTCTCTTATTTTCTTCATGAAGTTATCAGGATCCAACTTCCTCTTTCATCACTTTCTCATCTTGCTCCCTATCTTGTCAAACTTGCTCCCCACCCCCACTCATCTCATTAGTGGACTGAAGTAGGAGGTGGTGAGATAACCATGCATATTATGGCCCTTGCCAGCATGCAATTTTCCAGAGACAGCTATAAAATGCTGTCTATTTTGTGTTCCTTCCCAAGCCCCAACAGGAGTTACCAAATTATAGATTTAGAGCTACAAGAAACCTTAGAGGTCATTGACCAAAACCCCCTCACTTTGAAGGCAAAAAAACTGACACGAAAAGGTGACTTACCCAGGGTTATGTATGGGGTACAATTTGAAGCCACATCTTCCCAACTCCAAGCCCCATTACCTATCCACTTGCCCTGCTTTTTCAATCAGCCCTTTGCTCTGTTTGCATGCTCCCACATCAGTTAACTAAACTGTGAAGTAACTATACTTCACTAGGGCTAAGATAGAGAAGGAATTTTTCCACTGTCAGTTGTTTTAACGTGTAGTGGACATATCTATCCCAAACAGTGTAGTATGATGGGAAAAGCACCAGACTCACAGAGACCAGACCTGAGTGTGTTCTGAGCTCTCCCTGAACTCCTCCTTCCTATGTGATCCTGATCTCTCTGACCTTCTTCCCTGGAAAAATGAGGATGATATTACATAATACAGGACTGCTGTGAAGAAAATATTTTGCAACAAAATTGTGACTTCTGATCATTGTTTTGTTTCTTTTTAGGAAAGTGGAAATGGAAGCTCTTAGAAACCAGGCTGGTAGACTGACTTCTGCTTTCCTTCTCTGGTACTTGGGCTTTCTCCCCCTTCCTTCCCTTCTCAATTTATTCTAGATACACTTGAAATTTTTTATAAATTTTTAAAAAGTGTTTCCACAAAATCTACTGCATAATTTTTTAAATAAAAGTTTAAAAAACTTTTCCACATAATCTGTCTGCATGCCCTGTTTTCTCTTTTGAAAAAGAATCAGTCTGCAGAGACTCCTAAGCAGACACTGTTTCTTCTTGCTAGGACAATGAGTTGAACTGGAAAATCTTTAAGGAGGGTCTGACTACTTTCCCCTTGAGGAAATAATGGGAAAGGAGAGAGGGCTGATCTGCATCCACTCCTCTACTCTCAGCTGTTGTTGTTCATCCTTTATTTTCAAAGAGGACCAGTGACATCTTGGGTGATGGATTTAAGTGAGGCAGAGTTGCACAGAGTCAGCAACCTCACTGTCTTTTCCAATCATGAAACTCCAGTGGCAAGACAGAAGTCAAAACGACTGGTGATGACTGGGGATGCAATGGATGATTTTGGTGTCCTCGATGTCTGACCCAGCTCTGAGTGGTCCACGATGTCTACGTCAACTTCATGGCCATTAGAACAAATTGTTCCCATCCATCCATTCCACTGGGGGAAGTCTTTACATGCTTGTGAGAGACTCTTCTTGGCTACTTCTTGACTCCTTTTTTTTCTTATTTGCTTCCTTCTTCCTTCTCTTGGGTCAGAAAGGTCTTGCTGTGTATTTCCAACATTTTGGGGAAGATGTCAGTGAGCTCAGTCTTCACCAGCAGACTGATCCTTCCCTCAGCATCTCAAGGGTTCTTTAGTGCCTAAAGTTCATTTATTTTGTAAGCCATCTTCTTTTCCCTTTCTCTGTTTCACAAATATGTTGGCTACTGGAGGCAGTCTCCATGCAGAAGTGAATTGCTGACGATGGAGGAATATTAGGAGATCTCAACTGTAATCAAATTCTGGGACTTGGGTTGATCTCTAAGATTCCTTCCAGTTCTAAAGTTCTGATTCTAATCCATTTTTTGGCCTGAAAGATCTCATCTTCTATCCCCTTTCTCCTCTTTTAGAGTAGAAAGAAGGTAAAAGTGGGGGAATTATTAATTTAAAATCATGTTTATATTGTACTTATAAAATATTTTGAAAAGTGCTTTCTTTTGAATAGCCCTGGTAGAGAGAAGAGTGTCAGAACTGTTGTCCTGTTCACTTTACAGATGAGGAAACAGATACTTAAAGAGGACTGTCAAGTGAACTGCCCAGGGTCACACAGTAAGTGAGGGTCAGAGCTAGGCTTCAAACCTAGGTCCCCTGATCCTTACTCTAGCACTTTTTGAAGCATAGTATTTGGTTACCTTGCTGGTCAGCACACTTGCCAAAGTCCTAGACAGAAATCCCGTTGTTTCTTGTGACAGTTCCATGCTGGTTTCATTCTTTTAATCTATCTTCTAGCACAGAATCATCATACTGGGAGGGCTGATCCTAAGTGGGTTTTTTATAATCTTGTGTGTGTTCCCATTGTCTCTTTGATTTTTTTTTCTCTGTTTTTGCTTTGTTATCAGATTCGTTTTGTTATGGAACTTCTATGGCCTTTGTCTTTATTCATTGTCCTGATCTAGCAAGGAATGCCAACCTACTCTACAGCCAGCAAGAATGTAAGGATTTGGGTTTAGCCTTGGGCAGTATATGTTGTCTCCCTCTGTCAGAATGTCCTTCAAAGCAGGCAGCGTTTAACTTTAGTATTGGTGTCCCCAGTGCCTAGTACAGGACTTGGAACATAGTAAGTGCTCATGCATGCATTCTATTCATTCATTCATTCCTTTGTTCATCTATCCTGATTGTGAAATTTTAAATTAGAAAACACCTGTGGGAGCGTTCTGTCCTCCTTACTGATTTTTGCTTACTTTGTGTTCATGCATATAATATAAACTAACAGAATTGTAATTTTTTTATCTCTGTATATTTTATTATAGATATTACATAAACTGTTTGAAGGATTTGGGTTTTTTTTGTGAAAGTACAAATTATGAGTAAAATGTCTGAATATTTTAGGAAACAACAGGAGGTTTGTATTATGTGGAACAAGGAAAATGGAATATCCTATAGACATAGTTTATCAATACTTATTAAAAATAAAATGTCTATAAGTGGCTTTTAGCTGAATATTTTGAAGAGTTTTTTTGTATTACCTGGGCAATGTTATGTGGTGCTGCTCTGTGGAGATGTTAATTCATGCAGCCTCCAAATTTCTAGCCTGGAAGACAGTTTTACTTTAAACACTTACTAATGGTGTGACCCTGGGCAAGTCACATAACATCTATCAGACTCAGTTTCTTTCATGTGCAAAGTGGGTGTAATGCTACATATCTTCTAGGGTTGTTGTGACATAATATCTGAAAAATCACTTTTTAAACCTTAAAGCACTATAGAAATACTATGTATTCAGTAATCATCAAAAACAATCTGGTACTGGCTAAGAAATAGAGTGCTGGATCTGTGGAATAGATTAGGTATACAATGCATACTAATCTAGTGTTTGATAAAGCCAAAGATCCAAGCTTTGGAAATAGAACTTAGTATTTGACAGAAACGGATGGGAAAATTGGAAGACAGTATGGCAGAAACTGTGTATAGACCAACATCTTAGATAAGGTCAAAATGAGTACATGATTTAAATATAAAGAGTGATGCCATAAACAAATTAGGAGAGTAGGGAATAATTTGCCTATCAGATCTATGGAGAAGGGAAGAATTTAGAACAATAAAAGAGATAGAAAGCTTTACAAAATGTAAAATGGATAATTTTGATTATATGAAATTGAATGTTTTTGTACAAACAGAACCACTGCAATCAAGATTAGAAGGAAAGCAGAAAGTGCAAAATAATTTTTTATAGCAAGGATCTCTGCTAAAGGCCTTCTTCCTCCAGTATACACAGAACTGAGTCAAATTTATGAGAATACAAGTCATTCCTCAATTGATAAATGGTCAGAGGATATGAATAGGCAGTTTTCAGATGAAGAAATCAAAGCTATCTATAATCATATAAAAAATGCTGTAAATCACTATCAATTAGAAAACACAAATTTAAACAACTCCAAGGTACCACTTCATACTTATTAGATTGGTTGATATGACATAATAAATGACAAATGTTAGAGGGTATGTAGGGAAAATTGGGACACTGATACACTGTTGGTGGAGTTGTTAACTGATCCAGTCATTCTGGAGAATAATTTGGAATTGTACACAAAGGGCAATCAAACTGTGCATACCCTTTCATCCAGCAATACCACTGCTAGGTCTATATCCCAAAAAGATCATAAAAACTTACATGTACAAAAATACTTATAGTAGCTTATTTTGTGGTAGCAAAGAACTTGAAATTGAGGAGATGCCCATCTGTTGGGGAATAGCTGAACAAATTGTGGTATATGATTATAATAGAATACTATTGTGATATAAAAAATGATGAACAGGATGATTTCAGAAAAACACGAAAAATCTTACCTGAACTGATGCAAAGTGAAATGAGTAGAACCAAGAGAATATTGTACAAAGTTACAGCAATATTGCATAATGATCAGCTGTGACTGACTCACCTATTCTCAGCAGTACAATAATCTAGGACAATTCCAAAGGACTCATGATGAAAAATTCTATCCATGTCCCAAGAAAAGAATTGACAGAGCCTGAATGCAGGTCAAACCATACTACTCATCACCTTCTTTATTTTTTCATATGTTTTATTTGTGTCTTCTTTCACAACATGACTTAAAGTGGAGATATATTTTGCATGAGTGCACATTTATAACCTATATCAATTGCTTTACCACTTCAAGGAGGGGAAAAAGGACAGGGAAAGGGAGGGATTGAGAGAGAGAATTTGAAATTAAAATTTTATAAAATGAATGTTAAAAATTGTTTTTGCATGTAATTGAGGAAAATAAAATTTTATTAAAAAGCAATATTAACTATTGTGACTTATTATTAGCTATAATAGTAATAATCATAAAAGCTAACATTTATAAAATATCTAGTCTGTGCCAGATACTGTGCTTTTACAGTTATGATCTCGTTTGATCTTTTTAACAATCCTGGGAGGTGGATGCTATTATTATCTCCATTTTACAAACAGAGGTAAAGTGATTTGCCCAAGGTCACACAGCTAGTGTCTGAGGCTAGATTTAAACTCAGGTCTTTCTGACTTTAGGTCCAGTGTTCTATCTACTGTACCTACCCAGCTGCATTATAATTATTGTCATCATTATCGTTACACCTTGGAACTTAGGTGAGTTTGAAGGACCTAAGAATGATGGGAGTCTGAGTCCTTGCTCAGTACTTTTTTGATCATGGCTTTTGAGTTTCTATTTCTGCTATTAATGCTAGGTAAATATGGATTAAAGATCTCATCTCTTCAACTTAGTCCCATAGGGCCCCATATTTTTTTTGGCACCTAATAAATTTATTCATTTTCACTTTTCAATATTCACTTCCACAAAATTTTGAATTTCAAATTTTCTTCCTATCCCCCACATCCCCACCCCAGAATAGCATTCTAATTGCCCTTTCTTCCAATCTGCCCTCCCTTCTATCACCCCTCCCCCATCACCATCCCTTCCATTTTCCTGTAGGGTAAGATAGATTTCTATACCCCATTGCCTATATATCTTATTTTCTAATTGATTGTAAAAACAGTTTTTAACATTCATTTTTAAAGCTTTGAGTTCCACATTCTCTCCTTTTCCCCCCTCCCCACCCATTGAGATAGCAAGCAATTTGATTTAGATTATCCATGTGTGGTCATGCAGAAGACCTCTATAATAGCTATGTTGTAAAAGACTAACTATTTCTCTATATCCTGTCCCACTCTCCATTTGTTCTATTCTCTCCTTTGACCTGTCCCTCTGCAGAAGTGTTTGCTTCATATTACCCCTTCCCCAATCTGCTGTCCCTTCTATTATCCCCCCTCTCTTATCCCCTTCTCCCCTGCTTTCCTCTAGGGTAAGATAAACTTCCATACCCAATTGAGTGTGTGTGTGTTATTCCCTCTGGAAGCCAAATCCAATGAAAGGAAGGTTCACTTATTCTCTTTCACCTTCTGCTTCTTCCCCTCCATTGTAAAAGCTCATTCTTGCCAATTTTATGTGAGATGATTAACTGCATTCTACCTTTCCCTTTCTCTTTTTCCTAATACATTCTCAACCCTTAATTTTCTTTTTTGGATATCATCCCTTCATACTCAGCTCACCCTGTGCCTCTGTCTTTCTGTCTATATATATATAGATATAGATATATAGGTAGATAGATACACACAGACACACACATATATTCCCTCCGAATATCCTCATACTGAGAAATGTCTCATGAGTTACAAATATCAACTTTCAATGTAGGAATGTAAATAGTTCAACTTTAATAATTCCCTTATGGTTTCTCTTTTCTGTTTACCTTTTCATGCTTGTCTTGATTCTAGTATTTGAAAGTCAGATTTTCTATTCAGCTCTGGTCTTTTCAACAAGAATGCTTGGAAGTCCTCTGTTTCATTGAAATTCTGATTTTTCCTCAGACATACTATATTCAGTTTTTCTGGTTAGGTGATTCTTGGTTTTAATCTTGTCTCCTTTGACCTATGGAATATTGTATTCTAAGCCCTCCAATCCTTTAGTGTAGAAGCTGCTACATTCTGTGTTATCATGATTGTGTTTCCTGAAATTGTTTCTTGCTGCTTATAATATTTTTTCTTGACCTGGGAATTCTGGAATTTGGCTACAATATTCCTAGGAGTTTTCCTTTTGGGCTCTCTTTCAGGAGGTGATCAGTGGATTCTTTCCATTTCTACTTTACCTTCTGGTTATAGAATATCTGGGTAGTTTTCCTTGACAATTTTTTTATATAAATTTATTTAACTTTTTACATTCATTTTCACAAAATTTTGGGTTCCAAATTTTCTCCCCATTTGTCCCCTCCCCCCAATACACTAAGCATTCTAATTACCCCTATCACCAATCTGCCCTCTCTTCTCTCATCCCTCCCTTCCCTTGTCCCCATCTTCTCTTTTATCCTGTAGGACCAGATAACTTTCTGTTCCCCATTACCTGTATTTCTTATTTCCTAGTAACAAGAACATTACTCAACTGTTGTTCCTAAAACTTTGAGTTCCAACTTCTCCCCATCCCTCCCTCCCCACCCATTCCCTTTGGGAAGGCAGGCAATTCAATATAGCCCATATCTGTGTAGTTTTGCAAATGACTTCAATAATAGTCATGTTGTGTAAGACTAACTATATTGCCCTCCATCCTATCCTGCCCCCATTGCTTCTATTCTCTCTTTTGATCCTGTCCCTCCCCAAGAGTGTTGACTTCAAATTTCTCCCTCCTCCCATTGCCCTCCCTTCCATCATCCCCCCCCACCCTGCTTATCCCCTTCTCCCCCACTTTCCTGTATTGTAAGATAGGTTTTCATACCAAAATGAGTGTGCATTTCATTCCTTCCTTAGTTGAATGTGATGAGAGTAAACTTCATGTTTTTCTCTCAGCTCTCCTCTTTTTCCCCCCACTAAAAAGTCTCCTGCCTGCCTCTTCTTTGAGAGATAATTTGCCCCATTCCATTTCTCCTTCTCTCCTTCTAATACATTTCTCTCTCACCGCTTCATTTTTTTAAGATATGATCCCATCCTAGTCAATTCACACTGTGCTCTCTGTCTCTGTATGTGCATGCATGTGTGTATGTGTGTGTGTGCACGGGTATGCGTGTGTGTGTGTGTAATCCCACCAACTATCCAGATACTGAAAAGTTTCAAGAGTTACAAATATTGTCTTTCCATGTAGGAATGTAAACAGTTCAACTTTGGTAAGTCCCTCATGACTTCTCTTTGCTGTTTACTTTTTCATGCTTCTTCTGATTCTTGTGTTTGAAAGTCAAATTTTCTTTTCAGCTCTGGTCTTTTCATCAAGAATGCTTGAAAGTCTTCTGTTTCATTGAAAGACCATATTTTCCCCTGAAGTATTATACTCAGTTTTGCTGGGTAGGTGATTCTTGGTTTTAGTCCTAGTTCCTTTGACTTTTGGAATATCATATTCCATGCCCTTTGATCCCTTAATGTAGAAGCTGCTAGATCTTGTGTTATCCTGATTGTATTTCCACAATACTGGAATTGTTTCTTTCTAGCTGCTTGCAAGATTTTCTCCTTGAGCTGGGAGTTCTGGAATTTGGCCACAATGTTCCTAGGAGTTTCTCTTTTTGGATCTCTTTCAGGTGGTGATCGATGGAGTCCTTCAATACTTACTTTGCCCTCTGGTTCTAGAATATCAGGGCAGTTTTCCTTGATAATTTCATGAAAGATGATATCTAGGCTCTTTTTTTGATCATGACTTTCAGGTAGTCTCATAATTTTTAAATTGTGTCTCCTGGATCTATTTTCCAAGTCAGTTGTTTTTCCCATGAGATATTTCACATTCTCTTACATTTTTTCATTCTTTTGGTTTTGTTTAGTGATTTCTTGGTTTCTCATAAAGTCATTAGCCTCCATCTGTTCCATTCTAATTTTGAGAGAACTATTTTCTTCAGTAAGTTTTTGAACCTCCTTTTCCATGTGGCTAATTCTGCTTTTTAAAGTATTCTTCTCCTCCTTGGCTTTTTGAACCTCTTTTGCCAATTGAGTTAGCCTATTTTTCAAGATGTTATTTTCTTCAGCATTTTTTGGGGTCTCCTTAGGAAGGTATTGACCTGCTTTTCATGCTTTTCTTGCATCTCTCTCATTCTCTTCCCAGTTTTTCCTCCACCTGTCTAACTTGATTTTCAAAATCCTTTTTGAGCTCTTCCATGGCCTAAGCCCACTGAATATCTATTTTGGATGTTTGGGATACAGAGGCCTTGACTTCTATGTCTTTACCTGATGGTAAGCATTGTTCTTCCTCATCTGAAAGGAAAGGAGGAAATATCTGCTCACCAAGAAAGTAACCTTCTATGGTCCTATTTTTTTTCCCTTTTCTGGGCATTTTCCCAGACAGTTACTTGACTTCTGAGATTCCTCTCCACCCCCGCCTCACTAATGCTTGGGGTCTGAGATTCAAATGCTGCTTCCCAGCCTCAGGGCTTTCACGGGGGGGGGGGGCAGGAGGGGCAGGGCGTGCTATTCAGTATGAGATTAAGTTCAGGTTCTCAGGTGGGGGCAGGGCCACCTCCCAGGCTCTGTTCCCTTATGGGGTTTATGCAGAGACCTTCGATAATGGATCCAGGGTCCTTCCTGCTTTGGGAGCTCCAGTCTGCTGCTGCCTCTGCTGCTGCCTCCTGAGGGGGCCTGAGTTATGGAGACACCCCGCTCCCCTCTCGGGCAGCCCAGAAGTCTCTCTCACTGACCTGTAGTGCCTGTGGGTTGAGGGACCTTCACGACCACTGGAGATTCCATCCCTGAAGCCTGCTCAGATCTGGTTCTCTCGGGACCACATGGCCAAGGCAGGGCTGGGCTCTGCTCTGGTCCAGTGTGCGATGGACCTTTGGTGTCAGTTTTTCAGGGCTCTCTGGAACAGAAATCTCCTCCACTCCATTGTTGTGCAGCTTCCACTGCTGCAGAATTTGTTGGGAGTTCCTCTTTACAGGTAATTTACGGGCTATGGGTTCAGAGCTAGGATATGTGAATCTTTCTACTCCGCCATCTTGGCTCCTCCCCAACAATTTATTAAAAGATGATATCTAGGCCCTTTTTTCATCTTGACTTTCAGGTAGTCTGGTAATATTTAAATTATCTCTCCTGTATCCATTTTCTAGGTCAGTTGTTTTTCCAATGAGATACTCTACATTATCTTCTACTTTTTTCATTCCTTTGGTTTTCTTTTATAATTTCTTGATTTCTCAATTTCTTGATTTTTTCCATTTGCTCCATTCTAATTTTGAAGGACTCCTTTTCTTCAGTGAGCTTTTGGACCTGTTTTTCCATTTGGCCCATTCTGCTTTTTAAGGCATTCTTCTCCTCATTGATTTTTTTGATCTCTTTTGCCAATGGTTAGTCTAATTTTAAAGGTGTTATTTTCTTCAGCATTTTTTGGGTTTCCTTTAGCAAGCTGTTGACTTGTTTTTCATGATTTTCTTGTATCTCTCTCATTTCTCTTCCAATTTTTCCTCTAATTCTCTTACTTGATTTTCAAGTAGCCTGCACAATCCATGCTGACCTATGCTCCAGCCCAGCCCTGTGCAATAGACTCTTCCAGTTGACTTTCCAGATTGCCTTGGGCTGGCAATTTGCTTTAGCCTCTCCTTTTGTTGCTTTTGCTGCTCTAGAATTTATTTAGAGTCATTCTTTTACAGGTTTTTTTGAGACTTTAGTGGGGAGAGCTCTAGCTGGTTCCTACTTTTACTCTGCCATCTTATCTCTGCCCCCAGCACTCCATATTTTGCAAGTCCTAGAGGGGTGAGCTCTTATTTCCAAATGCCTCTAGCTCTGTCTAAGTCTCAATGACTGATTTCCTGTTTAGTTTGATTTTCTATCCCCAAGGCCATTTCTCCAACGAGGCGATGCCCTCAGCTGGACTGCTGCCATGACTCCAAGGAATTTTTTGAAATGTGAACAATTCTTGTTTCCAGAGCCCCACCCAGGGAGAATCTCCTGGCATAGTGTCAAACTCTGTGTGAATACCACAAGTCTCCAACCCCCCACCCGGTTGATATTGGGAATGAAAAGTGGGGAAGAAATGTACTGAGGGTCAGAGCAGACCTTTTTCACCTTGTTGTGAGCAGACCAGGCAAAATATCTAGATCTGGAATCAGAGAACCTGTGTTCAAATCACTGCCTTGCCAATCACTATTTGTGTCACCTGAAGCAAATCACATCATCAGTCTGGACCTCAGTTTCCTCATCTGTAAGTATGAAAGGGTTTTGACTAGGTGGCCTCTGATTCTATGGCCTCACTAACACTTCTATTTGGCAGCTGCTCGGGCTCAAGGGCTGCTAGGAGAAGGAAATGCCAAATCATTCCAGTATCTTTGCCAAGAAAATTGATGGATGTTGTTGATATGCTGTGTTTACAGGGTCATGAGGAGTCACACATAATTGACTGACTGAATAACAAAGGGTCTGATAGGATCTAGAACCAGAGCTAGGAGGACCTTTAGAGATCTAGACCAGGAGTTCTTAATCTGGTTTTGTATCCTGGGCCCCTTTGGTTCTCAGGTGAAGACAGACATTAACCATTCCAGAAAAATATTTTTAAATGCATCAGAAATGTATAGGATCATAGGGGCCGCTAGATGACATGATGGGGAGAGCTCTGGCCCTAGAGTCAGGAGAACCTGAGTTAAAATCTGGCCTCAGATACTTCCTAGCCATGTGACCCTGGGCAAGTCACTTAACTTCCAATTGTCTGCCCTCCCCCCAATATATATGTTTGTATGTGTGTATATAGATAGATATAAATATATTTACAAATGAAGCCAATGACATTGAAGTTCCATTATCAAAACCTTGGAAACAAATTCACCCATCTTTGATTAAGAACCCCTGTTTCTAGATCAGTATTGCCATGTGAAACATGGAGTCCTCTCTCTGATATCCCTGACAGGTGAACATATCCAGAGGAAAAAGAAAACTATTTGATTTATATTATTGTCTGGGATGGGAAGTGAAGGTGGGGAGCCTTTCATTCTCAGTCATGCTCTGACATCCTTTTCTTGAAGAAGTAGTGAAAAGTGACAATGAACTGCAGATTTGCCCAAGGTGTTTATACGTAACATTTTCAGACCTGTAATCATCTGCTAGTCTCTTCATACACAAGTTGGACAAGTACCCCAATGAAAAGGGAGTGGCAAAAATGCCTCTCAAGATGTTCAAAGCTTGAGTGGAATTCTTAGCAAGAATTTTTGTCAAATAAAATTAAAATAAACCTTTCTGGATGGAAGTAGTTCTAATTTACAGGAAAAAAGTTAATATTCATGTTAATACTGTATCTACATGGATTTATGAATAGGCTGCCCACTAATAAAGGCCCACGTGTTATCCCTAGGCCTTCATTCATCAACATGGATGGAATAGCTGGACTAGAAAAGTTCAACTCTGCAACTTTACTTTGGGGACCTTAGGCAAGACTAGAAGCCTTGAAACAGCATGTATCGAAGGCTAGTTCTGGAGACAGGAAATCCTAGGTTCACATACCCCCTCAGACACATGAGGTTTGTGTTATTCTGGGCCATGCACTTAGTCTCTTAGTGCCTCAGGGAACTCTTCTAAGTTTCAGGAATTGACTTGTACTTCTAAAGAGAGCTTCATCACTGAGATTTTCCTAAAATTGATAAAATCACAGGAATAGACACCCCCAACACTGCAAAACAAAACAAAACTAAATAAAACATTGACTTGTTAGTGTTTTGCAATTCTTTTCTCTGGATGAGCACAGAACATTCTCATTATTGTACAAAACCTGTCTGTCTTGTGGGGAGGACAGTGTGCCTCTCAGAAGCTGTATCTGGAGCCTATGCCCTGGAAAGGAAATGGGAAGGGGATAAACCTTAGTAGAATTTTTCTTTGCAACCTAGTGTGCAACTTCATGACATGTGGGCCTAAGGTGTCACCAAGAGGAGTTTGAGCCCATCTGTTTATTAGTAAGGAGACTGAATAAGATTTTTTTTTAATATATGATTTATTTATTTTTCAGTTCTCAGTATTCACTTACAGAAGAATTTGAATTCAAAATTTTCTTCCCATCTCTCCACAACCCCGTCCCCAGGACAGCATGCATCCCATTCACCTTTTTATCCAGTCTGTCCTTCCTTCTATTACCCACCCTTCTTCTATCCCCTTTCCCCTCTATTTTCCTTTAGGATAAAATAGATTTCTATACTCCATTGCCTGTATATCTTAATTTTCAGCTGCATGCTAAAATAATTTTTAGCATTCATTCTTAAAGCTTTGAGTTCCATATTCTGTCCCCCCGTCCCCACCCACCCTCATCGAGAAAACAAGCAATTCAATATAGGTCATACATGTGTAACAATGCAAAGCACATCCATAATAGTTATGCTGTAAAAGACTAACTACATTTCCCTCTGTCCTATCCTGCCCTTTATTTATTCCATTCTCTCCCTTGACCTGTCTTCCCACAATTGTGTTTACTTCTGATTATCCCCTTCCACAATTTGATGTCCCTTCTATTGTCTTCCCTCTCCTATCCCCTTCTCCCTTGCCTTCCTGCAGGTTAAAATAGATTTCCATATACAATGGAGCGTATGTTATTCCCTCTGTAAGCCAAATCCCATAAGAGTAAGATTCAGTTATTTCCTTTCATCTCCCCCCCCACTTCCCTTCCATTGTAAAAGCTGTTTCTTCCCTCTTTTATGTGAGGTGTTTTGCTACATTCTATTGTTCCCTTTCTCTTACTCCTAGTACTTTCCATTCAACAATAAATCTTATTTTTTTTAGGTATTCTCTCTTCATATTTGGCCCACCCTGTGCCCTCTGTGTAGATAGATAGATAGATAGATAGATAGATAGATAGATAGATAGATAGATAGATAGATAGATAGACAGACAGATAGATAGATGTAGACAGATAGATATAGATATATATGTGTGCATATACATACATACATACACCCAGGTACATATACATACCTACACATATATAATATATACATTCCCTCTAACTACCCTAATACTGAAAAAGATCTCATGAATGACAAATAACATCTTTCCATGTAGGAATGTAAGCAGTTCAACTTTAATGAGTTCCTTAAGGCTTCTCTTTACCTTTTCATGTTTCTTTTGATTCTTGTATGTGAAAGACAGATTTTCTATTCGGCTCTGGTCTTTTCAACAAGAATGCATGAAAGTCCTCTATTTCATTGAAATTCCATTTTTTTTTTCCCCTGAAGTATTATACTCAGTTTTGTTGGGTAGGTGATTCTTGGTTTTAATCCTACTCCTTTGACCTGTAGAATATCATATTCTAAGCCCTTTTATCCTGTAGTGTAGAAACTGCTAAATCCTATGTTATCCTGATTGTACTTCCACAATACTTGAATTGTTTCTTTCTGGCAGATGTAATATTTTCTCCTTGACCTGGTAACTCTGGAATTTGGCTACAATGTTCCTAGGAGTTTCTCTTTTTGGATCTCTTTCAGAAGGTGATTGGTGAATTCTTTCCATTTCCATTTTACCCTCTTGGGCTAGACTCTCAGGGAAGTTTTCCTTGATAATTTCATGAAAGATGATGTGTAGGCTCTTTTTTGATTATGGTTTTCAGGTAGACAATAATTTTTAAATTATCTCTCCTAGATGTGTTTTCCAGGTCAGTTGTTTTTCTAATGAGATATTTCACATTGTCTTCTATTTCTTCATTCTTTTGGTGTTGTTTTCTAATTTCTTGGTTTCTCATAAAGTCATTAGCTTCTATCTGCTCCATTTTAATTTTTAAAGAACTATTTTCTTCAGTGAGCTTTTGAACCTCTTTTCCATTTGACCTATTCTGCATTTTAAAGCATTCTTCTTTTCATTGACTTTTTGGACTTTTTTGCCATTTGGGTTAGTCTATTTTTAAAGATGTTATTTTCTTCAGCATTTTTTTTTGGCTTTCCATGATTTTCTTGCATCCCTCTCATTTCTCTTCCCAATTTTTCCTCCACCTCTCTTACTTGATTTTCAAAATACTTTTTGAGCTCTTCCATGGCCTGAGACCATTGCATATTTTTTTGGAGGTTCTGGATACAGACACCTTGACTTTTATTTCTTCCTCTGGTGGTATGCTTTGTTCTTCCTCATCTGAAAGGATGGAAGAAAATACTTTTTCACCAAGAAAGTAACCTTCTGTTCTGTTTCTTATTTTTTTCCCCCTTTTGGGACATTTTCCCAGCTAGTTACTTGACTTTTGAATCCTTTGTCAAGTGGAGGGTATACTCTAGGGACCTGTAAGTTCTCAGCTGAACAAGATTCTTATAGGCCAAATCCACATATTTGATTGACTTTGCTTTTCCCTCAGCAGAAATTTCCCTTGATTCATTTGATACAGTATTCATGTTGGCATGAGTATAAATTCCTTTTGATTTCCATCTTGTTCTAGGCCTCTAGCCCCAGGGCCATGCAGATAATTTTGCCTCTTTCCTAGGCAATGGCAGGTTTGGGTCCTGGACTTTCATCCCACAATTGCTGTTTACACATCCAAGAGGGCGTGTCCTCCTGCTCTTCCACTGACCATTGAATGGAAAATCAACAGACTCAGGTTCAAGCCCCAGGCAAGATACGCTAGAGCTGTGTGGCTATGGACACCACTCAACTTTATTTGCTAAACGGAGACAACCTTTCTGGGTTTGGGTTGTCCTTTGTAAAATGTAAAGCACTACAGAGACATGAGTTATTATTAGGCACCCAGGAGGCTCCGCCTGACGTCTCTCTGGACTGACTCTGTAGAACAGAAGAGACCCAGAGAGCATCCTCAGTAGTGCCAGCCGTGTGGGTTGGTCTTGCAGAGGGATTGTAAGAAGATTGACACACAAGTTCTAGCGCTTCAATTCTAGCACTGAGGTTAGATGCAGTCATGTTAGTGATAGTGTCACCCTATTCCAAGGTCTCTGAAATGCTGCCATGTAAGTTTGAAGTTTTTCCTTGAGAGGAGCCCAGTGGGGTCTGGTGAGGACAGACCCTGGGTTGGAATTCTAGCCCTGACTCTGCTAAATCACCATGTAACTCAGGTCAACCCACTTACACATAATAGAGCAGAAAGAACATTCAATTTGGAGCGTAAGTGTAGAGAACCTTGAGGGGTTTGAAAGAGCCCCTTATCAAGAGTTCCCCTCCTCCAAGGGAGAATGATAGCTGACTTGAGAAGTTAAGTGACACATTGTTCTCAGGTGCACATCCTTGAATTCAGGTGTTGAAGTTCCAGGAATCAGGGCCCCTGCTATACAGAATAATATTCCAAGAAAAGAGGCCCTGAGGCCTCCCTTGCTACTTATCATGATCTGTCCTGATCTCATGCCTCAGTTGTTATCCCTATGGTTTTTCTCCTCTGATTTGTGGCTCAGTATGTCTAGAATAAACTCAGCTTATTCAGAGTCCTGTGTCCCACCTGTCTTTTCATCCTTGCTCTGTGAGTCCCATAACTGCCCTGGACCTGCCTGGCTGTGCTGGCTGCAGCGTATGAGGACCCGGGTTCAAATTTTAGGTCTGTCAGTTGCTAAATGGGTGACCTTGGGCAAGTTTCTTTCATTCTTTTGGCTACAACTTCTTCTTAAAAATAACAGTAACAGCAAGAATAATAACTAGCAGCTATATACAACTCTACATAGTTTGCAAAGTCCTTTATGTGTATTATCTCATTTGGTCCTCACAGCAGACCTGTGAAGTAGGTGTTATTATTATCCTGTCATGTTACACAGGAGGAAATTGAGGCACAGAGACATTAAGTGACTTTACCAGGGTCACACAACCTGGATTTGAAATCTGGCCTTCCCAACTCCAGGTCCAGTGCGCTATCTACTGCACCACCTAGTGACCTATAGTGAGGGGATTGGACTAGATAACTTATGAGATCTCTTCCAGCTCTAAATCTGTGATCCCTTTCTACAAATGTTTCTCTTTGACAATAATAATAAAAGTGAAAATAAAAATATAAATGATGATACTTATGATTAATCTTAGTTCCAGGATGTTTCCAGGATAAATAAGGGAAGTTTGTTTCAAACAAAAGCTATTGTTGATTTAGGAAATAATTAACATTAAAGGAAATCTTTATCAACATAGCCTTCTCTTCTCTCTCTAGCTTGTTTAGAGTCTATTGAGTCTAGGTCTAAAGTATTCAAGAACTCTAGTAAATGCACCAGAAAGCAAACTCTTTGACCAGATTTGGAATGAGATATGTATGTTATCCCTGCTCACAGAGACTCTCAGGACCCACCCTGAGAAAACTGCAGGCAAGTTGGGGTTGAAGATATTTAGTGGGGTCGTGGAGTTGCCATTCTCCATTCCTAAGCTGGAATTCTAACACTGTTACGGAGTAGACACAGGCCTATGTCAATGTGGGCTTGAACTTGAGTGGGGAAGGGTAAAATGGTGTCCCAGTTCTGCATGGGCAGGCTTTTTATTTCATTTGACTTCTTCCAACCTGGTGAAAATCATTGCTCACAGTACCTTTGTTCTTCTGCCTTGTTTTCTCTTCTATTTCTCCTCTTTTTCCTCTTTTCTAAACTATCAAAGGACCTCACTGGGTTCCATATAATTTATGTTAGGAATTTTTAGCTTCAAGGAACTAGAATTTCATTGTATGGTTATTTTGTTCATTATACAGATGGCAAATCTTCTATGCCAAGGATTCTTAACTGAGAGTAGTCTGTAAACTTGTTTTTTAATTTATTGATAACTATATTGTGACATCATTAGTTTCCTTTGTAATCAAATGTATTTTATTTTATATATTTATTATTTTTAGAGGGGTTTACAGGCTTCATCGGACTGACATGATGTACTCATAGCACTAAGAATTGTTACTCTACACCCTAGGAGAGCATCTACCTGAGTTATTAGGCCTGAAAATTAATGCTCTGCAGTCAAGCTGCTGAAGAACCTTCAAGAGCTTACGTAGCTAGGCCCATCTTTTAACAGATCCCCGTAGAGCTACCATGACATTGGAGAAACCAGAGTCATCCTGCATCCCTGATGAGGCAGAATTTTTCATAACAGAATGATTTTTATGATATTATAATCAAAACACTCTAGCATTGGTCTTGGAATCAGAGGATGTGGGTATAAATTCTACCTCTGATGGTTACTACCTCATTAACCTTGAGCAAATCATAACTTCTCTGGGCCTCAGTTTCTTCATTTATAAAATGAAAGGTTTGGACTAAATGACCTCTGCAGTTCCCCACACCTCTAGGACAATGCTCTTAAGAGTGTGTGAGTATTTCATGTCAACTCTGTGATATATGTGGTGATGTATTAAAACAGAATGTTTGATAAACCAGAATATCACATTCCCAACCATTCTGGATCATAGAGCAGTTATAACAATCAGAAATCTTTGAAGGATTCTCATCAATATGGACGTTTCATGACATAAGCATTGTCTAGCAGCTGGCACTGGAATCTCCATCTTATTGATGGAAGGAAAATTGTAGGCACTTTGAGAAGGAAGTATTTGTTGCAGACCTTAGGCAGAAAGTCAGTAGTACAAACGGATTAAGACCTAGTCCTCCAACTCCCAGTCTAGTGGAATCCATGAAGTACCATTCCATTCCATCCCATCCCATCCCAACCCATCCCATCCCATTCAACAAACAATTTTTAAAATGTTCACTGTGCCAGGTGCTATGTTAGGTGGCTGAAGATACAAAGGCTGAAATAATGATGGTACAGATATTTGTTCAAATAAATGTCAAGTTTAGGTTGTATCAGGCAGGAATCTCAAACTAATATATTTTAAGCTATTTTGGATTCTTTAAATTGGTCAAATGAGGATTTTTAAAAATTTTCAATATCTTTGGTTTTTATATCATCTCTATTTCTAAATATACCCCTACCCTCTCCCTTATACATTAATTCTTATTTCAAAAAATAAGGGAGGGGGAGAGAGAGACAGACAGAAAGCACTTCTTGCAAAGCTGATGTTTTCATCAGCTTGTGAGTTCGACAATACATGAAATATTTCATACTCACAGTCTCCCATCACTGCAAGGAAGAGAGGGATGTGAAGCTTCTGTTCTCTAGGGCAAAGCTTGGTCCAAGTGAGAACTTTTAAAGATTTGACTAAACCAATGGGAGACAAAGATGGATTCAGAGCTGGGGAAGAGATAGCTCCTTCCAGTCACTGAGGTATGAAACAAGTTACCCTAAGGTTAATGTAGCCATAGTCATAGAAAGAGAACTGAATTTGGAATCAGAGTACTTGAGTTCATGTCCCAGCACTGCCTAATATCATCTGTCTGACCTTGGGCAAATCATCTCACCTCCCTAAGCCTCTGTTTCTTCACCTGGAAGATGGGAGATTGAACTAGATGATCTCTAAGTTCACTCTGCTCTAAACACTTATTAATTATTGGGGTATCCTAGAAAAGCAGAGTCCCACCTAGACCAGTTGGGGCTTCCTAGCACTCATCTGTACCCCCAGATCTGCATATCCCCAAATCTCAAGGCTGCAGGAGGCAGGAGATGGGAAGGAGAGGACAAGGCAGGATGTTCCCAGAATTGTTCACATCCATGCCTGGCACCCTGAATGCAAAGCCCTATTGCTCATAATGAACCCTGGACTATGTGATGTGAGGGGAGAAGAGTTAGCCCTTCCAAAGTATAGCTTTTTCTTTTGTCAGTTTCCCCTGGGAAAGCCAGTTACTGGTTGGAGTCAGGCAGCATTTTGCTTTCATAGCAAACCTGCCTTACTACATTCTCTGGAGGGGAGGATTAAGGCTAAAAGTGCACAACCATAAGCTGCCCCTTTTCCCTTTTCCCTTTTCCCACCTCCTTCTCCCCCTCCCACCAAGCAAGCTCTCTGGTCTCTCAGTCTTCTGCAGGAGACCCATCCTCCCACCTAAGTTTGGAAACATCCCTTAGTCAACCCAGAGCCTTCAGTCACCTTCCTCCCCCCTTCCCTTCCCATTTTACCAGCCTCATCCCCACCTGCTGGCCCCCTGACCTTCAGCAGGAAAGGAAACAAGAAGAACGACATTTTAAACCAAATTTATTTTGTTTTCACTGCAGGCCCCCCAGGTCACATTTCTCCCTCAAGACTCTGGTTAAGCCTCTGTCTGGTATCAGCCCCTTCTCATACTCTCAGGGTGGGGGTGGGGGGACAGAAGGGGTAGGGACAGACTCTCAGCTTGGGGAGGGGAAAGGGGTTCTTCCCTCATCTATGCAGATGGATGACTGTTGATGAATCTGAGTTCTGCCCCTTTCCCCTGGGGCTAATGGAGAGCAAGTGGCAAAATCAGCAGGCCAGCCAAGTGGGTGGTAGTAAAGGTATGGAAGACCCTAACAAGGCTGAGTTCCAAGGGCCTGGCTAACTCCCATCCTCTCCATCTCCCTCATCCTGGATTCCTCCTTATCCAGTCTCATCTGTTTGCATTAAGGGAAGCATAGCTTCCAGAAATAAGGAGTCTTTGTACCCTGCCCTGGTCAGAACAAATTCTGGAGTATTGGGTTCAGTTCTAAAAGGACATGGATAAGCTGTAGAGTGTCCAGAGGAGGGCAACCAGTATAGTGAAGGGCTTTAATGTCATGTAAGGAAGAGTTGGAGGAAATGACAATCTTCAATGTAGAGAAGAGAGACTGGAAAAAATATAAATTGCCCAGATTAACAGAAGAGGAAGTTGAATACTTAACCCCATCTCAGAAAAAGAAATTGAACAAGCCATCTATGAACTCCCTAGGAAAAAAAATCCAGGGTTGGATGGATTTACAAGTGAACTTAAAGAACAGTTAATTCCAATACTTTATAGACTATTTTTAAAAATTGGGAAAGAAAGAGTCCTGCCAAATTCTTTTTATGATACAAATATGGTTTTAATACCTCAACCAGGAAGAGACAAAACAAAGAAAGAAAATTTTAGACCAATTTCTCTAATGAATATAGATGTGAAAATTTTAAATAAGATTTAAGCAAAACGAATACAGAAACTTATTACAGGAATAACACATTATGATCAGGTAGGATTCATACTAGGAATGCAGGGCTGGTTCAATATTAGGAAAACTATTAGAAAAACTATTAGAAAACTAACAGAAGCCACATGATTATCTCAATAGATGCAGAAAAAGCTTTTGACAAAATACAACACCCATTCCTATTAAAAACATTGGCAAGTACAAGAATAAAGGGAACTTTCCACAAAATAATAAGTATCTACCTAAAACCTTCTGCAAGCATTATATGAAATAGTGATAAGCTAGATGCATTTCTAATAAGATCAGGTGTGAAACAAGGATGTCCATTATCACTACTATTATTTAATATGGTACTAGAAATGGTTAGCTATAGCAATTAGGCAAGATAAAGAAATTGAAGGAATTAGAATAAGCAAAGAAGAAACTAAGTTATCACTCTTTGCAGATGATATGATGATACACTTAGAAAATCCCAGAAATTCAAGTAAAAAACTACTTGAAACAATAAACAACTTTGGCAAAGGTACAGGTTACAAAATAAACCCACACAAATCTTCTGCATTTCTATGTATTAGTAACAAAGTCCAACAGCAAGAGATAGAAAGAGAAATCCCACTTAAAGCTAGGGTAGACATTATAAAATATTTAGAAGTGTACCTGCTAAAACAAACCAGGGACTATACGAACACAGCTACAAGACATTTTTCACACAAATAAAGTCAGATCAAAGTAAATGGAAAAACATCAGTTGCTTGTGGGTAGGCCGAGCCAATAAAATAAAAATGACAATTCTACCTAAATTAATTTACTTATTTAGTGCCATACCAATTAAACTATCATATAATTATTTTCTAGAGCTGGGAAAAAATAGTATCAAAATTCACCTGGAAGGAAAAAAGGTCCAGAATATCAGGGGGCCTAATGAAAAGAAATGCTAGGGAAGGTGGCCTAGCGCTAACAGATCTCAAATTGTATTATAAAGCAGCAGTTATCAAAACCACTTGGTATTGGCTAAGAAACAGAAGGGTAGACAAGCGGAATAAGCTTGGTACTCAAGACACAGTAGACAATGAATATAGCAATCTAATCTTTGATAAATCCAAGGACCCTAGCTTCTGGGATAAGAACTCACTGTTTGACAAAAATTGCTGGGAAAATTGGATAAAAGTGTGGTGGAAATTAGTTATAGACCAATGCCTGATACTGTACACAAGAATAAAATCCAAATGGGTACACGATCTAGATATTAAGATTGATACTATGGACAAATTGATGGAGCAAGGAATATTTATCAGATTTATCAGAATATTTATCAGTATTTATCAGATTTATGAGAAGGGAAGAATTTTTGACTAAAGAAGAGAGGGAAAGCTTTATGAAGTGCAAGATAGGTAATTTTGATTACATTAAACTGAGAAGTTTTTGCACAACCAAACCCAATGCAACCAAAATTCGGAGGGATGTAGAAAACTGGGAAAGAATTTTCAATTAATTTAATTTTAATTTAATTTAATTTAAATTTTTAATTAATTTAATTTAAATTTAATTTAATTTAAATTTTTAATTAATTTAATTTTAATTTAATTTAAATTTTTAATTAATTAAACTAATGTCGGTAATAAAGGCCTCATTTCTAGAATTTATAGAGAACTGAGTCAAATATACAAAAAAAAAGTCATTCCCCAATTGATAAATGGTCAAAGGATGTGAACAGGCAATTTTCAGAGGAAGAAATTAAAGATATCTGTAGTCATATGAAAAAAATGCTCTGAATCATTTTTTTAAATTTATTTATTTATTTAACTTTTTACATTCATTTTCACAAAATTTTTGGTTCCAAATTTTCTCCCCTTTTATCCCCTCCCCCCACCCCAATACACCAAGCATTCTAATTTCCCCTATCACCAATCTGCCCTCTCTTCTATCATCCCTCCCTTCTCTTGTCCCCATCTTCTCTTTTGTCCTGTAGGGCCAGATGACTTTCTAGTCCCCATTAACTGTATTTCTTATTTCCTAGTAGCAAGAACAATACTCAACAGTTGTTCCTAAAACTTTGAGTTCCAAATTCTCCCCATCCCTCCCTCCCCACCCATTCCCTTTGGGAAGGCAGGCAATTCAATATAGGCCCTATCTGTGTGGTTTTGCAAATGACTTCCATGATAGTCATGTTGTGTAAGACTAACTGAATTACCCTCCATCCTATTCTGCCCCCCATTGTTTCTATTCTGTCTTTTGATCCTGTCCCTCCCAAAGAGTGTTGACCTCAGATTGCTCCCTTCTTCCATTGCCCTCCCTTCCATCATCCCTCTCTCCCTGCTTATCTCTTTCTTTCCCATTTTTCTATACTGTAAGATAGGTTTTCATACCAAAATGAGTGTGCATTTTACTCCTTCCTTTAGTCAAATGTGATGAGGGTAAACTTCATGTTTTTTTCTCAGCTCTCCTCTTTTTCCCTCCACTAAAAAGTTTCCTGCTTGCCTCTTGAATGAGATATAATTAACCCCATTCCATTTCACCCTCTCTCCTCCCACTACATTTCTCTCTCACCATTTACCTTAATTTCTTTTAAGATATGGTCCCATCCTATTCAATTCACTCTGTGCTCTCTGTCTCTGTGTGTGCATGCTTGTGTGTATGTGTGTGTGCATGCATGTACATGTGTGTGTGTGCGTGTGTGTGTGTGTGTGTGTGTGTGTACATCTGTGTGTGGTCCCACCAACTATCCAGATACTGAAACGTTTTAAGAGTTACAAATATTGTCTTTCCATGTAGGAATGTAAACAGTTCACCTTTGGTAAGTCCCTTATGACTTCTCTTTGCTGTTTACTTTTTCATGCTTCTTTTCATCCTTGTGTTTGAAAGTCAAATTTTCTTTTCAGCTCTGGTCTTTTCATCAAGAATGCTTGAAAGTCCTCGATTTCATTGAAAGACCATATTTTCCCCTGAAGTATTATACTCAGTTTTGCTGGGTAGGTGATTCTTGGTTTGAGTCCTAGTTCCTTTGAATTCTGGAATATCCTATTCCACGCCCTTTGATCCCTTAATGTAGAAGCTGCTAGATCTTGTGTTATCCTGATTATATTTCCACAATACTGGAATTGTTTCTTTCTAGCTGCTTGCAATATTTTCTCCTTGACCTGGGAATTCTGGAATTTGGCCACAATGTTCCTAGGAGTTTCTCTTTTTGGATGAATCACTTTTGATTAGAGAGATGCAAATCAAAACAACTCTGAAGTACTACATCACACATATCAGATTAACAAACATGACAGAACAGGAAGATGATAAATGTTGGAGAGGATGTGGGAGAATTGGAACACTAATACACTGTTGGTGGAGCTGTGAGCTAATCCAACCATTCTGGAGAGCAATTTGGAACTATGCCCAATGGGCTACAAAAATATGCGTACCTTTTGACCCAGGAATACTGTTTCTAGGACTGTATCCCCAAGAGATCATAAAAATGGGAAAGGGTCCCACATGTACAAAAATATAGCAGCTCTCTTTGTGGTGGCCAAAAACTGGAAATCAAGGAGATGGCCATCAATTGGGGAATGGCTGAATAAATTGTAGTATATGAATGTAATGGAATACTATTTTGCTATAAGAAATGATGAACAGGAAGACTTCAGAGAGGCCTGGCAAGACTTATATGATCTAATGCTGAGTGAAAGGAGCAGAATCAGGAGGACTATATGCACAGCAATGACCACAGTGTGTGAGAGTTTTTTCTGGTAGACTTGTGACTTCATTGCAATGTACGGACTTTAAAAAAATTCCTAATGGTCTTCTAAGGCAAAATGCCTTCCACATCCAGAGAAAGAACTATGGAATTCAATTGCAAAATGTAGCAGATCATTTTTTTGTGTTTGTATGTATTGCATTTTGGTTTGTTAGATGATTTCTCCCACTCATTTTAATTCTTCAACACAGCATGACTATAGTGAAAATGTATTTAATAGGAATGTATGTGTAGAACCTATACAAAAATGTATACTGTCTCAGGGAGGGAGGGGGATGTAGCAGGGAAGGAGGGGAAAATAATAATCTAAGTTGTATGGTAGTTATTGTAGAACACTGAAAATAAATAAAATTAATTAATAAAAAAAGAACATCTCCCCCCCCCCAAAAGAAAGAGACTGGGGGAGGGGGAATGATTGCTGTCTTCCAGAATTTCAAGGGCTATTAGACTAGGGGTTCTTCACCTTTTTTCCTGTGTCATGGGAAAACCTTTTGGCAGTCTGGTGACGTATATGGACCTCTCTTTTAGAATAATGTACTTTTAGAAAAAGTCAGGATTGAAGGAAATGCTAAGTTTTAAAGGTTACTGAAAATAAAGATGCATTTTTTACCATTCATGTTCACAGACACCCAGAAATCTTATCTGTAGGCCATTGGGGTTGGGGGGCAGAAGGATTCTGTGAATCTCATTTGAGAACCCCTGGATTAAATTTATTCTACTTGTCTCTAGAAGAAGAACTAGGAACAGTAGGTGGAAATACACAGAGGCACATTTCGCTTGATACCAGGGAAAACTTCTCACTAATGACACCTATCCAGAAATAGAATTTGCTGCTTTGGGAGGTAGTGGGTTGCCCTTCAGAGGTTGGATGACCATTTGGGTGGGAAGATGGAGTATGTTACAATGGGGATTCTTATTCAGGTCTGTTTTGGACTAGAGGGCTGCCTAGGTTTTTGGGGTTTGTTTTGTTTCCCAGCTATCATTCTGTAATTCTGTACTAGATTATTTCTCAGGTTCCTTCTATCTCTAAAAATCTGTGATCCTAGAAATTCTTATTTCTAGAACACTCCTTCACAAAAACAGATTGATTTCTGCTCCCCATGAGATAGGCAGGTAGTATAAAAGTACAATAATACTTCACAGAATGGTGAGGAAAGAACTTTGTAAGCCTTATCACCAATATAAATGTAAGCCATATTCTTTTTGTTGTTAGAAATAAGATTTAATGAGTGATACTGGGTAGGGAGTGGGGTTGTGTGATACAACCTGTGTCCTGACCCTCAAGTCAGGTGATCAGGCATTGACTGTATTCTTAGCACTGTCTAGTGGGGGCCAAAAGAGAGACAGAAACTATGGTCCTCACCCTCAGGGAGCTCACAATCTAGGTGAACAGGGAGAATACTTGTCATAGAATTTTTGAGGTTTGGAAGGAACTTCAATGGCCATCTAATCCAACTCATACATGACTGTTACATACCTGGCAAGACACAGTGGTACCATAGAAAGAGCACTGTCTTTAGTGTTATCGAAACTGGGTTCAGATTCCGTTTCTAACTCTTTCCTGCTTCTGTGACTTTGGGCAAGTCCCTTAGTTTGCTTGGGCCTCAGTTCTGCATCTGTAAGTTGAGGGATAGGTCTAGATGACGTTTCCAACCCCTTCCAACTCTCGAAGCAAGCCCATGTCCAGGAGTATGCACACACATGAAATAGCTAGAGGATAATGGAGGGTACCAGAGAGTCAAGGGTAGGAATGTATGACTCAAAATTCCTGAATTTAGGCAAGGGAAAGATGAACTTGGGGTAGGGAAGGTGAACTTAGGACTTATAGCAAGAGAGTGGAGTGGTTTAGGAGACAGACAATGGGGGCAAATGATTGGAAACAGGAATGAATGAAACCTCTTGTTCATTCCCCGAGATGGCTTCTAGGTTTCCTCAGATCTCCCCATCCCTCTGGATGCCTTAAATACTTTTTGCTTCAACTTTTTCATCTGTAAAAGGAAGGCATAGGATGCGATGATTTCTTAGGTATCTTCCAACTTGAAATCTATGATTCCTGAAAAAAAGTCCCGGTATTCTCTTAGTAAGTACGTATTTATCATGAAACAACAGTGGAAGGAGTCAGGACTCCATTAGGAGACAGGAGACCTGGGCTTCCATCCTTCCCTACCCAGTAATTGTCTCATTGTATTTGTTAGTGAAATGACAGGCCATTTCTCTTCTCTCATTTCCCATTATTTTATTTATAAAGATATAGGAATATTGTAAAGAGGAGTATCTTTTAAAGACTCGAGAACTTTATTCAAAACATTTATTCAAAACAGTGGCAGACCATGATTCCAGAAGACCAGTAATGAACTTCAGGTACAGAATGAAATATACATTTTGGCCAATGTGGGAATTTGTTTTGACTCTTGTTTATTTGTGACAAGATTGGGCATTTTTATCTAAATGGGGAGGAGAAATAGGAAGGAGAGAAAATAAATGCTTATTAATTGAAAGAAAGTCAAATAGAATAGTTACATTTAAAAATAAAATAAAGGTGTTGGCATGGCATAGTGGAAAGAGCTGTAGAGTTTGAACCAGAAGACCCAGATTTCAATCCTGATCTAGTCACAAACTAGCTGTGTTACCTTAAGCACATGACTTAACTTCTCAGCCGTAGCTGCTTCTGAAAAATGAGAGGACTGGACTGGATGACTTTTAGGATCCCTTCCAGCTTCAGAGCCTATGATCTTAAGACCAAGGCCAATCATTTGGCTCTGTGTTTCTGTAACCCTCAGATTGCCAGAGAGAGGGCCCTTGATAAAACTGAGCTCCATTTTTAGCAGTGATTGGCATCCATTTATCTTCAATATTCACCAAACTGGCCAGCTCAGCTTTGTAGCAGGTGTTCTACTGTATAGTCCTATTCAATTTATCCATCTCTAAGGACTGTGGCTGGAAACTTCCTAACCCATTCCTTCCAGTGTCTGCTCAGAGGTGGGAAGAACTTTCAGGGTGGTTTCATGGTAAGAACACTGGCTTGGGACTCAATGGACCTGGATTCAAATTCTACCTCTTAACATTTGCTACTCATATAACCTAGGGAGAGTCACTCCTTGGGCCTCAGAATCACAGACTTAAGGGCTAGTTGGAAGAGACCTCAGAGACCATCTAGTGTAACTCCCTCATTTTACAGATGAAGAAATGAGGCTGAAGTGTCTTGCCCAGAGTCATGTAGGTAGTGACTGCCCGAAGGGAGATTTTACCCCTTCAAGTTAGGTCTTCCTGACTCCAAATCCAGCATTTTGTCCATGATTCCCCTCACATTTTTTTGGATCATAAGATCATGAATCTAGAGGTATAAGGGACCTCAGAAGCTATAGAGTCCCATCCCCTCACTTTACAAATAAGGAAATGCAGGTGCAGGCCTCTCTCTCTGACTGTCTCTGAGTCAGGTATTCACAGAAACAGGACAAAGGGTCCTACAAGTCAGGCCACTCTTGAGGCAGCCTGTCAGTCCAGGGCATCCTGGTGCCAACTGCCCCTGAATGTGCTCTCCTTCTTGAGCTAGCCCTCCAAATGGAATGCAACCCTGCCCCATGGAAGGCTCAGAATGAGGCCTGAGGCCCCCTGCTGCTTTGGGGTGGAGGTAAGGGGGAAGAATGTATCAACACTGATTGCTCATTTTCCTCTTTGTGTCTCTATGGCTCATAAAACTGAAATCCTGGAAATGTGCATGCTGGCTTCCAGTTGGTAATAAAAGGCAGCTAGAGATAATGAAAGGAACTTTGGAGAAATTTCTTTCTGATTCCCCTCCAACAACACCAATTATATGAGGAGCCCCAGTCCCTGCAGGCTTTAGGGTCTGAAAACCATTCATGTGGAAAGAACAAGGCATCGGGGTCCCAGTATCCTGGGCTCCAGCTCACCTGATAAGCTCAGGAGCTTAAGGAAAGCTTATGGTCAGCCTGACACATACAAGAGCTCTATTCACATCTGTCCCACACTAAGGGTTGGGTTTAACGTAAGAGGCAGCTTAGGGTCATGGAGAGAGGGCCAGCTTTAGTGTCACTTCTACCCCAGTAAATCCAACCTCTGGCACATGCCAACTGTGTGGCCCTGGGCAAATCCCTTAGCCTCTTAGTGGCCAAAGGCAACTCTCTTGGACCCCAAGTTACAAAGGAGCTGTCAATCTGCTTTTATGGAAAGTATGTCCACACTGGAAGTTCTAAACACAAATGAAAACTCCAGTGTGGCTCCAAACTAGGATTTCTTCTTCCCCTCCACTGTCCTCACCCATATGTGCATATGAACCTGGGCCACTTGTCTCTATCTTAATTTCTCTGTGTCAGTCCCGTCTTCTTTAATCCTGTTTTCAGTCATTTCCTTTTCATTCTTGAGATTTCTTAAGTGTGGATTTTACTCCAGCTCTAGTAGCTCTGTTACCTCCTTGACCATCTCAGCCTATTTGTTCATCATCCAAAGCAGGACCTTAATCCCTTAATCCTCATTATTAGATTCCACTCCCAAGGTCCCATGTAAAGGGCTCTTATATCCACCCTCTCAGCTGGAAGTCCATCTAAGGATTAGAACACAGAGGAAAATGAAAACAAACCTAGTCACAGCCCCTTGGCATAGTAAGTAGGCCAGACTGATACAGTATAATGCCTGTGACCTTGTGACCTTGTAAGTGGCCTGGTTTCCCACTTTGGCCAGGATGATTCTCATTTTTGATAACTTGTACTGAGTGGGCAGGTTTCCTAGCTAAAGTCCAGAAGCCAAAGGGTCCTTACAGTATGTGACCATGGGCAAACTGTGAAGTACATGAGTGACTGAACAGATGGGAATTGCCATATCTCATCTGAATTTTGCAAAGTAATTCATCTTGGTTCCTTTTAGGCCAGGAATCCTGGTCCCAAAAAGTGCTACCCCAACTGCTGTGCTAAGGTAACCCCTCGACCCAGAGTGGTCTCTATCCCTTGCTTCAAGTGATGCTAAGGTTCCCTCCCTTGGGATAAGAGGGAGAGAAGCCTTTGAATCCTAAAGGGATATGCTGTTTTTGTCTACAGTTTGCCTATGGTGTCCCAGACTTGATGCTGAAAGACATTGCCTGCAGTGAAGCCCTGCTAAACCGATTCATCATCTTCAGCCAGCGACGAGGGGCCCACACTGTCCAGAGAGCCATGTGCCCCTTGTCCCAAGGCAGTCTGCAGTGGGTGGAAGATGCCCTGTATTCTAACGTGGACTTCTTTAAGCTCTTTCAGCTGGTAAGTGAATGACTTGGCTGGTGCCCCCCTGGAGGAATCATCCCCAGGGCTGGAGGGCATGGAGCCAGCTTTCAGGATGAACACTCAGGGAATGTCTTCCCCAGGGTGGTGAGTCAACACAAAATCATGGACTTATGAGGCAAGAATAAGCCTTTAGAAGTCATTTATTGTATTTCTTCTTTAGCTACATTCTAGAGAAAGCCAAAGTTGCATGAGTGGTTATACCTATCTATAAGAAAACTTGAATGAATAGGGTGCAATGGAAAGAATGCTAGATTCACTTAGGGTCTGGGTTCAAATCTTGACTCTGCCACTCACTACCTTTATGACTTTGAACAAGTCACCTAATTTCTCAAGGCCTCAATTTTGTCCTATATAAATTAAGGGAGTTGAACCAGATGACCTCTGAGATCCCTTCCAGTGCTATATCCATGATTATATGAATAATAATATCTAGATTTTTGTTTGTTTGTTTCAAGACCTTTAATTTTTATCTGGGTAGGGGATTCTCAGTTAGAAATTCCTTCCCAATGCAAACCAACAACTTTTCTGCAATTTGTAATCTTAAGTTGCCTGGTGTCCTTAGAGGTTAAATGACCCAGAGTATGTATCACAGGCATAACTTGAACCCAGGTCTTCCTGGTTCTGAGGCCAGCTGTCTACCCACTATGCCATGTTGCCTTTAAATAGTAAAGATGATCAGAATAATAACCATGCCCACATTTACATAATATTTTAGAATTCCTAGGAAAATAATGCTTTGCAATAGAGCTGCCCTTGGAACCAGAAAGACTTGGATTCAAGCCTCTGCTGCTGAGATTGACATTATTCTAGCAGAGCAGGCCCTGGTAGACCTCAGCAGGCCAAAGGGCCTGAGGCCTTCAGCAATTCCTCTCTTTCTGCCCTTTCCATTTTTCCTAAGTTCATTACTACAGGGTTCCCTGTCTCCCCTATTGGGACAACTGTGATCCCAGTTCTTCCATTCCATCTCCATCTCAGATTCCTAAGGAACAATCTTCTCCTTGGCCCTATTCTACAGGGTTCTCCCAAGCAAGGATGGGAGAAAGTCCAAAAGACATCCAGAATACAAACACAAATCAAGTATTGAACAGAAATTTTCATTCCCACACAGAAGGAGAATGCTGAGCAATAAAGAATTATTTTTTGTAAGGCTAATATTCCAGGTTCACTGGGATATTGTAAATAGCCCTTGTCTTTGCAAGAATTGTACCTTACCTTGGAGTGGAGCCAAGATGGTAGAGTAGAGGCAGAGTCCTGATAGAGCTGTCTTCCCAAATCCATCGAAAAACCTGGGAAAATGACTCTAAACAAATACTAGAGCAGCAGAAGCAACAAAAGGACAGACTAAAACAAACTGTCAACCCAAGACTATCTAGAAGACTGGCAGAAGTGTCTATTCTACAATGCTGACACCAGAGCACAGTTCAGCATGGGTCATGGAGGGAATAGACAGAGTTGGAGCATGCCTTATGGGACTGAATCATGGGCAGCTGCTGTGGTTTCCAGACTTTCAACCCACCAATGCCAAGGACAGCTTTGAGGGTCAGAAGGAAGGGTCTATCACCTGGCTGAGAGGGAAGAGAGGTCTGGCCCCAGTCTGAGCCCCAGCCCCAAGGCAGCTGTAGCCACTGCTGAAGTGGAGGCTGCTTCTTGAGACCTCCATTTTTTTTTAAATAAAAATTTATTTATTTAACTTTTTACATTCATTTTCACAAAATTTTTGGTTCCAAATTTTCTCCCCTTTTATCCCCTCCCCCCACCCCAATACACCAAGCATTCTAATTTCCCCTATCACCAATCTGCCCTCTCTTCTATCATCCCTCCCTTCTCTTGTCCCCATCTTCTCTTTTGTCCTGTAGGGCCAGATGACTTTCTATTCCCCATTAACTGTATTTCTTATTTCCTAGTAGCAAGAACAACAGTTCTTCCTAAACTCAACAGTTGTTCCTAAAACTTTGAGTTCCAACTTCTCCCCATCCCTCCCTCCCCACCCATTCCCTTTGGGAAGGCAGGCAATTCAATATAGGCCCTATCTGTGTGGTTTTGCAAATGACTTCCATAATAGTCATGTTGTGTAAGACTAACTGTATTTCCCTCCATCCTATTCTGCCCCCCATTGTTTCTATTCTGTCTTTTGATCCTGTCCCTCCCCAAGTGTTGACTTCAAATTGCTCCCTCCTCCCTTTGCCCTCCCTACCATCACCCCCCCTTGCTGCTCTCCTTCTTCCCCACTTTCCTGTATTGTAAGATAGGTTTTCATACCAAAATGAGTGTGCATTTTATTCCTTCCTTTACAACAATAACAAATACTAGTATTACTTCATGTCCTCCCTTTTCCTGGCTTGTGGATTGTACAAACCAACTTCCCAAGACATCCAGCTTCTAGAAGAAAGTAAAAACCGACCCTCTACTCTCCTGGTGCTTCCAAAATGAGTGCTTCCATCTGAGGAATCTGGGGTGGCAACTTTGGACATTCAGAGTCACAAATGAGAACCTCTTTTCAATTCTTCCTCAGTATGAATTTTCCTGTCCAGGAGTCAAGATGTCAGAGTGATCGGTAATTGCTATCTCCCTCCCCTTATTGACCTTGATGAGCCCAGAGAATATCTCCCTGGGAAAAAACCCTGGAACAGTGGGAGCAGCTGAAGGGATAAACAGATTCTTAGCACATGAGGCTAGGAAGATCACTAAGGAGAGTCCTGCTTGCTGTGCTTGAAGGGGACCAGGGTCCCAGAAAGCCCCACCTCAACAAATTGGGAGAAGATCCTGAATCACAGGAGGGTGAAGACAACAACTGCCAACACCAGGATCTGAGGCATGCCTCAGCACCCAAGGGGAATCAGGAAGATACTAACATAGGTAGGATCACCAACAGCTGAGCTTGCCTATGGTTTAGCTCAGCAGAGGAGACCTCCTGTGGTCAGACCACCCCTTTCCCACACTTAACAAGCTAGCTCCAGGGTAACTACAAGGAAACCTAAAAAGACCTCACCTGGCCTCTGTTTTCCAACACCAGTCAGTTCAGCACCAGATAAGCTGCAGCATTTTAGCCTCTAGCTGAAAGAACCAGAGGCCACAACACACAAAGCCTCAAGTTTTAGGCACAAGAACTGTGAGACAGAGTCCCCTGTGCTCCAGATGCAGAGATCTACTTTAAAAGCCAGGAAAAGGGTGACCATCATGAGTAAGAAGCTAAGCAGAAAAAAAAGACCATAGAATCCTTCTATGGGGACAAGGACCAAAAGACAAATACCAAAGAGGTCAGCATTGAGTCTGTACTCCCATCTGAAACTTTAGAAAGGAATATTAACAGTATGAAGCACAAAGAGCCTTCTTGGAAGATCTCAGGAAGGATTTTAAAAGCCAAATTAGAGAAACAGAAGAAAAACTGACCAATGACTTTAAAAATATGAAAAAAAGAAATCACAGAAGAATTTAAAAGGACAATTGGACAAATGGAAAAGAAATACAAAACCTAACTGGAGAAAATAACTCCTTAAAAGGAAAAATTGGACAGAAGGAAAAGGAGATGCAAAAGTTAACTGAAGAAAACCATTTGATAAAAATTAGAATCAGGCAAATAATTCTTCCTAAGTTGAGTTAGATGACTAAGTACACAAACACACATACTCCAAACAAACAAAGGCATGGGAAAGAAGAGCTATACCAGTAAGATCCAGCAGCAGCTGAAGCCTCTGTGGGGGCCTTGGCTTACCCTTGCAGGCCTAGCTGGGTGCTACATCAGGAAAAGAGAACCTCTTTTTGGAACAGGGCTGTTATTGCAGCTGATTGGCAGGCTGCCATGTTTATTGGAACACAGAGTCACTCATTCTTTGGAAGCCTCCAATTCAGAAATAGCTGGGGCTTCTGTTTATGCTTGCTCTTTCTCACACACAGATACAGCAATGGTTTTTATTAAATGCCAACTTAGTGCTTATTCTAAAAAAATTCTTTTAAAGAAAGAGAATCTTGTTAAACCACTGAGTATACCTGCCAGCTAGAGTTCTGAGCTCAGAACTCAGTGCCAGCATCAGAAGCCCAAAGTATTAGGGTTAGACAGGAGGAAAGGGACCCACTGAAACCAGTTTTCCTTTTTTTTTCAGCTCTCATTGGGTCCTTCCGTTCATTATCAGTGAGATTGTGCTTAAAACCTTCTTCCCTCAAGTTCTTTAAGCAAGGAATCATGAGACCTTAAAGGTCATCTTGTCCATCTCCTTCACTTTATAGATGGGGAAATGAGGCACATAGTAATTTATGGGATCCCATGAGGGAACAGGGAGGGTAAGGTCCTGTGGGCAGCCTATGGAGAGAGGTCTAAAGTAAATGGGACTGGTTTGTGTCTGAAGATTCCCTGTGTCTTCTGGTTTGGCTTAGGTTGGTGTATTTCTTATTATCATTGCTATTCTCATAGTTGTTAGCTAGCATTTATATAGCACTTTAAGGCTTGCAAGCTTGCAAAGTGCTTTAAAGACATCCTCTCACTGGATCACAAAAACCCTTTGAGGGAGGTGCTGTAATTATCTCCATTTTACACATGAGAAAACTGAAAAGTTAAATGACTTGCCAGGATCACATAGCTAGTAAGAATGTGAGGCAGGATTTGAATTCAGGTCTTCTCTCAGGCACTTCACCTGCAAAGGCCACCTGGGAATCTCCACTTGTTTGCATCCCATTCCCCAAATTACTTTGTTTTTACTTGTTCCTGTTTTCATTTTATCTGTCACTCGAGCATCTCAAGTGATTTGCCCAAGGTTACATGACTAAAGCAAGATTTGAATCCAGGTATTCCAGTCTTCCAGTCCAGTACTCTGTCTCCCTTGTTACCTGGATTAAGGGAGAAAGTCAGTCATCTGTGTTTGAGGACTTCCACTCCTCACTGAAAGCAGGAGCTCCAGGGTTGGGCAAGATAGATGCTTCTTGCCAAAGCTAACTAAACTGTTTTCTCACCTTGTAAAAAAATTTTTTAAAGTTCCATTTTAATTTTGGGTGAAGGGTTTGGGATGATTCCTATCTGTTTGGGCGTGGGTCTGTTCCTCCTCCTCCTCCACCTTCTCCTCCTTTTCTTCCTCACTCCCTGGCTCTTTCCCTCCTTTTCCCTCCTTCCCCTTCTGACTATTCATCCTGTTTGCTCTTGGGCTATGGTCAAGCAGCTCTGAAATCTTGCCGAGAAGCAAATCAGTCCCTTCTGTGTTGAATGTTTATTTGTGGAAAACCAGCAGGGGAACTAAGCTTGGTGCCAAGACCTGCCATACTGCTGGGAAACCTGAATTTCCCCTCCCCTCCCCCTGGTCACTAGGAGCTGATACAGGGAATCTGGCCTCCCCAGAAGGATTGGCTCATGGTTTCTCCTCCCTTCCTCATACCCCTTTTCAGAAATATTCTAGTATAGTTCAGCTTCCATTCCTTTCCATACACCACTCCATGGTTCTAACTTGGGCTTTTGTGACTTAATTTTTGCCCTTCTTTGCTGACTCCTTGTTCTCTAAGGAGTAAAGGTTTGAGAAGTGGGAACCCTAAGGGGCTGCACCTTTAAATGCTCAACAGTGTCAGTAAATCTCCCCCTCTTCCCTCCCCTGCCTCCAAATTCTTGGATTTTCTGTTCTCCAGAAGGAAGACTTTGTGGATTATCCACTGAGAGCTAGTCTCTGCCTTTTGGGAGGTCACTGGAGCTGGTTAAATTTCAACTAGCCATTTGAAGTCCCTCTTAGGAAATACTTTTGTCAAGGGCAAAAGGAGAGCAGAAGTCCATTGGAAAAGTCCCAAATCATCAGCATTTAGAAACAAGGTTCCATATAGTTTTGACTTTTCTTATGTTTTAGCTTCTCCCTTCTCTAAACCTTTTACCATTTACCGTAGCTACAGGTCTAAGGAAGGTGCAGAACTCCAGTTGAGGCTTCTGGCATCTTGGGAATAAGCAGAGGAAAGATAGAATGCAAATATTTCCCTCACCCCTACCCTTTTTGTGCTTCTACGTCAAGTTCAGCCACCTCTGGCCTAGAAATGAGGCAGTAGGGAGGTCATTCTACAGAAGGTGATCCAGTTCAGCCAAGAGTTTATCAAGGCCCTACTGAGACTTTCCCTCCTCAAATTACCTTCCATTTACTTTTTTAAAAAAAATTATTTGCTTTCCATGTGGCATCCCCCAGAATAATGTCAGCTCCTCAACTGAGGATTTATTCCCTCTCACACCAAAATGTCATATCTGCTAGTCCCTGTCAATTCAGCATCTTCTCTCCTCCTCTGTGACCTCCTCTCTGCCTGGAATGCTCTACTTCCTTTACTTGACCCCTTGGAATCTCTAGTTTTAGGGCAGCCAGGTGGTGTAATGGATAGAGCACCAGCCCAGGAGTCCTGGACCTGATTTCAAATCTGACCTTAGACACTTACTAGCTGTGTGACCCTGCACAAATCACTTAGCACAGATTTCTTTTAGCCCCCTAAAAAAAAAGAAGGAATCACTAGGTTCCTTGAAGGATTGGCTCAAGTGCCACTTCAAATATTTAAGAACATCTACCTTAAAGGTTGTTATGAGGATTAAACTTTGTAGCCCCAGTGTGCCAGGTGGAGAATTGGATGCTGGGGAGACAAGTATCTCTTGTTTGGCTATAAATTCTTCCCTTCTCCATGGATCTGATAGGTAAATTGTTCTTTGCTCTCATAATTTGCTCATGGTAAAACCCTTTATGTTTAAATCATGTACCCATTTTGATCTTATCTTGGCATAGAGTGTAAGATGTTGCTCTAAATCTAGTTTCTGCCATACTGTTTGCTCAGCAGTTTCTGTCAAATAGTTCTTGTCCCAAAATCTGGGATCTTTGGGTTTATTTAAACATTAGACCACTATGGTAATTTACTGGTAAGTCCTGTGTACCTAATCTATTCCACTGATCCACCACTCTATTTCTTAGCCAGTACCAGAGAGTTTTTATTATTACTGCTTCATAGTACAGTTTGAGATCTGATGCAAGTAGGCCACCTACATTCACATTTGTTTTCATTAATTCCCATGATATTCTTGATCTTTTGTTCTACTAGATGAATTTTGTTCTGATTGATTTCTATATAAATTTTTTTTGGAGTGGTTTGATGGGTATGGCACTGAATAAATAAGTTAGTTTAGGTAGAATTGTCATTTTTATTATATTGGCTCAGCCTACCCATGAACAATTGTGGGAGATAAGTATAAAGAATGAAACAAATCCTACTTTCAAAGAGATTATATCCTAATGCGGGAAACACAAATGCATACACATACACACAAATATAGTGATATGCATATTGCCACACATATCCATATCCCTATATCCATACACAACCATATGTATATATATATATATGTACACACATTTATGTAGTTTAAGCTTTTCAAAAACATTTTGCATGTTATCTCATTTGATCCTCATGACAACCCTGTGAGATAGAAGCTATTGTTCTTCCCATTTTACAGATAATGAAACTGAGTCTGAGAAAAGTTAAGTGATTTACCCAGGGTCATAGCTGGTGTCTGAGGCAGGATTTGAACAAAGATCTTCTTGACTGCAAGTTGAGCATTCTATCTACTACACCATCTAGCTGCCTTTCATGTATAATATATGTACATGTATACACATAAATATATACATTTATAGGGTAGATATACACACATGAAACATGTAACACATACACATCTGTGTACAAAGATCTAAATATAGATAGATGTGTGCATACACACACACATACACATATGAAATAACTCAGGTAGGAGGTGGCATCTGAGCTGAGCTTTTAAAGAAGCCAGAGATGCCTCCTGAGAAACTGTCAGACTTGGAAGGAACCTCTGAGGCCATCTAATCCAGCTCTTACCTGATGAAGAATTTCCTCCAATATCCCCTGCAAGTGATGGTCCAGCTTTTGCCCAAAGACCTCCCATGAAGGGAAAGCCCTGACCCCCCAAGGCAGTCCATTCCACTTTGACATAACTGTTATGGCTAGAAGGCTTTTCCCCACACCACACCTAGATTTTATAGATGTAGAGAAGATCCCTGCAAGCTCCTGAAACTTAGATTAGGAGGAATGGTGGGATACAGTGAAAGGAGCAATAGAAAAGGAGTCAGTCTGAGGACCTGAATGAGCCCTCTGGGTGACTTTGGATAGTTCTCCCTGGGTCTCAGTTTCCTCAGCTGTAGAAGGAAAGAGTTGTACTAGATGATTTCTGAAGCCCTCTAGCTCTGCTCTGATCCTGTGGCCTCCTGACAGCAGCCACAATCGGACCCACACACTCATTCCCACAAACCACACATAGCAGAGCTCAGGTTCCTACGAAGAGTCAAAGGCCCCTTTGCCCTTTTTCACTGGAGTCTGAGAGCATCATGTGGCCAGTCTGTTCACATGCCCACCCTGGTGAGTCAAAGAGACTCTGTTCCCCCAAGCCTTTGGGAAACAGCTTGTCTCTGTGGCCTCTCCTGGAAGGACAGATTGGCCTTTTATTGTTGTTGCCCCTGAGTGAAATGACTGAGTCTAAATTCTCTTCTCATGACGCATTTCCCAGTACTCAGATTGTCCCTGTTTGTTGCCCCCTCACCACTGCAGCTGGTTTCCTCTCTTTTCATCTGACACTTAACTGCTGTCAGATCCTAACAAACATTCCTCAAATCTGCAGTCCTTCTGGTTACCCAGCAACACACTTCCCTCCCAGATAAAGCTGGCTTCCCTGGAGCAACAGATCCAAGACCAAATGAGTTGTCCGAGCGAGTAGTAGAAGAGGGCTTGATCTCAGTTTCTTTTTTAAGGGAGAGAGGCAGAAAATGACATCTTTAGAGAGTTAACTTAATCCCATGACTTTTGAACTCTTCTGTGAGTACAGAAGAGACCACTTCTCTCAAAGTAATGGACTGTTTATCCTGGGACTGCCATGTCCAAGAGTCAAGATAGATGTCTCCTTCAGAAATTCAGTTCCAAAAGCTCTTAACCTCCTCCTAGATGAGTGGAGCTTGTGATTATTGTGGGTTTTTTTTTTAACCTAATTGCTTTAATTTTAGATTTGTTTGCTTGAGTACAATTTCTGGGAGAGCATATTAGAATATACTCTCCAATATTGAAGAATATATTAGAAAGAGTCCTGGACTTGGGGGCCATGCAATTCAAATCGAGATCTTAAAAAATTAGTTAATTTAGCTTAGTTAATTCACTTCCATTTTGAGTTCCAAACTTTCTCCCCATCTCTCCCCTCCCCTTACCCCAAGACAGCATGTAATTTGATATAGCCTCTACATATACATTCATCTTGAACCTATTTTTCACATTAGTCATATTGTAAAGAAGAATTAGAACCAAAGGGAAAAACCATGAGAAGAAGAAACAAACAAAAAAAGAGAGCAAGCAAATAATATGCTTCAGTCTTCATTCAGGCTCTACTGTTCTTTTTCTTGATGTGAGCAACATTTTCCATCAGGAGTCCTTTAGGATTTGTCTTGGATCCTTGCATTGCTAGAGCAGAGAAGTCTGTAAAAGTTAGTCATCGCACATTATGGCTCTTACTATGTGCAATGTTCTGCTCCCTTCATTCAACATCAGTTCATTCAGATCTTTCCAGGTTTTTCTGAGGTTTTCTCCTTATCAATTCTCATACCACAATGGTATTCCATTATATTCATATATCACACAACTTGTTTAGCCATTCTCCACCTGATGGGTATGTCCTCAATTTCCAATTCTTGGCTACCACAGAAAAATCTGCTATAAATATTTTTGTACATGTGGGTCCTTTTCTAATTTGTATGATATCTTTGGGATACGGACTAGAAGTGGTATTACTGGGTAAAAGGGTATACACATTTTTATAGTCCTTTGGATATAGTTCCATATAGCTTTCCAGAGTGGTTGGATCAAGTCACAACTCTGCCAACAGTGATTAGTTTTCCAATTTCCCTGCATCTTTTCCAACATTTATAATTTTCCTGTTTTGTCATATTAGCCAATCTGATAGGTGTGATGTGGTAACTCAGAGTTGTTTTAATTTGCATTTCTCTAATCAATAGTGATTTAGAGAATTTTTTATATGACTATATATAGCTTTAATTTCTTCCTCTGAAAACTTCAATTCATATTCTTTGACCATTTATCAACTGGGGAGGCAATTGAGATATTTTTTGTATTTCTTTCTTTTTTTTTTTTTTTGGCAATTGAGATCTTAAGAGGGATCTACGGCAGCTAGGTGATATACTAGTTAGAGCATTGAGTCTCGAATCAGGAAGACTCATTTTCCTTGCTAGCTGTGTGACCCTGGACAAGTCATTTAACCCTGTTGGCTTTCGTTTCCTTATCTGTAAAATAAGCTGGAGAAGAAAAAGCAAACCACTCCAGTATCTTGGCCAAGAAAATGCAAAATGGGGTCATGAAGAGTCAAACATGACTGAAAAATGACTGACACACACACAATGAGCATTTATTGTTATAAAACAGATTGTAATATTTTTCCGAGAAATTGAGCATCCTCAGGACAAATTTGCGTCTCACTTTACCTAAGATTCCCTAACAAAACTCTTGAAACTAGAGTTGTCTGTCTGGCCATCCCTTTTTGGGGAATGATGTGTGTATCTTGACCCTTAAGACCACCTCATAAATGAATACCAAGAATTTACTAGTGACACTGTTTATTTCTTCCAGCCTTCTCAGCCCACATATAATAAGAAGGATTCAAGGGCATTCTTTTCTGCTTATCTGATAGAAGTCAGTGCTGTTTACAAAGCCTGTGGGAGATCCTTCAGGGCCAGTGGTCTGGTAGGTAAAAAAAATGTAATGTAGTCTTAGATGGAAAAAAATTCCAGACCTTCCCCCAAGTCTTCCCAAAAATTGTTGTTCACAACACAGCTAAACCATTGAATAGGAGAAAAAACGTTTTTCATTCCATTCTTGTTCACTTTTTTCAGTTGTATCTAACTCTTTGTGAGTCCATTTGAAGTTTTCTTGGCAGAGTGTCACACAACTAGGAAGTTTCTGAGGCCAGATTTGAACTCAAGTCTTCCTGACTGAAGGCCTGATGCTCTGTCCACTCCACTTTGCTGTCCAAAGGCACTGCCTCCATTTTTTTGCTGAGGTGGAGATCTATGTGTGTAGAAGACTATATGATACTAGACTTTTTTGAGATGTGTTGATTAGTTTTGTTCAACTGGGATTTCCTTCTTTTTCTTATTATATGGTATGGCTCTACAGGAAGGAGAAGGGGAGGGAAATGTGGGTAATGTAAAGTAAAAGATGTCAATAAATATTTGTTTTTAAAACCCCATAAATACGAGCAGGCCAAAATGCATTGACAAAAGACCCTGTTGTATTTTGTGTATCTCATCCTCTCCAAAACTAGAGTTCAGCTTTCATCAAATTTTCTGAAAGGTGCCCATGAGGTAGGGAATTTTGTTGGTCACAATCATGACATCATGGAGACTGAGTTTGTTCAGTCAGGTTTGGCTCTGGGACTTCCTGGGAATGCTTGGAGGTTCCTGGAGGTAGGACAGGCAACTCAGTGAACCACTGAAGTGGAGAATGCTTGCCCAGCTGGGTGCTGTGGCATTCAGGGTCACGGGAGCATTGCTGGTATTTGGGGAGTCTATAGGAGTGCTCCTTTCCCTTGATAATCAACAGCAGCAGCAGCTCTGACAGATAATGTAACTAGAGAACTCCCAGGACAGAAGAGAGCCAAACAAAGGAAGAGTGGTTGACCTGAATGCAGAGAGTGCAATGAAAAAAAAAGATGGGAACAATCTGCAGGGGAAGTCAGGGAGGATGGGGAGAGCCAGTGAGGTGACCACATTGGTAACTCTCCACTCATTCTGCCTGTCACTCACCCAACTACCCTGTTTTCCTTCCTCCAGGAGCCCTGCTTGGTGTCTCTAAACCAGCAGTCAGGATCACTTTGGTGTATTTAATGTCATCATGAAACTATTTGTGATTGACTTGCTTAGTGGGGTGACCTAGAACAATATCCTTTGACTTTCTCTCTCTTTTTTAAAAAAAAATTATTTATTTATTTATTTTAAGTTTTCAACATTCATTTCCACAAAATTTTGAGTTCCAAATTTTCTCCCCATCTCTCTCCTCCCCCCACCCTATAACGCCTTGGATTCTGATTGTCCCTTCCACCAATGTGCCCTCCCTTCTAACACCCCTCCCTTTCTTTATCCCCATCTTCTCTCTTGTAGTGTAGGGCAAGATAAATTTCTATGCCCCATTACCTGTATTTCTTATTTCTCAGTTGTATGCAAAAACAATTCTCAACATTTGTTCCTAAAACTTTGAGTTCCAACTTCTCTTCCTTCCTCCCTCCCCACCCATTCCCACTGAGAAGGCTAGCAATTCAATATAGGCTATATATGTGTAGTTTTGCAAATGACTTCCATAATAGTCATGTTATCTGACTGACTGTATTTCCCTCCATCATATCCAGCCCCCCCATTTCTTCTATTTTCTCATTTGACCTTGTCCCTCCCCAAGAGTGTTTACTTCTAATTGCTCTGTCTTCCCATTTGCCTTCCCCTCCATCATCCCCACCCCAGCCTGTTTATCCCCTTCTCCCCTACTTTCCTGTAGTGTAAGATAGATTTTCATTCCAAATTGAGTGTGCATGTTATTCCTTCCTTGAGCCAAATGTAATGCGAATAAGCTTCACTTTTTCCCTGTTACCTCTCTTCTTTTCCCCTCCATTGGAAAAGCTTTTTCTTTCCTCTTCTATGAGAGATAATTTGCCCCATTTGATTTCTCCCTTTCTCCTCTCAATATATTCCTCTCTCACCCCTTAAATTTTTTTTAGTTATGATCCCTTCCTATTCAACTCACCCTGTGCTCTGTCTCTCTCTCATTGTCTCTTTATATATATATATATATATATGCATATGTGTGTGTGTGTGTGTGTGTGTGTGTGTGTGTGTGTGTGTGTATGTATAATCCCTCCAGCTACCCAGGTACTGAGAAAAGTTTATAGAGTTACAAATATTATCTTTCCATGTAGGAATGTAAACAGTCCAACTTCAGTGTAAGTCCCTTATGAAATATTCTCTTTCCTATTTGCCTTTTCATGCTTCTCTTCATTCTTGTATTTGAAAGTCAAATTATCTTTTCAACTCTGGTCTTTTCATCAAGAATGCTTAAAAGTTCCCTGTTTCGTTGAATGACCATTTTTCCCCTGAAGTATTAAACTCAGTTTTGCTGGTTAGGTGATTCTTGGTTTTAATCCTACTTCCTTTGACTTCTAGAATATCATATTCCAGACTCTTCCATCCCTTAATGTAGAAGCTTCTAGATATTGTGTTATCCTGATTGTATTTCTACAATACTTGAATTGTTTCTTTCTGGCTGCTTGCAATATTTTCTCCTTACCCTGAGAACTCTGGAATTTGGCTACAATATTCCTACAAGTTTTACTTTTCAGATCTCGTTCAGGAGGTGATCAGTGCATTCTTTCAATATTTATTTTACCCTCTGTTTCTAGAATATCAGGGCAGTTTTCCTTGATAACTTCATGAAAGATGATATCTAGACTGTTTTTTTGATTGTGGCTTTCAGGAGTCCCATAATTTTTAAGTTGTCTCTCCTAGATCTATTTTCCAGGTCAGTTGTTTTTCCAGTTAGATATTTTACATTATCTTCCATTTTTTCATTCTTTTGGTTTTGTTTTGTAATTTCTTGGTTTCTAGTAAAGTCATTAGCTTC
This sequence comes from Bettongia penicillata ogilbyi, assembly GCA_023548195.1. Lineage (NCBI taxonomy): Eukaryota > Metazoa > Chordata > Mammalia > Diprotodontia > Potoroidae > Bettongia > Bettongia penicillata. The sequence goes on along the minus strand of JAJHZJ010000314.1, from coordinate 26,186,752 downwards.
CATCTGTTCCATACTAATTTTTAAAGAACTATTTACTTTAGTGAGCTTTTGAACCTCCTTTTCCATTTGGTTAATTCTGCTTTTGAAAGCATTCTCCTCATTGGCTTTTTGGATCTCTTTTGCCCATTGAGTTAGCTTATTTTTAAAGATGTTATTTTCTTCAGCATTGTTTTGGGTCTCCTTTAGCAAGCTGTTGACTCACTTTTCATGATTTTCTTGCATCCCTCTCATTTCTCTTCCCAATTTTTTCTCCATCTCTCCTACTTGATTTTCAAAATTCTTTTTGAGCTCTTCCATGGCAGGGGATCATTGCATATTTATTTTGGAGGTTTTGGATGCAGAAGCCTTGCATTTTATGTCTTCCCCTAAACATTGTTCTTCCTGATCTGAAAGGATGAGAGAGAATACCTGTTCACCAAGAAAGTGACCTTCTATATGTCTCATTTTTCCCCCTTTTTTGGGGGGCATTTTCCCAACCAGTTATTTGACTTTTGGATCCTTTGTCAAGAGTAGGGTAGACTCTGGGGACCTGTAAGATCTCAGTTCCTCCAAGGTGGCACAATCAAGGGAGAAATGTTTACTCCCTGGCTGGGCTCCAGGATGAAATTCAGATCAGCTGCTAAATTCCCCCAGGGGCTTTAGGCAGGGCCAGGACCTCTACTCAGTGCTGAGGTTCAGATCCACTGCTCAGTTCCCCCAGGGGCTTTAGGCAGGGCCAGGACCTCTACTCAGTGCTGAGGTTCAGATCCGCTGCTCAGTTCCCCCAGGGGTTTATCCAAAAATGGATGGTGACTACTGCCTCCCCAGCTATCTTTGCCACTGCTGCCTGATGCTGCCACTGCAGGCCTGGGACCAGGGCTAGGGGGGACCCCATTCCCTTGTCACAGAGGTGAAAAAGCCCTTTCACTGACTTTTGAAGCTGCCTTTGGTTTGAGGGATCTGTGAACTGGGCTGCTGCTGCTGGGGATTCTGCCCCTGAGCCCTTCTCTAAGGGTGCCATGAGGTCAAGGCTGGGCTAGGGTCCACTCTGAGTCCAATGTGACAGATTTTTCCCACTGGCCTTCCAGGTCACCCTGGACTGGAAATCTCCTCCACTCCATTATTCTGTGGCTTCTACTGCTCTAGAATTTGTTGAGAATCTTTTTGTCCAGGTATTTTATGGATTGTGGGAGAAGAGCTAGAGTATGTATGTCTTTCTACTCTGCCATCTTGGTTCTGCTAATTTCCTCAATTAGATTTAATTTTTTAAAAAAGAGCTGTGTTTCTGGAAACAATCTCATAGAAACTGGCTCTGTGATCAAAAAGCAGGGAGGAAATATTTTTTTATGGGCGCATGAGAGTGAAGTGACTGTGGAGTGTGTGTATGTGTGTGTGTATGTGTATGTTTGTGTGTGTATGTGTGTATGCATGCACAGAGGTAAAACTGAACTTTTTTCCCCCTTTCTTCTTATCACTTATAGCTTCCCATGCTCATAGACAGGAGCTCTCAAGGTATCTCTCTGAGATCCTGGAAAAGGGATTTATCTAATATGTCTCCAAGAATGCAAGAGGTAAGTGGTCTGATGATAGCAGTTATCATACAGACCAAAGAAACATCATTATGGCTTTCCCACACTTAGCAGTTGATTCCATGACTTCCCTGGCCTTCCAATTTATAGTGTAACAGTCAATGGCCCCATCTAATAGTTTCAAAGTCTTTTTACCTCCCTTAAATTGTTTGAATTTCTCTCATTTTACACATTGAGCAAGGCCTCCTGCAGTACCCTGTGGGTTTTGAGTGTGTTAGAAGTGAGCCTTGGCCTACAACCTGACTCAAGGGTTCTCCGTTTGGTGAATGAGCTGTTATTCTGGTCTACTATACATTAGCCTGCTATTTTACCTGTGATCCTTCGGTCTTGTTTTTTGTTTTTGTTTTTACCAGACTGGTTTCTCCTTTTACCCAAACTGGAAGTTCAGGGGTGCTTGGGCCAATTGGCTCTGAAATTTGGGCCTTTTCTATTTCTGACCTGGTTTGTCCCTCCTTGGCTTATGCCTCTGTGGGCAAACTTTGTAACTCCTTGCTCCATAGAGGGTCACTGTATTGCTGCCACACTTAGTGTGGACACCTTATTAGGATAGCCAACTATAGCCCAGAACTGCTAAGCATAAGAGATTCATCACTTAGCCTCTCATATAGCTGGGAATATAGGCATGTACCATTAGGCTTATCTCAGTCCTATTTTATTTTCAGGGAATCTCATATACTTTATTTTTTAATGAAAAAATGTTTATCAATATATAAACCAATCTTTAATATAACATCAAAATAATTTCAACATATATACTTATAACTTATAAAAATTATCCTATCAATAATATTAATGTGTTGGGTACACTTGATGTAATTCTCATTTAAAAACTTCCTCATCCGTTGTAAAGAATTACTCCAAGTCAATGAAGTCTTCAAGGGGCTATAGTTTCCCCAGGAGTGGAATCCCTTACAAAATATGTTTCAGAATGACATGGCCCTCTGACCCAAGGCATTCTTGGTTCTTAAGTCACTGGATTCCATGGTTCACAGACCAGTAGCACCAAGATCACTGATGAGCTCATAGAAGAAGATAATCTCAGTTAGAAAGGCTCTTATAGGTGATCTAGTCCATTCATTTCTGTCTATAATGTCCCTAGAAAGTGGTCATCAAGCCTCTCTATCTGAAGGTCTCTAGGAATGGGAACCCACTACTTAATGAAGTATCCTGTCCTACTTTGAGACTTCTCTAATTGTTAAGAAATTTTTCCTTCAGTTGAGCTAAAATCTTCCTCTGTCACTTACACTCACTGCTCCTGGTGATTTCTTCTCTTTGGCCAAGCAGTATATAGGTCTACTTCCATATGACAGACTTCAAATATTTTATGATATCTATCTTGGGTCATATCCTACCTGTGATGTTTAAGATTGATTTGACCTTGGAGAAAATCACGTGACTTCTTTGGGCCTCAGTTTTCTGCTATATAAAATGAAGTCCTATAGTTCTGTGAGCCTCTCATGACACCCCTTAGTCCCTTGATCTCCAGGCTAGACATCCCCAGTTGTCCACAGAAATCATTCTTATTTGGCATGCTCTCCAGTCCTGATCCTCTTTCTCTGACACCAACACTGTTCATGGAATCCTCTTATCCTCACCTGCCCAGGACCAACAATTGTTGAAGTCCACTTTATCTAGGAGTTTATTCATGAGCAAAATAATTCATCTTCAAAAGATTCATGAATGGATGTGGGAAATTTCTCCTGTTGATGAAGCTCATGATCCCTTCACACCTTGGTAGATGGTATGAGAATTGCTTTGGTTATAAAAGAAAAAAAAGCCACCTTCCACTGGTCCACCTTCTGGAGATGAACTTCTTTAAATTTGTTTAGTCTTGTCGTCTTGCCTACAAAGTCCATTGTTCAATATATATTTGAAGCCTAACTTTAAATATGGTCCTGTTAGAAATTCTGCTGAGACAGCATTCTAGAGATGTCTCTAGAGATAGAATGGACACCTTCTAGTGCTCAGGGTTAGGTGTTTCAAATGTTGTGCTGAAGCATCAGAGATGGACTGCAGTGAAGAATTTATAAGGGATAAAATTATATAAATTCATATAAGGTCAAGGTCAATCAGAAATCTACCTATCCAGGTCTGGGTAGCTCCCAAGATTATCAATCTGTCTTCTTTAACTAAAAGCTGACTCTTCTGGATGCACATCTCCATCGCTGTGACCTGCTATCAAAGGTATAATTAGAATTTTTCCTATTTAGGTCCAATTTCATAATGAACTCAGAGCAAGCATCAAAAAAAAATTATATAAAACTGTGAGCATACTCACAGGTGTGTGTGGAGAGAGAGTTCGGCAGTGAGGGCACTCTGGAACTGGGGAACTAATCTGGGCTAGGTGGCAGCAAGAGCTGTAGAAAAGCATATGCCATTTGGTGGCTTTCTATTTCAATGAGTTGTTTTTATTAACTCGATATTAAGCTCAGTTGTTTCTAGCACCCAAGTGAAGGTAGGTGCTTTGGGAGCTCACTAAAATTTGGGGCCTTGAATCAATACCTTGTTTTCCTTGAAATAACTTTGCCTGTTCTGTTGTTCAGTCACTCAGTCATATCCTAGTTTTCATCACCCCGTGAACAATAGCAGGCCAGGACCTTCTATCCTCCACTCTCTTGAAGTCTGTCCAAGTTCATGTTCATTGTTTCCAAGATACTGTCTCTACCAATAATGACCCTTTTTCTGTGTCATGTTTTATTTTGTAAAATAGGCCAGGTAAGCTCACTAACCTTTTGTCCTTGCCCCATTCCCTCACACCTTCCAGCTCTTCTCAGCTCCCCCAGGAAGACCAAAATTCCCAGTTGGACTTTGCGTTTCCATAATCAACTTCAAATTTAGCCAGGGAGCCTTGGCCAGATACAGCTGTTTTGCAGGTGGGATGTGGATTGAGCACACATTGCATCCGACCCATTACAAGCTCTCCGGAGTGTTTTGACTTAAGATACTTGGCTTTATCAGTATTCAAGAACTCTGAGTTTTTCCTATCGACATAAGAAGGGTAGAGCTGATAGTAAAGGAATTTAAGGGGTATCATACTTTCTGATTCCTTATATGATTATCAGGGGGTTGATTATATTGCTTTAGAATGCAAAACAAAACTTTGTGAAATGAGCCCATGCAGAGTACCCAATATATGTTAACTAATGCTGATGACTGTTTGACCTTAAATGAATCACAGATTTGCATAATTACAACGGAGCTCAGAGGGCAGCTCCTCCAACCTGTGCCTCAACTATGGTTAACTAGCCTTTTCTTGAAGATTTAATATATGTGAGCCCTTGAATAATTCACTTACCTGCTCTGGGTATCAGTTTCTTCATCTATAAAATGAAGTGATTTGTCTGGATGACTTCATTATTTCCCTTCCAGCTCTATGATTATGAAAGACCCTCTTCTCTTGGAAAGCACCATCTGTTAGATATGGGCATCTAGATGGCTCAGTGGATAGAGCATTGGACCTGGATTCAGGAAGGCCCAGTGAGTTCAAATTCATAATCAGACACTTACTGTATGACCTGAGCAAATCACTTAACTACATTTTGCCCTAATTCACTGGAGAAGAAAATGGCAAACCCCTCTAGTCTTTGCCAAGACAGTGGTGGTTCACGAGGTCACAAAGGGTCAGACTTGACTGAACAACAAGAAACTGTTAGGAAAATCTTCCTCAATTTATTTCTTTGAAACTTCCTGTCCATTTGTCCTAGTTATGCCCTCTGGGACTAGGCTGAACAAGTTTTGGCCATCTTCCTTGGTAGCAACCCTTTTAGTATTGAAATCCAGTCCTACCAAGTCTTCTTGTCACCTGGAAGGGAAGATGATCCTCCACAGATGGTCTGCTCAGGACCCTATACGTGGGATGGTCACTGACTTATTCTGGAACTTAAGCTTCTCCTTATGATCCCTTGAAACACACTTGGTATATTGGCTGCCATGTTGCTCTCTTGACTCAGACTGAGTTTACAATCCACTAGAACTCCCAGAGCTTTGATAGCTCTATCCATCCCCTCCTCCCCTAGTCTGAACTTAGGATGTTGTTTTTTTCAACCCAAGCATAAACTCATTACTTAGCCCTATTCAATTTAATCTACTTCAGTTTGGCCCCTGGGGGGTGGGGACCTAGAGAGATCTATTTGAACCTGTCATTTCTTAGCTCCCTATCCTAGCTGTATGATATCTGCCAATTTAAAAGGCATGCCATCTCTTCCATTTTGTTTGTTGTAGCCAGGACTGCCATATTCAAGCAGACTGATGTTCTCCTCAGTCACAGCTGGTCCCTTGAGTAAGGGAAACCACATTCCCTCCATGTTGCCAATCCTGAGTCATTCTGAGATTCCCAGTGGTACAAACCAGCCATCTTCACTGTAGTGAAGGACAGACTGTCATCACAGGCATGACTCACTGCTTAGATTCTCTGGGACACTTGTCAGTTGGCAAAGGCAAGTGCTGGCATGCAGACAACAAAGGGGATGACAAACCTCCCTGAGTGTCTATGGGAGGAGGGGTGGCAGACTCCCCCCACTGAATTCCAATGGTGATTTTACATCCCCCAAATGCTTTTTAGGACATGTTGGCAGGTATGTTTGTAAGAAGAGTGGCTTTTCCTCCCTCCTTCCCCAAAGGCTAAGCAAATAGGAATCACAGAGCCTCTTCCATAAGCCCTGGACATTCTTCTTAATACTGTAGATCTCTCTTCTCCAGATTGTGGTGCTTGTTCTCCTGAAGAAGAAGGGGAGAGAGAGGAGTGAGGGAAAAGGAGGGAGGAAGAGAGGGAGGGAGAGAGGAAGAAGGAGGAAAGAGGGATGAGGAGGAAGATAGGAGAGAGGGAACTGGAGGGAGAGTAGGGGAAGAGAAGAGAGGAGAGATGGGGAGAGAGGAGTGAGAGAGGAAGAGGAAGAAAAGAGAGAAAGAAAAAGAGGGAGGGCGGGAAGGGGGGAGAAGAAGAGAGGGAGAGAGAGAAAGAGAGGAAGAAAGAGAGAGAGGGAGAGAGGAAGAAAGAGAAAGAGAGGGAGAGAGAGAGGAAGAAAGAGAGAGAGAGAGAGAGAGAAGGACAACAGAAAGAACTAACCAATTTCCTGCGAGTCTAACACTGAATTTAATCCTGGATTCTCAGAGAAAAGACTCTCCATAGGCCTGAGTTTTTCCCCTTCATTTCTTCATTTATTGGAACCTTCAAAAGACCACAACAAAACAAAAGAGAAACAGCAAAATGACCTCAATGCAAAGTTGTCTGATTGGTTCTCATGGTGCAAGGAGGGAGTTTTCCAGTGATCTGATTGGATCTGCTCTGTCCAGCCTGAGAGATTTGTGCTTAGGTTGCCTGGCCTGGTCAGTACTGATCCTTTCTAGCAATCCACCTTTCTTTCCATGGCTCTCCTCCTTGCTAGAGAAGAGTGTATAAATCTCTGCCTGCACTGAGTAGGCTAGGAGTTCATATCAGCCCCCAGGTTTCCCATCCCCCACCACAAACATTTCCAGCAAAGACAAACCAAGGCAATTGAAAAACAGAGGAGACTATTAAAATTCTGTGTGCCACTAGTGGGATACCACCCCTCTTCCCCACCCCCAGCTATGCCTGGCCACCCTTATTCCTTTGGGCACACCAATCTGTCTTTATTTTTGTAGCTACATAAAGGTTTCCTTGCCACCATGACTATCCTCCGTGTGGCCATGGAGATCCTGCTCAAAGTCAAGGCTTTGCTTTTATTGTTGGCCTTGGCTCTGCTTGCTAATGAAACAATGTGCTGTAAAGGACTCACTCAGCTTAATGCAGGGGAAGGAAACTGGGATCTGGAGGCAGAAAACTTGGGTTCAAATCCATTCCCTGTGATCTTAGGTAGTTAGCTCAACTTTCCCAGGTTTAGTTTTCTCCCCTGTGTAACTAACTATACTATTGTACTAGATGGCCTGTAAGACCCCTTCCAGCTGCAGATCTATGGTGTTTTTACACAGGAAGGAATCCTGGGCTTAAGAACCAGGAAAGATCTTGGTTCGATTCCTACCTCTGACCTTTACTGGCTGTGTGATCCTATGCAAGTCACTTAAACCTCTGTTTGTCTCAGTTTTCTCAACAGTTCCTACCTCTCAGGCTGGTTGTGAGGATCAAATGAGAAAATATTTTTAAAGAACCTAGCACATAGTAGGTACTCATTAAATACTTCCTTCCTATGTAACTGAAAAATAATAACTGAAATAAATAAAAATTGTCATGATACTTGAATTAATTAAAATGTTTATAGTTGCTAAGCAAATTCAGTTGGTGATATTGATATATTGCTAGGTTTTCAATATGCCATATTAAATCTTAATATATAAATTATATAATTATGATATTATATAATTATAATAGATACATGTTATATGATTAATGGTATAAATGTTATTAAACATGTGTAGTGGTATAAATGTTATAGTATATTTCAGAACTTAAAATGCTGGGTAAATGTCAGCTCTTACTCTTAATAACCTTGGGCCATTGTTCCTCTCCAGCTAGCCCATCGGTCAAGTGTCCAGGACCTGCTGTGGGTAACAGGGCCTCTCCTACAGAATGGAGGACCAGAGTCATTTAGCCAATTGATGAGGATCCTCTCTGAGCTCCTGTGTGGTTACCCAGAGGGAGGTGGCTCCAGTGTGTTTTCCTATAACTGGTATGAAGACAACAACTACAAAGCCTTCCTAGGCATAGATCCTTCCAGAAAAGATCCTGTCTATTCTTATGATAAGACAACAAGTAAGTTTCCTTTTGAGTTCCCGAGTCACTCCTCATCTACCATGTTGGTGAGGTTGGTCAGATACTCCTAGGCCATGGGTGGGAATCCTGTGCTGGCTTTAATACATTGACTTCCTTGAGTGACCTTAGGCACTTTTCAAGGAGCAGGTGGTGGCAGGAAAGAGGGGCCTCTATTTTTCCACTGACGAAAGAACAGAACTTGTAAAGTAATTTGGGCATGAGCCATGGATTGAGCCAAGACTTGGCTGGAAAAAAATAGAAGGACCAGTGGTCACTGATTTAATGGAATTAGGGTTAAATTCTAGAGGAAAAGTTGGAGGAAAGGTGAATTGGGAAATAGGCCAGAATTTCAGTCAAAGCTCAGATTAGAAGGGCTCTGACAAGTCAGTATTGCTGTGGGTGTTTTCACAAACACAATGCAAGGGAAAGCTGTGTGTGCAGCCCTGATTAACTTTCTAGATGCCATGGCCCTGCCAGGGAACTTCCCTCACCTTTCATTCTTTCTGCCCTGGCTCTTGTAACAACAGGGCAAATGACTGACTGAAAAGAGCTAAAAAATGAAATAAAGCAGTGCAGGAGGTGCCAGTTAGCTGTAAGCTGGCCTTGTGACACTGACAACAGCATCAAGTCAAGCCAAGTCAACAAACACCTATTACTGTGTGCCAGGCATTATGTGAAATACTGTGTTTGTAAAGAAAGGTGAAAAATCCGCCCAAGTATCTTTACCCTCAAGGAGCTTATTTTCTACTGGGGAAGACAGCCTGAGTCCATACAAGACATGTAGAAAAGAGAAGAAAGGCAGCTCAGGAAACCTCAGAAGTCAGGCATGGAAAAATCAGTGATGGCTTGTATTTGTCAATGTCAATGTCTTTGTGTTGCCGCTGTCTGTTTGGCTCAGCACATCTTTTTCTTTGTTGGGAGGCAGTGTGCTGTCTCTTAGCCTAATCACCAGCAATCTTTTCCATTTTTCTCTTCTAAGGAAATATAGCAGGCCAAGCCTCAGCTTTCATTTCCAATGAAAAGGCCCTGATTGAGCTGTACTGGGGTATTTGATTACTTGCTAATGATGAACTTGTTATTGTATGAGCCCAGCCTATTAGCTTAGTTTGTCTGTCTAATCCTTCAGTTCTGAGGGAAGGGGCCTGGGACTTGGACTTGATAGTCACCATGCTTGGTGATAAGCTTTTAGGCAGAGCAGACACGGTTCTGTCAGTCCTCTCTTCCTTTCTCCTGGCAGCATCCTTTTGTAATTCATTGATCCAGAACATGGAAGCAAACCCTTTAACTAAAATAGCCTGGAGGGCAGCAAAACCCTTGCTGATGGGGAAAATCCTCTTTACTCCAGGTTCTCCTGCTGTTCATCGGATATTAAAGCATGTAAGCCTCCTCTCTCCTCACCTCTCCTGCCTCCTTGCCTTGGGCTCCTCAAGAAGATGTGGATTTCTTTGCTTCTGTTTTACTTGCCCCTGGTGATGCTCACGTTTATTTTGGGCTGCTGGGTTTTGGGATTGCCTTCCTCCTCTCCCCCTCATCTGTTCCTTGGCATACTCCAGTCTGGTGCCCCTGCTCTGGTCTTCACCTCAGCATCTCACTCTCAGGATATCAGTGATGTCTCCCAAGCAGACACCTGTGTTCTCTCCCTGTTGGAAGTGTGTGCCATTCCCACTATTAGCCAGTTCAAATTGCCAATTTGTCTGTGTCCTGGCTTCATGAGGACAGCTTAGTATTGGATGGAGAAGAGAGAGGGAGGAACGAGCTCACTGAGGGAACAAAACCAGAAGGTTTCATAGAGTGCAGGGAGACAATAACACCCTCAATATCCCCTGGACCATTGAGGATAACAAGAAAGCCCATCAGGAATCCTGAGAAATGGTAGGCTATTCTGGAAATTCTCAGCAGACCAAGGAATCTTCAGGTCAGTGCAGAAAAGGGAAGATTCTTCTGTAAAAGGCCTTTCCCAACCACTGTGACCACCCTGACAGGTATCTCAGAAAACCACAAAAACATTTTCATGTGCACTCTCTCTTTCTTCTCCTTGCTCCTCTGTCTGTCTGCCTTTGTTTCTCAGGCCAACTCAACTTTTGAAGAGCTGGAACGTGTTAGAAACTTTCTCAAGGCTTGGGAAGAAGTAGGGCCTCAGATCTGGCACTTCTTTGACAACAGCACACAGATCACCACGGTCCGAGTATGAGCTGCTCTTGTGGGGTGGGTCTGCGAGGGGCACAGAGAATGAAATTGGGTTCCATTCTGTATTTCATAAGAGAGGGTTCATCAGGTTTTGAAATGAAGGTAAAAGTATAGCATGGCCCCCATCTCTAAATCTGCTCTCCTGTTCTGCTGCCCATGATCCAAGGAAGCATGATGGAGAAACTAGATTCAAGTCCACTCAGCAAACATTTATTAAGCTCCTACTATGTGCCACAAACTGTACTAACTGATGGGGGTACAAAAAAGGACTAAAGATAGTCACTCTCTTTGCTATCAAGTAGTTCACAGTGTCATGGGGGAGACAACAAGGAAACAACTCTGTAGAAACAACTTATAGACAGGATAAATTGGAGGTAATCTCAGAGAGAAAGCACTCAATTAAGTAGGACCAGGAAAGCCTTCTACTTTAAATGAGACTTGACGAAAGTAGAGGAGCCAGGAGGCAGAGATATAGAGGGAGAGAGGCATGAGAATTAGATTCAAAAAGAATCCTGCCTCATATACTTAATACCTATGTGACCCTGAACAAGTCACTTAGCCTGTCTTGGTGTCAGTTTCCTCATTTGGAAAATGAGAGTATTCTAATTTAGAGGACCTCTAAAATCCCTTCTAGATTTAAAGCTAGGATCTAGAAGAAAATAATTGCTGTTGAAATACCTAATATACTTTTCCTGTTCCCAACTTAGGATACACTGGAGAATACAACAGTGCAAAACTTTGTGAACAGACAGTTCAATGAGGAAGAAATCACAGTGGTCTCTGTATTTTTCTTTTTCTATAATGGACTGGAGGAGGACTGGTGGAAAGACATGGTCAGGTTTGACTGGAGGAATATCTTCAACCTCACAGGTCACACTGGTTAATCAGTGCATGGAGGTAAGAGTCAACAAGTCCTTTCAGCTCTGCATAACATAAGTATATTAAGGAACACTCTGGAAAGTAGTTGCAAGAGATCCTTCAGCCAGCAAGAGGGGCTTCCAACATTTGCACCATGGAAGGAACCAAAACAGACATGGTTCTGTATTTTAAGAGCAGTTATGGTCTGGGTCATAATCCTGCTTTTTGTACTTTCTGTCTCAATAATAATGGGCAAACCCCTTCACACTCAGTACCTCAGTTTCTTTATCTGTAAAACATACTTTACAGGATTGTTGTGGGGCATGTATATATAGATGTTTATATGTGTATACCTATATATACACACACACACACACACACAGGCATAGATATGTATGTAGTCACATATATAGCTAGGTGATATACATGTGTGTGTATGTATATATACTGATGAAATTAGATCTTTTTAGGTTTGCTCATGTGTGTATGTGTGTGTGTATGTATATGTATATATACTGATGAAATCAGATCCTTTAAGGTTTGCTTGTGTGTGTGTATGTGTGTGTGTGTGTGTGTGCGTGTGTGTGTGTATATGTGTGTGTGAATAGGCCTGTTGAAGAAGGGAGTCAAGGGATGGCCTCTTTAATTAAAAAAAAAAATCAATCTGGGAGAAGACCTCAAGCTTGCTGACCAAAGGAGAAAACATTACTATTTACATTCACTAGGAATCAGGAGGGCCCAAAAAGGAGTAAGTGAGGCTACTGACTTTGCACAGCCCTCCCTCCCTCCAATCCAATTCATGTCATCATCTCCCTGATGTTATGGTCCTCTTTGAGAACTAAGAAAAAAACTACTACCACAGCCACAAGATATATATTTATATGCATATCTATGCAATAGACACACATACATACATCTGCATCTAGGTGGTGCAGTAGATAGTGTGCCAGTCCTGAAGTCCGGAAGACTCATCTTTGTGAGTTAAAATCTGGCCCTAGCCTGATTTAGGACCCTGGGCAAATCACTTATCCCTGTTTGCTTCAGTTCCTTATCTGTAAAATGAACTAGAGAAGGAAATGGCAAACAACTCCAGTATCTTTGCCAGAAAAGCCCCAAATGGGGTCATTAAGATTTGGAAATGACTGAAATGACTAAATAACATCTCTCTCCATATATATAAATATATATGTATATATAAAATATACGCACATATACATACATGTATATATACATATACACACATTTAATATGTGTGTATACACACTTACATATGTGTATATGTTTACTGGCTAATAAAGCCAGGCCCTGGTAGAGAGATAGCATATCCTTTAAAGATATATGACATCCTTCCAAAAGTGGTGGGGAAAAGACTTCTTTATAGATCTTATTCCTACCTTCCCCCACTGACCCCTTACATGTCCAACACATATTCATCTAATAAAAAGAAAAGCGTCCAAAAATAGATTTTAAGAAGGTTGGAAAGAGAACATTTTAAATAACAAAAGTAACTACTCAAAACAATATTGGGGGATACATTACCTGAGCATTGGCTCTAAAGTATCTGGGAACCATCCTACTGTAATACATGGTTCAGGACATAAGTTTAAACTGTAAGTTAGCCTTTTGACAGCCTCAAAGGTTGAGGCCAAACAAAAAGTTCTCTTACTTCTTAGCATAGATACTAAAGCCCCACTGATATTCTATGTATTGAACATCCTATTGTGTTACTAGCCTTCCCTCAACCCCATTTTGTAGAAACATAGATACTCTACAGCTTCATAGAATGTAGTATAGCCTAGTGGATAAAGAGTTGGCCTCAGAAACAGCCAAACCTGGAGTTAAGTCCTAACATGACACACGCTGGCTGCATGACTGAACATGAGTCACTTAATATTTCAACGTTCTGGGCAACTCTAAGAAATTAAATGGCAGAGAAAGTAATGGTTTGCATTGAAAGGAGTTTCCTCACCCTGTACTAATGACATGTTTGGTTAAGTCCCTGTCACCAGGACCTAGAGGACTGAGACCTGGAAGGAACTTTCTATAACTCATATAGTCCAACTCCTTTTAGGAATGAGAAAACTGAGATGAAGGTACTTAATTAAGGTCCCATGGAGCAAAAACCAAAAAAAAACCCCTTTATTGGTATATTTTGCTTCTATATCATCTTCATTTCTGAAAATATATGTATGTGTATCTCTCTGTCTCTCTCTATATATATGTGCGTGTGTGTGTATATATAATGTGTGTGTGTACATATATATATATATATATGCATATATATGCATATATACTATTCCTTTCCCTTCCCCAGTAAGCCAAAACCTTGTTACAAAGATTAAAAATAAAGAGGGAAAAAACAATACAGTAAAACCAATGAACACATTAACCCTGACTAATATATTTACACTAATCAGGACCTACTTGTATGTGGTACATTGCAGATCCATAGCTGGCCATCCTTGGTAAAGGGCAGGGGGTAGTATTTCTCAACTCTTTTCTGGACCCAGTGCACTTTGCTACATCTGTGTGAGATTCATTGCCTGCCTTGGAAAGATTGTGCTCAGTTTGTCCCCTGCCAGTAGTTGATCTGAGAACCTATGCTTCTGGTCTTGATACCAAGTGGAAACCAGGCATTTTTCCCTCTGAGATTAACTAGTTTTATAGAAAGAAAGAAGGAGAGAGAGGAGGATGGAGGAAGAAGAAAGGAAAGAAAGTAGGAAAGAAAAAGAAGAAAGAAGGAAGGAAGGAAAGAAAGCACTTAGCTTAATAATTTCACCTACACAAATGACTTGGTTATCTGGACAGGTGATTGCTATAGCCTCTAGACAGGGATTGGACTAGCTGAGACCACCTAGTCTAACCCTCTCATTTTACATATGAGATTTGGGGAAGTTAACTGAATATCCTAAGGTCACAAATATCACAACAAAAGTAGGATTTGAACCCAGGTCTTCTGACCCCAAAACCCAGTGATTTCTTATTGTGACATCTTAATAGTCTCATTATATAGTCATTGGACCAGTGATATTTGTAAAATGCTTTGTGAATCTCAAAGTGCTATGTAAATGCTAACCATATTATTATTATTTGTATGTTATTTTGCTGTGTGACTAAGATGAAAAGAATAGAAATACAGGGGGAGGTACTCCTCCAGAAGTAGAGAGGAAAGGGACCTTAAAGAGTAGTGAATGGAACTGCCTTGATTTTCCAGATGAGGGAGCTGAGGGAAGCAGAATTTAAGCAAAGTACCCAGGGTCTCACACACTCACACACACACACACACACACACACACAGACACACACACACACACACACACACAGACACACACACACACACACACACACACACACACTGTGAGGCTCTGTGTGTGAGGCTCCTGGTTCAGGTCTGGATAACCACTCAGGAAGAAGGCTGGAGAATAGATTCTCCAACACCATTTTGTGGCCTCTGAGGCCTCTTTCACTTAAGATTCTGGGGCCTTGGGTCTGCCCAGAGACACACAAGCAGCTTCATCCTCAGCTGACTGTTCTGTGGTTCTCAGACATTTTATCCCCTTCATGCTCTCCCCTATGAGTGCTCAGGGGCATGCTGGTAAATGTTTATTAACTTACTCTCCAAGAAAAAAAAATGTACATAGACTATACTTTTAATTTTAATTAACATTAGTAACATCTTCTCCACAATTCTCTTAAGTCAAGACAATCAACGAAATAATAAATATGTGCCCTGATTTACAAATCAGCATTTGTTGATTTCTTAGATGCAAATCTCACACTGAACATTGGGCAATTTGCTCTCAGGAGGTTAGAGCTGGCTTCAGCATTCCTCTATGTATTCCCCACAACCCCTCTGTCTTCTCCCACTTACTGTGTACCTCCAGGAAATAAAAATTACTCTGATCCACTAATGAGGTTACAGTATCTTGGGCTGGGAAGAAAGAGCTTAAGATTATCCAGAAACAGCTGCAGTCTGGGAGTCCTCAATTAGTTTATTCATGTGCATATTGATAAGTTTCTGGGGTGTAGGGTGTGTTCAGGGAGGACCAATACCTTTGGGGTGATGGCTGCCGAGACCTTTTCAGGGCTCTTTCCACCTTTGGTGTCCACCTGTTCTGCCTCTCACCTGTGGCTCCAATAAGCTGCAGTATGCACAGCAGCCACACCCCAGTAAACCATTTCGGCAGATGGGTCAAACCAGGTTGAGGGTAACCAAGGGTTCTCAAACCCACTGGTAAGTTACAAGGGTGTCTACCCCAAGCATGTGAAGACTTCATCTGGTGGAATGGGCAGATGAGAACAATTTGTTCCAACAGCCATGGAAGCAGATGAAGCAGGCAATGTGGAGTGCTTAGAGCTTGGTTAGACACTGAAGATGCCAAGGTCATCCACTGCATCCTGAGCCATTGCCAGCTGTCTTGACTCTGTCCTGCCACTGGACTATGATGACTGAGGACGAGAGAGTGAGACTGATGACTTCATGCAGCTCTGCCTCACTTAATTCCAATTTACACACAAAACAAAAGACATTACCCATACCATTTCACTATTATACCTCAAAGTTCTGTGGCGACAGGCAAGTGATGAAGCAGCAGGTACGGATACACTGGGATCTGTAGTCACAACCCTGCACACAGGCAGCACAGGCCATAGGGCCATTTCTCACTGGAAGCAGCAGTGGGACTCAACAGCCCCCTGGGAGTCTGAGCAGCGTTCAAGGATCACACTGCTCACCTCTTGGTGTGAGAAAGGGGGCTAGAAAAGTTGCCTTAAACATTGCCTGCTTACCCAACCCTGGCCTGATTACCATGGCAGATGGAGAATCCCACTATGTGGTCAAAATACAAAAAAAAAATATGAAAACATCTGCAAAGATGATTCCACTCACCTTCGGCACATGGAACGTGAGCAGACTAATAGACAACATGAAATCCAGTAGACCTGAAAGAAGAACTGCTCTTATTGCAAGAGAACTCAACAGGTATCACATCCAAATAGCAGCCCTAAGTGAAACAAAGTTGGCAAATGAAGGCTACCTTACTGAAGCTGGAGCTGGGTACACCTTTTTCTGGAGTGGGTGCAGTGAAGGGGAACACTGTGAAGCTGGTGTGGGTTTTGCAATCAAAACTAATCTAATCAGCAATCTGGTATGCCTGCCAAAGGGAGTGAATGACAGGCTCATGACAATGTTATTGCCACTCACAAGAAAACATCATGCCACCATCATCAGTGCCTATGCTCCCACCATGACAAACCCTGATGAAGTCACAGAAAAATTTTATGAAGACCTAGAGACCCTTGTCATCAATGTGCCAAAAGAGGACAAGCTTATAATTCTGGGTGAGTTTAATGTTAGAGTAGGCTCAGACTACCAGACTTGGCAGGAAGTCCTAGGGAAGAATGGAGTTGGAAATAGCAATAGCAATGGTCATTTACTGCTGAAGACTTGTGCATCACATGACATGACCTTCTCATCACCAACACTGTCTTCCATTTACCTAAATGCAATAAACTTCATGGATGCACCCTCGAGCAAACACTGCCATCTAATAGATAATGTGATTTTAAGGAGAAGAGACAGACAAGATGTGAGAGTGACAAAGGCAATGTGTGGTGCAGAGTGCTGGGCTGATCATAGACTTATCCTTTCCAAGGTAAATATTTGCATTCATCAAAAATGCCTCCCCCAAGGCAAAATGACTACCAGAAGAATCAGTGTCAACAAGTTAGAGCTCTTCTCTGAGAGTGAACAGTTTGCTGCTAACTTGGAGGGAAACTTGAGCCAACATACAGTTGGCAACAGTGAAGCACAAAAGGAGCGGGCAGTTCTCAGAGATTTGATGTACAGCACTGCATTTGCTCATCAGGGTCAGAACACTCACAAACACCAAGACTGGTTTGATGAAAATGATGGGGAAATTCAGAAGCTGTTCATCCATCTCTAAGAAGGCAACATTTAATTCCATCAAAAGCAAAGTACAAGCAAACCTTAGAGAGATGCAGTATTCCTGGCTCAGTAAGAAGGCAGATGAAATTCAGTTTTATACTGATAGTAACATCCAAAGTGCTTTTATGATTCCCTGAAGGCCATTTATGGACCAAAAACCTATGGTGCATCACAACTACTCAGTGATGATGGAGCCACATTGATTAGTGATAAGGACATGATCCTAGAGAGATAGACTGAACACTTCCATAGTGTTCTCAACAGACCATTATCAATCAATGCTGAGACCATTGACTGTTTACCTCAGGTTGAAGTCAATCCCTCCTTAGTTGAACTTCCAACTGAAGAAGAGGTTTTGAGGGCCATTAGGCTCCTTTCATGTGGCAAAGCACCTGGTGCTGATTCTGTTCCAGCTGAGATTTACAAGGTAGGGGGACCATTGCTCATACAAAAGCTGACTGAAATTTTCCAGGTTATATGGCAAGAGGAGGTTATCCCCACGAGTCCAAGGATGCTTCCATTGTCCATCTCTATAAGGGTAAAGGGAATACATTGTCTTGGGACAGTCACAGGGGGATCTCTCTCTTAGTCATTGCTGGCAAAATTCTTGCTAGAGTCCTCCTTAATAGGCTGATCCTTTGCCTGGAAGATGGTCATCTATCTACCTGAGAGCCATCTATCTACCTGTGGCTTCAGAAAGGGCTGAGGAACAGTCAATGTGATGTTTGCTGTCTGACAACTCCAGGAGAAATGCCAGAAGCAGAAGAGGTCTGTACACAACATTTGTGGATCTGACCAAGACCTTTGACTCTGTTAGTCATGAGGGCTTATGGAAAATTATGTCAAAATTTGGTTGCCCAGAAAAGTTCATCAATATTGTATGTCAATTTCATGATGGCATGTTTGTGTAGTGTACTTTCCAGGGATGTATACATTGACAATGAGGTTGATGCACGCATTGACAGAGCTAGCTCAGTGTTTGGAAGGCTCTGAAGAAAGGTTTGGGAGAGAAGAGGTAATAGACTGACTACCAAACTGAAGGTCTACAGAGCCATTGTGCTGACCTCATTGTTATATGCTTGTGAAACGGGGACAGTCTACCAGCACTATGCCAGGAAACTGAATCACTTCCACTTGAACTGTCTTAGGAAGATTTTGAGATCACCCAGCAGGATAAGGTACCAGACACTGAAGTGCTTGCTCCAGCTGAACTGCCAAACATTCAAACTATGCTTCAGAGAGCGCAACTCCAATGGGCTGGACCCATTGTTCGAATGCAAAATGTATGCTTGCCCAAAAGACTATTTTATGGAGAACTTGCATGGAGCAGGTATTCACATGGTGGCCAGAAGAAATGATACAAGGAGATCTCAAGGTTTCTCTCAAGAACTTTGGATCTGACTGTGCAACATGGGAGACACTAACACAGGATCACTCAGCATGGTGTGCCCACATAAGAAAAGGTATTGTGCTCTTTGAGCAAAGCAGAATTGAGACAGCACAAAGTAAACATAGGATGCACAAATTTGGGATATCCACCCCAAATATTCAAATGGACCATCTGTGCCCAACCTGTGGTAGCATTTTGAGCTCATATTGGTTTGATCAGCCACAGGCAGACACACTGAAATTTCACTTTACAATGGTGATGTCATTTTGGTCCTCTTCAAAGATGAAGGACAACAACTGGTAAGTTTCTAGGATCCTTCCCATCCCCCAATAAGTTCTCTCTCCAACTAAAGTCACTGATAAGGAAGAGTTGAGTGGTCAGATCTTCAATATATAGACTTAAGCAAGTAGAAAATAAACTTATACATGTCACCAATGTATGTGCTATGTATACTCATACATATGCATTTATGTATTTGTCTATTCTGTTTCATTATTAATTTGATAATCATATTATATTCTAGATCTTTTCATTTCCAGGTTTAACATGTCCAGCTCCTTCAGTGCACACACACACAAACACACACACACACACATACACACACGTGCTTTAAACAAGGAAGGAGAGTTAGAAAATTCTCTGATTATCTTTGAATTTAAAAAGCTAGCTTTCTTTGTTTAGTTTAGAGGTTGTTCCTGGAACATATGAAATCTTGTCTGGAGTTGACAGTATTTTAAAATTTTCATGCTATATTCAAATTACAAAAATCTTGAATTTCATACCAGGAAGCCAAGCTCAAACTAAACTTTCATATGACAATAGCCATGACCAAGACATAAAAGTTTACTTTAACCAACTTTCATTATCCCTGCCCCCTCCCCCATTTATGACTGAGGGATAAATGGAACATTTGTTGACTAATTGTTTTTACCTGCTGTGGCCTCACTCAGTCAATATAGAGACATAATTAATATTGGTTCCAACTTTTCATAAACCCATGTACCTACTTCTTTTATTATCTACCCAGCTTGCTCAGTTTAATTACCATTTATTGGAGCCAGAAGATTGGGTTTTGCCGGGTTTTGCTGTGTTGTGTTTTGGAACTAGCTTTTCTCCCCAACCTAGCACACTCTGGCCCATATTCCCACAACCACCAAATTGGAATGTGCTTAGGGAATGTAAACTCTTTTTAACGTTAACCTAAGCAAACTTTAATCAGGAAGATAAATCTATTAGGAGGAAAACGACCGTGCAATGTACCATGAAACCACATACAAGGCATTTAGGAATTACACATTGTTGTCAGTTATATATCTGCCTGCTCCTTCTATTAATGACTTGGATCAAAAGTTTGCTGGAGGTCTAGATGAGGAAGAAGTGGAGGAGCAGTTCAGAAGTCTGTCTATCTTTAATAATAATAATGATAACTAACATTTATATAGCTTTTTAATGTTTATGAAGCACTTTATAAATATTGTCTCACTTTATTCATGCAACAGCCTTTTGAAGTAGGTGCCATAATTAGGCAGAAGTTAAGTACTTGCCTAGAGTCACATAGCTAAGAAGTTTCTAAAGCAGTATTTGAACTCAAGTCTTCTGAGTTAGGCACTCTATCCACTCTACTACCTACCACTCCTCATTTCCAACGCCTCCTCTCCCAGATTGCTTATTACTGTTTTCAATTTTCTTTTTGTCTTTGTCTTTGCCTAGCGTAGGGCCTGGCACATAACAGGTCCTTAATAAATGCTTGTTAGATTGGAGTGGATTGAAATAAATATGATGAACTAGATAAAGGCTGGGGAACCTGTGGCCTCAAGGCTGCATGTGACCTTCTAGGTCCTTGAGTGCAGCTTTTTTGACTAAGTCTAAGTTTTATAGAACAAATCCTTTTATTAAAGAGATTTGTTCTGTGATGCTTGGATTCATTCAAAGGGCTACACTTGACCTAGAGGGCCACATGTGGCCTTGAGGCTGAAGATATCATGACTTTACAATGGAGTTTGAACACAATGTCTTGACAATGATATTTTATGTCTCCTGAGAGTCAGTGTGAGATAGTCAGTAGGGAACTGGATTGAGTTCAGGAAGACCTAGGCTCAAGTCCCATCTCAAAGACTTATTGGCATTGTGACTTGGAGCAAATTTCCTAACCCTTCTTAGCTGTAAAATGAGAGGCCTTCCTAAAGCATAGATAAGTCTGCACAAATCACCCCCAGCCCTCTACTCAATAAGCTCTAGTGGTTTCTTCTCACCCCCAGGATTAGATATAAAATCCTCTAACTTGCAAAGCCCTTAATAACTCACCATTCCCTCTCCACCCTTCCAATAACATCTTAGACCGGCTTCCCACCCCACAAGTACTCTGTGATCCAATGACACTGGCCTTCTTCAAAAGCACACTATATCTACTGACTTTGGGCACTTTCTCCCAGGCCTCAAGTTCCTTCCATCCTCACCTGTGCCTCCTGGTCTCCCCAGCCTCCTTCAAGTCCTAGCTAAAATCCCACCTTCTACAGGAAGACTTTCCCAATCCCCCTTAATTCTAGTGTCTTCCCTTGGTTGGTCATTTCCAGTTTGTCCTGTACATGGCTCATTTGAACATGACTATTTGCATGTTGTCTCCCTGTCATATACTGTGAGCTCCTCAAGAGCAGAGTGTCTTTTGCCTTTCTTTATATCCCCAGAACTTAGCACCATGCCTGGCACATAGTAGGTGCTTCCTAAATACTTACTGACCAACTTCAAAGGTCCCTTCCAGCTCTCCATCCATATATGACCTAGGGAATGTTTTTACAAAATCACATTGTCTGGGGAAAACTGACACCCATTCTACATTACCACATCATTACCATTGCCTTTGTTTTTCCACATCTGTCACTGATGCTAGATTACAAATGGATGTATGACAGGAACCACATCACATACTTCTTTTGTTTCATTAATACTGCCCTGTGTGGGCACGGCTTGGCTCATCATGACTTGCATTACCTTCTTGTTGATTGAGCTTTTGATGGATATAAGGGTATCCTGGTGACAAATGGCTATTACTCTGTGACAGTAGCTTTCAGCATGATCTGCACAAGCCCTTGCTTTGACCACACATCTCCTAGTCAGCCAGCACTGGCTGTCTTTTCTCCAATCAGAATCTTTGCTTTTTCCTTTGACCTTTTTTTCCTTTTCCTTTTCTGAAAATGGACAGAACCTATTTCTTGATTATTCTGACATCACTTGTACTTCATGAACAGGCACTTCAGATGTCTGATCACAGTGTATAATGGGGGAAATTTTATTTATTACTCAATTTACTTCAACAAGCATAGCATGTTCCCCAAGTCCTCTCTTCTCCAGATTAAATATGCCCTCTTCTTCCAGTTAAGACACATATGACATGAGCTTGAAACTTTCCAGCCACCTATTGGGCCTCCTGTGAAAATCCTTCAATTCATCAGTGTCCTTCCTCTGATGTGGCACTCAACACTGAATACTGGATTCCACATTTGCTGTGACCAGGCCAAGTGCGGAGCATTATCCTCAATTTACCCTGCATGCACCATCTTCGTACATAATTGTTTTCATGTTGTCTCTCCCCGTAGACTGTGAGTTCCTGAAGAGCAGGGACTGCTTGTATTATTGTTTTGTTTGCCTTTCACTGTATCATCAGCTCTTAGTAGAGTTCCTGGCACACAGTAGGCATTTAATAAATTCTTGTTGACTGACTCATTCACTCCCTAGTCCTGGACAGTAAGTTTCTCTTACCATCTAAAATCCATTAGTTTCCTTGGTCACCATGTTATACTATTGCCTCATATTGAGCTTGTTAGCCCATTCAAATCTCCAGATTTAAAAAAAAAAAAAAACTTCTTTCTAGCCATACCTCTCATACTTGTTTTGATTTTTAACCCAAATTTAATACTTCACATTCATTCTTATTACACATCATCTAACTGAGATTGATCCAAAGGGTAGCCAGTCAAGACCCTGTCTAGCATGTTAGCTCTCCCTTCCATCTTTGTGCCATCTTGAAATTTGAGGATTGTGCTATTTACACCTGGGTCCAGATCACTGAGAAAAATGTTAAGCAGCAGGCCCAGGTATATATCCCTGGGATACTCTGTTGGAGTATCATTGACACATTAATGGCTACTCTTTGGGCTGACCAATTATTTAGTTCTCAGTGATGAGAGACATTCACATACTTTGCTAAAATCTAAGTGAAATATACGTATATATTAAAATATCTACATGCATATATGCATATATACTTCCATGTAACCTTGGTACACAATGAGGTATACATGCATATACGTATATACATATATGTATATGCATATATGTGTGCGTGTGTATATATGTATACACATATATATATGCTATATATATGTCTCTTTCTTCTCTCTTCTCCCCTCCTCTTCCTCCATCTTCCTCTCTCTCTATCTCTCTCTCTTATTTCTCTCTCTCCTACTAAACTCATTTCCTTTTTTCTTTAGAGGGTTACTAGATTACTAGATCAGGAAAATTTATATATAATACGTATATGCATATACATACTTGTATAAATATGTATACATATACTGGACTGCTAAGTAAGAAAAATTTTATATGTATATACATACATATATGTATAGATTATATGTGTGTATATGTATAGATATATATGTGTATTATGTGTATTATTTGCACACAAATATGCATGTAATATATTTCAGGAAAAGTTCTGTAATGAGGTTAGTAGTTGAGGTTAGTCTGGCATGACTCATTCTTGATGAGACTATGCTGACTCTTTTAACTGAATTGAGTAAAATTTAGCAAGCATTTATTAAATCCCAACTCTGTACAAGGCACTCTGTTAAGTACTGGGGATACAAAATCAAAATAGAAAATAGACTTCACCTTGAGTTACTTACATTGTCCTGGGGGTGGGGAGGGAAGTATAGCAGACTGGAAGGGGAAGAGAACATTATGTTCACAGAAAAGTGAATTCCAAGTAATTCAAGAAGGAGGAGAACGTTAACCACCAGGGGGCCTAGGGAGGAGACACTTGATCTGAGCCTTGAATGAAGTAAAGGATTCTAAGAAGTAGACGAGGGGAGCAAGTTCATGCCAGGTGTGGGGGACAACCTGTGCCAACGACCAGAGACAAAGATTGACCATCAGTGTAGGGATGGAGCAAATAGGCAAGTCTGGGGGCAGCAGAGAGCGAGTGAAGGACAGGATAGGGAGCATCCCTTTTCTAGAAGTTCACTAGCCCTTTTCATAACATAGTGTAGGATTGTGTCAGGAATCAGTCACAGTCTCCAGTTCACAACTTGCAGACTCTTTTCTCTTCCCTTTTTGAAAATCTGGAAAGCTGCTACTTTTCTCCAATCCTCTTATAGCACCAATCACATTCTCTATGATCTTTCAGATATCACTAACAGATGGTACAGGGATAGAGCACAGGGGTCTGAAGTCAGGAAGACTCCTCTTCCTGAGTTTAAATCTGGCCTCAGACACTAGCTGTGTGACCCTGGGCAAGTTAGTTAACTCTGTTTGCCTCAGTTTACTCATCTGTAACATGGGCTGGAGAAGGAAATGGCAGAGTATTCTATTATCTTTGCCAAGAAAACCCCCAATGGGGTCATAAAGAGTCAGACACAATTGAAGATGACCCCATCACCACCACTGACTCCTCAGTCACTTCTGCCAGTTGTTTTGTTGCCTGAGGAGGTTGTTTATCTGGCGTGGTGACTTAACTCATCAAGGGCAGCTGGGTGATTTCTTACCATCTCCCTCCTTATCTTGGGTACCAACTCACTGTTTGCCGTTTTCTCAAGATCAGTCTCCCTAGCAGGGAAAAGAGAAGGATGTTTAGCCTTGAACAACTTTGCCTTCTCTCTGTCCTGCATTGTCATCCTTTCTTCCTTAAGTACTGGCCCTGTGCTTTCTTTGAATCTCCTCAGCTCATTATGAACTTGGACATTACAGACTCTGTTATTATGGCATGCTTCTTAAGATGAATACTGAAAGAATCAAATAAATCTATGATCACATGGACATGAATGTTCCCTGCAGTCATGGAGATCGTAACCCATCCATGCTTGCCCATCCTATGTGACTTCTGTACTTACAACTGTTTTTCCAGTAAATGTAATAATTTTACGTTTAGCTTTGGTCTTCTCATGTCTATCTATGTTGTTTTCTATCATCCAAGATTAACAGTATTTTTCTCTGCGTCAGGCCTCAAAAGTATCACAATGTAAATGAATGAAGGAGGCTAGACTAAATAATTTTTTAACAAGAAATTTAACTGAGGGTTGAACCACTCACATTTGCTTAGACACACACACACACACACACACACACACAACACAAACAAGCACACACCTCTCCAAGGGACTATTAGGTTATATTTCTAAGAGACCCAGAGTGACTTCTGAAAAGAGCTAGCATTTGTTTATCACATTAAGTTTTGCAAAATATTTTACATATATTATCTCATTTGATCCTTACGCAACAAGGAAGATAGATGCCGTTATTATTCCCCTTTTATGTGTGGGGAAACCAAGTCTGATAGAACTCAATGCCTTGCCTAGAGCCAGTAAATGTTAGAGATGGGATTATAAACTTGGGTGTTTTTGACCCCAGGTCCAGTATTCTATCTCCTGTGCCAACTAGCTGAACCATAGAGCGTCAGCTTTACATAGGACAGTTCACAGTAGGAACCAGGAGTGCTTCCCTGGTTTTCTTTCTCTGAGGATATTCTGAAAAAACAATGACCCTTCCACATAAGCCCAACTGCTGCCTAGGACAGCTTCCTGATGAGCTGTTCTAAACTTATGCTAATTACTGATTAGGGGTACAAGAAGTGCTTCTGGCTAGATATCATGGAATACTCCTTGAACACATATCAAGCATATGATAGGGCTGAAGCTAACATGGGGTAAATGAGACTTTGCCCAAGGAGCCAACATCCAAGTGGAATACTTTCTCCTTCTTTTAAGTGATTTCTGTCCTTACATCTCTTATTCTTCTCTCAACCTGTTTGGTTGCATAACTTCAGGCTTTTTTCCAGCCCTCATGGGGTGAGGGTGAGAGAGACTACTGTCTCTTCTACTGTCATTGCTTCCATATTGGGACTATCTTCTTGGGCAGCTGTCGCCAACCTCAATTCAACAGATTTTGCCCCAGATAAAAATATCACTCATTAGAGCTGCAGACCATCTCTTTTCACTAGTAGGTGACACAGTGGATACTCATTTAGAATGGCCAATAGAATACCCATTCTACTCAAACTAGAGAAAGTACATGAGGAATAGATGAGGACAGGATACATTCTGAAGCTTCTGACTCGAATGGAGGAAGAAGAAAGATGGTTATTTCCTATAAATAACATCTCTTTGGAATGGCAGCATGGTGAGTATGGGGAAATAACTAGCCCTGTTGAAACATTGGAATTTTTTGTAGCTAAGAGAAGGAGACACCAAAATCAATTAGTCCAATATGGCACTAGGGGAGATGGATGGAGGATTTTAATCTTGCTGAGAAGAAATTGAGTATATATGATGTGCTTCCAACGAATACATTTGTAGAAACATGAGATTTAGGGTTAGAAGGAGCTAAGAGATCACTAGAATGACAAATCTTCATTTTACAGATAAAGAAACTGAGGTCCAGAGTATTTAAATGACATCCCATAGGGGCCCGAGAAAATAGTGTGGCTTTGGCATGAAAAAGTGAATGATCTTAATCATCATCCTTCTGCCTAAGGAATAGCTGATGTCCATGGCAGATTTGGGCTATGTTTCCCAAAACAAGTCAATAGGAATTGTGCTGTTTAAACTGTACAAATGATTCATGCCTTTCATAGGACTCCAGATAGGACCTAAGGACTAGTTATGGAAGGGACCTCAGCACTCATCTAGTCATTTTTAAAATGAGGAAATTGTGAAAATTTATGAAAATTGTGAAAAATGAATAAATTGTGAAAATGTGACTTAGGAAGATGAAATAATTGATCCAATTCCATGTTGTTAGTAAGTGATAAAGTTGGAATTCGCAGCCAGTGTTCAAAGCATTTATAAAGTGATCCTTCCCCCTAATTCCCTATCAGAATTTCTATAGACATTTTTTAAAAATCCTAAACACCAGGTCCATGGGTCTTCAGACTTTGACTATTCTGAAAATGTAATAAAAATGTTATGCTACATATATATGTACATATACATATGACATATAACTTGCTGACATTAGATTGTGAGATCCTTGAAGTCAAGGACTGTTTTTTGCCTTTCTTTGTATCTCCAGCACTTGGCACACTGCCTGCACATAACTACTCCATAAATGCTTGTTGCCTGGTTTGCTGATAGATGGGCATCTGTAAAATGCTAAACTAGTCAAGTCAACGGTCAGATCCTATTCTTTTCTAGCCTATTGCTGTTTCCAGTAGAACTAACTTTCAAAAATACAGCATGTCTCCAAATTATATAGTATGTAGGGATGATATTAGGATTTTTTTTTTTTAAAAAAGGAAACACTTCAGTTTTCTTTGATAGTGATTATCTTCCTAGTCCAGTGTCATTTCAGCCTCAGGCCCTTCAATTTTCTCATATACCTGTGTTCCCTTTCCTTATCATTTGGCCAGTTGACAAAGTTTGCTTTGTTTTCTTTCTTTTATCTCTCAGACTGAGAAAGTGGCATGTGGCTGTCTCCCAGGCTAGTGAACCGGAGTGGGGCAGGAGCCCTGGGGGTGGGGGGTGGGATGAGGCTGGGATAGCAGCCCTAACTGCAGTCAGAGCCTTGAACTTTGCCACAGGCTAGTTGGGAGGCCCTGACACCTGGACAGACCAGGCTGGGGGATGGGGTGATTGGTGAGGAGGTTAGGAGAAGGAAAAGCTGTTTCCAATGACTAAGTGACTTTCAGCTACCCAGATGCATCATGGTTTCATTCATGCGGTTATATCCTCCCCTCCCACCCTCTGGGCCATCTTCCCCAGTCCAATTCTTGTCAGCGTCATCCTGTACCTCCCACTTGGCAGATCAACTCACTGTGTTGAAAGCCTTCCTTTAGGTCTTGTGAGACCTTTGTTCTGGATAACAGTCCCATTGTAATCTTGCTCTGGTCAGATCACATCTGGAAGACTGTGTACACTTCAAGACCCACATTTTATGAGGAATGATAAACTAGAGAGTGCTGAGGGAAGGATGGCCAGGAGGGTGAGGGCCATGAAAACAATGTCACATGAAGAACATTTAGGGGAACTAAGGAGAAGGAAAGACTTAATGGGCAGATGCCCACCTGTTTCAAATATTTGAGAAGTTCTCCTACAAAAACAAAATTAGATTTACTCTAGAGGCTGAAATGAGAGCTGATGGATTGGAGCTATGATAAGATGACCTAGGCAGAATGGAAAAACTTTCCAATAACTAGAGCCTTTCAACAATTAAATGGATAGCCATATAAGATAATGAGCTTTCCATCATTTGAAATGTTGGAGTACAGAAAGGGGATGGCTATCAGTTAGGAGAGAAATAAAGGGGGTTCCTGGTAGGAGGTTAGACTATATGATCTGTAAGGATCTTTTTTTACTCTAAAATCCATGTGACTTAGAGTGAAAGCATGCTGGCTCATGAGTCAGAAGACCTAAGTCAAAACTTCACTACTGACACTACCTGTATGACCTTGGGGAAGCCCCTTCATGTGCCTGAGACCCTGTCTCTTTATGGATAAAATAAGAGGGTTGAATTAGATGGCCTTTGAGGTCCCTCTCAGGTGTATATATCTATGATTCTAATATGTTATAGATACCAGTATGACATCAAGGTGTCTCTTATTTCATTTCCTTTTATGATCATACCTGTCCTTGATAATGCCTTTTATGCTATTTCTTAATCATTGGTGACATTACATAAGCTTACTTACTCTTATATTTTCTAATAGAATCATAGATCTATAGTTAAAAGGGACATTGAGTCTACCCTCCTCATTTTACAGATAAGGAAACTGAGGCCCAGGGAAATGATTTACCCAGTCTCACAGAGGTAGTCAGCATCAGAAGTAGAATCTGAAGCCAGATCCCTTTATCCCTGAGTCAGCCCTTTTTCTGCTGTGCTGAATTGCCCTTTGGGTCACCACAATTTGGATTCTTCAGAAATTGTAATGCTTTCCCTAGTAGTCCTACTTTTCTTACTACCATCTCTAAGTACAGTTTTTTTTTCTCATGTCTGCTAAGAAATATCCAGGCTTCCCCAGATACTAAGGCTGTTTGCTCATCTACCTTTTCCAAGTTTATTTTGATGATCAAGTTGTCATCCTAGCATAATTCTCCATGTATTCTGGTGTCCCAGCTTTTTTTCAGTGATCAGTACTTTTCCTTGACTCATAACTTGTGAATTTGAACTCTACTACAGGGCTTTCCTCCCTTCCAGGAAAATATTCATAATCCTTACAAACCCAACTGGGTACACAGGTACATCCACAGGTCATGTATCAAGCATATAACATTACCACATTACCACATGTAATTATCCCAAATACCCATCAGATATAAAGTACATAACATTCACATTAGAGCTACATGTTGATGTTACATGCAAAGTACATGGTAATACAGTCCATTAAAGGTTATCATTTGGCTACTCTTGTAACCTGTTTGAACCCATTATCCTTGGTTCATCATATGCCAGCCCAGTCTTTGGTTGGATAGTTCTGACACTTCTTTTGCTGTCCAATTTATACCCCAGAATCTTTAGACTTAGTGGCCTGCAAAAGATATCACTTAACTTAATTTTTTTTTTAAAGTCACTTTATTGCTATTGAGAGGGATTGTATGTGGGAGAAGTACTAGACTAACTGGGCAATTCCAAGTTTCTTCCTTTGCCTGCAATGCCTCCCTTGAGTTGGAATGGGAATTCATTTCTGGAACTATTGTTCAGTTCTCCTGTTATATTTTTCCTTCTTCTCTCAGTTCCTATCCTAGCTGGTCATCTTCTGTATGTTTGTAATGAGATAAGAATGAGCCACTTCTAGGAAACTTTATTTTTTATTTTGTTTTATTTTGATCTCACTTTTTAATGGAATAATGAAAACATTGATAAATCAGTCCACAAAGTACAATAAAATTCTTCCTAAATCCATGATATAATTAGGGGAGACCTAGCTGGGGTCCAAGTCTGAATTTTTTGTAATCTTCAAAGCTCTGTAGCCAACATGACCCCAGGCTCTCTCTTCTCCATGCTGGGTAGGGAGAGGCCTTGGCATTCTTGGCACTCATAGCAACTGCTTATTTGTACAACTATGAACAGCTGGATAAACCTAGCCTTCCCTAAATCATCTGGAACCAGAGAGCAATTCAGCATTTCCAAACACCTTTCCCACCCATTTGTAGATGACTCTTATAGCTCAGACATTGGACCCTGGTACTAAGCAAATACTAACTTTGTAACTCCACTTGTATCCTGGTTGGTCCCCCCAGGGCAGCAGCTCATCCCTCTAGTTGTTTGGGTGGGAAGAAAAGGGAAGGAGATAAGTTCTTGCCACTTGGAGTTCCTCCAGCTCTCTTAACCTTGTTATTATCGCAGTACTTGACCTTGGATAAATTTGAAAGCTATGATGATGAAATTCAACTCACCCACCAAGCCCTCTCCCTGCTGGAGTAGAATGGATTCTGGGCTGGAGTGATGTTCTTTGATATCTCTCCCAGAACAGCATGCAGGGGAGTACAAGATATGTGAAGTACAAGATCCACATGGACATAATGCAATGGAAAAAACCAATAAGATCAAAGACAGGTGATGGCCTCATCTACCTCCAATGGATTCTCCCATATATGGTCATAGTGCCTGCCAGAAAAGATCATGGTCATTCCATGCCCTAGTTAGCTACGTCTGTGACCTTCATTGCTCTCTCCCCTTAGGTCAACTGCAGTGGCTATATCAAGCACAGAAGGACTCAGGGTTTGCTCTAAACAAAAAGCTCATTTTAATGTGAGTTGATAGCTAGAAATAGTGAAGAGGACCATTGCCTTTAACTTTCCTGCATCCTTAGCACTTGCAATTATCTCATTATAAATGTTCTGTCTATTGAATCTTTCTTTAAAATGAGGATGATGGTATTCTTGAGTGAAAGAATGAATGAATGAATGAATGAATGAATGAATGAATGAATGAATGAAAAAGCATTTACTATGTGCCAACACTGTGCTAAGCCCCTGGGAAAAAAGTTGAAAAAGCCAGGTAATCTCTTTCTCAAGGAAACTTCATTGTAACTGGGAGAGACAACACTTCTATGAGAAGACCTGGAAGTCCCAAGGGTGTAGGATTAGGACAGATGGCAAAACCTTGGGGCTTTAGGTCAGATGACAGTGCTGGGGGTCTGGAGGGCATAGCAACATGACAGATGGTTAAGGGTCAGGAGACATTAGCAAACAGTGGTAGAGCAGATGGTAAGTCATAGTGGTCTTCCATTTTACCAGAAAGATTACCTTTAGGATTCCCAGCTCCTTTGAAGGAAAAGTTTGGGAATAATGACAGCATTGTTAAATCAGTCCACAAAGTACAATAAATTCTTCCTAAATTCATGATATAATTAGGTGAGATCTAAGTCCTTCCCATTTCAGAATAGAATTTGAAAGTCTTAGGGAAAGAGTTCTAGAGTTTTTAATTGCTATAGTCAGAGCCTCGGGAAATTAGAATGATGTGCACAGTTCATTCCTTTGAAGTTGGTCTCCATCTTTGCTTGTCTTTCTCAGGTACTGGGATCCTGATCTGAGAGCTGATCCAGTGGAAGACTTCCCTTACATTTGGGGCGGGTTTGTGTATCTACAGGATATGATTGAACAAGGAATTATAAGGAGTCAGACCAATGCAGAAATGCCCATTGAGTCTATCTGCAGCAAATGCCATACCCCTGCTTTGTAGATGATGTGTGAGTCAGAGCAGTACCTTGATCTTACTTGATAAGGTACTGGGGGCAACTGGGAGGTGCCTCTAGTGTCAGGAAGGCTCAGACCCTTTCAGTCTTTGATCTCAATCTGGGACTGGAGAGAAAATTCCTGGGGGGAGAGTGGAAGGATAGGAGAGAGCTGGCCAGGTGGCCAAGCTGGGGAAAATATTCCATGGAGCCATTGTTTCCAATCTCTGATGGGAAGGACATCAAAGAAAGTAAGAAGAGAGAAAGAGTAAAAGCATTTTTGTCCATTTGATAGAGGTTCATGAAATCATAGAATTCTAAAACTGGAACAGATCTTAGAGGGGAAGGTGAAAGAAGGAAGGAGGGAAACATCCTGAAAACTAGAACAAGAGAGGTTAGATTTGTGAAGGACATATGTGAAAAATCACAAAGGGTCATCTTGGGAGAGAGGGGCCAAGACACATGAATTTCATACTGTAAAGTGCATTTGGTATTTTTAAGGACAGGAGCCAGAGTCTCTTTCTCCAACAAATCAAGGCTCTGCATTGAAATTCAGTCTGGTTTCTAGGAGCTTCTGAATAATGCAGCTCCTTCACTAATTAGCATTCTCATGATGGATGGTTGATGAAAAGGTAAAGGAATGTGAGAAAACAACAAGCCATGATGGAGGGAGAGCCTTTCCTGGAGTCAAGAAGAGTGGGTTCAAGTCTAGTCTTTGACATCTTCTGGATATATGACCCTGGGCAAGCCATTTAACCTCTCTCTAACTCAGACAACACTGTAAGAGTCTTCTTGGTCCATAGGTACTGATCAGCATGGGATGAGTTTCCTCACTGAGAATTTTTTACACCAATGAAATCACAGGTTTAGGCCAAGGGCAAAAAGAAAGTAGGCCTTTAATTTCTAGGGCACTCCTCCTGCTAACACATGCTCACTATTAAAATCATATCTTTGATGACCAGCAGCCACCTAAACAACTGATTCTGTGGTTTTATTCATGGGAATAAGAGTGTGTTCCTTCTAGCCATGGCAACCTCATTTACCAAAGGTGGATGGTGCCAGCAGAGTTAGCTGAGGTTGGTCAGGGTGGTGATGCCTAAAAAACAAGCATAGATATCTGAATAGTAGAGTGGAAAGAGCACTGGTCCAAGAGTCAGAGGACCTAAATTCAAATTCATTTCTGCCACTTGCTACCTGTGTGATTTTGGGAAAGACACAGCCTCCTTGGTGTTTGGTTTCCTCATCTGTAAAACCAAGAATGTTGGACCACAAGACCAAGGAGGTCCCTTCTATCTCTAGCCCTGCAATCTTATGAAAGTTTCCTGAGATATGCCTATGGACTTGTTACAGCAGGGTTCAAGTCAGGGAGCAGAGGTAGACAGGTGAGAACCAAACTCAGACTGGCCTATGGGTTCCCATCTCTTTCATAACCCAGTGATTCTTTTTACAAAAGGAGAAACTACAACCCCTAACACTAGCTACCTCTGGTTAGTTGTCTCTCCTTCCTGAAGTTTACTTTGGATTTGGAAATAGAGAGGAGGTTGGAAGGGGTTCAAGGGAGGGACATCCAACTACACATTTCAGAACTATAGTGGGGGGAGGTGGTATGGAGGAGTGGCAAGAAAGGGTAATTAACCATTATGATGAGCATCATGAGAGACCTCTGGTGGCCAGATCCCAGGAGGTCAGGAGTTGTGAGCTTTCTAGAAGACAAGCTCCTTTTCTCCTGGCAGCCAGTCAACAAGTGTTCATTATGTGCTTACTGTGTACTGGGCACTGTGGTGATGTAACTCTCCCACGTGGTCACTGGGTCCTTCCTGTTGCAATGTACAACTGCTTTTAACGATTAATCACATCAATTGAGGGCTCTACTAACAAATCAAGCGCATGTGTTTTCACACATGGAAAACCCGTACTGTGTTTAGGCTAGAACACTAAATATTACATGCATTCTTGACAAAAAATGTAACCTTATTCCATGAGGATGTCCAATAAAATGAAGTGAAAGTAAACTCTGAATTCAGAGTCAGTTACTGTCTTAAACAAGTATGCTTTAATTATGCATTTAGTATCCATTTTCCCAAAGAAGTAGGATTTGGCCAGCATAGAATTCATGTGACTATATGGGTGTAGGGGTATTCAGAGAAGACTAGTTAGTACTTCTGGTGTGAGAGGTGCTGGTCCATTTTCAGGGCTGCTTTCCACCTTTGGTTTTTGCCTGTTTCATCCAGGTGTCATCTGTGACTCCAAGAAGTTATAGCATGCACAGTAGCTACACCCTCGTAAACAGCTTCAGCAGACAGGCTAAACCTGATTGAGGGTAACCAAAGGGTCTGAAATAAGTCAGATGAGTTGGGGTGGGATACCTATCCCAAGCATATGAAGACTTCCCCCACTGGAATGTGTAGATGGGAACAATTTGTTCCAGCGGCCATGAAAGTGGCAGAAGCAGGTTCTGTGGAACCCTTAGAGCTTAGTTAGATATCAAAGATGCCAAGGTAATCCATAACATCCTAAGCCATCACCAGTCATACTGACTTTTGTCTTGTTACTAGAGTACTATGACTCTGGAAGAGAGAGTAAGGCCAATTATGCAGTGCTGCCTCACTTAAATCCAGTTTATGTGCAAATCAAAAGACATGACCCATTCCATTTTGCCATTTTTGCCTGTCTCAGAGCCCTGTCATTTCAAGCAAGTGATGAAGGAGAAGGTGAGGATGCAATGGGAGCTGTAATTACTGTCCTGAACACAGATGACCCAGGTCATAGGTTGTCTTCTCACTGAACTGAAACTCCAATAGGAATGAATGACCTCCTGGGTGTCCAAGAAACTTTTTAAAAGGGCCACGCTGCTTACCTCCTGGTGTGAAGAAGGGGCTAGAAAAGGTGCCCTTAAAATTGTCTGCCTCACCCAACCCTGGCCTGCGCTCAAAACCAAAAAAACATGGACAAAAACTTTTGAAGATGATTCCACTCAGCATTAGTACATGCTGAATATACATACATTTATGGATAACTTAAAAATTGAACAGCTTTTGTTTCAAAAGAACTCATCAGGTATTGCATCCTAATAGCTGTCCTGAATGAAACAAGACTGGCAAATCAAGGCCAGCTTTCAGAAGTTGGAGCTAGACAGACATTTTTTTGTAGTGGCCAAAGTGATGGGAGTGCTGTGAGTCTGGAAAAACTAATCTAACAAACTTGCATACTTACCAAAAAGAGTAAATAACAGATTCATGGCAGTGTGAGTGCCACTCACAGGAAAGTGCCATGCCACTATTATCAGTGCCTATGCTCTCACCATGACAAACCCTGATGATGTCAAAGAAGAATGTTATGACCCTTATCAATGTGCCAAAAGAGGACAGACTTCTAACTCTGAGTGACTTTAATGCAAGAGTAGACACGGACTACCAAACATAACATGAGGTTCTTAGGAAGAATAGAGTTCAAAATAGCGATATTAATGGTCAGTTACTACTTCAGATTTGTGCATCTTGTGACCTCATCATCAATGCTGCTTTCTGTTTATCTAAATGCAATAGAACTTCATGGATACACCCTCACAGCAAGCACTGGTATTTAATAGACTATGTCTTTGTAAAAAGAGACAGGCAGGATGTGAGAATGATAAAAGCAGTGTGTAGTATAGAGTGCTGAACTGATCATGGATTTATTCTAAGCTAAATATTTGTATTCAACAAAAGCAGTGACCCCAAGACAACTACCAGAAGACAATGTTAATAGATTAGAGTGCTTCTATGAATGTGAACAGTTCATTGCTAACTTGGAGGGAAAGTTGAGCCCACGCACAGTTGACAAGAATGGATCAGAAAAGGAGTGGGCTGCTTTCAGAGATCTGGTGTACAGAATCACATTTACTCATCTAGATCAGAACACTAGCAAATATAAAGATTGGCTTGGTGAAAATGATGGGAAAATTAAAAAACTGATAAATGAAAAATGAAAAATCCATAGGGTTTATCAGCAGGCTAGTTCATTTGTCTCTAAGAAGGCAGTGTTTAACTCCATCAAAAGTGAAGTGCAGGAATACATATATGTGTATGTGTGTATATAAGCATGCATGTGTATATATATATTTATATACATACATATACATACATATATATGTGTGTGTGTGTATATATATATATATATAGAGAGAGAGAGAGAGAGAGGCACAAGGTGAGCTGAATATGAAGGAATAATATCTAAAAAAGAAAATTAAGTATTGAGAGGAATGTACTAGGAAAAAGGGAGAGATAGAATATAGTAAATCACCTCACATAAAAGAGGCAAGAAAGAGCTTTTATAATGGAGCTTTTACAAAGAAGGGGGAGATGAGAGGGAATAAGTGAGCCTTCCTTTCATCAGATTTGGCTTCAAGAGGGAATAACATACACACTCAATTGGGTATGGAAGTTTATC
The DNA here is from genome assembly GCA_023548195.1 of Bettongia penicillata ogilbyi. Lineage (NCBI taxonomy): Eukaryota > Metazoa > Chordata > Mammalia > Diprotodontia > Potoroidae > Bettongia > Bettongia penicillata. The sequence continues at coordinate 26,150,761 of JAJHZJ010000314.1, read as the reverse complement.
TTACCCTATAGGAAAGCACAGGGGAAGATGATAAGAGAGGGGCAATAATAGAAGGGATAAGGAAAGGGGTAACTGGAAGCAAACACTTTCATGGAGGGACAGGTCAAAGGAGAGAATAGAATAAATGGAGGGGGGACAGGATAGAGTGCAATATAATTAGTCTTTCACAACATGACTGTTATGGAAGTGTTTTGCATGACTACACGTGTATAATGTATATCGAATTGCTTGCCTTCTCAATAAGGGTGAATGAGTAGGGAGGAAGGGAGAAAATGTGGAACTCAAGGCTGTAAAAATGAATGTTAAAAATTATTTTACATGCAACTAGGAAATAAGATATAGGCAATGGGGTATAGAAATCTATCTTGCCCTATAGGAAAATAGAAGGTAAGGGGATAAGGTTGGGAGGAGGTGATAGAAAGGAGGGCAGATTAGAAGAAAGGGCAATCAGAATACACACTGTCCTGGGGAGGGAGGAGGGGGGAGTTGGGGAGAAAATTTGAAATTCAAAATTTTGTGGAATGTTGAAAACTGAAAATAAATTAAAATTTATAAAAAGTAAAGTGCAAGTGAAACTTAGAGAGATACAGGATTCTTGGGTCAGAAAGAAGGCATGAAATTCAGTTATATGCTGATAGTTACAATCTAAAGTACTTTTGTGACACCCTGAAGTCTACTTCAGGGCAACAACATGCAGTACATCTCAACTACTCAGTGTTGATGGAGCCACACTGATTAGTGATAAAGACATACTCCTGGAGAGATAAGCTGAACACCTCCATAGTGTTTTCAGCAGATTATCATCAATCAATTCTTTGTTACAAAAAAATGACTCAGTTGTTGTTGTTAAGAAGGCAATGTAAAAAAAAAAAAAGCAAAACAAATTTTTAAATGAAATAAATTTTAGATTTAGAAACTTTTTGTATTTTACAATCTTAGAGCTTACCTGTAGGTTAAGTGATTTAACAACACTTATAATAAATGTTAGAAGTGAGACAATCCCATTTTTTCCTGACACTATGGTCAGCTATTATAATACACTGCCTGTCTAATAAAAAGCTCATCTTACAAAACATTTGTCTTCAAAGTCCAATGAAACGAGGAGGAGGATGTGGTATTTTAATGCCTCCTTTGCCTTTTCTTGTCTATATTATATTACATACACTTGGCAGATGCTTCCAATGACTCCCATAATAATTATTCCATCTTCATTCTGACTTGAATGATAAATGGTGATGTCAATATGTTCATATGCTTTAGCAGAGTACCTTGCAACCAGATTAAATTATATTGGAACACATTCTGAACCGAATTTGTCATGGAGCACAATTACTTTAAGAATTCCAAGCCTTCAGTCCACAGCTAGAATCCTAATAAAAGAATCTGAGTTAACAGAGACCTCAGGGGCCATTGAGTCCAACCTGTACCTGAACAAGAATCCCTTGTAGGGATTTATTCATTTTAGAAGAGTTTATTAAACACTTACTATACCTGATAAGGGGCTATCCAACCTAATCCATTCCATTTTTGGATGGAACTAATTGTTAGTTTTTCCTGACATTAACCCTAATTTTTCCTCTTTCCAGTATCCATCCCATTGTTCCTAATTCTGTCTGCCAAGGCCAAGCAGAACAAGAAGGGATAGACACAAGGATAGTGAATGGTGTTGAGGCCATGTCATCAAGAAGATCGGTTGTTGGAACTGCACGTTTTCAGCCTGAAGGAAAGAAAATTCGGGGAAACATGGGGATCTGTCTTCAAATATCTGGAGTCTTGCCATATGGAAGAGGATTGGTCTATTTCTGTTTGGTCACAAGAGCAACATGTGGAAGTGACAAAGGAGGCCAAGGTGTGCTATGAGATCAAATATCCTGAAGATTAGAGCTGTCCAAAGTGGAATGGCTGCCTCTAGAGGTGGTGAGGTCCATCTCATTAGAGGTCCTCCAGGAGATGTTGGAGGACACCTTATTTATGGTGCAGATTCCTTTCCTGGATGTATTGGATTAAATGGCTGCTGAGCTTCCTTCCAGTTCTTAACTGCTGTAATTCTGTGAAGGTGAATAACTCTTCCACAATTCAATTCTTCATTCATGACAGTTAATCATGTCTCTAGTAATTTTCCTTCCTGAAAGCTAAACTATTAATATTAGTAAAGTTCTTTGAAGCCAGGGAATTTATGAGTTTCAGCATCCTGGTGCACACTCAATGTGCTACTGCTGTTCTCTATTTTGTCCTTTCTTAATTTAGGTTGCATACTATTGACCACTGAAAAAAATACTCCTTTCATTACTTCATTTAATTTGACATTCAGACATCTAAGGGACTAAAGATTATCAGTTTTTGCTGTTCCTTTCTTGAGTGACTGATAATGGGATTAGGGAGCATTTATTGTACCAGGTTCATTATGTGGATTTTTTTTCTTCAGCTTTGGCAAACAGTTATATGTCTGCCATCACAGGCAGGCAGTGATGTCTTTCCAGGTTCTATAACATAGGCAGCCATTCTTATATAAATCAAGAGTCAGGTGGAAGAATACTCATTAAAGTCCTGTTCTCAAAAGGTTCAGTAATATTTGTTCTAGGGAATGGATGAAGAAAGAAATTAATAATGTTGTCATTAGGCTCCATATCCTTCCTACAGCTCTATCAACCTTCCCAGGAAAAATTTAAGAGAGAAGCAGCACACTATCTATCTGGGAGCTATAGAATGCTTTGGGACAGTAATGACTTTATGATGAGAACCAACTCCTGACTAGTCCTACCCTATACTGACTATTTTCTTGAGTCAACTTTGTGAAATTTATTTAATAAATCACAGGCCTACAGATAAAGTAAAGGAGAGAAATTGACTGACCTAAACAGACACTTCAAAATATTATGTAAGGATCTGATCATTTAAGGGCCTCACTAAAACAATATTGGTTCAAGTTGGTTGATTCATCTAACGATAACTTTTTCAGAGAAAGAAAATCTTTAAGGATTCACATAAAAATCCTGTACTATCAGTGCAGTGTCACAGAAAGAGAATTTGGAATCTGAATCCCAGCTGTGCTATTGATTAGTTGTGTGACCTTGGGCAAATCATTGAACTTTTACTAATAATAGCTAGCATTTCTATAGCACTTTAGAGTTTTTCAAGCTTCTTACCCATGTAATCTCATTTGATCCTCCCAATGACCCTGTGAAATAATTGCTATTTTTATCCCCATGTTACAGAAGAAGAAATGCTGGCATAGAGATGTTAGGTGACTCGTCCCCAGGGTTACAGAGCTAAAGGTTTGAGTCAGAATTTGAACTCAGGTCTTCCTGACTCCAAGTCCAACGCTCCATGTACTATGCCACCTGTGCTTGAGTCTGGAGTTTCTTCATCTATCAAATGAAGGGGTTGACTGAGTTCTCATCAGGCTCCATGATACTCTTATTTGCTTTCTTGCTTATTCAGTATTTCATGTGGAAGAGATGAAAGAAAACCACTGACAGAAAGTGTTTAACCCACCACTTGAAGGAGGGAGGTAAATAATGTAAGAGATTCCATAAGGATTCCAAGTTCTTTTAAATAGTTTTTTATAGTATTTTGTTTTTTCCCCAATTACATGTCAAGATTAACTAATGTTTTCATGAAGCAATTAAACTTAGCATGATAATAGCTCCTTGGATACAGGAAGCATCAATGAGAGAGTCATTTTATCATACAGCCTGATTTTGATCATGAAGCAGTAGATGATAAGCTTTCCTTTTCAGATCTTCTTCTGTAGCTGAGTCTTTTCTTCCTTAGCAGCACTTTAGCTCTAGTGCTTTTCTTAGGACAAATATAGGCAGGTTTATTTTAATATTCAAGTTTCACAGAGTACAGTGGAAAATTACATTACTGGAACTCTGATTCTTTCTCCTGATGTATGTGTTAGGACTAAAGTGGGAGAACACAGAGATAATTTTTCTTTATAGCCTGATACTATTTTTTTTTTGCATAAATCTTTCAATTGCATGTCATGAAAATAGCTTTCTCTGCTCTAAGGTGGTATCATAATGAGCTGTGGCTTAGGCTGGTAGACTGGCAACTACATTTCAGGCAACTTAACCAACAAACAAAAACAAGATCAAAAACAACCCCAACACTTAGATTTGTAAACAGATTCCGTGAAGTAAGCACAGTTTATTAGTACTAGTAGTGACAGACATTTATATAAAATCTTAAAGTTTGCAAACAGCCCTTCAAAAGAGAAACCATGGGTATTATAATCCCCCTTTAACACATAAGAAAATGTTATTCTGAACTTAGAAAACACCAGCAAGTATGCATAGTTCCCTTTACAAAGAACAGGGCAAAGTACATGAGACAATGAATATTATTAACAGGATTTTATTTTTTTTTTGGAGGGGGGTGTTTATATGACATTCAATGTTCGTTCCAAAGCTGTCCCACTTATGTTTCCTTCTGAACTTCTGTTTTGTGCACTTTTAAAAAATGCTTTACTAGGCGAGGGTGGGGATGGGCAGAGCCAAGATGGCAGAATAGAAGGATGGACCTGCTCTAGCTCTACTCCCATAACCCATAAAATATCTGTAAAAAATGACTCTTAACAAGTTCTAGAGCAGCAGAAGCCACAAAGTGACAGAAGGAGATTTCCAGCCCAAGACAGCCGGGAAGGTCAACAAGAAAGTTTGATACATGCATTGCCAAAGCTAGCTCAGTGTTTGGGAGGCTCTGAAGAAAAGTTTGGGAGAGAAGAAGTACTAGACTGACGACCAAACTGAGGGTCTACAGAGCTGTTGTGCTGACCTCATCGTTGTATGCCTGTGAAACATGGACAGTCTACCAGTGCCATGCCAGGAAACTGAATTGCTTCCATTTGAACTGTCTTAGGAAGATTTTGAGGATCACCTGGCAGGATAAGGTACCACACACTGAAGTCATTGCTCAAGCTGAACGGCCAAGCATTCAAACTATGCTTCAGAGAGTACAACTCCAATGAGTTGGACATGTTGTTCGAATGCAAAATGTATGATTGCCCAAAAGACAATTTTATGGAGAACTCGCATAGGGCAGGTGATCACATGGTGGCCAGAGGAAACGATAAGAGGACACTCTCAAAGTCTCTCTCAGGAATTTTGGATTTGACTGTGCAACATGGGAGACACTGGCACAGGATCACTCAGCATGGCATGTCCACATCAGAAAGGGTGCTGTGCTCCATGAGCAAAGCAGAATTGAGACAGCACAAAGTAAACATAGGATGTGCAAATTTGGAGTATCCACCCCAAATGTTCACACAGACTATCTGTGCCCAATCTTTGGTAGAGCATTCTGAGCTCGTATTGGTCTGATCAGCCATAGTCAACACACTGAAACTTGAGCTTCTTATGGTGATGTCATTTTGGTCCTCTTTGAGAACAAAGGACAACAACCAACCAACCAAGAAATTATTAAGCATTAACTGTGTGTGCTTAGGACACTGCTAAGGTCTGGGATAGAAAGACAAAAAAAAAAACCAGTCCCTTTTCCCTTGGAAGTCAATCTTAAGGGGGTGGAATGCAATATACAAATAACGAGGGTAGGACTGGTCAAGTCACTTACTTTTCCATGGCCTCAGTTTCTTATCTGTAAAATGAAGAGGTTGGACTAGTTGGCCTCCTTGGTCTCTTTGAACCCTAAATGGATGATCCTCTGATCTGTATGTGACCTTAGGGAAATCATCCAGCCTCCCTGGGCTTCAGTTTCCTTATTTTTTTATTCAGTATTTTATTTTTCCCTGTTACATGGAAAAACAATTTTAATATTCATTTTTAAAACTTTGTGTTCCAAATTCTCTCCCTTCCTCCCTCCCCAAACTCCTTCCCCCCATTGAAAAGGCAAGCAATTTCACATAGTTTATACATGTGTAAGTCATGTAAAACACTTCCATAATAGTCATGTTATGAAAGACTAACTATATTTCCCTCCATCCTATTCCCCCTTCCCAGTTATTCTACTCTCTCTCCTTTCACCCTGGCCATCCTCAAAAGTGTTTTTTATCATATTATTTATTTATTTGGTTGTTTATTTATTTATTTTTTTCAACATTCACTTCCACAAAATTTTGAATTTCAAATTTTCTCCCCATCCCCCAATCCTCCTACCTCTTAACAGCTTGTATTTTTGATTGCTTTTTCCTCCAATCAGCTCTCCCTTCTACCAAACCCACTCCCCCCCCATCCCTTTCCATTCTGTTTTCCTGTAGGTAAAGATAGATTTCTTTACCCCATTGCCTATATATCTTATTTCCTAGTTGCATGTAAAAATAATTTTTAACATTCATTTTTAAAGCTTTGAGTTCCACCTTCTCTCCCTTCTCCTCTCCTCACCCACCCTCATTAAGAAGGCAAACAATTTAATAGAGATTATACATGTGTAGCCATGCAAAATACTTCCATAATAGTCGTGTTGTGAAAGACTAACTATATCTATCCTGTCCTGCCCTCCATTTATTCTCTCCTTTGACATGTCTCTCTACCAAAGTGTTTGCTTCCAATTACCCCTTCCCCCAATCTGCCATCCCTTCTATTATCCCCCCTCTCTTATGCCCTTCCTCCCTGCTTTCCTGAAAGGTAAGATAAACTTCCATATCCAAATGAGTATGTACATTATTCTCTCCTGAAGCCAAATCTTGTAAAAGGAAGGCTTATTCCCTCTCACCTTCCCCTTCTTCCTCTCCATTGTAAAACCTCTTTCTTGCCTCTTTTATGTGACATGATTTACTACATTTTACCTCTGCCTTTCTCTTTCTCCTAGTACATTTCTCTCAACACTTAATTTTCCTTTTTAGATATCCCTTCATATTCAGCTTATCCTGTGCCTTCTCTCTCTCTCCCTCTCTCCACACACACACACACACATATATATACATTTACATACACATATATATTCCATATATATGTATGTGTGTATATATATACTAATATCCTAATAGTGAGAAAGGTCTCATGAGGTACAAATATCATATTTCCATGTAGGAATGTAAACAGTTCAACTTTAATAAGTCCCTTACACTTTCTCTTTCCTGTTTACCTTTTCATGCTTTTCTTGATTCTTGTATTTAGAAATCAAATTTTCTTTTCAGCTCTGGTCTTTTCAGCAAGAATGCTTGAAAATCCTCTATCTCATTGAAGTTCCATTTTCCTCCCTGAAGTATGATACTTGGTTTTGTTGGGTTTTGATTCTTGTTTTTAATCCAAAGTCCTTTGACCTCTGTAATATCATGCATATTACAAACCCTCTGATCCTTGAGTGTAGAAGCTGCTAAATCCTGTGTTATCCTGATTGTGTTTCCATAGTACTTGAATTGTTTCTTTCTGGATGCCTGTAATATTTTTTTCTTGACCTGGGAACTCTGAAATTTGGCTATAATATTCCTAGGAGTTTTCCTTTTGGGATCTCTTTCAGGAGGTCATCAGTGGATTCTTTCCATTTCTGTTTTACCCTCTGATTCTAGAATATCTTGGCAGTTTTCCTTGATAAGTTCTTAAAAATGATGTCTAGGTTCTTTTCTTCATCATGGCTTTCAGGTAGTCCAATAATTTTAAAATGATCTCTACTGAATCCATTTTTGTTGTTTTTTCAGTGAGATACTTTACATTTTCTTCTATTTTTTCACTCTTTTGGTTTTGTTTTGTAGTTTCCTGATTTCTCATAAAGTCAGTAGCTTCCATTTGCTCCATTCTAATTTTGAAGGAATTCTTTCCTTCAGTGAGCATTTGGCCCATTTGGCCCATTCTGCTTTTTAAGGCATTCTTTTCCTCACTGGCTTTCTGGACCTCTTTTGCCTTTTGGGTTAGTCTAATTTTAAAGCTCTTATTTTCTTCATCACTTTTTTGGGTTTCCTTTAGCAGGCTGTTGACTCATATTTCATAATTTCCTTGCCTCCCTCTCATTTCTTTCCCCAATTTTTCCTCTACTTCTCTTACTTGATTTTCAAAATCCTTTTTGAGCTATTCCATGGCCTGAGACAAATTCATATTTTTCTTGGAGGCTTTGGATGCAGGAACTTTGGCTTTGTTGTCTTCTGGTTGTATGTTTTGATCTTCTTGTCATAACAAGGAATGTCTTATGTCGTAATGACATAAGAAAATACCTCTTTACTGAGAAAGCAAGAATCTATAGTCTGTTTATTTTTCCTCCATTTGATCATTTTCTCAGCCAATTACTGGACTTTTGAGCTCTTTATTAAGTGGAGGGCTCCAGAAACAACCTCTATTTCAACATTGGCTGCTGCTGCCCTCAAGTTAGGTCTGGCATTGGGACTGGGGCTGGACCACATTCCCCTCTCAGCTAGGTGAGAGTCCATTCTCATTGACCTTCAAATCTGTTTTTGGCTTTTGTAGGGTGAGAAGTCTGGAAACTGCAGCAGCCAGCAGTGATTCGGTCCTTTAAGGCCTGCTCCAGCTCCATTTGTTCTGGTATGGCCCATGCTGTACTGTGCTCTGCTCCCAGCCCAGAGTTATAGACCCTTCCTGTTGACCTTCCAGATTATCTTGGGCTGGAAATTTGCTTCAGTCTGTCATTCTGTGGTTACTGCTCCTCCAGAATTTGTTCAGGGTCATTTTTATAGGTTTTTTGAGGGGTTTGGAGGGAGAGCTCTAGCAAGTCCCTGCTTCTACTGTGCCATCTTGGCTTCACCCCCTCAGTTTCCTTATTTTTCTTTTTTTCTTTTTTTTATTTTAATAAATTTATTTATTTAACTTTTTACATTCATTTTCATAAAATTTTGGGTTCCAAATTTTCTCCCCATTTGTCCCCTCCCCCTAACCCAATACACCAAGCATTCTAATTTCCCATATCACTAATCTGCCCTCTCTTCTATCATCCCTCTCTTCCCTTGTCCCCATCTTCTCTTTTGTCCTGTAGGGCCAGATAACTTTCTATTCCCCATTACCTGTATTTCTTATTTCCTAGTAACAAGAACAATACTCAACAGTTGTTCCTAAAACTTTGAGTTCCAATTTCTCCCCATCCCTCCCTCCCCACCCATTCCCTTTGGGAAGGCAGGCAATTCAATATAGGTCATATCTGTGTACTTTTGCAAATGACTTCAATAATAGTCATGTTGTGTAAGACTAACTATATTTCCCTCCATCCTATCCTGCCCCCCATTGTTTCTATTCTATCTTTTGATCCTGTCCCTCCCCAAGAGTGTTGACTTCAAATTGTTCCCTCCTCCCATTGCCCTCCCTTCCATCATCCCCCCTACCCTGCTTATCCCCTTCTCCCCCACTTTCCTGTATTGTAAGACAGGTTTTCCTACCAAAATGAGTGTGCATTTTATTCCTTCCTTTAATCGAATGTGATGAGAGTAAACTTCATGTTTTTCTCTTCTTTGGTATCCAACTGATTTACTCAACTTTCGCCTCCAGGTCCAAGAAGCTATATAACATGCATAATGTTCACCCTGTGACAAACCATTTCAGCAGACAGGCTAAACCAGGTTAAGGGTTACTGAGGGGTCTCAAATCCTCCAGTGAGTTAGGGGGAGTGTCTGCCTTAAGCATGTGAAGATTTCCCCCAGTGAAATGGGCAGATGAGAACAGGATTCAGCATCCCCCAGGACTCTGAGCAGCCTTTTTGAAGGACCACACTGTTTACCTCCTGGTGCGAGGAAGGGGCTAGAAAAGGTGCCATAAAAATTGTTTTTTAAAATTCATTTATGTATTTTATACATAAAATATAAGAAATATAAGTATATGATAAATAATTATTATCAAAGTAGAAAATAATATTATTTCTTATACCTGATCTGCTTACCACAGCAGGTGGGAATCCCACCCTGCACTCAAAACCAAAAAAAAAAAAATGGACAAAAACTTTTTTGAAGATGATTCCACTCAGCATTGGTCCATAGAATATACATACACTTATGGACAGCCTAAAAGATAAACAACTCTTGTGGCAAGAGAACTCAGCAGGTACTGCATTCAAATTGGATGGCAAATGAAAGCCAACTTACAGAAGCTGGAGATATGCTCGGGGCTAATCCCCGGCCTTCACTTGGCTACTAAGCCAGGTGGCCTCGCCGAATATTCCAGGCGGTAATCTCTGATCTTTCCAGGGTCTTCGCCCAATATTCCAGGCGGTACTCCTTCGTCCAATATTCCAGGCGGTACTCTAACACAGGGCCCAATTCCTTACCCCAGACTTCGCTTGGGAATTCTTACCCTTATTCCAGGTCTTCGGATGTCTCCGGTCACTGCCGTGCAACCGTATGGCCTAGCTGCGGCGACAGGGCTATCCCCTCCTCCACGGAGGGAACAATGACTACACGCCCACCCGAGGATGTCAGTGCTCTTCACTTTATTGATGGTGTCCTTCTACATCTCTCTCTTGCTTACATCATCTCTCTCTAATCCCTCCCCGACAGCTCCTATATCCCCAGCCAGAGCCCCGCCCATGTTCCTCCCTGAGGGCAGAGCCAGCTCCCTGAGGGTGGAGCCAGCTCCTGAAGGCTGGTCCAGAGCTTGGACCCTAACAGCAACCCATTTTTGTTTAAACAGGAGTAGTATCATAAGGGGTAGGGAGTTTGGGGGAGGACAGGAGGGTAAGCAAATCTGCTTTGGCTTCTAGTATTGCCTGTCTTATCATTGCACAAAGGCATCTAATGCAACATGTAAGAAGGAGGCAAAAAAGAATACAAAAGGCAGCAATTCTACCTTCAATCAGGACTGCCCAGGGTGGACACATAGCCCCAAGAAAGAAAAACATTTCAGCTTCCTTGATCTCAGAAAAGCCCGGGAAAATAGCCTTGAGCAAAACAGGGGTGGAATCCTTCCTCCCAGCGCCATCTTGTTCATGCCCTACCGGTCTCCCCTCAGTTTACCTGAGCCATGACCAGTGAATGCCGTCCAAGAGGCTGGGGGATGGCAATTCCCTTACAATTCCCCTTTGTTGTTTTGACTCAATCTTTTCCTCATTTTGATGATGTTCTGCCTCCCGGATGCTAGGGAGTCCTGGACACTACTCAAAGCAAGGTTGATACAGCAGCAGTACTAACAATACTACTACAAAACCTATCAATAAAGGTGAAAAACAGGTCTTTACATGACCTCATGAACTTAAGCTATCGAAGAACTGAGGTATTTTTGAAGCCATTTGTTCAGGGGCAAAATCAACATCTGCTTCCTTATATAATTCTTCTGCCAATTCAATTAATCTCTGGATTTCCAGAGTGACATGATCTGGAATTAGCCCATTCAATTGAGCTCTAATTTCTTCCCTTTGAACTTGTGACCCATTATACAATTTCGTAGTCAAACAAAAGGCATTATATCTATAATCACATTGCAATTTGTGTTGTAACTGTAACATAAACACTTCTCCACCAATGACTTCAGCTACCTTTTGGAGTGTATGAATGGCTTCATAAAATTCATTGTCTATTTTGCTTGTTGCTTAAAGCCTGCAGATACATTTTTCATAAGGGCATGCAATTCAGAAGCTTGAACTATTGTGTTGTGTGTATTAGAGATAGATACAGCTAATGCAGTGGATGCTAAAATAGCTTCTACTAATAACATGATTCCTAACACAAGAAACACATCCACATACTTTAGTAGTTGTAGGGGTTAATTGCTTGTCCAAAATATGTAGAACTTATCAGGAGGTGTTCCGTACCATCCTTTATCCTTAATTACTGTCATGGCATATCGAGGTCTTGTTAGAGTAAATACTCTTCCTACTGTCTTTGGTCTTATACATTCTTGTGCAGAACAATTCTGGCATGTAAAATTGAAAATTCCTGTCATGTTCCGATATGATCTTTTAGATCTTTTGTAAGTTACAAAAATGGTCTATATTTCATCCCACAAGCAAGTCCCACAAAGTCCTTGTTTGACCAAACTACTATTGTCCCATGTATCCTCCATGTGAATAGATTGTAAGCAGGCCCCTAACCATGGTGGATTTGTGATGAATGCCCATGTCTGTTGTTCCTTTAGCGTTGGGTTGAAGGACGCAGTGTTGTTGAGTGTCGTGATAAGCACGAGAAGAATGAGGGGAGTCATCGTGACCTAGTTGAGTGAATTTCTCCAGAAATTTTTTTTTCATTCACCGCTGATAGCACCTCCTTGCTCCCTGTGACCGCTCCACCTTGACGGTTGTCCTCTATCACTCTTATCCTTTCCACTGGAACCCAAACTTCTTTATTATCATCTTAAAATACAAACATACCCTTTTCCCCACGTTAACACTGTATGAGGACCAAACCAGTTTTTATTCTCATTGTGCCACATTACTTTACTGGTTGCTTTCAGGGCACTTGTTATTGCTGATTCATTCTTTGCAGACTCCTTATTAGGAAATGTTAAGAATTTCATAGCAGCCGATAAGCCATCATTATCGAATTTTAAATAATGCAGAGTATAAACAGCCAAACAGCCAATTGTAATTTTTCATCAATTTAGAGTATACACAATTTTAAATAATTTAGAGTATAAACAGTCGAACAGCCAATTGTAATTTATCATGAACAGCCAATTGTAATTTATCATCAACTCCTGGTCCAACTCCCCCTTTTTGTTTAAGCAAGTAGGTGTCCAGGGAGCGATTTGCTCGTTCCACTATAGCTTGACCAGTGGGATTATGGGGGATTCCAGTGACACATAAAATGGAAAATTCCACCATGAACTGTTCAATGGCTTTACTGATATAAAGTGGACCATTGTTTGGTTTAATGCTCTTTGGTACGCCATGATTTGCGAAGCAATGTAACAGATGTGCTCTCACATCCTTAACAGCTTCTCCGCACTTGGCTGTTGCCATTATAAAACCTGAAAATGTGTCAACAGTAACATGAATATATTTTGCTCTTCCAAATGATGGATAATGAAGAACATCCATTTGCCATATAGAATTTGGACCATCACCCTTAGGGTTTACAGGGTGACAAGAAGGTGGGGGTAAAAATGGAACACATTGTACACACTGCTTAACTATAGATCTAACTTCTTGTCTGGAAATACCATTAAGATGTCTTAAAGACCATGCAGACAAGTGTAATCTGGAGTGTGCTTGTCTTGCCAATTCAGTAGAATGAAATGTTTGAAGTGCATTGTCTGCCATCTCATTACCCTCGATCAGTGGTCCAGGTAAATTAGAATGTGACCGAATGTGTGTAATATAAAATATTGTTGTTCTGGCCCTTATTGCCTGTTGAACTTCCATAGTTATCTGTTTAATACTTTCTGCCTTATCAGGGGTATAAGCTGAGTTTAATATAGGTAGCAATAGTGCTGTATACTTGTTGTGTGTGATGATATTGGAAGGTTCTTTAACATACAATAATGCTTGCAACACTGCATGTAACTCATGTTGCTGTGTAGAATTAAATGCTGTTTTAAATTTATGCATCTCCTTTGTGGGTGGAATATACATAGGTGCCCTAAAATTTGGTTGCATCTGAAAAACATCAACTCCTTTACTGGTGAGGAAGAGCATTTTTCAGCCCAAAACCATGGCCACGTGGGAAATTGCTGGCCGAAAGAAATTGGGAGGCCATGTTGAATATTGTGATTGATCAATATCTGCTATTCCACAAAGTCTTGTATGCAGTTCTCTATGTGTTGACCTGTATACATAGTATATATCGTGTGAGGTTCCTGTCTTAGTAACATCCTCACTCTTTCCACTGCCTCATGTATTACTTGGGCTACTAGCACAGGAAAAGGCACACAGGCTCTGTGCTTTATGTGGGCTAAATGTATACTCAATAATTCCTTGTTTCTGATGAAAAACTCCAGTGATTCTTTCTTTTTCTCATTTAAAATTGCAACCTTTGTAGAATCTAAGATAGGGGATTTCAAACTTAGACCTTACCACTGAATAGATATACATCATTGTTTCATAGGCTAGTTTCTCCTATTCTGATTACCTATACTCTGGAAGAAAAATTCTTTAGAAATTAGGTTGCTAATAAGTTCAAATGCTAAAGTTAACTTTTGCTTGGAACTAGCTTCAGGAACGTGATAACCTGATGTTCCTGCAGATAGTGATGTTCTCTGCAGAAAAGTTGCAATTGGGTCTGGGAACTCAGGAACTATGACTCTGGAACCTGATGTTCCTGCAGATACTGATGTTCTTTGTAGGAAAGTTGCAATTGGGCCTGGGAATGAGTTACAAGTTCAGATTAAAAGAGCAAGATTTTTTTTTCTGCTCTATAGAGTGTTACATATTAACTTATTGATACATTACCTTGAAAAGGAAAATTTAAAACTGTTTTTAAAATTTTTTCTGTTGTTAACAGTCACCAAACTTTTATAAAAATTTTAGTTGAAAACCTTCAAAATGATAATTCTCTTCCCTAGATCTAATCTGGAATGATAAGAGATACAATTCACTGCAGACCCAGCTGAATGATGATTTGGGACTGCAGGGCAAAAATCTTAATGGTTCTAACATTTACTCAAGTAGATTTTACTTCTGTGTCCACTCCTTAAGAAGGTCTTTGAACAAGAGGACTTTTGAAATTCATCAGCCGAAGGGGGGAGACTTCTGGACAACTGTCCAGTGGCGCCAAGTCTGTTCCGTTCTGCTGCAGAGTTTCAAAAGCTTTATCTCAGCTGAGGTGTCTCTTTAATAAGCATTTTTCCAATTTGCCTTAGTGCCAAATGATATAACAAATCCTGATCTGTTTTAAGCATCCAATTAGGAGTGACATGTTTCACTTAAAATATGACCAGAATAACTACGTTTTGGTTATTTCTCCTTATACAAAAACTTTTCTTTTAGGTGAGGCATGAGATAAGGAAAATGCTAATCAGCCTGCCTCTGATCTCCTCTTGTCTTTCTCTCCACTTTCACAATCTGGCCAGGATTAGAAAGTAAAGAGAGAGAGAGAGTTTTACCAAAAACTTTCCATTAATTTCCAAAACTTTTATGCTTTCCCTAAATTTCATATCCATGTTGTCTTCCTAATGTGCTTTGATTAAAGCCCCTTTAAAATTGCACTTATATATTCCCTTGCATTTTTTATCCAAAACTGCATTTTTGCAGTCATATAAACTAAATAATATAAGAGTAGTTCCTCTCTTTCTCTCTCCCTTGCTTCTCCCCGATGCTGCAGCCATCAGAGAGAAGGGAGGAGGGGAAGGAAAAGAGATAACATTCCAAGGTCCAGCTACCATGGAGCTGACCATAATAACTCACAAACAGAGGCACACAGAACATGTAAAGACAGAACACATATACAGACAATAAAAGAATCCAAAAACTGAGAAAAAATTGTCAGAAATCCTCTGTACACATTATAACTCTGGCTTACTTTCTATCACTGTGTAAC
Source organism: Bettongia penicillata ogilbyi (assembly GCA_023548195.1). Classification (NCBI taxonomy): domain Eukaryota; kingdom Metazoa; phylum Chordata; class Mammalia; order Diprotodontia; family Potoroidae; genus Bettongia; species Bettongia penicillata. The sequence continues at coordinate 26,135,463 of JAJHZJ010000314.1, read as the reverse complement.
TAAGCCTTGTATAAGATTCCCTGTCTAGACATTCTCACATACAAGATTCCCTTTTTAGACTTACTCCTGCAACTTTTTACTGCACCATAGATCTGTGCCGAGTGCCAGGGCTGGAAGAACATCCGGGCCGCTGAATTCGTCACTGCGCCACAGATCCTGGGCAAATTTTGTGCTGTGCCACAAATCCAGGCCCTGGGGCAAATTTTTTGCTGTGCCACAAATCCAGGCCCTGGGCCAACTCTGGATGTATTTTCTGGTTGAATTTCTGACTGCGCCAACTCCCTCTTTCCTCTCTGTCCTATCTGGTTGTGATTGTGTCCTGAGCTCCCTGACCGCCAATGCTCCAAAGATAATAAAGGGAGAGCGGTGGGTGGGGGTCTCGACTCCTCGTCAGAAATCTCCACTAGGGAGTCTCCCGTTTCTATCGCACAAGCAGCGGCCAAGCAAGTTGGACGCGGGGCGCCCACAAGGGCTGCTTTTTCCACCCCATACATGACAAAATCAGTCTCAATGAGCAACCCAGGGGTGGCATCCACATAAGTGGCTATCCGTTGGCTCACTATCTCCCAACTGTGTTCAGCAAAGCTACGGCATGTCTTATTATGAGGACGCATTCCTTCCTTTTTACATAATTTATACAGGTGACATGCCAGCACTTCTTTATCCTCGGGCCGGATCAGTGGAACGCTACTTCCCTGACCCATAATACTCCCTTCCCGGCTATTGTGTAGTCCTTCCAAGCGGTACCCTAAGCTCCGCCCCACGTTGGGTGCCAGCTGCTCGGGGCTAATCCCCGGCCTTCACTTGGCTACTAAACCAGGTGGCCTCGCCCAATATTCCAGGCGGTAATCTCTGATCTTTCCACGGTCTTCGCCCAATATTCCAGGTGGTACTCCTTTGCCCAATATTCCAGGCAGTACTCTAATCTCTCCGGGGTCTTCGCCCAATATTCCAGGCGGTACTCTAACACAGGGCCCAATTCCTTACCCCAGACTTCGCTTGGGAATTCTTACCCTTATTCCAGGTCTTCGGACGTCTCCGGTCCCTGCCCTGCGACTGTATGGCCTAGCTGCGCGACAGGGCTATCCCCTCCTCCACGGAGGGAACAATGACTACACGCCCACCCGAGGATGTCAGTGCTCTTCACTTTATTGATGGTGTCCTTCTACATCTCTCTCTTGCTTACATCATCTCTCTCTAATCCCTCCCCGACAGCTCTTTATATCCCCAGCCAGAGCCCCGCCCATGTTCCTCCCTGAGGGCAGAGCCAGCTCCCTGAGGGTGGAGCCAGCTCCTGAAGGCTGGTCCAGAGCTTGGCCCCTAACAGAGATAGATATTTTTTTGGAGTTCCCAAAATAAGGGGAGTGCTGTGAGCCTGGCATGGATTTAACAATCAAAACTAATTTACTCCAACAAGCTTGTGAGTGAGCAACAGATCCATGGCAGTATGAGTGCCACTTGCAGGAAAGTGCCATGTCACCATCATCAGTGCCTATGCTCTCAACATGACAAACCCTGACAACGTCAAAGAAAAACATCATGTCCCTTGTCATCAAAGGGCCAAAAGAGGACAGGTTTCTAATTCTGGGTGACTTTAATGCAAGAGTAGGCACAGACTACCAGACATAACCGGGTTCTTGGGAGGAACAGAGCTCAAAATAGCAATATTAATGGTCACTTAGGGGCTGGTAGATGGTGCAGTGGATAGAGCACCAGTGCAGGAGTCAGGAGGATCTAAGTTCAAATCTCATCTAAGATACTTGACATTCACTAGCTGTGTGACCTTGGGCAAGTCACTTAACCGCAATTGCCTCATCCTGAGTCATCTCCAGTCATCCTGATGAGTATCTGGTCCCTGGATTCAGACGGCTCTGGAAGAAAGTTGAGGGTGGTGATCTGCACAGCCTTCCCTCACTCAAAACAAAGTCAAGTCATGTCATTATTTATCTGATAGCATGGTCTTCTTCGGCAACAAAAGATGAACACACACACACTATATTAATGGTCGCTTATTACTGAAGATTTCTGCATCTCATGACCTCATCAACACGTCTGTCTCCTGTCATCTGAATGCAATAAAACTTCATAAATGCTAACCTCATTGATGTATGCCTGTGAAAACTGAAGAGCATACCAGGCTATGCCAGAAAACTGGATCTCTTCCATTTGAATTGTCTTAAGAAGAGTATGAAGATCACTTGGCAAGATAAGGTACTGGACACTGAGGTTCTTTCTCCAGGTAAATTTTCACACATTCAAACACTACTGCAGAGAGTTCAATTCCAATGGACTGACCACTATGTTCAAATGTCAAATTTCATCAAGCTTTGCAATAGTTGCCCCTTATACTGAAATAGCTATCAAAATATTTAAAAAAAATACTGTGTGGGTTAATAAGTCCTGTTGGATATTTATTTCTACGCAGAAAGTAACTGAATCCAAGGATGTTTGAGGAGTCAGTAGAAAGCGGGAGTGGGGGCCAAGGAGGACCAGCAAAGGCACAATGCGGGACAAGGCAATGCTTCCAGTGACCTAGCTGGTTCTCCCCAACATCCTGACCCATGAGTAGACCCATGAGTAGCTGCTGGGAAACATTTCTTGCCCCAAGTGCTTGACCCCAGGACCGCAGCAGCCGCGGGTCACTTACGAGGTCTAGGCTGCCGTCGGGTGTGCCCTAAGCGCATGCTTTGCTAGCACGTTCCTCGGTGGTCCGGAGGCCGCACGCAGCACTTCCCAAGCGGCTACATTAAGACCAGGTCTAACCCTGCTCGGAGCCTCCAGCAACAGGCTTCGCTGCAGGCAAAGCCAATTTGCGGAGAAGCCCGAGTTACGGGACACCCAAGCCACCCCTCCCTCCACCTGTTACACCGGGGAGCCTAAGTCCCGCCCCTTTCTGGCCCCAGCCAATCGCCAAGCTCCGGGGGCCGACCACGTGCCGAGCGGGAGGCTGGATGGGGGCGGGGCGTCCGCAGCTCAAGGGCAGGGGCGGGGAGCCGGGGCAGCCTCGTCAGTCGGTGGTGAAGGTGGCTGTAACGGCCGCAAGTACGCGCTGCAGCCGGCTCCGGGACAGCGGACTCTCCACCGCGGGCAGTGGGCTGCGGGACACGTCCAGACCCCCGAGGACCTCGATGTTCGCCCTGCGTACCCGCCGCTCCACGGGTGAGTGCGGCCGCGGCTGTGGGGGAGGTGGAGGCGCGCCGGGAGCGGGCCCCACCCAGCCCCTTCCCCTCCGCTCCCATCCCCCAGGCTCGGGGGCCGGGGCTGAGCGAGGGTCGCGGCCCCGGAGGGGAAGCGTGCGGGTCTTCCGGGAGCTGGTCCCGGGGTCGCTCTCCTCGGCTCAGCCCCGTGCGGAGCTTCCCGCGACGGGGCGAGACGGGACGGGCAGCCGGTGCGGGGCCAGCCCGTCCGCGGGGGCGACGTCTGCACAGCCGCCCTCCCTTTCCTGTCTGCCGCTTCATCCTTCGGGGTCCGAGGCTGGGCGGCCCTTCACCGCGGGCGTCCCGGGCTCCTAGGCGGGAGGGTCTCTGCCCGCCCTCTCTGGTCGGGAAGGCTGGCTGGGAGGGCTTGGGAGGGGGGCTGCGGGAGAGCTGCACCGGGCGGACCCAAAGGAGACTGCGCAGCCCCGTGCGCCCTGCGCGGCTGTCCTGGGACTGGAGGTGGCCGGGAAACCGCCGTCCCCGGGGCCGTCCTGTTAGCTGGGGAGCCTGGGACAGCGCCCCCTCCCTGGTGCCTTTCCCTCCCGCCTCCCCTTTCTCTCCTTTCCTTATTTTCCTTCCTTCCTTCCTTCCTTCCTTCCTTCCTTCCTTCCTTCCTTCCTTCCTTCCTTCCTTCCTTCCTTCCTCACCTCCTTTTCCCTTCTCCTTTCCTTCCTCTTTCCTCCTCATCTCCCTCCCTTCCTTCCTTTGCCCCCCTCTAACCTCTTTCCTTCCTCCCCTGTACACCTCCATTCCGGCCCCCCCAGCTCCATGTCCTGTCTCCGAGCCGCAGAACGGGCTGTTCGGTCTCCGCTTGCCGCGGTTCGGGGCGAGGCGGAAGCCCCCCTTGCTATCCCCCCCCCCCCGCCGAGATTGCGAATTGGCGGGGGTCATGGGCGGGGCCCGGGAGCAGCTCCCCCCCACACACACACCCCTGCCCTGGCGGGAGAGGAGGGTAGCAGGGCACGCGAGAGCGCCCAGCTGTGCTTGGAAAGTGGTGCTGGAAGAGCCGAAAGGTCACTCTGCGTGCCCGGTACCCTGGGCCTGAGCGCTGGGGCCGTGGACTTGGGAGGAAGTGGGGGAGAAAGACGGCGATAGGACCCCCCAAACAACCACCACAACCACTTTTTAAGTGTTACTGTCTCGCGTATCTCAGGTGTTAAAAGAGCGGATTTCGGGAATTACAGTCTTATTTTTTCTTGAGGAAGAAGGATTGAGATGGAAGTGTAGAGATGTCGATATTGGGCCACTTTGCAGCTTTGGTTGAATGGTTCATAAGTTGGAAGTATTTCCCCCTGAAGCACCTGGGTTTTGGTTTCTGTTTGAGGGGGAAATATTTGTGACCCAAGCCGTAGTTGGAGAGCCTAGGGAAAAGCCCCTCCTAAGATTTGAGCGGAAAAGAACTTGAGACTGTCTACGCCGTTTTACTGGAGGTGGAGGTGTGGAGCACAGTGGAATTTAAGCGATTTCCACAAAATCTTACCATACTCTTAGTATCAGAATTGGGATTTGGACCTTTGGCCCTGCTGGAGCCTTTGTTCTTTCCTTGGTACCACACTGCCTCAGGTGAAGTCAGTGTTCACATAGTGTAGTGTTAGTCTGGGAGATCTGCACAAATGTTTTTTGTTCACTTGTCTGTTTGCACAGTTTCAACTTCACCTGGGAGCTCTTTGGCAGATCTCTGAAAGTGCTAGTTACCATATCTGTGTTTTTTTCTTCATAATCTACAAATACTTTGGCTTTGAAGTGAAGTGATAGGAGAGTTAGCATAAAATGATGAGCCAGTTTAATGTGGAAATATTTTTAGAATTTTAATTTCCTGAGGAAACTCAATGTTCAGTTAAGAAACTGCACTGGTAAATATATCATGTGCAAAGGAGAGAGTTGGATTGAATATCATACATGCCAATAGTAACTTGTGTGTGACCCTGTGACTCTGGGCATGGAGTCTTGCTATGTGCCAGGCATTGTCCTAAGCCCAGGGGATAGAAGGAGAAAAGTGAAATGGTCCTTGACCTCGAGGACATCCTATATATACATGAGTATTTATAGGATATGGACAAAATGAATCCAAAGGTAGCTTAGGGAAGGAGGGTACTACCATCTGAGGGCATCAGGAAAGATGTAATGTAGAAGGTGGCTCTTCATCAGAACTTTGAAAGAAAGTAGGGGGTTCCAAGAAGTAGAGGTGAGGAGGGAGAACATTTCTGGCAAGGGGAACAGCCAGTAGAAAAGCACCAGAAATGGAGGGGCTATTTGAGCAACAGTCAGAATGCCTGTTTGTCTTGGAGTAGAGTGGCATGGTTAGACCTGAGCTTTAGGGAAATCCCTTTGGTGGCTATTTGGAAGATGGAATAGAGTGAGGAGAGACTTGAGGCAGGAAGACCAAAGAGGAGGTGAGAGGAGTTGAGAACTTGAGGTAGAGTGGTGAGATGGGGGAGCTGTATTAAATGCTGGAGATAAAAATACAGACAAGGCAGACAATTCTACACTCAAAGTTTACATTTTATGGGGAGAGGCTAACCCATAAAGGAGAACCTGAAAGCTCAGAGTGGGGTTTGAGTATTCCTAGTTTGGAAATGGCCAGTAAGTGACTGAGCTGGTGTAGAGCTCAGCATCATAGCCCTAGCACCCAAAGTTTTGTGGGAGCAGAATGGTCAGTGACGCAGTGGCCTTGATTCCGGTAGAGATGATTGGAAAGATTTTGTTCACAAAGGAGAGTTTGCATAGAAATCCATTGTTATTAATGTACTCTCACTTGCCTTTTTTGGATATTTATAAGGTTTGAGTTTCTTTTTCATGTTTTTGGTATATTCTTTTTCAGACTCCTTGTATGTATCAGTCCCTCAAAATCCTCAAACTTGTGTTACCTCTGGCATGACTCTCTTCTCTATTTATTTGCTGTAACTCTGGTTGCTTTTCTCATTTTTGTTCTCTTTGGGGGCATTTCTGTCTCCTGGTAAGCCTGTCCCAGACTGTGATTCTACGGTTTTCATGTGGGAGTTAACAGTGATTTTGATGGAGAAAACTATTTCACTGATATTTACCAAATTAGGCAAATAAATGCTCCCATAAAATTCAGACAAATTTTATAGGAACAAATTTGCATCATTTTTATTTTAGAATATAAATCCAAAGTAAAGACTCTTCGTTATGGAAAGGTGAAGTGTAAAGGGAGGAATGTGATATATTTATTATTTGAACAATATAGCATGAATATGGATACACTCACCAGTTTAGCAAATGGCAGATTCAAGGGCATTCCTCACCTTGAAAGAAGGTAAGCTTTAAAATAAAATACACACCTTTTACTTCTAGATAATAAACTTAAGAGAATTTTCTGCCCCACAGAGTTGTACAGGTTAAAGCTAAAAATGTTCAAGAGCAATTTAAACTAATTATTCACAAAAAAATAGGGTTACTTTAAAGGTTATCATTGACTCTTGAGGTGCTTCCCTGAAGGGCATTTCTCCCAAATGTTTTCTCATTTTCAGAAATAAAATACTGGAACTCAAATAGCATTTATTATGTTCCTATGTACTTACACCTTGTAATTGTCTTCTTTTCTCTTGAAGGATTTCCCGTTTTCTGTTACCAGATGGACTGAAAGGATTTTTAGAAGCACTGCAACAGTTGAGATGTTGCAGCAGAATGGTGGGAGTAACAGGCATGGTTTTTCATGTGGACTGTTCTCTTTGTGAAATCTTTTTGCTCTTCCTGATTCTGGAAACTGGGGAATGGTGCACTGCTCCAAGAACAACTCTTTGATCAGCAATATATTACAACCTAAATTACTATAACAGCTCCATCATTGATCTGGAGTATATCAAGCAGTTGGTCAGTGATGTCAGGAGATTTGCAGATTTGTTGCTCTGTTTAAAAGAAGCTGTCCTCTCAGAAGGTGTGTATCAGCTATTTTATTAGCATCCCAGGAATACAAAACTAAATATGTAACTAGTTATGTTTATGTGTATCTTGTACTCTTAGCAACAGAATTTCACTGCAGTAATTGACTTTCTGATTCATTACTATTATTTTTTAACGATTGATGTTTATATGAAGTGGTAATTGTGACTTTGGGGTGCTTTGATTCCTCAATCACAGTGTAATCTCTTTCCCAATTAGATTTCATATATACATAATTGATGGCTGGTAAATCTAGGGAAGCTGAAAGAGAACAGTACACAGCCTTCAAATTTGCCTGTTTGAGACAGAGAAAATTTAAGGGCTTTGTAGTTTAACCTTTTCAAGTTAATTTTAACTCAATTTCTTGGTCTTTCATAAAAAATTTTTTATAACTTCTAAAGTGCATTATTGGCATTTTAGCCTAGCTTCAATTTCCCATAGTGTTAAAAATTCTCTAACATCGTCAAATTTAAATTATTTTTGTCTTCTCAAAATAGTTTAGCTCTTAAGTCCATTATATTATATCAAAGCAAAATTATAGGTTTCAGTCTTTTACAGAGAAAGATAGAAATGACTCTTAAGATTTATCCCAGGAAATTTGTCTTGGGGGAAGATTAATATTTTTCTATTAAGGAGCAATCAACAAGCATTTTTTAGGTCCCTAGAATGTGCTCGTTAGTGCTATGCAGTAGAACTATGAAGAAAAAAATGAAACCATTCTAGCTCTCAAAGGGCTTACCCTTTATTGGCAAAGACACATAACATAAAAAGTTTACAAATACAGATAATATTAATTTTGAAGAAAAGGCATTGCCAGCTGGGCAATCCAGAAAAGCTTCAAGCAGAACATGTTGTTTAGCAGAGCATTGAAAGAAACAGGTTTTAAAGTCAGAGATGAGGAGGGTACACATTGCAGGTATGGGGAGAGCCAGTTGAAAGGCATGGGGATGGAATGTTGTGTGGGAGGAATAGCCCAAAGGCCAATTTGACTGGACTACAGGATGTAGAAATGGGAAGGCAGGAGCCAGGTTGTACAAAGGGCTTTCAAACGCAAACAGGCATTTCTGTATCAGTAGCAATAGGGAGCCATGGTAATTAGAGAATTGAGTAGGGTGGTGATACAGTCAGACATGTACTTCAAGAAAATCACCTTAGTTGCTATGTAGAGCATGGATTGGAATACAAAAAAGACTTGAAGAAGGAGTCCATTTAGAAGATCATTAGGTCAGACCAGGTAAGAGATTTTGAGGACCTGAATTAGGGAGGTGGGCATGAGAGGAGAGAGAAGAGAGATTACTATGAGAGATTGTGAGATGAGAATGGATAAGCTTTGGCAGATGATAGGATATGTGGGATGAGAAGAGTCAGCGGTCAAAGACGGTGCCCAGTTTGGGACTACCTTCAGCAGAAAAAGGGACAGTTTTGTGAGGAAACATAATGTGGTATAGTGGATAGGATGGTGGATTTGAATTCTGGAGGTCTTGAGGAGGTTCAGATCCAACCTCATATTTCTAGCTGTGTGACCCTGATTGTGCCACTTACTTTCCATAGAGCAACTTTTTCATCTGCAACATGAAGTTAAAATAATTTACTTCTAAACTTCTTTTCAGCTTTAAATCTATGATCTTGTGTTTCTTTGAATTCCATTTTGGGCTTTTTGAATCTGAGATGTTGAGAATGTCCAGTGGGCAGTTGGAGAGGGGTGATTAGAACTTGGGAGATATTAGGACAGGATGTATTGATTGGGAGTTGCCCACATTTATTGTTGTGACTGTTCAGTTCTTTCAGTTGTTTCTGACTCTTCCTGACTGACCTTATTTGAGTTTTCTTGGCCAAGAACTGGAGTAGATTTCCATTTTCTTCTCCAGCTGATTTTATAGATGAGGAAATTGAAGCAGACAGGGCCACATGACTTGTCCAGGGTCACACAGCTAGGAATTGGCTTAGGCTTGTTTTGAACTCAGAGTTTCCTGACTCCAGACCTAGGGGAATGTACTCTGGTACACTGTCTAGCTGCCCAGTTATCTACACAGAGATGATAATTGAACTCTTTGGAACTAATAAAGTCATCAAGTCAGAGACTGTAAAGAGAGAAAAATAGATGGCCCTTAACAGAGCCATGGGGTCACAGCTACACTTAGGGGTCTTTAGGTAGGGCATTGAATCATTATTGGTGAACGTGAAGGTACACTCAGAGAAGTAGGATAGCCAGGGCATGGCAGTGTCACTAAAATCAGGAGGAAGAAAGGGTGGTCAGCAGCCTCAGATGCCACAGTCTGGAGGGTGAAGATGGAGGAAAAGGTGGTCAGATGTGACAGTTAAGGCTGGATCTCTAGCTGGTAAATTACTCTTAGATTCTTGATTGGGTGATAAATCTGGGGAAGATGGACCTTGGAGGAGGAGGCCTTGCTGAGTGATGGGGGCAGAAGGAAAGCCTTGAAGGCGCAAGAAGTGTTCCCCCCTCCAGAACCAGTGTGCCATGGAATTAGGACAAGGGTGGTCATGGATGCTGTGTTTTATGAGGGAGCAGGATCTCTGAGAGTGCTGGAAAGAGGGAGGGAGGGGTAGAGGAAGCTGTTGTTGCATTTTATATGTAGGTAGTAAATTTCTCATGTGAGGGACTGTAAATCTGAATCATATAATTAGCTTATGATTATTATCTTGCTTTTTAACTCACCCTTTCACTTTTTAATTCTTTTTTTGTCCCTAGTTTAATGATGGTAAAAACTAAATAACATAAACTTGATAACTAAAAAACAGAAGCAGAGGACTTGGCTTTTAAGCAGTTTGTTTCTTCACTTTGGATAATATGGTAGTAGAGTGCAAATCTCATAAGACTATAGATTTAGAGTTGGAGGGAATCTTTAAAGGGCATTTTAACCAACTTTCTCATTTTATGTATTAGTTGTTTGTCCATCATTCTGGAAGAGGACCATGACATCAGGGAGGTAGTACTGTGACATCTATATTAGTAATTGAGGCCCAAAGAATCTGAATGAATTGTCTGGAATCACACAGTAAATAGCAGAGATGGAATTTGAACACAGTTCCTTTGACTCAAAAAGTGATAAAAATCAAACAAGTTGAAGTGGTAAAATGTTAAAAGATTCTTTATGGATTTGAGTTGTTGGTATAGGCATTTGTCTTTTTGGAATAAACCAGGGATGAGGAATCTGTAACCTCGAGGCCACCTGTGGTCAAATGGTTTGAAATCAGTCAAAGGGCCATACTTGAGGACCTATAAGGACACATGGTCTCAAGACCAAAGGTTCCCCACCCCTGGAATGAATCATCTGCAGAGTTTTTCTTGTCCTGATCTGATGCTTTTGGAAAAGGAGTACAAGATAGGTGTTGACTTAAGCTTTTATTTAATATTTTAATTTTCAGCTTTTTAAAATTTTGAGTTCCATATATTGTTCCTCCCTCTCCAACCCCCTTCATGAGAAGGTAAGCAGTTCAATCAGTATAGGTTATACATGTGTGTTCATGCAAAACATATTCACATTAGTCTTGTATGAAAGAAAAAACAAGACAAGAAAACGACTCAGGATAAAGAAAGAAAGTTAAAGAAGTATGCTTCTATCTGTATTCAGACACCATCAGGTCTTTCTGTGGGATTGGGCAGCATTTTTCATCCTAAGTCCTTCAGAGCTGTCTTGGATTGTTGTATTGCTGAGAATAGTTAAGTCATTCATGGCTGATCATCTCACAATATTGCTCTTACTTTGTACACAGTACATTTCATTTTGCATCAGCCAATGTAAGTCTTTACAGGTTTTTCTGAGAGCATTCTGCTCACTGCTCATCATTTTGTAAAGTACAATAGTATTCCCTCATAATTACATACCACAACTTTTTAGCCATTGCTCAATTGATGGGCCTCCCCTCAACTTCTAATTTTTTACCCTCAGAAGTATTATATTAAATATAATAAAAAATGATAATAAATATAATAAAAAATATTTTTGTATGTATAGGTCCTTTTCCTTTTTGTTTTTTATCTGTTTATCTGTTTTGGGATACAGGCCTAGTACTGGTATTGCTAGGTCAATGGGTATACATGGTTTTATAGCCCTTTGGGCCTAGTTCTGAATTGCTCTACAGAATAGTTGAATCAGTTCACAACCCAAGTAACTGTGCATTAAAGTCTCATTTTTTTCATGTTCTTTCCCATTGTTTTTAATAGCTTAACTTGGAAATATCATTGTGTTTGGCCAAATGGCAACATTGTCTATCATTTACCCAGCTGACAGGAAATGTCATTGATTGGCAGAATCTCTGAAATTAAGAGTTGAAAGAGACCTTAAAAGACTTTTTCTCTAAATCTCTTGTTTGAAAATCAAGAGACTTGAGGTGCAGCAGAGTGCTACTTAGGGACACTTGTGATTCCCAAGCTCAGGGCTTTGACCTGTACCAGTAGAACATTTTGTCAGATTCCTGTCCCTCTTTCTGTAGGAGACAGGTTAGCGTAAGAACTATTCTTGAAGGGATTCATTGTGTTGGTGTTTTTTATTAACTGCAATATGAAGTAAAACTGCCTTGAACCTAAGGTCTTAAATTTTAGTTGTTATTGATCAAATGTGAGAGGGTGTGTGTAAGTAAGCTTGTTAATTTTTCATTTAGAACGTATTCTATCATTCCTGCCTGCATCCTTTATTTTCAGTGGCTTATTTTACAAATAGAAAGTGCTGGTAATTTAAAACTGATTGATGTACTTCTAATCACTAAATGCTTGGTTATTTTTTGTTTGTTTTTGAAGTGGTTTTAATTCTTTGATAGTCCAGAAAATAGGATGGGAGAGATAGATGGTTCTAATGAAAGTGGAGATAAAAAAGTAATAAATAGATGCTGGCAAGAGGAGACCATCCCAAGAGATAAAAGTTTTAGAGTATAGAAACATGTTTAGTCCTTAAAATTTAATTAAAAACCCCTTAAGTGTAATACACAATATACAAGGAGGCCTTTTCTCCAAATCTTAAGGCTTGATTGCATCTCCAAGAAGTAGGACTCACAGATAGATACCCTGAAATTTATGACAAGAAAATCTAGAAGAATTGACAACTTGGTAACCATTCATCAGTGAAGCTGTTGATTAGAGTTTATCAACATAAAAACTATTAGCAGCTATCTATTCCTGTTACTTTGACTATTAAAGGTTGAGTTGTTTTTGTTTTTTAATGTCTTTCCAATGAAAATATGAAATGTATACCACTAATGAATATTTCTTGGTAAAAAGTGTGAATTACTTTTAGGACCACGAGGTTCTGGACATCTTGTGATGAGATCCCATGGGGTTTTTACTTGATAATAGGACATTTCTTTTAATGCAGTATGTGTTTTATACTCAGAGTAGGCAGCATCACCTTCTGAATGATGAGAAAAAATTTTTTGAATGTGGATTTGGGTTTGTTCTTGACAACGTTTTTCAATTTATAATGTCCTTCTGAACACTTCCCTACTGCACAGTATTATTGTGAGTATCAAATGAGATGATAACTGAAATGCTTTGAAAATTGAAAGTAATATGTAAATATTAGGTAGTACATTTAATTTCTAGCCCCATCAACTTAGCATATGTACCATTTGAGTTTGGGGAAGTCATGTAATAATCTGTGGTTTCAGTTTAGATCTTAATAGTGATGTGGCTATTTCTGAATTAGGGCCAGAAGATAATCATGAAAGGGCACTTTTAATGTTTTGTTCTCCTGTTAGGGAGTAGAGTGTCCATGTCCTCATATTTTATCTTTTTATCCACCCTTTACAGAAATGATGCCCTCATTTTCACAGTGTTTGTTGGTTTTCCATTTTGTTTGAAATATTTTAATCATTTAGGATAGAGACGGGCAGATAATTGTCAATTTATCGTGTAATCTAAATAGTCTCTTGAATAGGTGCTTTAGGTGCTATTTGCTTTCTTACTCATCATCGTAATTTTAGGCATTTAGCGTTAATATTGAGTCATGTTAATAGGGGTTTCCATACAGGTTAATATAGCAGAGACTTGATTTGCCTTCACATTTTCTTTGTACTGAGCCAGGCTCCCAGAAAGAACAGGGGTTCTTGTTTGTTCAAAAACATTGTGTAAGGTTGATTTCAGAGAAACCTGGAAAGACTAACATGAACTGATACAGAGTAAAGTGAGCAGAACTAGGGAGAACATTGTACAAAGTAACAGTATTTGTTGTAAAATAAACAGTTTAGATATTCTCTGTGAATGATTTAGCTATTCTCAGCAATACAGTGATCCAAGAAGATTCCAAAGGACTCATGATGAAAAATGCTATGTACCTCCAGAGAAAGACTTGATGGTGCCTGAATACAGACCAAGGCATAATAGTTTCACTTTTTTTGTTGTTTGAGGTTTCTTTCACAAAATGACTAATGTGGTAATGTTTTACATGATTGCATGTATGTATATATGTTATGTGTCTGTGTATATATGTGCATGTTTATGTGTACGTGCATAGTATGTATCGCATTGCTTACCACTTCAGGCAGGGGAGAGGGGAGGGAAGGAGGGATAGAATTTGGAGCTCAAAACTAAAAAAATACAACAAATGTTAAAAATTGTTTTTATATGTAATTGGGGGAAATAAAATAATACTTCAAGAAATTAAAATATTGCCTACAGACTCTGTTTCTTCATAAACTGATTCCACATTTAATGGAAATCATTTTCTGCCATTTGGCAGCTTGAGAGAAACCCAAGGAACCATATTTAGCAATTGTACTTCTATACCATTAAAAGAAAAAGTTGGAAGGAGAGCTAGCATAGAAGCAAATTCAAGAGAATTGAACTTTAGAAATATGAATTTGCAGTTTAGTTAGAAAGTCCCTTGCGCACTCACACATACGCATGCACACACACACATACATAATATATATGAATCAAACTCTCTTCTTGGGTCTGAGTGAATTATATTTCAGTCATGTAACAAAGCCTAATGTAGTGGAAAGAGTGCTTGTAGACTGGAGTCAATCCTGGATTCTAGTCTCTGTTTTTTATTAACAAAACCATATAACTAGGTAAATCACACAGCTGCTGTTGGGGGCCTCAGTTTTTTCATCTGTGAAACAAGGGAGTTGGACTAGGTGTAACATAACTGTGTGATCATTCAGTTTTTGTTCAGATTGTGAAATTAGACATTTTAGTGAATACTTCATATTCAGCAGGTAAAATTATTGCTGTAGAAGTAAAGACTTGTAAAACAGAATAAATAGTGCATCTCTGATATAACTTAGGAAATTCTGGTTTTTAGCTAGGACTTTTTTTAATGTTTATCTTTAGTGGTAGTTTTTGTCAGCAGTGTTGGTAGAACCCTGATATCTTTAATATGTTTCTTAGGATAAAAAGTGTTGGTAAAATTATTTCTAAATACTTAGGTACTCTTTTGTGCTGATTTCTTTCAAGGATATGTTGCACATGTTGCTCTAGTAGACTGTATTTTAATTGATTATATTTTTTAAAATTTGTAAACAAAAGATAGAAAAATTGATGTGGGATTTTAGAGTATAGACTCTGTGTTCCTTGTTAGGAAATGGTTATATAGAAATTACATTCTTCACATTGTTACCAGACCTATTGCCCTGCTGAGTGAGCAAAGCCCTATTATACATATCAAAATGCCCTGTGAATGTGAGCTGTTCCTTGCCTTCTCCCCTCTTAATTATGTGATCAGCACTTAAGCAATTAGGAAACCAAATCAAGTGGGGTTGACTGCGAATGTATACTACTTGTCTTTGTTGAGGACTTGTCTGTAGAGAGAGTCCTATAAACAGAAGATTGTCTAAGAGGTCATGAATTCTCTGACCATGACAATTGTGAGTAAAAGGAAAATTTTCCTTCTAGGTTACTTCTGCCAGAAATTCTTTAGTGGTTAGCCTGGCATTCAAGGCCTACAAGTGCCACCCAATTTTACCAACTTCATCTCATGTTACTTTTTCTTACCCTAGAAATCTCTGTCCCCAGAGCAAACCCTTCTCTTTCCCAATTCTGCTTTTCCTCATATTGTTTCCTGTGTTGGAATGGACTCCCTTGAATTCCTTCTTTTCCTTTAAAACCCAACATACAAGCCTGAAAACTTTCCTGATTCTGCCCTAGTCATTAATGATGTCTCTCTCTTCCCTGGTTTTCATGTTATACTTTATGTATTCCTGATGCATATCTTTAATACTTGCATTACTGTTTTTATGTCAAAAGTTTGTATATTTGTATACTCTATGAGTAAAGTGATATTTTTCTATACTCAGGATGAGGAAACTGAGACCCCAAGAAGTTGAGTGACTTGGCTAATGTCAAAAATCCATAGCAAGAAGCACACAACCAAGATGTGAACTCAGATCCTTAGAGCACAGATCTAGGGTTCTTGTCATTGTACCCTGCCTGCATCATCCACAGTGACAAAAGACCCCCTTACCTGGTTTCCTGCACATAGGATGTACTTAATAACCATTGCTGGAACTGAATTCAGGGCAGTTATGATTTGGAGAAAATGTAACTCTTTCACATGGAAAAAGGGATACATGTAATAAGAATATAGATGCTGGCGATCTTCCCCTTGGAATCCTTTCCCTAGCAATAGTCCAGAGATACCCATAAGTACTGCTTTCCTGTCTCAGGAGCTTTCACATGGATACCATGGTGGGCCAGAATTAACTTGTTCTTTTCTTCTTAACCTTCTTCCCTCCCTGCCATTACTTTGTGCACTGGCATCCCCTCACACAGGCCCTTTCCTACTATGCTGCTGTGGCAGCTGTTAGAACTTCCATCCAGACTCCTCACTACACTTCTACCTTCTCACCCCCATCAAAGGCCAAGGGCTATAGGCTGAAGTCTGAGCAGAGGCTCTGAGGTGAGCAGTCCTAGCAAGGTCTCCCCAAGGCATCTATTAGTAATGTTTCAGCTTTGTTTGGGCTTTTGGGTGCTATTGTGAGAACTCACCCATTATTTATAACATTGTTTTAATGGGAAAATGCATTCTGAGTTTCAAGTAAATGATACAAATGAACTTTTGGAACAGAAGCCATTCCTAAGTTAGGGACTGCTTGCTCTGTACTTGTAGATAGAGCTTATTTGATCTTTGCTAGGAGGAGAGTACAACTTATTTCTGATTCTAAGCTGCCCTAAGAACAAAACCCAATTCAGAAAGATTTGCTTTTTACTCTTCAGGGAGTTTTGAATGAGCTAATACTTAAAGAATGGTTTAAGTTCTTGAAACATGAACTGAGCAGTATTTGTTTCTTCACTGCGATCTAAAAGAAAGGTTCCATTACAAAGTTAATCTAATTTCTGCACTGGTA
Organism: Bettongia penicillata ogilbyi; assembly: GCA_023548195.1. Lineage (NCBI taxonomy): Eukaryota > Metazoa > Chordata > Mammalia > Diprotodontia > Potoroidae > Bettongia > Bettongia penicillata. Next base: position 26,119,063 of record JAJHZJ010000314.1, on the reverse strand, counting down.
TTGAACAATTTTCTTTCACATAAAGTTGTATTATTTGATTTGTTGTTAGGTATCCACTCACTTCATGAAGATAATTGTAAGGAAAACTATCAGATAATCTATATCTTATTGTTGCAACATTTCAGTAACTCCGTTTCTGACCACAGTTTTGCTTTATCTCCTTTTTCTTGTCCAATTGTCTAATGCCCTCTAAATGAGACTTTGATTTTGTCAACCTTAGGTAAACTTAAATGCTAACTTCCTTGTTGTAACAAAAAACTTCTGAATAAAATAGCATCTAAAAGAAACATTCTTTTTCTTTATAAGATCATAATTCTTGTCTAAATGTAAATGTTTGCTGATTTACTCCCAAGTCTCACTTTAGTATCCTGGGGAAAAGGTAGAACATTTATAGTGAAGAACTGTGTGTTGATTTTATATCAAATAATGAAACAGGCATGGAACCAGAAATTAACTATTCGGTATCATTTAATCATATTAAAGTTCTTTTCATAAATGTAACAACCTGCTTGAATTTTGGAGCATCTTGATTGGAATTTTGCATCATCAACTTGTCCTGGTGTTTTGTTTTGTTTTGTTTTTTAATGTTTGTACATGAAATAGGTTTAATTCCACAATTCCATTTTATTTTAAGAACGATAAAAGAGTATCATATATGCAAATCCCTTAGGTACAGTTGTTTTTTTTAAACATAAATAATGACTTCACCTAAGTTGTTGCTTTCAAAGCTGTCCTATTTGTGTTTCCTTCTGGTCTTCTTTTTCAGTTCCCTCTTGTGCATTAAAAAAAATGCTTCCAATTACTCTTTTCCAGTGATGCTATTACCAACTTCTTTTTCTTCCACATTCCCCCTCTCATGAAATAAGGAAAAAAGTAATCCATATAAATATAAACATAGTCAAAACAAATTTATACAGTGGCCAAGTCTAAGAAAAAAAATTTTGTTTTGCACCTTGAATCTACTATCTCTGTCAGGAAATGAGTACTGTGATTTATCATCAGTCCTCTGATGCCATGGTTGATCACTACTTTCATAATAATTCTTCAATCTTTCAATAGTGTTTCTTTGCAATATTTTTACTGTATAAATGTTTGCCTTGTTCTGCTCACTTCACCCTCTTAGCAGTTGATAAAATCTTCCCAGGTTTGTATACAGCCATCACTTTGATCATTTCTTATAGCACATTGATATTCCTTTCATTCATATGCCATAATTTGTTCAACCATCCCCCAAACAGGTATCTCCTTTCCTTCCTGCTTCCAGTTCTTAGAACAAAAAGCTGTTAGAAGTGAGTCTTTTCCTCATTCTTTGATCTCTTGGGGGGGATATAGGCTTAGTAGAGGTATTGCTGGATATCCAGAAGTTTAATAACTTAGGAGGGTCACAGTTCCAAATGGCTTTCCAGGATGACTGAACAGATTCACAGGTTAGCAGCCAGTGGTGGGGAATCAGTGGCCTCAAGGCTACATGCGGCCATTTAGGTCCTCTGGTATGACCTTTGACTGAATTCAAAGTTCTCAGGATTCAGTGAAGTTTGGATTCAGTCAAAGGACCTCACTTGAGGACATAGAGGGCCACATGTGCCCTTGAGGCTGTGGGTTCCCCACCCCTGTTTTAGCCATAGCTAATGTTAATACAACTTTTAATGGGTCATTCAGTTTTTAGCTTCTTCCTATATCTTTAAAGAGCCATTGAGGACTCATAGCATGTAAAATAGAAGACAATTTATAATGTATGTTTTTGGAAGATGAATAGATGAACTAACCTAGGAGCTTTGCTGTACCATTTTTTCTTCAAAACTGGATCTAAAATTGGTGGAGATACAAAGGGGTGCTTTGTATTTAATGAAGGCATGTAAATGTAAAGTTTTAAACCTTCTAAATCACCTGTTTATTCAGGTGAGCCACATAGTTTAGTTAGTTGGATAAAGAAAGTTCTGGATAATATACTATTCTTCTATAGATTTTGGTGGTGCAGTAATAGAGTGTCAAGTGCTGTCAGGAATATCTGAGTTTAAGGCTAACCTCAAACTAGCTATGTGATCCTGGGCAAGCCATTTAACCCTGTTTTCCTCAGTTTCCTCATCTGTAAAATGAGCTGGAGAAGGAAATGGCAAACTAGTCCAGTATCTTTGCAAAAAAATACAACCAAAACACCAAACAACAAAATAGGGTCATTATGAGTTGGACAGAAGTGAAACAACTGAACAACAATAGATTTTGTATTATAATTTGTTTGTAGAAATGAAATTGAAACCCAGTATAATTTTTGTGCATCTTGTAAATTTATTCTACAATGGAATGTTTTGTAGGCAAGTCTAATTTAACCGTGTGCATGTATTCTTAAAATATATGCGTATATATATATATATAATCCTTTATTTGAAACTCAAAACAACCCTGTGCAGGAACACACACAGAGCAGCAAAAAATAAAATTGGAAAAACATTAATTGCTCATGCTCAAGCCAATATATAAAAAATAACAGTTCGCCTTAAATTGATTTACTTGTTCAGTTCCATACTGATCAAACTACCAAAATTATTTTTTAGAGCTAGAAAAAACACATTTGAAAGAACAAAAGGTCAAAAACATCAAGGGAGTTAATGAAAAAAATGTGAAGGATGGTGGTCTAGCCATACCAGATCTCAAACTATTATAAATTGGCAGTCATTCAAACAGGCTAAGAAAGAGTGATGGATCAGTAGACTAGGTACAAACACAATACAGTAGTAAAGGACCATAGTACTCTAGCATTCAATCAACCCAAGATCCAAGCTTTTGAAATAAGAATTCGCTATTTGACAAAAACTGCTGGAAAAACTAAAAAGTAGTTTGGTGATATGTAAGTGACTTAGGAAAGCATGTTATAGTTTACCTGTCAGATAAGGGAAGAATGACTATAGATAAGGGAAGAATACAGTACCAAACAATATAGAGAGCATTAAAAATGGATAAGTTTAGTTATGTTAAATTTAAAAGTTTTTACACAAAATATACAACCAAGATTTGAAGGAAAGAAAGCTGAGGGGAAAATTTAATAACAAATGTCTCTGATTAAGACTTCCTTTCTCAAATATATAAAGAACTAAGTCAAATTTATAAGAATACAAGTCATTCCCCAACTGATAAATGATCAAAGGATATGAATAGGCAGTTTTCAGACAAAAAAATCAAAGCCCTCTATAGTCATGAAAAAGGCACTAAATCACTAATTAATTATAGTACTGTAAATTAAAACACTTCTGAGGTACCAACTTACACCTGTCAGACTAATATGACAGAAAAGAAAAATGATAAATATTGGAGTAGTTGTGAGAAAATTGGGAAACTAAAGCTCTTTTGGTGTAGTTGTGAACTGATCCAGAGGGCTATAAAATTGTACTCCCTTTGATCCAGCAATACCATTATTGTGTCTGTGTCCCAAAGAGATGGAGGGAGGGGCTATTTGTACAAAAATATTTATAGCAGCTCTTTTTGTGGTGGTAAAAAAGTTAGAAATTGAGGGGATGTCCATCAATTGGGGAACACAGTAACAGTAAAATTGCAGATGATTAACTATGAATGACTTAGTTATTCCCAGCAATACAATGATTCAGGACAATTCCAAAAGAAATGATGGAGTATGAATGCTGATTAAAGCATAGTATTTTTTCTTTCTTTATTTGTGCATGTGTTTTTTGGTCTATGTTTTCTTTTACAACATGACTAATATGGAGATATGTTTTGCATGATTACAAATGTGTAACCTATATCAAATTGCATACTGATTCAGGAAGTGGGGGAGGGGAAGGATGGAGAAAATTTTAATAGTTTGAAAAATGAATCTTAAAATTTTTTTTACATACAATTGAGAAAAGAATTTTTTTTAATATAGTGGGGATTTTGTTGTCATTTTTTGTGAGGAGGAAGTAGGGAAGTTTTGCATTTTATCCCTAGGTAGTACTACACCTTCGACTCTACCGAGTCACATACACACAAACACTCCACTGGCCTCCCCCAACACACAAGGCAGGCCCATTGAGCCTCCAATAGGCACAAACCCAGGCCCTTGGAGTTTCCAGTGTAATATTATACCTTGGAACCCCTAGGGAAAAATTCTACAGAAATAAACATTTTCAGAGCAGCCCTATTTTCCATCCCTTTTCCCCCCATTAAACATATCTGTTAATATTAATTAAGCACAGCCTAGACTAGGGGTGGGGAACTTGTGGCCATGAGGCCACATGTGGCCCTCTAGGTCCACAAGTGCAGTCCTGTGATTGAATCCAAACTTCAAAGAACAAATGCCCGTAATAAAAGGATTTGTTCTGTAAAAAAGTCTCAGTCAAAAGACTGCACACAAGGACCTAGAAGGCCACATCTGGAGCATGTGCCTGTAAGGCTGCTTCCCATTTTGAAATTCTGTCTCCACTTGGAGGCAGAGAACTCTATGCTTTTTCTCTTCTAGTGTTCTCCATGAGCTACCACCTCAGTATGGCTAAGCTACTCTGCTTTTACTCTTAGTAAGATCAGAAGTTGGGGGAAAGGAATCAGAGACTTGTGCCAACATTCTTGGGGGTTACAAAGGACTGTTCCTGTTTTCTCCAGATATTTTGTAATTTCCAGGAATTCAGCAGTGATGATGAAACCATTTTGAAAGCCCAATAGCTCAGTGATATATTCCCAGATCATAGCAAGATCATGATTCCCAGATCAGAACTGGAGAGAAAGGTCCAAATTCTAGAGGGCCTTCACTGTTGCAGCAGCTCCCATTCTTGTAGTCACTGAGGCTTGTCGTCATGTGTCTTCCTCCTTTTCTTCCTCCTCTTCCTTCTCTCTCCTCAGATTTAATGAGTTGAAAATCCCATTGATTCTAACTTAATACATCGTATCCTTTCACTCCTCTAACATGACCACCACCCTGGTCCAGGCCCTTATGATTTCACACCTGGATATAGCAATACATTCTTGTAAGTTTTGCTGCCTCAAGTCTCTTCCCACTCCATGGCATCTTCTCAGCCAGGAAAGTGATCTTCTTAAATAACAGACTGACCATGTGAATTCCCTATTTAGTAAAGCTTATGGTTCTCTGTCATCTCCAGGATCAAATATAGTATCCTCTGTTTGGCTTTTCAAGCACTTCTTATTCTGACCTCTTTCTTCGCCTTTTCTTCCTTTCCTTTCCTTTTCCATTCTTACTCCCCACAATGTACTCTAATCCAAAGATACTGGCCTTCTTGCAGGTCCTAACCTAACATTCTCTCTCCTGATGGTGCATTTTCACTGGCTTTCCCCTATGCCTGGAACTTTCTCCTTCATCATCCCTGTCTCCTGACTTTCTTCAGGTCTCAGCTAAAATCCTACTTTCTACAGGAAGTCTTTCTCAGTCCTCTTCAAGGTTGATGCCTTCTCTCTGAGACAACTTCCATTGTAGCCTGTATCTGCCTTGTTTGTATGTAGTTGTTTTTGTGTGTTGTCTGTCCCATTAGACTGTGAGTTTCTTGAAAGCCAGGACTGTTTTTGCCCTCCTTTTCTTCCCAGGACTTAACCTAGTGCTTGGAATGCAATAGATGCTTAATAAATGCTTAGTGACTTCCAGGGAGTGACCTGCATCTCATCCCCTTAGTTCCACAGAGACACTTTCAAAAAGTATTCTGTCAACATGGACAACAGAATGCAAGAGAGAGAACAGCTGACCAAGGAGAAATGCCCAGTGAAGAAGAGAAAGCCTAGGGAGAACAAAGAAGGTCAAATCCTGGTTATTTCTCCTTAAACTATGATTTTAGTCTCTGCATCTATAAAGCATAGCAACTTATGTTCTAAAAACTAAATCAAGTATGTTTGCAGCTCCCTTTGCTCATGTCTGTCCAGAAATCAGCAGCAGCAGCATGGTGCCTGGAGGAGGAGGAGCAGGATGGGCAGAATCCCCGGCAGCGGGGTTTCACAGATCCCTTAACCCACAAGTGCCAAAGGTCAGTGAGAGGGTTTTTTCAACCAGAGCGAGAAGGGAGCAGGGTTGTCCCCTAGCCCTGGTCCCAGGCCGCAGCAGCAGCAGTGGGTAGCCTGGCCAGGGCAGGCAGCAGATGGCCTCCATTGTTCCATTGTTGGAGTGTTCAACATAAAGCCGCTGGGGAATTGAGTAGCTTATCTGAATCTCAGCCCTGAGCATGGTCGAGCTGGGGGCCCCTGAGGAGTAAACTCCTCTCCCTTGATTGTGCCACCTTGGAGGAACTTAGAACTTACAGGTCCCCAGAATATACCCTACTCTTGACAAAGAACCCAAAAGTCAAGTAACTGGTTGGGAAAATGACCAAAAAAGAGAAAAGAAATTAAGACTATAGAAGGTTACTTTCTTGGTGAACAGGTATTCTCTTCCATCCTTTCAGATGAGAAAGAACAATGTTTACCATCAGGGTAAAACATAAAAGTCAAGGCTTCTGCATCCAAACCTATAAAATGAATATGGAATGGTCCTAGGCCATGGAAGAGCTCAAAAAGGATTTTGAAAATCAAGTAACTGAGGTGGAGGAAAAATTGGGAAGAGAAATGAGAGGGATGCAAGAAAATCATGAAAAGTGAGTCAACAACTTGCTAAAGGAGACCCAAAGAAAATGCTGAAGAAAATAACACCTTTAAAAATAGGCTAACTCAATTGGCAAAAGAGGTCTAAAAAGCCAATGAGGAGAAAAATGCTTTAAAAAGCAGAATTAGCCAAACGGAAAAGGAGGTTCAAAAGTTCGCTGAAGAAAATTGTGTGTGTTCATCCTTCATTGCCGAAGAAGACCATACTATCAGAAAAATAATGACATGACTTGCACTTGACTTTGTTTTGAGTGAGGGAGGGCTGTGCTAGTCACCAGGCTCACTTCTCCTCCAAAGCCATCTGGATACAGTGACCAGATATTCATCAGGATGACTGGAGATGACCCAGGATGAGGCAATTGGAGTTAAGTGACTTGCCGAAGATCACACAGCTAGTGAGTGTCAAGTGTCTGAGGTGAGATTTGAACTCAGGTCCTCCTGACTTCTGCACTGGTGCTCTATCCACTACATCACCTAGCTGGACCTACTGAAGAAAATAGTTCTTTAAAAATGAAAATGGAGCAAATTGAAGCTAATGACTTTATGAGAAACCAAGAAATTACAAAACAAACCAAGAGAATGAAAAAGTAGAAGACAATGTGAAATATCGCATTGGAAAAACAACTGACCTGGAAAATAGATCTAGGAGAGATAATTTAAAAATTATGAGACTACCTAAAAGCCATGATCAAAAAAAGATCAAGGAAAACTGCCCTGATATTCTAGAAACAGAGGGCAAAATAAATATTGAAAGAATCCACTGGTCACCTCCTGAAAGAGAAACTCCTAGGAATATTGTAGCCAAATTACAGAGTTCCCAGGTCAAGGAGAAAATATTACAAGCAGCCAGAAAGAAACAATTCAAATATTTTGGAAATAAAATCAGGATAACACAAGATCTAGCAGCTTCTACATTAAGGGATCAAAGAGCTTAGAATATGTTATTCCAGAAGTCAAAGGAACTAGGATTAAAATCAAGAATCATCTAACCAAGAAAACTGAGTATAATACTTCAGGGGAAAAAAATGATCATTCAGTGAAATAGAGGACTTTTAAGCATTCTTGATGAAAAGACCAGAATTGAATAGAAAATTTGACTTTCAAACACAAGAATCAAGAGAAATATGAAAAGGTAAATAGGAAAGAGAAATAATAAGGGACTTTCTAAAGTTGAACTGTTTACATTCCTACATGGAAAGATAATACTTCTTTTTGTTTTTTTTTAATATAAACTTATTTAATTTTTTAACATTCATTTTCACAAAATTTTGGGTTCCAAATTTTCTCCCCATTTATCCCCTCCCCCCACCCCAATACACCGAGCATTCTAATTTCCCCTGTCACCAATCTGCCCTCTTTTCTATCATCCCTCCCTTCTCTTGTCCCCATCTTCTCTTTTGTCCTGTAGGGCCAGATGACTTTCTATTCCCCATTAACTGTATTTCTTATTTCCTAGTAGCAACAACAATACTAAACAGTTGTTCCTAAAACTTTGAGTTCCAACTTCTCCCCATCCCTCCCTCCCCACCCATTCCCTTTGGGAAGGCAGGCAATTCAATATAGGCCCTATCTGTGTACTTTTGCAAATGACTTTGATAATAGTCATGTTGTGTAAGACTAACTGTATTTCCCTCCATCCTATCCTAGGAACATTGTGGCCAAATTCTAGAATTCCCAGGTCAAGGAGAAAATATTGCAAGCAGCTAGAAAGAAACAATTCCAGTATTGTGGAAATACAATCAGGATAACACAAGATCTAGCAGTTTCTACATTAAGGGATCAAAGGGGTGGAATAGGATATTCCAGAATTCAAAGGAACTAGGACACAAACCAAGAATCACCTACCCAGCAAAACTGAGTATAATACTTCAGGGGAAAATATGGTCTTTCAATGAAACAGAATTGTTTCTATTCTGTCGTTTGATCCTGTCCCTCCCCAAGAGTGCTGACTTCAAATTGCTCCCTCCTCCCATTGCCCTCCCTACCATCAGCCCTCCCTCCCCTTGCTTATCTCCTTCTCCCCCACTTTCCTGTATTGTAAGATAGGTTTTCATCCCAAAATGAGTGTGCATTTTATTCCTTCCTTTAGTCAAATGTGATGAGGGTAAACTTCTTGTTTTTTTCTCAGCTCTCCTCTTTTTCCCTCCACTAAAAAGTCTCCTGCTTGCCTCTTGAATGAGAGATAATTTACCCCATTCCATTTCACCCTCTCTCCTCCCACTACATTTCTCTCTCACCATTTACCTTAATTTCTTTTAAGATATGGTCCTATCCTATTCAGTTCACTCTATGTTCTCTGTCTCTGTATGTGCATGCATGTGTGTATGTGTGTGTACGTGCGTGTGTGTGTATGGTCCCACCAACTACCCAGATACTGAAAAGTTTTAAGAGTTACAAATATTGTCTTTCCATGTAGGAATGTAAACAGTTCACCTTTGGTAAGTCCCTTATGACTTCTCTTTGCTGTTTACTTTTTCATGCTTCTTCTCATTCTTGTGTTTGAAAGTCAAATTTTCTTTTCAGCTCTGGTCTTTTCATCAAGAATGCTTGAAAGTCTTCTGTTTCATTGAAAGACCATATTTTCCCCTGAAGTATTATACTCAGTTTTGCTGGGTAGGTGATTCTTGGTTTGAGTCCTAGTTCCTTTGACTTCTGGAATATCCTATTCCATGCCCTTCGATCCTTTAATGTAGAAGCTGCTAGATCTTGTGTTATCCTGATTGTATTTCCACAATACTGGAATTGTTTCTTTCTAGCTGCTTGCAATATTTTCTCCTTGACCTGGGAATTCTGGAATTTGGCCACAATGTTCCTAGGAGTTTCTCTTTTTGGATCTCTTTCAGGCGGTGATCGATGGATTCCTTCAATACTTATTTTGCCCTCTGGTTCTAGAATATCAGGGCAGTTTTCCTTGATAATTTCATGAAAGATAATGTCTAGGCTTTTTTTGATCATGGCTTTCAGGTAGTCCCATAATTTTTAAATTATCTCTCCTGGATCTATTTTCCAGGTCAGTTGTTTTTCCAATGAGCTATTTTACATTCTCTTCCATTTTTTCATTCTTTTGGTTTTGTTTTGTGATTTCTTGGTTTCTCAGAAAGTCATTAGCCTCCATCTGTTCCATTCTAATTTTGAGAGAACTATTTTCTTCAGTGAGCTTTTGAGCCTCTTTTTCCATTTGGCTAATTCTGCTTCTGAAAGCATTCTTCTCCTCATTGGCTTTTTGAACCTCTTTTGCCAATTAAATTAGCCTGTTTTTCAAGGTGTTATTTTCTTCAGCATTTTTTTGAGTCTCCTTTACCAAGGTATTGACCCGTTTTTCATGCTTTTCTTGCATCTCTCTCATTTCTCTTCCCAGTTTTTCCTCCACCTGTCTCACTTGATTTTCAAAATCCTTCTTGAGCTCTTCCATGGCCTGAGCCCATTGGATGTCTATTTCGGATGTTTGAGATACAGAGGCCTTGACTTCTATGTCTTTCCCTGATGGTAAGCATTGTTCCTCCTCATCAGAAATGAAAGGAGGAAACATCTGATCACCAAGAAAGTAGCCTTCTATGGTCTTATTTTTCTTCCCTTTTCTGGGCATTTTCCCAGCCAGTTACTTGACTTCTGAGATTCCTCTCCACCCCAACCTCACTAGTGCTTGAGGTCTGAGATTAAAATGCTGCTCCCCAGCCTCAGGGCTTTCAGCGGCAGGCGTGGCTGCTATTCAGTTGAGCTTCAGTTCTGGTGCTCAGGTGGGGGCAGGGCTGCCTCCCAGGCTCAGTTCCCTCAGGGGTTTTATACGGAGACCTTCAGTAATGGATCTGAGATCTTGTCTGCTCCGGGAGCCTCTGGCCGCAGCTGTGAGGCATGGAGACACCCTACTCCCCTCTCGGCCAGCCCAGATGTCTCTCTCACTGACCTGTAGCACCTGTGGGTGGAGGGACCTTCGTGGCTGCCGGAGATTCCGTCCCTGAAGCCTGCTGGGGTCTGCTCCTCTGGGGCCCTTTGGCCAGGGCTGGGCTCTGCTGTCCAGTGCGCGATGGACCTTTGGTGGCGGTTTTCAGGGCTCTCTGGAACGAAAATCTCCTCCACTGCGTTGCTGCGTGGCTTACAGTGCTCCAGAATTTGTGGGGAGTCCTTTTTATAGAAAATGTATGGGCTGTGGATTCGGAGCTAGCATATGTGAGTCTTTCTATTCTGCCATCTTAGCTCCTCCCCCCCAAAGATAATATTTGTAACTCCTGAGACTTTTCTCAGTATTTGGATAGGTGGATGAATTACACACACACACACACACACACACACACACACACACACACACATGCATAGCACAGATTGAGTTGAATCAGAAAGGATAATATCTATAAATAAAAATAAAATTAAGGGGTGAGAGAGGAATATATTAGGAGGAGAATGGGAGAAATGGTATGGGACAAATTATCTCTCACAGAAGATGCAAGAAAAAGTTTTTCCAATGGAGGGGAAAAGAGAGGTGAGAGGGAAAAAGTGAAGCTTACTCTCATCACATTTGGCTCAAGGAAGGAATAACATGCTCACTCAATTTGGTATGAAAATCTTTCTTACACTATAGGAAGGTAGGGGAGAAGGGAATAAGCAGGGTGGGTGGGATAATGGAAGGGAGGGGATAAAGGAGGGAGCAATTAGAAGTAAACACTCTTGGAGAGGGACAAGGTCAAAAGAGAGAATAAAAGAAATGGAGGGCAGTATAGGATGGAGGAAAATATAGTTAGTCTTATACAACATGACTATTGTGGAAGTCATTTGCAAAACTACACATATATAGCCTATATTAAATTGCTTGCCTTCTCAGCAGGGATGGCGAGGGAGGAAGGAAAAGAAATTGGAACTCAAAGTTTTAGGAACAAATGTTGAGAATGGTTTTTGTATACAACTGGGAGATAAGAAATACAGGTAAAAGGGTATAGAAATTCATCTTGCCCTACAGGACAAGACAGAAGATGAGGATAAGGGAAGGGGAAGGGTGTTAGAAGGGAAGGCACATTGGTGGAAGGAGCAATCAGAATACAAAGCATTTTGAGGTGGGGGGAGAGGAGATGGGGAGAAAATTTGGAACTCAAAATTTTGTGGAAATAAATGTTAGGGAACTTAAAATAAATTTTAAAAAATGAAAAAAAATGATTCTAGAAGAAAGAAGGTATCATTCAAGCTGAACCTCAAAGGGAGTTGAGGATTCTAAGAGGGGGGGATGAGGCAGGGAGCCCAGTCCGGGCATGGAAGATAGCATATGCCTGGAGGTAAGAGATGTAATATTATATATGGAGAACTGTAAATAGACCAGCCTGGCACAATGCATAATTATCCTGGAAAGTTAGACTGGAGACCGATTATTATTTTAATGCCAGAGAAATTGTAGAACTAGATCCAAACCAGTGTTGATATCAAATGCCCCAAAGTATTTTCATTATTTGAATTTGTCTATTTCCATTGATGCTGGAACTAATTACATTTGTACTGAATTATGACTTCTAATAGTCTGAATTCAAGTACATGCAACCACTTCAGGGGATTTATTATTCACACTAATTGGGACCTTGCTGTATTTTATCCTAAGGCCAATAGATGATATGGTCTGACATGCTTTAGGAATATTAATTTGGCAAAATCAGAAACCACAAGCAGGAAAGCCAGTCATGAAACTATTGCAATATTTCAGGCAAGAGGGCTTGAATTAGAGTAGTACCTATATGCAAGAATGTTCTTTATTGTGCAGTTGTTTCTGACTCTCAGTGACCTAATTTTTGGTTTTCTTGGTAGATCCTGGAGTATCTACCATTTCTTTCTCCAGGTCACTTTGGAGATGAGGAAACTGAGGCAAACAGAGTTAAGTGATTTGCACAGTTAGGAAGTGTCTGAGACTGGATTTGAGCTCAGGAAGATAAGTCTTCCTGATTCCTGGCACTCTATATACTATGCCACCTAGCTGTCCTGTAGAAGCAGATAAATAACTAAATGCTAAAGAGGTGAAATTGATAATACTTGGAAACTAATTAGGGTGGAGTTGATGGGGAAGAAGTGTGAGTGAGTGTGAAGAGTTGAAAATTACTCTTAAGTCAGGAAATCTGGGAGACCCAAAGAATGGTTGTGTGCTGGACCGAAATAGGGAAGACAGGATGAGGACTAGGTTTAAGAAGAAAGATGAGTTTTGTTTTGGGCATGGCGAGTTTGAGATACCTACAGAGTATCTTGATGGAGTTGTTAAATGCGCAGTTGGAAATGCAGGAAAGTAGAGCTTAGCAGAGAGTTAAGGATTGGAATGTGAAGATTAGGGGGCCATTTCTATAGAGCTCAAAGTGAATCTATGGGAGCTAATGAGACCCCCAAAGGAGGAAAGTGATGAGTACAGGATAGAGCACTGGGAAACATACATACTGCCTTCCACCTACCCCATATCACATATACCACACCACATATACACTACAACCCCCTCCCAAAAAGTCTTTCAATGGGACATCCAGATTTGAAAGAAGAATCTCCAGAGATTGTCTTATGCATGTCTTATACAGCAGAGATAGCATCTTCCTCTTTTCAGGCACAATGTATTTTAGGATCATGTTAGCTTTTTGCTGATACCTCAACCCATTGATGCATTTTGATCTTGCCAAGGTGTGTTCTGCCTTTGAATCTAACATACACCAGGCAGAAAAACAAACTAACTTTATTCCCCAGCATCAGATGCCATGACAAGCATCACTCAGGACGCTACAATGAATCTGCTGCATTTAGTTGAGTTTCTCACAATTTTTGTTTTTGTTTTCTCTGAATTTGCCATCACTGGTATCATTTTAAAACTCTTCTTATTCTAGTTTGTATTGCATTTATTCTGAGGTGTCTTGAGTTCCCTTGACTACTAGGCTGTACTCTTCATGGGGACAAGGACCTTCTCATAATTGTCAGTAAATCAGTAAACATTCATTGAGTACCTTCCATGTTCCAAGCACTGTCCCAAGTACTGGGGATACAAAGAAGGGTAAAAACCAATACAACAAAACCTGGGGTCTGCTGTTGAGGAGCTGTGGCACCAGTGCAAAACCCACAGCAGCCTCCATGGATATGCAGGTGTATTTCTAGGGTAAATTCACAAAATATAAATGTCGTCCTCAAAAATGAAACCAAAATATTGATTCAGATACCAGAAAGCCAATTCCACCATGGTAACAAGGAAGTTTGTACACATTACCAGTAGAGGGAGGATCGCCATCCCCAAGCCTTCCCTCTGTCAGGCCTCCCCACAAGGTCCCTTAGGCAAAACTCTCCTCCCTCTCTTACTCATACTAGCTGCTCTGCTCTTCTCTGCCTGCTGCCTCTTTCTCAGCTCTGCCTCCCTCTCTCTTCCTGCTCCACCCATTAAGCAAGCTCCTCCCACCATCAGCTCCATGTGACTCTGATTGTGGGCTGGGTCAGAGCTCAAAGCAGGTCACATGGGCCTATTAAGGGTCAGGGAAGATCTTCAAATTCCCTTACCACTATGGGAGCTCGCAATCTAATGAGCAGACAACAGGCAAACATTGTACAAACAAGCTATATTAGAAGATAAATTGGAGACACACAACAAAGGGAAGACAGTAGAACTAAGGGGGCTTGGGAAACCATTCTTTTGGAAGGTGATATTTTAGCAGGGAATTTAAGGTAGCCAGAGACAGTAATGAGCAGGGAGAAAATGCCAGGCATGGGGTCTTTGCTAAACAGAGGATCTTATATTTGATTTTAGAACTAATAGGGAACCCCTGGTATTGATTGAGTAGGGGGTGACATGGTCAGACCTGAGCTTTAGGAAGATCATTTTGACAGCTGAGAATGGAATACTTATGGCAGGAAGATCAACCAGCAGACTACTGCAGTAGTCCAGGCATGAGGTGGTAAAACTTTGCACTTGGGTGGTGAAGAGAAAGGGGCATTTATTATAAAAATAAAATCAACAAACCTTAGTAACAGATTGAATAGAGGGAATGAGAATCGGGATATTGATTAGAGAAATGCAAATTAAAACAACTCTGAGGTACCACCTCACACCTATCAGATTGGCTTATATGACAAAAAAGGATAATGATAAATGTTGGAGAAAATGTGGGAAAATTGGGACATTAATTCATTGTTGGTGGAGCTGTGAGCTGATTCATCCATTCCGGAGAGAAGTTTGGAACTATGCCCAAAGGACAATGAAACTGTGCATATCCTTTCATCTAACAATATCACTAGTAGGTCTGTACCCCAAGGAGATCATGGAAAAGGACCTATAGGTATAAAAATATTTATAACAGCTCTTATTGTGGTGGCAAAGAATTGGAAATTGAGGAAATGTCTATCATTTGGGGAATGGCTGAACAAGTTACGATATATGAATGTAATGGAATACTATTGTGCTATAAGAAATGATAAGTGGGTAGATTTCAGAAAACCCTGAGAAGAGTAACATGTACTGATGCTGAGCGCAATGAGCAAAACCAGGCGAACATTTTACATAGTAACAGGAACATTGTTCAATGATCAACTAAGATAGACTTAGCTCTTCTCAGTAATACAGTGATTCAACACAATTCCAAAAAACTCATGATAGAAAATACTCTGTACATCCAGAGAAAGAAATGCTAATCGAAACATACTATTTTCACTGTTTTTGGTGTGGGGTTGTTTTTTTGTTTTTTGTGGTTTTCCCATTTGCTGTGTTTCGTTCTTCACAATATGATTAATGTGGAAATATAACATCATTCACATATATATCCTGTATTAGATTGCTTGCTGTATTGGAGGGGAGGAGAGGGAGAGCAAAAAAATTGGAACTCAAAATCATAAAAAATGAATGTTGAAAACTATCTTTAAGCGTAATGGGAAAAAAAAATACTGTTTACAAAAAAATGAAAAACAAAAGGAAAATTTTTTTTAAAGTGAGGAATTAAGAATGACATCTGAGTTGTGAGCCTTTGTGACTGGGAGGATAGTGGTACCTTCAGTAGTAATAGGGAAACGGAAAGAAGGAGGGTTTGAAGGGGAAAATGATGAGTTCAGTTTTGGA
The DNA here is from genome assembly GCA_023548195.1 of Bettongia penicillata ogilbyi. Lineage (NCBI taxonomy): Eukaryota > Metazoa > Chordata > Mammalia > Diprotodontia > Potoroidae > Bettongia > Bettongia penicillata. The sequence goes on along the minus strand of JAJHZJ010000314.1, from coordinate 26,103,462 downwards.
TATGTTGAGTTTTGTTTCTATGATACACTTAGTTGGTGGTTGGAGATATGACAATGGAGGTTGGGAGGGAGGCTGGACAAGTACAGCTAAGTCATCTTAATAGAGATGATATTTTAAAAGTGTAAGACTGGGAGAGTGGAGGAACTAATGAGTAGTGAAACTGGTGCCAGGAAAAAAAAAGTGTAATGAAAACTCATTGGGCAAGGTACACAGAAGAAAAAGAAAAAAGTTCAGACAAGCAATATAATTTTGGTACTAATGTATTAAATTATATTTACATTTAAAAAATGAAATTGAATGTAATAGAAACCCAAAGTTCCATGTACTATCTTGCTTTTCTTTTGGTTTTATATTATAAATGTTCATCTTGGGTGAGATTTGTTAATTTATAATTTGTAAAAGATATATACATATATATTTATTTTACAGACAATTCTGGCTTTTGAGTCAGCTGCTCTGTCATTAGCTATATACATGACTGGGTAAATCAGGTGCCCTCTCTGGACCTCAGTTTCCTTACTTCTAAAATGAGGGAGTTCATCTTGATGGCCTCAGTGTCCTAACTACTGATGTGCATATGCCTAGTGCATCTCTCCTTCCTCTGAAGTGCAGGAATACTTGTTTTCTAGGTTCCTCATTTAGGACTTAGTTTACAGATGACCATCTGTTTCCTGACACAAAATCCAGTCTTTTTAATAGGAACATTCTTCCTATGAACTGTGTGACTGTGGATCATGGAATGGCACTATCCACAAAGAATCAAAATGGTGGCTAAACCTAGGGGGATGGGGGAGTCAGTAGGCTAAAGGTGGTTGCTACCCAAGATAAGTGAGCCTCAAATGTCCTAAAGGGAATTGTCCAGGAAGCAAAGGATCAACAAAGGAGCTAGGCTGATCATTTAGTGAAATGACAGGATGGCAGATGGAATCAACAAAGTAGAGAGACCAAGAGGTAGATTCTGTGTGGAACATTCAGGGCAAGATAGGCACCACAGGAGAAGGTAAGTAAGTACAGCTTGTGTTTAAACTGACCACATGAGAGTATTCACATGAATCACCATATGAGCTGTCATCTCTGTAGTACTTCAAGATTTACAAAGCACTTTATAAAACCATCTTATTTCATCTTCACAACAGCCCTGAGAAGTAGGTGCTGTTATCATCCCCACTGGACAGATTAGGAAATTGAGGCAGGCAAAGGTTAAATGACCTGCCCAGGGCACACAACTAGGAGTTAATAAGATTCCATGGTCACAGACCTAGAGGTAGAAGGAACCTCAGAAAGCATGTGGTCCAAGCCGCTCACTGCAGATGAGGAAACTGAGGCCCAAGAAGGTTCAATGTTGCCCAAGGTAACAGATAATGAGTGAGGAAGGAAAGGTGTGGACCCAGATCTTCCTGACTCCAGGTCAGTACTCTCTTCACCATATTCCATCAATAAATGAATGAAATCATGGAGCTTTTGAAGTATTTTGCATTCTATCATTATTTATCACAGATATATGTACATTTTTCTTTTTCTTATTATTTTATTCATTTTCAGTGTTCTACAATCATTTCCACGTATCTTAGATTTTTCTTCCCTCCCTCCTCCTCCTTCCCGTCTACCTCGTCACTACCTCCCTGAGACAGCATACAGTTTTATACAGGTTCTACACATGCGTTCCTATTAAATGCACTTCCACCTTAGTCATGTTGCATAGAAGAATTAAAATGAACGGGAGAAATCATAAAACAAAACATGATACAAAAGAAAATGGCCTGCTTCATCTGTGATCAGATTCCATAATTCCTTCTCTGGAAAGATGTGGAAGGCATTTTCCTTCAAGAATCCTTGGGAATTTTTTAAGTCCTTGCATTGCAATGAAGTACTAAGTCTACCAGAAAAATTCTATGGTTGTTGTTATGGGCAAAGTTCTCCTGGTTCTGCTCCTTTCACTCAGTATCAGTTCATATACGTCCTTCCAGGCCTCTCTGAAGTCTTCCTGTTCATCATTTCTTATAGCTCAATAGTATTCCATTACATTCATATACCACAGTTTATTCAGCCATTCCCCAATTGATAGGCATCCCCTTGATTTCCAGTTTTTGGCCACCACAAAGAGAGCTGTTATACATATTTCTGTACATGTGGGACCCTTTCATTTTTATGATCTCTTGGGGATATGGTCCTAGAAGTGATATTGCTGAGTCAAAGGGTATGCACATTTTTGTAGCCCTTTGGGCATAATTCCAAATTTCTCTCCAGAATGTTTGGATCAGCTCACACCTCCACCAACAATGAATTAGTGTTCTAACTGTCCCACATCTTCTCCAACATTTTTCATCTTTCTGTTTTGTCATGTTAGCAAATCTAATAGGTGTGATGTGGTACCTCAGAGTTGTTTTGATTTGCATCTCTCTAGTCAATAGTGATTTGGAGCATTTTTTTACAGGACTATAGATAACTTTAATTTCTTCCTCTGAAAATTGCCTGTTCATATCCTTTGACCATTTATCAATTAGGGAATGATATATGTAAATTTTTCAAGAGAATCAGAGAGACAATATGAAATATCAAGCAGGTTTCTCCCTGGCTGGACTCTAAGCCACTCCAGGGCAGGGACATTGTCCCACATCTTTGTACCAAGCAGTGTCCTCAGCTCCCTGTGTTCTCAATGTAGAGGTGTTGTTCAGGATTATGATTAATTTGGGTGTTCCTGGGGGCAGGGACTGCCCTACATGTTAGCATTTATTCTCCCACCTAAAGCATTCTGCATAGGGGATACTCAAAGAAAACTTGCTTCTTTTGCAGACACACTATTAATAATAATTGTTTCTTCTTTCTTGTGGTTCATTCCATTAGTTATAATTCTTCTTTGCAACATGAGTAATGTGAAAACACATTTAATGGGAATGTATATGGAGAGCCTATATCAGGTTGTATGCCACCTTGGGGAAGGGAAGCAGGGAAAGAAAATTTAACACTCAAAAGTTTGTGGAACTGAATGTTGTAAACTATGAATAAATGAATGAATGAATGAATGAATAAGATTTACAAATATCAATAATAATAATAAACCAGCTTACCGCTGGACAAAAGGATACTGATTCCATGAGGGTGGCTGTAGTCCCTGAGCAAATGTCATTGCTGCAGGACATGGGAACATCTCTGCTTGAAGGACACTGGTTAGAGGTGACACTTGTCACAGCACCAGACCTTGGTTTTTTAATTCATTCACTGAAACCGCAGCTCTTCCTAAGCAAGAACAGGCCCTGACGCCCAGTCACTCAGACCTGGATTTCCCCAAAACAGGGGTACTGAGGGCTGCACATGGAGCCACGAGGTACCTGACACCCTTTCATTTCACAGAGGACAAACTGAGGCCCCAAGATCACATGGGTTGTAAGGAGTGGAATCAGGCACATGGAGCTAGCTTCTCCACTGCATTATCAGTCCCAGGACTCCAGGGGCCGCAGAAACGTGGGTCAATTAAGAGGAAACCTGTTACCTTTTGCTTTTTCCTCAGTATCCAATTCTTCCAAAGCAAAAGTTGTATCTGCCTCAGGTAGCCCATGTATGTCTCCAGATGATGGCCAGGATGTCACTGGGATGGGGCTTTCCTTGATGGATCTCACACCCAAGAACAGCAAAGGACACAGAATGGTGCTCTTTGGAGGCTGTCCAGGTGTTGGTGCTTTGCCACAACAACCCCAGAGGTAGAGCAAAGCCCATTTCTCTCTTCAGAGAAAGGCTTCATCTGGGGTCCTTGGGCCCTTTGTAAATCTTAATGGATCTGTGAACTTGCATGGGAGGAAACTGTATCTTTATTTTGATAATCCCTAATTAAACTTAGAATTTCTTTCAATTGTTTTAAAAATATGTGCATATATTTTAAATTTATTTTTCAACCATTTCTTTCAATTATTTAAAATGTTTTTTGAGAAGGGGTCCATAAGGCTTCACCAAATGACTGCAGGGGTCCGTTAAAAAGATTAAGGATCTCTCTATTTTAGAGGCTTAGGTCTTTTAAACAGTAATTATGATTGTAATAATGGTGATAATAGCAATAATAATAGTAGCTAACATTTGTGGGTATGGGGAACCTGTAGCCTGGAGGCTTTCTAAGTCCTCAAGTGCAGCTGTTAGCCTGAATACAAACTTTGTTCTGGGAAGTTTGGATTTGATCAAAGGACCACATTTGAGGATCCACATGTAGCCTTGAGGTGGCAGGTTCCTCAACTGGCACAGCTCACTATGTGCCAGGCCCTGTGCTAAATGTGTTACAATCTCATTTGATCCTCATATGGGGAAGCAGGTGCTATAACTATTGCCATTTTACAGATGAGGAAGCTGAGGCACAAGTTACATAACTTGCTGAGGGTCAAACAGCTGGAAAGGAGGGAGGCATTATTATTTTCTCCATTTTACAGAGGAGGAAACAGAGGTGAAAGGTCTTGCCCAGGGTCAGAAAACTAATGTGCCCAAGGCTAGATTTGAAGTCAGGTCTTCCTGACTCCAGGCCCAGCACTCTACTCACTGATCCACGTAACTGCAGTGTCATTAGTTAAGTGGAATTCTCTTGTCCTAGGAGAGAAGTAGCAGGTATGGAACTGGACTCATCTTTGGGAGAGTCCCAGTACTGTATCTTCCTGTAGAAGACTGTGACCTTCTAAGGGAAGAGATCTTAGAATGTTTATAGTAAAACAAAGATACTTCATTTTCTCTTTCTTCAACGACAGAGATGATAAAAATTTAGTGTTAGAAGGAATTGTCAAGATTATTATAAATGTGGGCATATACAAAACAGATACAAGGTGATTTGGGAGGGGGAGGGCACAGGCAGTGAGGATAATGCTGAGAACCTGCATATAGAAGGAAGAGCTGCTCTAACTGAGCCTTGAAAGAAACAAAGGATTGTAAGAGAGGTAGGTGATCCAGTGGATGGAGTATGGGCATGGAATCTGGAAGAATTCAGATTCTCTTTCAGCCATTTATAAGTGTGTGACTCTGGACAAGCCTCTACCATATTTTTTTCATTTGCAAAATGGGCATAAGACCTATCTTCCAGAATTGTCATAAGGACAAGATAGCATATTTGTAAAGCATTTTGGAAATTGTAAAGAGTTCTAAGCTAATTAGCTTTCATTAAGGGCAAGAGGGAGTGCATTCCAGGCACAGGGGAAAAACAGTGACTTGAAAGGCAAAGAAAGAGGAATTAGTGTGCTGGGTGTGAGGATCATACCATTTCTAGACTTTCAATAAATCCGTACCTCAAGCCTGATTTATTGCTGATTTCCTAACTGTAAATGCTCTTGGGATGGAGTTGACTGTAGCACACTTTGGTTCAAGCCCCTTCTTTGATTCATCCTATCTGGGGAACCCTTATCTTCTTCTTCTTTTTTTTTAAATATAAATTTATTTATTTAACTTTTTACATTCATTTTCACAAAATTTTGGGTTCCAAATTTTCTCCCCATTTACCCCCTCCACCCACCCCAATACACCAAGCATTCTAATTTTCCCTATCACCAATCTGCCCTCTCTTCTATCATCCCTCCCTTCCCTTGTCCCCATCTTTTCTTTTGTCCTGTAGGGCCAGATGACTTTCTATTCCCCATTAACTGTATGTCTTATTTCCTAGTAGCAAGAACAATACTCAACAGTTGTTCCTAAAACTTTGAGTTCCAAATTCTCCCCATCCCTCCCTCCCCATCCATTCCCTTTGGGAAGGCAGGAAATTCAATATAGGCCCTATCTGTGTACTTTTGCAAATGACTTCGATAACAGTCGTGTTGTATAAGACTAACTATAATTCCCTCCATCCTATCCTGGCCCTATTGTTTCTATTCTGTCTTTTGATCCTGCCCCTCCCCAAGAGTGCTGACTTCAAATTGCTCCCTCCTCCCATTGCCTTCCCTTCCATCATCCCTCCCTCCCTGCTTATCTCCTTCTCCTCCACTTTCCTGTATTGTAAGATAGGTTTTCATACCAAAATGGGTGTGCATTTTACTCCTTCCTTTAGTCAAATGTGATGAGGGTAAACTTCATGTTTTTTTCTCAGCTCTCCTCTTTTTCCCTCCACTAAAAAGTCTCCTGCTTGCCTCTTGAATGAGAGATAATTTACCCCATTCCATTTCACTCTCTCTCCTCCCACTACATTTCTCTCTCACCATTTACCTCAATTTCTTTTAAGCTATGGTTCTATCCTATTCAGTTCACTCTGTGCTCTCTGTCTCTGTATGTGCATGCATGTGTGTATGTGTGTGTGCACACGCGTGTGTGTGTGTGTTCCCACCAACTACCCAGATACTGAAAAGTTTTAAGAGTTACAAATATTGTCTTTCCATGTAGGAATGTAAACAGTTCACCTTTGGTAAGTCCCTTATGACTTCTCTTTGCTGTTTACTTTTTCATGCTTCTTCTCATTCTTGTGTTTGAAAGTCAAATTTTCTTTTCAGCTCTGGTCTTTTCATCAAGAATGCTTGAAAGTCCTCTGTTTCATTGAAAGACCATATTTTCCCCTGAAGTATTATACTCAGTTTTGCTGGGTAGGTGATTCTTGGTTTGAGTCCTAGTTCCTCTGACTTCTGGAATATCCTATTCCATGCCCTTCGATCCTTTAATGTAGAAGCTGCTAGATCTTGTGTTATCCTGATTGTATTTCCACAATACTGGAATTGTTTCTTTCTGGCTGCTTGCAATATTTTCTCCTTGACCTGGGAATTCTGGAATTTGGCCACAATGTTCCTAGGAGTTTCTCTTTTTGGATCTCTTTCAGGCGGTGATTGATGGATTCCTTCAATACTTATTTTGCCCTCTGGTTCTAGAATATCAGGGCAGTTTTCCTTGATAATTTCATGAAAGATGATGTCTAGGCTCTTTTTTTGATCATGGCTTTCAGGTAGTCCCATAATTTTTAAATTGTCTCTCCTGGATCTATTTTCCAGGTCAGTTGTTTTTCCAATGAGCTATTTCACATTCTCTTCCATTTTTTCATTCTTTTGGTTTTGTTTGGTGATTGCTTGGTTTCTCAGAAAGTCATTAGACTCCATCTGTTCCATTCTAATCTTGAGAGAACTATTTTCTTCAGTGAGGTTTTGAACCTCTTTTTCCATTTGGCTAATTCTGCTTCTGAAAGCATTCTTCTCCTCATTGGCTTTTTGCCAATTGAGTTAGCCTGTTTTTCAAGGTGTTATTTTCTTCAGCATTTTTTTGGGTCTCCTTTACCAAGGTATTGACCCGTTTTTCATGCTTTTCTTGCATCTCTCTCATTTCTCTTCCCAGTTTTTCCTCCACCTGTCTAACTTGATTTTCAAAATCCTTTTTGAGCTCTTCCATGGCCTGAGCCCACCGGATATCCACCTGGGATGTCTGAGATACAGAGGCCCCGACCTCCACATCTTTCCCTGATGGTAAGAATAGTTCCTCATCATCATAATTGAAAGGTGGGAACATCTGTACCCCTCAAACTAGCTCTCTATAGTCTTATTTTTCTTCCCTTTCCTGGGCATTTTCCCAGCCAGTTACTTAAGTTCTGAGATTCCTCTGCAGCCCCGCCTAGATCCACCCAGCTAGTGCTTGGGGGTCTGAGATTCAAATGCTGCTCTTTAGCCTCAGGGCTTTCAGCGGCAGGCGTGGCTGCTATTCAATGTGAGCTTAAGTTCTGGTGCTTGGGTGGGGGCAGGGCCACCTCCCAGGCTCAGTTCCCTCAGGGGGTTTATGCAGAGACCTTCGGTACCTTCGGTAATGGAGCTCCTGCCTGCTCCAGGAGTCCCAGCCGCAGCTGCCTCTGCCACTGCCTCCCGAGGGGGCCCGAGCCACGGAGACACCCCGCTCCCCTCTTGGCCAGCCCAGAAGTCTCTCTCACTGACCTGTAGCGCCTGTGGGTGGAGGGACCTTCTTGGCCGCTGGAGATTCCGTCCCTGAAGCCTGCTTGGATCCGCTCCTCTGGGGCCCTGCGTCCAGGGCAGCACAGGGGTGGGCTCTGCTGTCCGGAGTGTGACAGACCCCTGGTGATGGCTTTCCAGGGCTCTCTGGAACGGAAATCTCTTCCACTGTGTTTCTGCGGGGCTTGCAGTGCTCCAGAATTTGTGGGGAGTTCTTTTTACAGGAAATTTATGGGCTGTGGATTCAGAGCTAGCATACGTGAGTTTTTCTACTCCGCCATCTTGGCTCCTCTCCCCAGAACCCTTATCTTCTTAAGTGCTCCAAGGCAATAAAGACTATAAATTACAGATTTCCTCATCTGTCAAATGAGGAGCTGGCCTAGGTGACATCTAAGGTCCCTTTCAATTCTCAAACTATAATTCAATAAGCTGCCAATCTACATTGTTGGCAAGATCTTCCACACAAGGTTCTCCCCATACCAATGAAATCATAAAACTGAAGTCACCCCCACCCCCAAGGTTTTCCTTATATCAGATCCTAACAAACAGAACTACCTCCAAGTCATAAAGACTTCCTTGATAAATTTTGATGTTTCCAACATTGGAGGTCTTCAGTGGAAACTAGATGTTCTAGAAAGGATTTTTTTCAAGCATCATGGAGAATATCAGGCTCCACAACATATAAGAACACTTAAGTCTTTATTTAGTCTATTTTTTAAAGCCATTTAATAGAAATAATGAAATACCTTTTAATATGAAATCAGAAGTCAGTGTGGCTTAAAAGATAAAAGGGCCAAGTATCTTAGGGCAAAGATGAGTTGGACTTCAGGTGTATTCTGACACTTATTAGCAACATGACAGCAGGACAACATTTATAATAATCTTGAAAATCCCTTCTAACACTAAATTTCTATCATCTCTGTTGTTGAAGAAAGAGAAAATGAAGTATCTTTGTTTTACTATAAACATTCTAAGATGTCTTCCCTTAGAAGGTCACAGCCTTCTACAGGAAGATATAGTACTAGGACTCTCCCAAAGAAAAGGCCAATTCCATACCTGCTACTTCTCTCCTAGGACAAGGGAATTCCACTTAACTAATGACTTTGCAGTTACGTAGATCAATGAGTAGAGTGCTGGGCCTGGAGCAAGGGACACCTGACTTCAAATCTAGCCATAGACCTAGCCATTTAGTTCCTGAGGTTCTAAGTAAAAAAACAAATTGCTGATCTATATCCTTGCTAGGAATTTTTATCTGGAACTTCACAACATAGATGAAAAATCAAATCCTGATGAACAAAAATTTTTATACACATAATCTCCCTCATCTCTTTTCGATGTTATATTCCAGAAAGGCATAGATCCAAGTATTTAACACAAAACATGTGATTAAAAACTTAAAACCCCCAAATCCCTACGTTAAAAGACATCAAGTCCTTGAAACAGATTAATAAACACCATGAATCCTTTAAATAGGTTAAAAAAGTTAATACATTTAATTTTATGTGTAATTATGAATATATGTGTATATCTATATCTATATATATCTATATCTATATCTATATCTATCTCTCTCTCTCTCTCTCTCTCTATATATATATATATACATATATATATATATATATATATGTAGAAGAAACCTCAGCCCAGGTTATCCTGACTTACTTACCTGTTCCCTCAGGGACCCTGATGCAGGGATTATCGCAGGCAAGGGAAAGAGGTAAAGAGATTTGACCAAGGCATTGATGGGAGCCACTGGGGGCAGTTCTTTTTTATGAGGAGGACCTCCAAAATAGCTTAAAAGAAATGTGAGATGTGCAGATTTAGAGACATCTCCATTCCAAATGCTGATGTGGACTGTTTGTGCCTGAAGTGTAGTAGAACCTTCCAACTCATCTTGGTCTGATTGGTCATAGTCAAACAAACTGTACCTTCACCTGGACATAGTGAGGTCATTTTTTTCCTCTTTGAGAAACAAAGGACAACTATCAACCAACCAATCAATCCTATAATTCAACTAACAGCGATGTAATCCAATGCAATGTAGATATTATTAATACATAATTCTTAATTCTACTTAATTCTATTATTCTTATGCAATCACTGATACCTGTTAATCACAATGTACTGGGTAAATACTGATTTAGTAGGTGTATCAAAATTATTGTTACACTTCTATGTGTAGCAATTCTTCTCTTAGAAGTTTAAACAGCCAAGCACTGAAAGAATCAAGCTGATTCATTAATAAGTGATGTAGTTCACCAGTTTCTTCAGTTCTTCTTGTCACTTCCAGAAAAGCCCCACATTATTGCTAGGTACTGGATCTTTCTTGAATATTTTTACAGTCACTATGCCTGGCTGTTTTCTCTAATTAATACATATTTGTGGTTGAAATCTTTCCTTCTGATCAGAAAATGGTCATTTTTATTACTCCATCTAATCAGTTCTTTTTTAAGCAAAAAGAAGGGGAAAGTGCTACATTATATTAGAATTTAGTAGTGCTGACAAGCAGGTTTACCACAGTCTGAGGTAAAAACTTGTATTGTGTTACTAAAGAATATTCTACATTAGGTCTTTTATTGGATCTGAATGGTAGTGAGAAAGCCTACAGGTTTTTTTTTTCAAGGAAATGAATCCTTACAAATATCTATTTTGCTAAAAAAGGCTAAATTTTGACAGTTGAGTAGTAAAGAGAGTGATAAATTCATTCTTCTTATGTATCTTCTGTGCTGGGAGAAGCTTATGAGATCTTTGCAAAACTATTTTCTCTGTGAATATAGATTTCCCTGTAATTTAACGTGTTTATATTTAGAGTGTGTGAACATGGAAAAGTAACATCTATTTATTACTTTATTGAGAAAATACTATGACTTTGGCTTTTAAGTGAAAATTCTAAGAGACAAGGTTCCAGGTTTAAAAAAGCAATTTATTAACTAGGCTAGTAAATAATCAATAAAATGAGGTTAGTGATCTTTCTTGGTGACCAAAGATGCCAAAGGAACATCCCAGGCCAGTTTACATCCAGATCTGTCTTCCCGATAATAAATTATTAGGATCTTCCCTGACAAGAGAAAGGCAACCCTGGTTGGTATATATTTAAGGAGGAGGTAGGCTAAGAGCTTTCAGCTCCTCCAAATTACTTCATTGTGGAGAGGATGTGATCAGCTGAGGAACAAGACCTTGTAATGAGAATCAGCATCCTCCAGCAATCTGGGCAAGGAAAACCTTTCTGTTCTCACTTGGTGGGAACAAGGATACTTGAAACTCTCTTGGTAGTGTTAACCAGGTCAGGTTGACTTCTGTTTACAGGGTAGACAAAAAGGCCTTGCCCAGACCTTGGGAGTGACAGGAATATGATCATATTCCTCAGCTAGAATGAGAGGTTTCTCTAAAAGTTAGGCTGAAAGGTGAAGGGGAGGGAGTTCAGAAAAGACAATATTGCATTTTAATATTAAAGCAGCTTTAAAATTTTCCTCATTCCCCTCTTTGATTCACTGAGAGACATAGTTTCCTCAATGAATCACTAAGTGATATGACAATTAAAAATCTCAGGATTGACTCACCAGGATACAACAAGACCTGAAGGTATTAAACACTTTATCAAGGGTTTTTTTTTTAAACTATAGAGCTTAAGCGTTTTTTTCAGGATAGGAATAGTGTGAGGGGAGGAGGAAGAAAAATTGACCAACATGTTATTAGAAATTGTTGGGAACAGTCTCCTTTAGTAAGCAGGCCTTACAAAGAAGATCAGTGTATGGTAAACAGTCTTTTTTCTCAGTAACCCATTTTTCCTGTCCCATTTCATCAGTTCATCACATCTTAGGGTCAGATGTCTTAAGTAACTGTCTGCTTTCTGAGAACATCTTATACTGTAGTCCTCTGGTCTTCTCTTTGGTGTTCTGGATCAGGCAGGTTCTTAGAGCAGCTTCTTCTAGCAGATCTGCTTCTCAGGTCAGTTGCAGAGATCCTCTTTTGGTTAAGATCTCTTGCAAAATAGATTTTCCTAGAATTTAATGCAATGACTTTAATTTTGCTTCGCCAATAACTAGATTATATGGTGAAAACTAGTTCAAACCTTATGGTTCTAATCCTATTAATAATAGAATTATATGAAGACAATCAAATTAGAAACTCTAGATCAAAGAATTTAGCTTTATCCACACTCCATGCTGCTCCTATCTTTATCTAAACCAGATACTTGATTTAGACACTGAACCTAAAAAAAAAATCTATGAGGATCTGACTTGTAGAATGAGCCCTTCTGGTTATGAATTTTATATCTACTGATGAAGATATGTCAGCTAAGGTCTGAGTGCTTTTTAAATTGGCATTGACTTCCTCACCATTTAACTTCTTTAGACTGGTATTCACTTATTTTACCGTTCACCATGAATTCAAGCCCCTTAAAGGAAAAACTTCAGTTTCATTACCTATGAACTGCTCTGTGATGTAAGTTAACAAACTGCGATATTGATATATCTAGTGTGAAGGGAATTATGATTTCATATTAATTGATATGTATAATGAATATACTAATAATTTAGGTTTCTCAAAAGCTTCCTTTTTTGCTTGGAAATCAGACTTACAGTAAGAACTCTTGAAATGATCAATCAAACACTTGACAATGTTCTCACAATTACAGCATTCTTGTGCCTGTGTACCTTAAGTGAAGTGCATCAAAGATTGTAGAACCCATTTCCATCACAGAACTCTGGTCCTGCATCCCACTAAGTAACAACCTCCAAAGACTTGAACAGTATTGCTCCCACAGGACTCCAGATTTGTTGTATTGTCTTCCACTTGTGAGCTTGTCATGGGAAAAAACTCAGGTACTGGCAAATGATTGTAATCCACCTTCCCCCCTCCTTTCCTACTTGTAATTTATGTATATAACCTCTGCCTTCACTTCAGCAAGTTGGAATTCTGATCAGGAGAATTCCTGATTTGCAAATCTATTCCTCACAATGAAACATTAATTAAACCTCTATTAGCACTTTGTTGCTGGCTACTATTTCATCATTCTCTGGTTAGAGACTGGTTCAATAAAATCCTGTAAACACTAGGCAAATGTAAAATGCTGAACCCAGTTTTTATATTAGATACATACACACATGCTCATATGTATATGTAAAATCATCTGATCTTGCTTTTTTCCTCAAAAAATTCTCTAGCTGTTTACTTCAGTTATTCTAGTTATTCACTTTCAGCTGCTCATACTTCTCATAGGAGGATGAGATGCTGCTAAGGATTCAATTCTATACAGGAGCCTATAGGTAACAATATTCTTTGTAAGTAGTTGACTTTTATGCCTAACTTTTATGGCCACACAAATGAATTTGCCCAAAAGATGCTTATTTTACTCTAACTGTAACAAAAGAATGTGATGGGGAATAATGTGATGGGGAACATAATAATAATTGCAGATTTTAGCAAATGAGTTATATATAATAAAAATATGTTTGCCCTTCTGGATACTCTCCACATGGTTGTTACTCCCACATTCAATAATAAACCTAAGTAAAACTGTATTTCCTTTTGGGGTAACACAAGATTTAGTCTACAAGCTTCTCCCCTCAAAGAAAAATTATTGCAATGAAGTTCTTTTCTTCAATATAAAACAGAAAATGTTTCATATTATAGATTTATAGCTTGATCTCACAAACTGCTGCAACATTGTTCAATCATTCCCATAAAAAAACACTTAGATACTTCAAGAACCTTATCTTATACATGTGTATATCATTTGTACCAGACAAATGACAAGCCTAAGTACAGTACTCATCTACTTAGTCGTTTAGGACATGAAAAGCAGTATAATTTCTGCTAAATAGCTTAGGTGTTACCCACTGGCATCTCATTATAGTAGCTCAGATGTTTCCTAATAGTTTAGATAAAGATTTGATCTACTGACTACCTGTGATGATGATAGAAATTTGCCATAAAAGGAAAAATAGGAACAGAACTATAGTAAGGAAAAAATGCTCCCCTGCTTTGATGTCAATTCCAGGCAAGAGTCATATTGGTAACCAGTTGTATTGAACATCACAGCCAGGCTTAAAATATTAGCTAGATGGGCAAATTTTACATTCAAAAGAAAATATTGCACTGGGGAAATTGAGCCAGGAGAGTCCTTCCTCAGTCCATCCCAAAAGTTGTGCTCCCAACTTTCCCTGAGAGAGAATTCCACTTGCATTTCACAGATATCACCCCCACAGGGTTGCTGATATTATGAATTGTTGGTTCAATAGTATTTCTTGACAATCATACCTGGAATCAAACTCAGAGTAGTATCAGTTGTAGTCCCATAAGATTTAACCTTAAGAATGTGTCAGCACCAGTTGCTCATTTTCCTCTTTTCTGTCTCTATGGCTCATAAAACCCAGATCCTGGAAAGGTAACTGCTGGTTTCCAGTTGGTAATAAGAGGCAATATGTTTATATGCTTTAGCAGAGTATCTCGCTCCAAGATTAAATTAAATTATATTGGAACACATTCTGAACCGAATTTGTCATGGAACCCAATTACTTTAAGCATTCCAAGCCTTCAGTCCCCAGCCAGAATCATGATCAAAGAATCTGAGTTAACAGGGATCTCAGGAGCTATCTAGTCCAATCTGTACCTGAACAAGAATCCCTTCTATTGATTTATTCATTTTAGAAGAATTTATTAAACACTTACTATCCCTGATAAGACATTATCCAACCTAGCCCATTCCATTTTTGGATGGAAACTAAATTGTTAGTTTTTCCTGACATTAACCCTAATTTTTCCTCTTTTCAGCATCCATGCCATTACTCCTAGTTCTGTCTGCCAATGTCAAGCAGAACAAGAAGGGATAGGTACCAGGATGGTGAAGGGCCTTGAGGCCATGTCATCAAAGGATCAGTTGTTGGAATTGGACATGTTCAGCCTGAGGAAGAGAAGATTCAGGGTAGATATGGGGAGCTATCTTCAAATATCTGGAGTCTTGCCATATGGAGAGAGGATTTGTCTTTTTCTGTTTGGTCCTAGAGGGCAGAACCAGGAGCAATATGTGGAAGTAACAGGCCAAAATGATTAGACTTGCTATGAGATCAAATGTCCTGACCATTAGAGCTGTCCAAAAGTGGAATGGCTGCCTCCAGAAGTGGTGAGGTCTATCTCATTGGAGGCCTTCCAGGAGAGGTTGGAGGACACTTTGTTTATGATGCAGATTCCTTTCCTGGATGTGTTTGATTAGATAGCTGTTGAGCTTCCTTCCAGTTCTTAAATGCTGTATTTCTGTGAAGGTGAATGACTCTACCACAATTCAGTTCTTCACACACTTGATAACATTTATCACGTCTCTAGAGGTTTTCCAGTAAAGTTCTCTGAAACCGGGGAACTGGATAATGAGCCTCAACATCCTAGTGCTCTCTCAGCTTACTACTGCTGTTCACTCTTTTCTCCTTTCTTAATTTAGGCTGCAGACTATTGACTATTGAGAAAAATGCTCCTTTAATTACCTCATTTAATTTGACATTCAGACATCTATGGGACTAAAAATTAGTAGTTCTTTCTATTCCTTTCTTGAGTGACTAATAATGGGATTAGGTAGCATTTATTGTACCAGGCTTATACATAGATTTTTTTCTCTCACAGGCAGGCAATGAAGGCTTTCTAGGTTCTATAACATAAGCAGCCATCCTTATATAAACACAGACAGGTAGAAAAACACTCATTTAAGTTCCTAGGAATAGCACTGTTCTCACAAGGTTCAGTAATATTTGTTCTAGGGAGTGGATGAAGAAAGAGATTAACAATGTTGTCATTAGGCTTCATATCCTTCCTACAGCTCTGTCAACCTTCCCAGGAAAGATTTAAAAGAGAAGCAACACACTCTCTATCTGGGGGCTGTAGAATACTTTGGGACAGTTACAACTTTATGATGAAACCCAACTCCTGTCTGGTCCTACCCTACTGATCATTTTCTTGAGTCAACTTTGTTCACTTTACTTAATAAATCAAAAGTCTACAAATGAAGTAAATGGGAGAAATTTAATGACCTAAACAGACATTGCAAAGTATTAGTTAAAAATCTGATCATTTAAAGATTGACATAAAAATCCTGTGCTGTTAGTGCAGTGTCACAGAAAGAGAATTTGGAATCTGAATCCCAACTGTGCCACTGATTAGTTGTGTGACCTTGGGCAAATCATTGAGCCTTTAATAATAATAGCTAGCATTTTAATTATATAGCACTTTCAGGTTTATCAAGCTTCTTACCTTTGTAATCTCACCTGATCCTCCCAACGACCCTGTGAGATAGCTGCTATTATTATCCCCATGCTAACAGGGATATAAGAGGAAATGTTGGCACAGAGATGTTAGGTGACTTGTCCCCAGGGTTACAGAGCTAAAGGTTTGAGTCAGAATTTGAACTCAGGTCTTCCTGACTCCAAGTCCAACACTCCATGCACTATGCCACCTGTGCCTGAGTCTGAAGTTTCTTCATCTATCAAATGAAGGGGTGTGACTGAATTCCCATTCAGCTCTAAAATTCCATGATATTCTCATTTGCTTTCTTGCTTTTTCAGTATTTTATGTAGAAGAGATGAAAGAAAACTACTGACAAAAAGTGTTTAACCTACCACCTGAAGGAGTGAGGTAAATAATGTAAGAGATTCCATAAGGATTCCAAGTTCTTTTAAATAGTTTTTGTAAAAATAGTATTTTATTTTTTCCCTGATTATATGTCAAGATTAAGTAATGTTTTGATGAAGCAATTAAATTTGGCATTCTAATAGCTAGTTGGATATAGGAAGCATCAGTGAATGAGAGAGCCTTTTTGTTATACAGTCTGATTTTGACCATGAAGCTGGAGATAATAAGCTTTCCTTTTCAAATCTTCCATAGTTGAGTCTGTGGTTCATATGCACTAGATATTTTTTAACACCATTTTAGCTCTAGTCCTTTTCTCATGACAAATGTTGTCAGATTTATTTTAATATTCAAGTTTCACAGAGTACAGTGGAAATTACTGAAACTCTTTGTTTCTTTCTCCTGACATATACATTAGTACCAAAGTGGCTGAACAGAGAGATAATCTTTTTTTATAGCCTTCTTTTTTGCATAATCTTTTAACAGCATGTCATGGGAATGGCTTTCCCAGTTCTGAGGTGGTATCATAATGAACTGTGCTTGGGCATTTAGGTTGGCAACTATGTTTGTTTCAGGCAAACTTAACCAAAAACAAAAACAATTAACCCCAACTCTTTTCGATTTGGAAATGGATCCTTTGAAGTAAGTCCAGTTTTATTAGTAGTAGGAGTAATAGAAATTTACATAAAATCTTCAAAGTTTGCAAACAGCTCTTCAAAAGAGAGACTATGGAGATTTTTAATTCCCATTTTGCATATAAAAAATAGCCCAAATGAGGTTAAACAATTTTGCTCAGGGATAACAAGTGACAGAGATCATTTAAAAAATAATTTTAGAATTATTTTTATTCTTTCTTTGGAAAATACTAGCAAATATGAACATTTTTCCCTTACCAAAAACAGACTACTGTACATGAAACTATGAATTATTCACTGTTTCTTTTTAAAGTATATGACATTCAGTATGTTAGTTCCAAAGCTGTCCCACATACTTATTTCATTCTGAATTTCCTTCCATTCTGGGCACTTTAGAAAAAAGTGCTTCACTAATGTTCTTATCTTTTTTCGCACGGTTATCATTTATCCTCATCTTTCTTCCCACTCACAAAATTAAAAAAAAACTCAAAAGCAAAACAACCTTCCCTTGCAACCAAACAAAATAACCTGTTGTGTTGGCCATGTCTGAAAATGTAAATCTTATTCTTCATTGGAGCCAACATTTGAATTCAGATTGTTCTGAATCCAGGCTCAACAATCCATCTACTACTTCAAAATTCCTCCCATTATAAATGTAGCACAATTAACATACATATATAATATATATAAATATAAGTATATAATTATCACATCCTGGTAATCATTTAAGAACCTTTGCTTCTATTGTATTTTTTTTCCTCTAAATTATACTCCCCATGTTCTCTGGTCAGGACAACACAGTTCCTGGGTACATGAAATGTCTTTCATATTCAGTTCCAGGATTTGGTCTGAATTGACTCCTTGTATCTCATTTTGGAGTCAAGATTAATAACTTGCTTGATGAGTTTTGTCTACCCTAGAAGCAGGAGTTTTTGTTTTGATTGTGCCCTGTCCTTCAGATTTTCATCAGTTTTCTCTAAATGCCCCAGGGTCCAGGTCATGTATGGCTCTAGTGACAGGCAGTGTGACATGGGGTGAAGATCTGCCTTTGACCTCTTTTTCCTTCTCATTCCCTCCCCCTTCTTTTCTACAGATTTCCTTTCTCAAGAAAGGGATCGTTGGTTCTGGGGCACGTTGGGCAAAGATGTCACCAGGTCAGAGATAAGATAGCAAACACATTAAAAGAAAGGACAATTTCTTTTCTTTCTTTTTTTGTATTTGATAAATGACTTTGCATAGGGTCACATAGCTAGCACATGTCTGAGGTCAAATTTGAACTGAGGTCCTCCTGATTGCAGGGCAGGTTGCTCCACCTACTGTGCCACTTAGCTGCCTGAAGGACCTAATTTCCAATTTTGATACCTGTCAGTGAGCTGGAGGCCCTTGGCCTTTGGAAAGTCAGCCTACATCTGCTGCAGCATTCCTTATGACTGGGCTGTTAATAAGCTGCTTGACTGGGTGCATCCAGGGCTCTGTCCCTGTGGTGACCTTGATTCAAACACATAAATCCAGAGAACTCTCCCAGTCAGTCAATAAGAAATTATTAAGAATTAACTGTGTGCAGGACACTTTGCTAAGGTCTGGTGATGGAAAGGCTTTAGAAAACATAGTCCTTTATCCCCTGGAAGTCAATCTAAAGGGGAAGAAAGTACACAATCAACAAGTGTATGACTAGTCAGTTTAGTTTTTCTTGGTTTCAGTTTTTTACCTGTAAAGTGAGGGGGTTGAACTAGCTGGCCTTCTTGGTCTCTTTGAACTCGAAATGGATGATCCTATGATCTGTGTGTGACCTTAGGCAAATTATCTAGCCTCCCTGGGCCTCGGTGTCCTTCATTTTTAAAATAAAGAAGTTGCGGTCTCTCCCAGCTCTGTCCATCTGTTGCTATGATCTTTTCTCCTTGTCAGTTGATCAGCATGTATTTATCCAATCAATAAACCAGTAAGCCTTCATCAAGTTCCTTCTTTGTGCTAGACACCTAAGTGTGAAGACTGAAGCGGTCTACACTCCTAATGAGTTTACATTCTAACAGGGAAAACAGCTGGGTATAAAAATCCTATGCAGCATAAATGTAAAGTTAACGTAAACTTCGGGCTGTGTCATCGGTTCTGTATATCAGTATCATGGATTTTTAACCTTTTTTGTTTCACGGATCCCATTCGTAACTGGATGAAGCCAATAGACTGCTTTTCAGAATAATGTTTTTATATGCAACACACATAGACTAACAAAAGAAAAACCATTTTATATTGAACTTGTAGTCGTTAGGGCATTTACAGTTGTGTCCAAGTCTTCATGACTGCTGGGGTTTTCTGGCTCAAGATACTGAAGTGGTTTGACATTTCTTTCTCCAGTTCCTCTATAGATGAGGAAAGTGAGGCAAACAGGGACAAGTGACTTGTCCAGGGTCACAGATCTTGTACGGATCTAAAGCCTGATTTAACCTGAGAGAAGGGTAAGTCTTGCTGACTTCTGATCTGGCATTCTTACCCTTGCCCCATATATTGAAATAGTTATCAAAAAGATTTTTAGAAACAATTTCTGGGAGTTTCCATCAAGAACTCCTGATTGATACCTAGTTACACAGAAAGTAGTTAAATGCAAGGGAGTTTGACAAATAGTCACTAGGAGTTGGTGGTGGAGGCAGAGGAGGAGCAGCAAAGATTTCCTGCAGAAAATGAACCTGAACTGCATTTTATTTTTTTCTTACTTGATAGTATTTTATTTTTCTCAATTCCACATAAAGATAGTTTTCAGCATTCACTTTCGTAAGATTTTTGAGTTCCAATTTTTTTCTCTCTTCCTTCCCCTTCCCCCCAAGGAGGCAAGTTATCTGATATAGGCTATACATGTACAATAATATTAAACATTTCTACATTAGCCTTATTGTTAAAGAAGAATCAGAACAAAAGGGAAAAACCACAAGAAAAGAAGATAAAATACTAGCCTTTGATCTAGATTCAGACTCTATAGTTCTTTCTCTGGATGTAGATAGCACCTTCTCATCATGAATCTTTTGGAATTGTCTTATATCATTCTGTTGCTGAGAAGACATAAGTCTATCAAAGATGATCGTTATACAATGTTAGTATGTGCAGTGTTCTTCTGGTTTGAGGAGTCAGTAGAAAGCGGGAGTGGGGGCCAAGGAGGACCAGCAAAGGCACAATGCGGGACAAGGCAATGCTTCCAGTGACCTAGCTGGTTCTCCCCAACATCCTGACCCATGAGTAGACCCATGAGTAGCTGCTGGGAAACATTTCTTGCCCCAAGTGCTTGACCCCAGGACCGCAGCAGCCGCGGGTCACTTACGAGGTCTAGGCTGCCGTCGGGTGTGCCCTAAGCGCATGCTTTGCTAGCACGTTCCTCGGTGGTCCGGAGGCCGCACGCAGCACTTCCCAAGCGGCTACATTAAGACCAGGTCTAACCCTGCTCGGAGCCTCCAGCAACAGGCTTCGCTGCAGGCAAAGCCAATTTGCGGAGAAGCCCGAGTTACGGGACACCCAAGCCACCCCTCCCTCCACCTGTTACACCGGGGAGCCTAAGTCCCGCCCCTTTCTGGCCCCAGCCAATCGCCAAGCTCCGGGGGCCGACCACGTGCCGAGCGGGAGGCTGGATGGGGGCGGGGCGTCCGCAGCTCAAGGGCAGGGGCGGGGAGCCGGGGCAGCCTCGTCAGTCGGTGGTGAAGGTGGCTGTAACGGCCGCAAGTACGCGCTGCAGCCGGCTCCGGGACAGCGGACTCTCCACCGCGGGCAGTGGGCTGCGGGACACGTCCAGACCCCCGAGGACCTCGATGTTCGCCCTGCGTACCCGCCGCTCCACGGGTGAGTGCGGCCGCGGCTGTGGGGGAGGTGGAGGCGCGCCGGGAGCGGGCCCCACCCAGCCCCTTCCCCTCCGCTCCCATCCCCCAGGCTCGGGGGCCGGGGCTGAGCGAGGGTCGCGGCCCCGGAGGGGAAGCGTGCGGGTCTTCCGGGAGCTGGTCCCGGGGTCGTTCTCCTCGGCTCGGCCCCGTGCGGAGCTTCCCGCGACGGGGCGAGACGGGACGGGCAGCCGGTGCGGGGCCAGCCCGTCCGCGGGGGCGACGTCTGCACAGCCGCCCTCCCTTTCCTGTCTGCCGCTTCATCCTTCGGGGTCCGAGGCTGGGCGGCCCTTCACCGCGGGCGTCCCGGGCTCCTAGGCGGGAGGGTCTCTGCCCGCCCTCTCTGGTCGGGAAGGCTGGCTGGGAGGGCTTGGGAGGGGGGCTGCGGGAGAGCTGCACCGGGCGGACCCAAAGGAGACTGCGCAGCCCCGTGCGCCCTGCGCGGCTGTCCTGGGACTGGAGGTGGCCGGGAAACCGCCGTCCCCGGGGCCGTCCTGTTAGCTGGGGAGCCTGGGACAGCGCCCCCTCCCTGGTGCCTTTCCCTCCCGCCTCCCCTTTCTCTCCTTTCCTTATTTTCCTTCCTTCCTTCCTTCCTTCCTTCCTTCCTTCCTTCCTTCCTTCCTTCCTTCCTTCCTTCCTTCCTCACCTCCTTTTCCCTTCTCCTTTCCTTCCTCTTTCCTCCTCATCTCCCTCCCTTCCTTCCTTTGCCCCCCTCTAACCTCTTTCCTTCCTCCCCTGTACACCTCCATTCCGGCCCCCCCAGCTCCATGTCCTGTCTCCGAGCCGCAGAACGGGCTGTTCGGTCTCCGCTTGCCGCGGTTCGGGGCGAGGCGGAAGCCCCCCTTGCTATCCCCCCCCCCCCCCCCCGCCGAGATTGCGAATTGGCGGGGGTCATGGGCGGGGCCCGGGAGCAGCTCCCCCCCACACACACACCCCTGCCCTGGCGGGAGAGGAGGGTAGCAGGGCACGCGAGAGCGCCCAGCTGTGCTTGGAAAGTGGTGCTGGAAGAGCCGAAAGGTCACTCTGCGTGCCCGGTACCCTGGGCCTGAGCGCTGGGGCCGTGGACTTGGGAGGAAGTGGGGGAGAAAGACGGCGATAGGACCCCCCAAACAACCACCACAACCACTTTTTAAGTGTTACTGTCTCGCGTATCTCAGGTGTTAAAAGAGCGGATTTCGGGAATTACAGTCTTATTTTTTCTTGAGGAAGAAGGATTGAGATGGAAGTGTAGAGATGTCGATATTGGGCCACTTTGCAGCTTTGGTTGAATGGTTCATAAATTGGAAGTATTTCCCCCTGAAGCACCTGGGTTTTGGTTTCTGTTTGAGGGGGAAATATTTGTGACCCAAGCCGTAGTTGGAGAGCCCTAGGGAAAAGCCCCTCCTAAGATTTGAGCGGAAAAGAACTTGAGACTGTCTACGCCGTTTTACGGGAGGTGGAGGTGTGGAGCACAGTGGAATTTAAGCGATTTCCACAAAATCTTATCATACTCTTAGTATCAGAATTGGGATTTGGACCTTTGGCCCTGCTGGAGCCTTTGTTCTTTCCTTGGTACCACACTGTCTCAGGTGAAGTCAGTGTTCACATAGGGTAGTGTTAGTCTGGGAGATTTGCACAAATGTTTTTTGTTCACTTGTCTGTTTGCACAGTTCCAACTTCACCTGGGAGCTCTTTGGCAGATCTCTGAAAGTGCTAGTTATCATATCTGTGTTTTTTTCTTCATAATCTACAAATACTTTGGCTTTGAAGTAAAGTGATAGGAGAGTTAGCATAAAATGATGAGCCAGTTTAATGTGGAAATATTTTTAGAATTTTAATTTCCTGAGGAAACTCAATGTTCAGTTAAGAAACTGCACTGGTAAATATATCATGTGCAAAGGAGAGAGTTGGATTGAATATCATACATGCCAATAGTAACTTGTGTGTGACCCTGTGACTCTGGGCATGGAGTCTTGCTATGTGCCAGGCATTGTCCTAAGCCCAGGGGATAGAAGGAGAAAAGTGAAATGGTCCTTGACCTCGAGGACATCCTATATATACATGAGTATTTATAGGATATGGACAAAATGAATCCAAAGGTAGCTTAGGGAAGGAGGGTACTACCATCTGAGGGCATCAGGAAAGATGTAATGTAGAAGGTGGCTCTTCATCAGAACTTTGAAAGAAAGTAGGGGGTTCCAAGAAGTAGAGGTGAGGAGGGAGAACATTTCTGGCAAGGGGAACAGCCAGTAGAAAAGCACCAGAAATGGAGGGGCTATTTGAGCAACAGTCAGAAGGCCTGTTTGTCTTGGAGTAGAGTGGCATGGTTAGACCTGAGCTTTAGGGAAATCCCTTTGGTGGCTGTTTGGAAGATGGAATAGAGTGAGGAGAGACTTGCGGCAGGAAGACCAAAGAGGAGGTGAGAGGAGTTGAGAACTTGAGCTAGAGTGGTGAGAAGTGGAGGTTAGGTCATAGAGTTGTGCTAGGAACTGATGAAAGTATGTAGGGTGTAGGAAAGAGGATGAGGTCCAATTTCCTTTTGAATTTGGGCTCTGTGTTGTATTATTTTCAGCGGAGTAGAAAATGGGTTCGTGAGCAAAGCGCTCCCGTTTTTATTCCTTGCCCAATGTTTATTGCCCAGGAGTCTTTAAATAAGGTTATTTTCTTTGAAGGAAACTTGAATGATTTTGATGAAGGACTCAATAGTAAAACTTGATAAACTTCCTTTCTTGGAGCTGTGTTAAATGCTGGAGATAAAAATGCAGACAATCCTGCACCCAAGGAGTTTACATTTTATGGGGGGAGGCTAACCCCTAAAGGAGAACCTGAAAGCTCAGAGTGGGGTTTGATTATTCCTAGTTTGGAAATGGCCAGCAAGTGACTGAGCTGGTGTAGAGCTCAGCATCATAGCCTTAGCAGCCAAGGTTCTGTGGGAGCAGAATGGTCAGTGGTGCAATGGTTTTGATTCCGGTAGAGATGACTAGAAAGATTTTGTTCACAAAGGAGATTTTGCATAGAGATTCATTGTTATTAATGTACTTAGAGGTTTTTTTTTCAAGTTTTTGGTATTTTCTTTTTCAGACTCCTTATATAATAATCGCTCAATACTCTCAGACTTGTGTTCCTCTCGCATGGCTCTTTTTTCTATGTACCTGATGCAATTCTGGTTGCTTTTCTCATCTTTGTTGTCTTTGGGAGCATCTTTCTATCAAATAAGGACATCTGAGAATGTGATCCTAAGAGATGTAACTGTGGGAGTTAACAGTGATTTTGATGGCCAAGGTGAATTTATTGATTTTTACCAAATTAAGCAAATTAATGCTCCCATAAAATTCAGACAAATTTTATTAGAACACATTTACATCATTTTCCTTTTAGAACATAGATGCCAAATAATGACTCTTCATTCTGGAAAGATGAAGTCTAAAGGGAGGAATGTGATACATTCATAATTTGAGCAATATAGGGTAAACGTTTATACACTCACCACTTTAGCATATATAGATATAAAGGTATTCCTGAACTTGAAAATGGGCTAAGCTTTAAGATAAAAGAGGCACATTTTACTGTGGAGAAAACTGAGAACTTTCTATCCCACAAAGTTGTATAGGCTAAAGATAAAAATTTCAAGAGCATTTTAAAGAGATTGAGTACTCACAGATAGATATTGTGGAAAAAATAGTGTTACTTTTAAAGGTCATCATTCAGGCTTGAGGTGCTGCCCTAAAGCTCTCCCAGAATGTTTTCTTATTCTTAAGAAATAAAGTAATAGGAACTTAATAGCATTCATTATGTTCCCATGTATTTAACATATTGTCTTCTTTTTTGTTAAAGGATTTTTGTTTTCCATTACCTTATAGACCTTTACAAAATGGACATCAAAACGCTACAGCAATTGAGATATTGTGGCAGAATAAGGGAAGCAGCAGGCGTAGTTTATCATGTGGACAGTTCTCTCTATGAAGTCTTTTTGCTCTTCTGAATTCTGGATACTGGGGAATGGTGCAGTTGTGTTCCCTCCAAGAAGCTCTTTGAGGTGCATGAATTCCAATCTGAATTGCTCTAACAGCTCCATTTTTGATCTGGAGTACACCAAGCAGTTGGTCAATAATGTCAGGAGGCTTGCAGAATTGTTGCTCTGTTTGAAAGAAGCTGTTCTCTCAGAAAATGTGTACCAGCTATCTTATGTTAGAAGCACTCCAGGAATTGAAAACTAGATCTGTGTAACTAGTTATTTTATGTGTATCTAGCACTATTAGTAACAGAATTTCCCTTCTGTTATTTACTGTGTGGTTTATTACTTTTTTTTTTTAACATGATCTATGTTTAAGTTAAGTGGCTGTTGTGACTTTTGGGTGCTTTGCTTCCCTCACTGAGCACAGTGCTTCTTTGGGATAGAGAATATTTGAGAGCTTTGTAGTTTAACATTTTAAATTTAACTTTAACTCATTTCTTTTTTTTTAAAATGGCTTTACAATTCAAAAACACATTGTTTACACTTTAGCCTAGATTCAGTTTCTTATAATGTTAAAAATTGTCCAGGATAATCAGATTTGATTTACTTTGTTCTTCTCAAATTAGGCTTGTTTCTGTTAAGGTCTTAAGTTGTCAATTTTATTCTATCAAAGAATAGTCATAGGTTTTAATCTTTTACATGGAAGGATAGAAATGACTCTTAAGATTTATCCCTGGAAATCTGTCTTGGGGGAAATTAGGGATTTTGCAGGGAAAATATACTCCTAAAAGCAATTAACAAGCATTTATCAGATCGACACTGCTATGTGGTAGAAATAGAAAGATAAAAATGAAACCATTGTAGCTCCCAGAAGGCTTACTCTTTATTGGCAAAGACACATAACATAAAAAGTTTACAAATATAGATAATATAATTTTGAAGAAATGACACTTCCCTCTGGGGAATCTGGAAAACTTCAAGCAGATTGTGTTGTTGAGCAGAGCATTGAAAGAATCAGGAAAGCCTGAGATGAGGAGGGTTCACGGTCCAGGCATGGGGATGGAATGTTGTATGTGTGGAACAGCGCAAAGGCCAGTTGGACTGGACTGTGGGGTGTAGTCATGGGAAGGCAGGAGCCAGGTTGTGCAGGGGGCTTTCAAAGGCAAATGAGCATTTCTGTTTCAGCCTACAGGCAGTAGGGAGCTGCTGAAGTCAGAGAGTAGAGTAGGGGAGTGACATGGTCAGACATGGACTTTAAGAAAATCACCTTAGTTGCTGTGTAGAGGGTGAATTGGAGTAAAAAAAGAGTTGAGGGAGGAGGCCAATTACAAGGTCATTAGGACAGACCAGGCGAGAGATGTTGAGGACTGAATTAGGGAGTTGGGCATGAGAGGAGAGAGAAGAGAATGAGAATGGACAAGATTTAGCAGATGATTAGATATGTGGGCCTACCTTCTGACTCTAAGAACAATGGGAGCCTCAGCAGAAAGAGGGATGGTTTTGTGAGGAAACATAATGTGATATAGTGGATAGGATGGTGGACTTGAATTCAGCAGGTCTTGAATTCAGATCCAACCTCTTATTTCTAGCTATGTGACCCTGAGCGTGCCACATACCTTCCATAGAGCAGTTTCTTCATCTGGAACATGAATGGTTAAAGTAATTTACTTCTAAGTTTCTTGTCAGCTTTAAATCCATGATCCTGCGTTTCTTTGAATTCTGTTTTGTGCCTTTCGAATTTGAGATGTTTATGGTATATCTTGTTCAGAATGTCCATTGGGCAGTTGGATTGGATGACTTAGGAGAAACTAGGACAGGATATATTGATTTAGGAGTTACCTACATTTATTGCTGTTGATCAGCTGTTTCAGTTTATTCTGATGCTTCCTGACTGACCCTATTTGGGTTTCTTCAGCCAAGATACTCAAGTGGTTTGACATTTCCTTCTCTAGCTGATTTTACAGATGAAGAAACTGAGGCAGACTGGATTAAGTGACTTGTCCAGGGTCACACAATTAGCTGGGAATTGATGTAGGCTTGTTTTGAACTCAGATCTTCCTGATTCCAGGCCTAAGGTTCCACTTGGTTTCCCAGTTATCTACACAGATGATATTTGAACCCCTAAGAACTAATGTAGTCAACAAATCAGAGATTGTAAAGAGAGAATAGATGATCCTTAATAGAGCCATGGGGTCACAGCCACATTTAGGGGTCACTAGGTAGGGCATTGAATCATTGTTGGTGAATGTGAAGGTACATTCAGAGAGGTAGGATAGCCAGGGCATAGCAGTGTCGCTGAAATCAGGAGGAACAAATGATGGTCAGCAGCCTCAGATATCACAGTCAGCAAGGATGAAGATGGAGGAAAGGTGGTCAATATGACAGTTAAAACTGGATCTCTAGCTGCTCAATTACTCTTAGATTCTTAATTGGGTGATAAATCGGTGGAAGATGAACCTCAGAGGAGGCTTTGCTGAGTGATGGGGGCAGAGGGGAAAGCCTTGAAGGCACAAGAAGTATTCCCCCCTCCAGTGTAGGACAAGGGTGGTCATGGATGCTGTGTTTTATGAGGGGAGTAGGATATCTGAGAGTGCTGGAAAGAGGGGAGGGAGGGTAGAGGAAGCTTTTGTCTCATTGTATGTAGGTAGTTGTTTTGTCCTACCTTCACAAAGCGGACTATGACCTCAGGGAAGTGATGCCAAGAGATGCAAGTGAATTGGATTTCAATGAGGGAGACCTGTGCAGAGTCACCAGCCTCACTTTCTCCTCCATGAAGCCTTTGGTTGGAGTTGAATAACATAAAAATTATTACTGTTCCTGTTACTTTTGACTATTAAAGATTGTTGTTTTTGTTTTGTTTTTTAATGCCTCACTAAGGAAAACATGAAATGTATACCTTTGAGGAATAATTCTCTTGATAAAACCTGTGAGTTAGTTTCAGGGCCATGGGCTTCAGGACATCTTGTGGTGAGATCCTGTGGGGTTTTTTACTTGAAAGGGTATTTCTTTTAATACAGTATGTATTTTATACTAAGAATAGAAAAAAAATTACCTTCTAAATTATGAGAAATTTAAAAAAAAATGTTTATTAAGGTTAGCCTTGAAAATGGTTTTCAATTCTTAATATTCTTCTGAACTCTTCCTTACAGTATTATTGTGAACATCAAATGAGATGATAACTAAGGTGCTTTGAAAATTTTAAGTAATATGTACATATCAGATGGTATATTTAATTTCTAGCCTCATAAACCTAGCATATGTACCTTTTGATTTGGGGGACATCAGGTAATAAATCTGTGGTTTCGGCTTAGATCTAATAGTGAAGTGGCTATCTCTGAATTGGGGCAAAAAAATAATCTTGGAAGGGCACTTTAATATTTTGTTTTCCTGTCAGGGAGTAGAGAGCAGTGGAGTGTCCATCTCCTTATGTTTTATCTTTTTTCTCCATCGTTTACAGAAAGGATGCCACATTTTTACTGTGTTGCTTTTCCATTTTATTTGAAATATTTTAATCTTTTTGTCTAGAGACGAGCAGATAGCTGTCAGTTTGAAAATCCGGAAGGGCTTATGATGAAAAATGCTATCTGCCTCTAGAGAAAGAACTAATGACATCTGAATATAGACTGAAGGATATTGTTTTCCTCTTTCTTTTCCTTTCTTTTTTGTTTTGAGTTTTCTTCTACAAAATGACTCATATGGAAATGTTTTAAATGATTGTATATACATATATACATTCATATATAGTCACACACACATATATATTCATACATATACATACACACACACACACACACACATATCCTGTATCAAATTGATTGCCATTTCAGGCAGGGGAGAGGGGAAGGAAAGAGGGATAGAATTTGAAACTTTCAGTTTAAAAAACTTTCAACTTAAAAAAATCCAAAACGACAAGTATTAAAAATTGTTTTTCCGTGTAATTGGAGGGGAAATAAAACATTATTTCAAATAATAAAAATATTGCTTATACACTCTTTCTCCATAAACTGTCTCTGTTTTTGATGGAAATTATCCCATTTGGAAAAATACATTGCTTTCATTGGGCACCTTGAGACAAACCCAAGAAACCAGACTTTTGCAACATAAAAGGGAAGAAATTGGAAGGAGAGCTAGCATGGAAGCAAATTCAAGAGAATTGGACATTGGAAATATGAATTTATTTGCAGTTTAATTAGAAAGTCTTTATATTATATAGACACCTTTGTCTACATTTAGAACAAATATATGAATCAAACTGTCATTTTGAGCCTGAAGAAAATTTCAGTCATGTAGTAAAGCATAATGTAGTGGAAAGAGTGCTTGTAGTCTGGAGTCAAAGACTTGGATTATAGCCTTCACTTTTTATTAACAATCCATGTGACTTTGGGGAAAATCACACAACTGCTATTTGGGGCATCAGTTTTCTCATCTCTGAACAAAGTGCTTGGACTAGGTGTAACTTGTATATTTTGTGATTATTCAATTCTTATTTATGTTCAGATTGTAAAATTAGAAATTTTAGTGAATATTTCGTATTAAGCTGGTAAAGTTATTGATGGAGAAGTAAAAAATTGCCAAATATATAGAATAAATATTGAATCTTTGATACAATTTAGGAAATTATTCTGTTTTTTAGAGAGGATCTTTTTTATTGTGTACTTTTATGTTGGTAGCTTTTGTCAACAATGTTGGTAGAACCCTGACATCTGGAATATGTTTCTTAGGATAAAAAAATGTTGATTAACTTATTTCTAAATACATATGTGTCCTTTTATGCTGATTTTTTTTCCTAGGATATGTTTCTAGGATATGTTACTTTAGTAGACTGTATTTTCTTGATTCCAGTTTTTAAAAATTATAACTAAATGTGGACATACTGACTTGGATGGTTAAGAGTATAAACTCTGTGTTTCTTGTTAGGAAATGGTTATATAGAATTCTTCTTACATGACTTATTTTCAGCAAAAGGTTGCTCATGTAGTCTTTTTATACTTGTAGCAGATGTGGAGTATGCAGTTTTAGATCTCCATCAGTATCATTAAAGTATATTATGAATAATTACAGGGTAAATTTTGCATCTTATATTAAAATGCTGAAGCACTCAATTATGTATGTGCTTAAAGTTTAATTACAACACAGTAGATGAATACATTTGCAGTATAACTGCTAATTCAAGTTTGTGGTTAGTGACTACCTTTGGTGTATATTATTGCATATTTCAATGGTTCTGTCTAGCTAATTTTAATTAATAAAAAGTTTTTAAGTAGTATCTGGTTTCTCAAATTTTATGTAGTTGATAATGCTGTTTATGATTCTTGTTTTCAAAATGTACTTGAAATTATTTCCTACTTATAAAGCTCATCTTTTTCAATATGCCTTCTTTAAGGGATTAGTACAGCTTAAGTACTAATGTGGAAATCCTTGCTTTAGGAAGCAAATTGTATATAATAGGAGTGTTAGTTTCAGCAAACGTTGAATTTGAAGTGGTATGTCAAAAGATAAAAATGGACTCTTAAGCACATTCCCTGTTGTCTTCTCTCCAAATCTGTTCATTCTTCTGACTTTTTTTCATTCAGTAAACTGACTTCATTATTTCAGAAGATGGAATCATATCCAAAACCTTAATTTGTTTTTTACTTTAGTTTTTCTTACCTCTCTGATCGGTTCAGCCATTATCTCCCTTCTAAATCCTTTTCCTCCTCTAAGTACCATCAACCTAAAGAACTTCATTTTTCTCTTTTTTTATACTCCTACCTATTACAGTAATTCTCTGACTGGTCTTTTCAGGATTAACCATTCCTTTACTTTATCCTTCACATTGCTGCCAGGCTTATTTCACTGCAGAGTGGGGAAAGTGCTTTTGTAAGTATCAAAATGTGCTGTGAATGTGAGCTATTCCTTCTTGCCTTCATCTGCTTCTCCCCTTTTAATTATGTGATCATCACTTAAACAGTTGAGAAACCAAATCAAGTGGGGTTGACTGCTGGTGTATGTTGTTTGTCCTTGTTGAGGACTAGTCTGTAGAGAGTTCTAAAAACAGAAGATTGTCCATGAGGTCATTAACAGTCTTTGACCATGGCAACTGAAGCAAAAGGAAAAAAAAATATTCCTTCTAGGTTACTTCTGCTAGAAATTCTTTAGTGACTAGCCTGGCATTCAAGGCCTCCAAGTGCCACCCAGTTTTACCAGCTTTATCTCATGTTATTTCTTCTGTATACTCTAGCAGTATTTGTCCCCAGAACAAACCCTGCCTTCTCCCAACTCTGTTTTTCCCCATATTGTTTCCTGTGTTGGAATGGACTCCTTTGAATTCCTCCTTTTCCATTAAAAACCAATATACAAGCCTGAAAACCTCCCTGATTCCTCTGTAGTCATTAATATTGTCTCTCTCTTCCCTGGTTTTCATGTTATACTTTATGCATTCCTGATGCATATCTTTAACACTTGCATTATTGTTTTTATGTTGTAAGTTTGTATATTTGTATGCTCTATAAGTAGAGTGATAATCTTCTGCACTTAGGATGAGGAAACTGAGACCCCAAGAAGTTGAGTGACTTGGCTAATATCAAACATCCATAGCAAGGAGCACACAACCAAGATCAAGTTCAGATCCTGAACTACAGATCCAGGGTTATTTTCATTATACCCTGCCTGCATCATCCACAGTGACTAAAGTCACCTTGGAATCCTTTCCCTAGCAATAGTCCAGAGATATCTATACTGCTTTCCTGTCTCAGGAGCTTTCACATGGATACCATGGGGGGCCAGAATTAACCTGTTGTTCTTTCCTTCTTCACACCCTTCCCTCCTCTGCCATTGTTCTGTGTATTGGAATTCCAATAGGTAGGCCCCTTCCTACTGTGCTGCTGTGGTACCTTCTAGAGCTTCCACCTAGACTACTGACTGTACTTCTTTTCACTGTACTTTTCTTATCCCCTCTTACTCCCATCAAAGGCCAAGTACTAAAGGCTGATGTCTGAGCAGAGGCTCCGAGGTGAGCAGTCCTAGCAGGGTTTCCCAAAGGCAACTATTAGTAATGTTTCAGTTTTGTTTGGGCTTTTGGGTGCTATTGTGAGAACACACCCCACTATTTATGACATTGTTTTAATGGGAAAATGCGTTCTGAGTTTCAAGTAAATGATCTGTATAAATGAACTTTTGGAACAGAAGCCATTCATAAGTGAGGGACTGCTTGATCTGTACTTGTAGATAGAGCTTATTTGATCTTTGCAAGGAGGAGAGTACAACTTATTTCTGGCTTTAAGCTGCCCTAAGAATATAACCCTATTCAGAAAGATTTGCTTTTTACTCTTCAGGGAGTTTTGAATGAGTTAATTCTTAAAGGAATTCTTAAAGCTTGAAGTCTTTAAATGTGAATTGAACAGCATATGTTGATTTACCCCGGTCTAAAAGAAAGGTACCATTCATTACAGAGTAAATAAAATTTCTACACTGAAATTGAGTATACTTTTTGTACATAAAATTTTGTTATTTGATGTATGGATGTATCCAGTGACTTCATGAAGATAATTTTAAGGGAAACTAGCAGATAATCTATATCTTATTGTTGCAATCTTTAACTAACAAAGATGAACAATTAATTTTACAATTTCTTATCATAGTTTTGCTTTATCTCCTTTTTCTTTATCCAGTTGTCTGCTACCCTGTAAATGAGACTTTGGTTTTGGAGACTTCAAATAAATCTAAATGATCAATAGTTTAACAACACTGAAGTGTTCTGAATAAAATAGCATTTAAAAGAACATTATTTTTCTTTTAAAGATCATAATTTTCATGTTATAGATAAACGTCTGCCAATTTACTCCCAAGATCCATTTTATTGGTATCCTGGGGAAAAGACAGAACATTTGTAGTGAAGAATTGTATGTTGACTTTATAGCAAATCATGAAGCAAGCATTGAACCAGGAATTAACTGTTTGATTTCATTTAATCGTATTAAGTCCTTTTCCAAATGGGACATCCTGCTTGAATTTTGCAGTATCTTGATTAGAATTTGACATCATCAACTATCCCTGGTGTTCTTAACATCTCTTTGTGCAGTGAATAGGTCTGTTTCTGCAAATCCACTTTATTTTATTTTAAGAACAGAAAAAGAGCATCATATATGAAACTGCAAATCTACTAAGTATAGTCGGTTTTTAAATAAAATATAAATTCAACCTTTTGTTTTCAAAATTGTCGTGTTTGTTTTTCCTTCTGATCTTCCTTCTCTGTTCCCCCTTGTATGTTTCCAAAAAATCCTTCCATTTAACTCTTTTCCAGTGATACCTTATTCTCTTCACTCTCTCACTCATGAAATAAAGAAAAAAATAGTCCCTAAAGAATAAGCATAGTCAAGGAAAACAAATTCATACAGTTGCCATGTCCACGAGCAAAATGATTGTTAGATTTTCGTACCTTGAGTCTATCATCTCTCTTACAGAAAGTGAGTACCATGCTTTATCATTAGTCCTTTGGTGCCATGGTTCATTAATGCATATATAAGAATTCTTAAATCTTTCAAAAAGGGTTTCTTTACAATATTTTGACTGTATAAATGTTTGCCTGGTTCTGCTCACTTCCCTCTCTCAGTTCATACAAGTCTTCTCAAGTTTTTATACAACCATCATTTGATCATTTCTTATAGCACTATGTCATTCCTTTTATTCATATGCCATCATTTGTTCAACCATCCCCCAAATGGTGAGCATCTTCTTTGCTTCTGCTTCCAGTTCTTTGTTAGAACAGAAATCTGTTATAAATAGTTTTGCATATGTGAGTTTGTTTTCTCTTTTATTTCTTGGGAGTGAGAATAGGGGAGGGGAGTAATAGGCTTAGTGACAGTATTTATAGGTATTCAGAAATTTAGTTACTTAGGAGGGTCAAGAAGACTAGGAATTCAAATCCAGCTGCTGACACTAGCTATGTGACCCTGGTCAAGTCACTAAACCCTGTATGCCTCAATTTTCTCATTTGTAAAATGAGCTGGAGAAAGAAATGGGAACCACTCCATTATCTTTGCCAAGAAAACCCCGAATGGAGTTCGGTGAACTTGGTGAATGGAGTCACCAAGAGTCGGGAGCTGAGTGAAACAAATGAACAGCAGATTTTGTAGTATGAAGATTTTTTTTTAATGTGTACAGAAATGAAATTGAAACTCAATAGAGTTTCAATGCATCAGTACATCTTTCAAATTTATTTTTAAGTGAACTTTGTTGTAGGCAAGTCTAACTTGAGGATTCTAACCTCATGTATATATTTTTAAAATATGTTTATACATATAATCCTTTATTTGAAACTCAGAACAACCCTGTGAGGTTTGTAGTACAAATGTTACTCCCATTGTACAGATGAAGAAATAGCCTCAGAGATGTTAAATGATTTTTTTCTTTGGATATCATCCAAAAAAAGTTCATTACTGAAGAATCTCAATCCAGTGATATCATTTGTAAAGCTGTTCTCTGACATAGACTCTCAGGATAAATTTTATAGTCTCTTAATTCAGTAGATGCTTAACAAATACTTAATTGAATTGAGAGTATGGGTGGGTTTTGACCATTAGGAAGTATTTTACCCATTAGTATTTTCTGAATGACTAATACTATAATTATATATCATAACAGTTTTTATGAAAACTGTGCTGTAATATATTTTAGGTAGATAATCACTCAACTCTGAATAGTTTGTAGATTTGTAAATTTCTACAGTTTATTAGTAGGTTAGGATTATTTTCCCTTTTGATAAACACTTTTGTTCATGTCTTCTAATGAGCTTTTAAAATATTTGGGAAATTTTACATTTTTAGATCTGTTAACTTTTTAAATTTCTGTTTAATGAATAGCACCGTAGATTAGGAGTAGCATTTCATTTTTAAGAGTATATCTGCAACAGGCATTTATGTAGCACCTAATGTATGGCAGGCACTTTGCTTGGTACTTTGTGTACAAAGGCAAAAACTAAGCAGTCCCTGCTCTCAAGGAGCATAATTGTTGTGCAGAGGGTTTAGGAGGGAATTAAAACAAGCTAAGGAATGGTGAATTAAGGCTTTTGAGGTAGGATAATTTTGGCTATTCATGTTCATAAGTGTAAAACCACTAAATATATGTCCCTTCTCGTGAAAGAATTACATCTTTTTTGATACAATTATCCAGAAATCAGTTCAACAAATATTATATAACAATTATGCGTAGAACTTGCTAAATCTTTAATCATTGTAGATAATGTATAATACAATGGGATTAGAGGTAGATACATAGATCTGGGAATAAACAGCATAAAAATAATTAAATCATTCTGATTTGATGACAGTGCTAAGAGAATATTTAGAATGAGAAGAGACCCCAAGAAAGATCCTTAGGTAATACCCATAGTTGTTAGGCATAATATAGATGCTGATCCAATAAAAGGGGATTGAGAAGGAGCAATCAGATAGGCAGGAAGAGGACCAAAAAATCTGTCACCAAAACCTAGAGGAGAGAGTATTTTAGGAGGAGATGGTAGTCAACACAGTGCCATACTGTAAGCAAGTCAAGAAGCAGAAGGATTGAGAAAAGGCTATTAGAGCTGGCAATTAAAAGATAGTTTTTAACTCTAGAGAGAACAGTTTCATTTGAAAGCTGAGATTGGAATCTATACTCATTAGAATGAGAAGTAAACAAGAGGAGAAGCAGTGAGACAGTGAGAGTGATGAACTTTTTCTCAATGATAAGGAAGAGCAATATAGAATGACAGTTTGAGGTTATGGTAGGGTGCAAGTGTTTGTTTTTTCATGTTGGAGAAGATGTTTACATATGTGTAAGCCCCAAAGAAGGGTCTAGTAATCAATATTCTTTAACCTAGTGATTCCATTGCTAGGTATATACCCCAAGGAAGTCGTTGATAAGAAAGTCTATGATATATACAAATACATTTGTATATTTGACTGTGTTGTAGCCAAAATATCCAAAGCAGCACATTCTGTGATATTAAAGCATTGGAAATAAAGTCGATGCCCATAGATATGGGAATGACAAAATAGTATAGTACTTGAATGTAAAAGAATGTTACTGTGCAGTAAGAAAGGACAAATTTGATGACTGAAGAAGTGTGGAAAGAGATATGAACTGATAGAAATGAAGTAAAAACCAAGGAAACAATCTATACAATGACTACAACAATGTAAATGGAAAGAATATAACCACAAAACAGTCAAAAGTTATTGTTTCAAAATAACAAAGAAAATAAGCATGACTCCAAAGAAAATATTTGAGAAGACCCCACCCCCGGATCTTAACATTTTTTTTTTTGATCTGGCCCTGTAACATTTAATATATTTGTCCAATGAACCAATCAGTTAACATTTATTAAGTGCCTAAAGTGTGCCACGAACTGCAAACACATGGATGACTATGAAAATGGCATATTTATCAGAGCTGCAGAGGATACAGAACAGGGAGGGGTAGGCCATGTTCTGGAGTATAAAAGCAGCATTCAGCTAGACTGGACAGGTTAGAATGGTCAGCCAAAAGCGTACGGCGTATGAGACCAGGAAGAACATAGGGCAGGGCAAGCGTGTACTAACTACTTCCACGTGTTTGGTGGGGCTGTTGGGACCTGATAGGGCAGAACCAAGAACAGGGAATGGAAGCTAAAAGAGCAAAGTTGAGTTTTTGTTTTGTTTAAATAATGAAAAACTTCCTAATAATGAGCTTTTCTCAGAGTGGAAAGGGGCTCTCTAAAAGTAATGGGTTTACTTTAATTAGAGGGCTTTCAAAAACAAAACAAAAAACAGGGCTAGATTACTGCTTACTATGATTTAGGAGTATTTATTTACTTGAGTAGGGCTAGGTGTCCATTAAGATCCATTTAGTGAATCTGTGGACTTTTCTCTTGGCCCCTCCTTTTTGAGGCCTTTCTAACCATCTAGGGTATCTGTTAGAGCCTGTGCTTCATTGTGCTGGGTACCCCTACTAAAACTGCATTAAGACTTTTGGACAGCCTGTGCAGTGTGCCTTCCTGCCACACTGAGGCATTGGGTTTGTATTTTAGTAATAGGAAATTAAAATGGAAATGATTTTTCAAGAGAGCAAAGTTTCATCTTTAATATGCATCCAAATAGCTTTGCTCATTTCATGTATGTGTAGTTTAATTTTCAGAAAAAGTACCATGTTTTTACACAGGTTTTTTTCTTCATGTCATAGCAAATATATTTCTTTTTCAGAATGTCAAACTTGTCTGCATAATGTAGTTCATGAACTTCTTGGAGAGCGGCTGAGAATTCTTCAGGTTGTAATAAACAAACACCAGATTCTCAACTCAGCTGATATACTTGGTGCTGCAGGAGTAGTTACTGCAAAAGTGAAAGGTAAGAGACTCATTGTGGTCTGGGAAAACTGAAAATGTGCACCTTTTTTTTTTCCTGGCTTCATTATAAAATGATATTCTTTTCAAAAGACTATATGCCTTATAAGAAAGCTGCCAGGAATACTCAATGTCCAAATAACATAATCCCTCATACTCTTAAATCCTAAAAATAACTGCCTGAAATAAAGTAAAATGGAGAATTTTGCTCTTATAATTTAAGCTTCTTTGCATGGAGACAAACAATAAAATTCAGCTCACAAAAAATTACTGCATCTTTGTATGGGGATATAAATAAAAAAAATGAAATT
Organism: Bettongia penicillata ogilbyi; assembly: GCA_023548195.1. Classification (NCBI taxonomy): domain Eukaryota; kingdom Metazoa; phylum Chordata; class Mammalia; order Diprotodontia; family Potoroidae; genus Bettongia; species Bettongia penicillata. The sequence goes on along the minus strand of JAJHZJ010000314.1, from coordinate 26,065,907 downwards.
GTCCCATCTTGCAAGGAGGTGACATTCGAATAGAGGATACATACCGCAAGAACATATGCAACCTAAATGGAAAGTGAATAAATACAAATGTACACAGAATACTTTAAAAAGGAGGGCACTGGCAGTTGAGTGGAATTAGGAAAAACTTCCTGCCGAAGTAAGGAAAAAGCTCATTCCAGCCATGGATGGGGGATGTCTAGTGAGGAGGCACAGAGCCTGTGGTGGACATCATGTGTGCACCTTAGAGTGAAGGGAGAAGAACTGATATTTGATCCTAAAGGCAAAAGGAACCCCTTGGGAAATCTGAACCATTACATTTAAGAAAAATTACTTTGTCAACAGAATTCAGGATGAATTGGAGTGGTGAAAAAGTTGAGGCAGGGATACATGGGGATACATTAAGCGTTTTGAAATTGTATGTGGATTTTTTTGGCTATACAGTATTTTTCATAGGAAAAGATTTTCTTTTGATGAAAATTAATTAAACCCTTTGGAATTTTTAAATTATATGTTATGTATCACAGATAATAAAATGAAACAGAAAGCCACTATATATTACTATGTGTCAGCTAGGGAATTGACTGTGGGTACTTAAGACAGATAAAATGGGACATGAGGGAGTAGAATCAAATGCAACATTTATTGAGGTTATGTGGTTTGATAGAGTATTATTAGAGCATTGGTGAGTTTTGTGCTATCCTACTTTGTAACAACTATAGGATATGACTATAATGGAATATATATATATATATAATGAGCAAGTTAACTTTGTTATTGGCTAACATTGTTAGTAACTTCCTGGTATCAGAATATAGATAGTTAGTTTTAGGAGCTGTCATGCACATGTGTAAAGCCTGTGACTAAGAAGAAAAATTAATGCACTTTCTCTATTTGGGATTCTTTTTTTTGCTACTTTATAAATGTTTCTTTCTCTGTAAAGTGTACATTGACTTGAATTGGATCCTATCCCTTGAATTCAGATCTCAATAAATAAGAGTGTTAACTGGGTTTGGACGCTTTCCTAGATACTAGGGGTACAAAGCAAAAAGTGAAATCATCCCTGCCCTTAGAGAGTTTATTAAGCTCTTAAGGAGACAACGTGTTAGGTATAGGTAGATGTCTGGATAATCAATACAAGGTAATATTTAGAAGGTTAAGTGTTGGTTACCATGATAGAAGGCATAAGCTAATTTTAAATATTCTCCTTATGAATACAAATATAAATAGGAAACTAATGGATTTGGGTTTTTTTTTAAATCTTATGAACTTTAGACATGTATTTATATAGTAATTTGATATCTTGGTCTGGAATATGGAAAAACCAAGCTGATTTGTGATAGGAAAAAAATAATAACTACTATATAGTTTATTTAGATTTAAAAACTTTACCTAATCATCATATGTATTTTTTCAATAGGTTGTTTACAAATGCCATTAAACTTTATTTTGATAGGGCAATTTTTGTCTATAGATAGGAAAATTTCCATGCTTGGAAATAGTGACTGTGGTTCATTGTTATTAGTAGCTATTGTGTTTAGTCAGGATGTCCTGGGGAAGGAGTATGCACGTTTAGAGTTGATGCCTGCATTCCAGAAAGCAAGATGTGGAGAAAGATGTTTCTTCCAGGCTGCTTTATAGATAGATCCTTTGTATCTTTTGGTATAACAGCCTTTTTACGTTTCTTACTTGCCCATATAGATGTTTTCTTTGGAGTCATTACTGCTGTTCTTTTGCCTCACTCTATGAGTCTGAAAGGCAAAGATTTCTCTAGCCTTTTAAAATTTTTAAAGGCCTGACAAAGTATATGTCAGGTTTCTATTACTTTGTCTCTGATTTAATCCTGTTAATAGCTAGTAAACTAAGAAGTTTAAATAAAATGTTAGAGAAATGGATTTTCAAACTTCAACATATTTCTGAATATACGCTTAGGAGTTCATACCTAGATACATATGTATATATCAGTAGTAAGTAAATATAATGACGCTTGTAGATGATGCTTAACTACATTTAAAAGTTTAATTGCATAATTTAATTATATACGGTAAAACTGATGAGTGAAAGGGAAAAGTGCTGTTAAAAATATGTCTGCCACTGCTACATTTGCTTATTTACTTATTTATAAGCGATAGTGAATGGGCATTGCCTCAGGAAAACTGAGGCCTGGGAAAAGACCTTAGCGTAAAAAAGTTCAAGGTCACTACATCTCGGACCATCTCTAGTTGTCCTGATGATCTATATCTTGTGTTGGACCCAGATGGCTCCTGAGGAGAGAATGAAGCTGGTGAATTTACACAGCCCTGCCTCATTTAAATCCAGTTCACTTGCAAGTTATGATAATATCTTAATATTATTGGTCCTCTTAAAGAACAAAGGACAAACAAGTGATAGTAATGATAGATTTCACATATATATAGGTGTGTATGTATCTCTATGTGTATACATATGTATGTATGTATGTACATACACACTCAAATGTGTATGTACTTGTACACTGATGTACATGCACATGCATATATGTAATATTATTGGCTTATAGTCTTAAATTCAGATTTAAAATTCTTTTTGTTTTTGTTCTCCTGAATTTGAAAAGAAGTACCTGGCGTAAGGTGTTTGATCTACACATTTGTTTTTCTTCTGTTAATTTACTAATAGAAAAATTTCCCTTTCACAAAGGAATTCTAATTTGGCCTCTGATCAGTAGTCTCCTTTGTTTTAGTTACTCACTAAAAAATGTTTCGGTACTCACAAAAAAGTTTGAGTGAGAGACTTAAGCAGAATCAAAATAATGGGAACTCATTAATAAAATGTATGTCACTTGAATGAAAGTTTGTTTTATTTAATTTTGCTTAACAGTTTAACTTAAGTAATAGATAATAAATTAATTCCAGTTCAGAAATGCAAAAGTTTTGCTTTGGTTGTTTTTCTCCTTAAATGATTATAGGATCTAAAGGTAAAATTCTTTTTGTTTGTAATGGTCTCTTAGAAACAACTATTGACATTTAGGAACATGAAAGAAAAGGCTTTGTCATAGTTATGAAGCATCCATGAATGTGAAGAATGAAGTGAAAGGGTTAATTCTTTTTCTTAAAACTACAACTTAGTTTCTAGTGTTCATAAAGGAGATGGGAGAAAAATTCTGATAGGATACAACCATAGTAGTGGAAGATACTTTAGAGATCATTTTGTTCAGTTGCTTTCTTTTATAAACGAGGAAACCAATCCCAAAGTGGTTAAGTTACAAAGTTACTCAGCTGGTGTCAGAGCTCTTACTAGAGTACAGGTTTTCTGACATTTAAAGTATTTTTTTAACTTCCTTCAAACAACATTGTGATATATAACAGAAAGCGCAATTAGATTTGGGTTTGGATGACCTATAACCTGGATCTGAACACTGGTTTTGCTATTTACTTTTATGACTTTGGGCAGATATTTTAGGCCACAGCTTCCCCGTCAGTCAAGTGACTGGTTAGAATCAATGATTTTCATGGTCTCTTCTACCTCTTAATAATCTATGAACTTGTCAGTGGATTTCTGAAAGCAGTGTGATAGAATATTATAATTTTTGCTTTGGCTGTATTTTTTAAAATTTTTTAAATAAGCTAAGGGCTATGTATAATTAGTATTGAAGGCAGAAAAAAAATCTTTGAGTAATGACTGCAAAGTTGAAATTTTTCAAAGTGTTTATGAGCTGTTACATTTTATTTTAAAATATAATTTTCCTATAATTCTTTTTTCTTTCTTTTTAATGATATTTTATCCTCCCTGAACTCCTATTATATGTAAAGAAAGTTCTTAGCATTCAAGATTTTGAGTTCTAAATTTTTCTCCCTCCCTCTCTTTCTTTTTTCCCCTCTTCCTAAAATGGTAGGCAGTTTGATACAGCTTATATACGTGCAGTTATCTAAAACATTTCCATATTAGTCACTGTTGTGAAAGAAGAAACAGAACAAAAGGAAAAAACCACAAAAAAAGTGAAAAAACTTTGCTTTGATCTGCAGTCTATCAATTCTTCATCTAGATGTGGACAGCATTTTCTTTCTTGAGGCCTTTGTAGTTTTAGATCATTGTGTTGCTAAGAATGATCATCACACAATGTTGCTGTTACTGTGTACAATGTTTTCCTGGTACTGTTCATTTGACTTTGTATCCGATTGTACAAGGCTCTCAGGTTTTTCTGAAATCTTCCTGCTCATCATTTCTTATTGCATAGTAGTGTTCCATTATATTCACATACCACAACTTGTTCAGTCATTCCCCCAAATGATGGATATCCCTTCAGTTTCCAGTATTTTGCTACCATGAAAAGGGAGGTTATAAATATTTTTGCACATGTAGGTATTTTCCCCCTTTTTTATAATCTCTTTGGAATATAGACCTAGTAGTAGTATTGCTGGATCAAAGGGTATGCCTTTTGGGCATAATTCTAGATTATTCTCTAGAATGCTTGGATCAGTTCATAACTCCACCAGCAGTGAATTACTGTCCCAATTTTCCTATGTCCTGTCCAACGTTTATAATTTTCCTTTTTTGTCATATTAGCCAATCTGTTAGGTGTGAGGTGGTACCTTAGGGTTATTTTAACTTGCATTACCTAATCAAAAATTATTTAATGTGCCTCTTCATATGACTATAGGTAGCTTAAATCCATCTAAAAACTGCCTGTTCATATCTTTGACCATTTATCAATTTGGAAATGGTTTGTATTTTTATAAATTTGACTCAGTTCTGTCTATATTTGAGAAATGAGACCTCTCTCAGAAACACTTTCTGTAAAGATTATTTTTCAACTTTCTGCTTTCCTTCTAATCTTGACTGCATTTGTTCTGTTTGTGCAAAAGCTTTTTAATTTGATATAATCAAAATTATCTGTTTTACATTTTGTAATACTCTATATCTTGTTTGATCATGAATTCTTCTCTTCTCCTTAGATTTGGCAGGTAGACTATTCCATTCTCTTCTGATTTGCTTAGGGTATCACCCTTTATGTCACAATCACATACCCATTTTGACCTTATCTTAACATCATTCACTTTTTTCCTTCATACCACTCTTCTTCAAGTTTATTACCACGAACTTTTTCAGTATGGTTTGACTGGTATTTTAAACTTGGAAAATTTTCATATATTCTCTTAGCCAAGACACTGTTTATTTTGTGGATAAGGACAATGACTGGATCGCCTATTTCACTGGTTTGGAAATGTCCAAGTGAGGGAACCTCCTCCGCCAGTGCATCTTAGTATCTGTTTTGAGTGTTGTAGTTGTCTTAAACTCAGAGAGGACTTGCCCAGATGAGTGGTATCTATGCGAGAGGTAGGACTTGAATCAAAGTCTTCTTGGCTTCCCGGCCAACTATGATACTATGATGCCTAATTATTTAAATTATAGATAACTGTCTTTGCCTTAATTTAAAGAACTAAACTGCTGTGCATATGCACGTTTGTATGTGCGTATGTACATATATATATACACACACATATATATATTAGTTATATATATGGTTATATATATAGTTAGCATATATGCACAGAAATGTGCATATATATTTCTTTAATAGAGAAATAATCAAATTAGTCATTTGAAAAAAATTGAACTTCTATGTGCATATGATGTGTGCATAGATGTATATACATAGATACGTATACACACAAACACATATGTACATGTGTAGGAATTCAGCATGCCTTATACGATGGATACTTTGACAAGAGCCAGATACAAACCCTTTTCTCCCATTGCATATCACACTCCACATTATCTTCTGGCTGTTTGAAGAACATGTCTTGAAAGAGAGCAGTGAATAAGAAGAAATAGCACCAAGCAGATCCTGTATTGCTGGCAGAATTTTAGTGTGACCTCTGCTCTGTGTTTCTAGGAATGGATTGTTCTCACACAGCAAAATTATCCATATGATCTGTCAGTTGATGGCTCAATATGTCCCACAAATATTTTCTTAATGAAGAAGTGATAGTCATTTTGCATACCAGGTTCTGCTTATATCTGCATCTATCATCTTCATGTTTCATGAAGTCATTTGGTGATGAGTTAAAAAGTAAATAAGCTATTTCTGTATGCGAGACTCATAAGAATTCGTCCTCTTTTTTAATGTATCCTCCTTAACTGTGGGCTTCAATGACATTAGTGAAGAAAAAGAGAGAGATCTTTTCAGTGAAGTAATTTTCTTACCGAAACATTGGCATTCACTTTTTTGGTAACTCCTAAGTAAAAATTTGACATTTAAGGAAAGTTAGGCCCAAGGCAAAATGAGAGTATTGTTTGTTTCAATGCCCAAAAGACTGTATAGCTAAGCTAAGGATTAAATAACATTACAGATTTTGTACAGCTAGATTCTGTACTATTTCATTATCAGGCTTAGAACTTCTAGGAAGGTAGTAATTTATTAGAGACAAATGTGTTCTCCCAAGTTTTGGTATGCTTACTCCAAGACTTTGTATGTTGTTGGACTATTTTATGGGATTTAGAACTGGAAGGTACTTTACAGGTCATTTAATTTAATCTCTCTGTTTTAGAGATGAAAGGGACCTGAGTCTCAAGGACACGTGACTTAATCCAAGTCCACAAAGATAGTACGGGAGCAGACTTCAGGTTTGAAGTTAGGTCCTCTGACTCTAGGTCCAATGTTGTTTCTACCAGGTTGTGCTGCTTCCCCTCTCTTGGAGGGGTTGGGAGTGGGGAATCACTAATTTTATTTTATTAATTTGTTTTAAAAATAAACATTTTTGAATGAGTTTTTACTAGAACTAACCTTTGTCATGCCTTTTGTCTTTTTCTTCCCATTTTCTTCCCAAAAATGACAGTGTTTTGATTTCCTTATGGGAGATGCAGGCAGTGATTCGTCTTTGGAGCTTCCTGTGTCTCTGAAAAATCAGGTAAACTGAGTTTAATTGTAGAGTATTGTTTTAATATTGAGCAAGATTTCAGCGTAATAATTTCTTGACCTTTTAATCTGGCCTTTCTTAACATAATTCAACTTCTTTACTGAAGTAGCTAAGATGTTGACAGAGCAAATATACACAGGATTAGGTTTGGTGATTATGCTTTAAAGTTAGTTTCAGAAACTATAATTTTAATTAGAATGTGGACACAATGAATCCTTTTCATGGATTTTTCTATAAATATTATTATATTATCAGCAGTTTCAAAATCTTTTCACATTTTTAGAGTAGTAATTCTCACATAACGTTTATACTAAACAATCACCCTTCCATCAGAAGTAATTTTGGCATTACCTTAGAGACTTACCGATTTATCAGATGTAGAATGTAGATTCCTCTTAAATATTTCTCAGCTGTGTTTCTTCCGTGTCTGACACTGCCTTACCTTTAGCAGATGTTTGATCTCTTTAGTTCAATTCAAAAGGCATAACTAAGAAGGTCTCAGCCAGTTCAAATGCCATATAGGTTGTCTTTGCCATCATCAAAATAGTTCTTAAGAGCTCTTCAGCTGCTATCAATGGTATTCTTCCCTAAAACTCCACTTTAACCATGCCTTGGGATAGATGGAGGGAGGTCTTATTCCCCAATTCATTAAAAAAAAATTGCTGTAGATTAATCATTGTCTTTCAACTGATACTTACGCAAATAGAGAAATGTGTAAAATATTTCCTGTGTATAGTTTGAAAAAGAAACTAAGTGTATTTCAAATATAAAAAACTTAAGATCTGGAATAGATTCTAAAGTGTGATGACATGCATTTAATTTAAATATAACAGTTAAAAGCATTTTTATAGTTAACTCCGTTGGTAAATTTTATTTTTTCATTTGGTCACTGTATAACTATATACAAAACTTAAAATAAGGTAGTACAGCTTATTTATAGTGAGAAGCTATACAGAATTCTATGTATTTCAGAATTCCAAACATATTGGAATGTTGTTGTTGAATCATTTCAATCAAGTGACTCTTTGTGGCCCATTTAGGGTTTTCTTGGTAAAGATGCTGGAGTGGTTTGCCATTTCTTTTTCCACCTCATTTCACAGGTGAGGAAACTGAATTATCAGGGTTAAGTGACTTGCCTAAGGTCACATGGTAAGTATCTGAGGCCAGATTTGAACTCAAGATGTGTCTTTCTGGCTCCAAGCCCTGTCCTCTATCCTGCACCATCTAGCTGCCCTAGATTTTAATATAACAGTGATCTAAAATGAAATGAGGACTAACTTTCACCAGTTTGTAACTGGGCCTTACTAATTCTAAGCCAGAGTTGTTCCAGGTTTATAAGTCCTTGAAAAGTGTGCATTTCTCATAGTTTATGTCCCGTAAAACCTTTTTTTAGTACAACTACCAAGTTAAAAATGGTCTTTATGTTTTAAAATAATGCTGTATTTTAAAATGTAAAAATCATTCTTAACTCACAGGCCATCCAGAAACAGGTAAGAACGTGGCTCTCTGGCCTTGCCAACCCCTGATCTTAGCTATTGAATGTGAAGAGTTAATTTTCCAGCGATCTTGGATTACATGATTTGAGATCACTGAGTAACAGTGATAAACAGAGTTTGAGCGATGATAAAATAGTAGGTTGGTGTTCTGACATTTTTTAGCAGTGTGCTCATTGTAATAAATCATCTCCATAGGACCTGCTGCTTAGAGATCCACTTAAGTGAGTTGGTATTGATACTTTATGTAATTTTCTTCTTCTACTTGAATCATTCTTCTTAGGCTTCCACTCAGTTTTTGAAAGAGTGAGGTTTCTTTTTTCATCATTTTCCTTTTCATGTGAAAAACAATGCAGCTTTACTGGTTTTGGTTTTTTTTTTTTTTTGCTTTCCTGAAATTTAATTGAGAGATTATATTGTATGAGAGCAATCTTCATATTTGATGTCTCAATTGAGAATAACATGTATTCAACTAAAGACCGAAAGGATTGTAAAGTAGAAATGTGGTATGAATGAGAGAAGAGCAGTATCATGACCTCCTGTGTTCCTTGGACCTTTTTCCTCTGACCTCCTTTTGTTTTCAGAGTTCATTGTTGTCTGCTTGATATTTTTTTTCCTGCCATTTGATGATAGGACCACATGCTAGCCCCATCTTTTCCTAGGGAAATATAGCCAGAGAATTTAGACTTATATGTAACAGAGTTAGTGGAAATCAAAATCTCTTGATGGGGTTAAATTCTCTTCTTAGCTCTCCTTAGCAACATAATAATAATGCAGTTAGCACAGGGATAAGATAAATATTAGAAAATATCTAAGCTGTAAAAGTAAAAACTGTAAAACTCACCTAAAAACTAACTAAAAATTTCTCTTGGGCCTTAACCTGCTTCAGAAATTCTACATATGTATTTGATAAGAGAGTGTGCTGCAGTGGAGAGAAAACTGTCTGCAGACTCTGGGTTTAGGTCCTTCCTCTCACATAGGCTGACTTTGGTAATCCTCAACAGATTACTAACAAACTCATTCTCCTAGTTAGGACTGACTTGCAGACCTGTTGCAAGGTCTGCATTGGTAGAGTAGTTTCTGGACTTCTTTACGTAGATGAAATCTCAAGTCCAGACCCCAAAACATTTCTAAATTCTAATACTAGAAAATCTCTGTGGTGATCAACAGAGCTTTTTTTTGTCCAGAAATAGAAATTGAGTTTTCAGATGCTGGTTTTATATTAAAGATATATTTATGGGTGCTTTTTCTTTCCTTGTTCTCAAGTTAGCTTTGGACCTTGTTGAAGCTTAGTTTAGGGGAGATGTTATCTTCTTTTTATGCCTTTCACATTTCTGTTTCTGATTTCTTTTTGAGTGATGAAGGAAAATCTATGTTGGCAAGTGTAGAAAAATATGCACCAATTCACACATAAGTATAAATAGGAAAGCAAGCTCACTGACCACTTTAATGTAATACTTCAAGGTTCGAGGATCTTAGATCTCTTCCAACCTTGCAATAGTTTTGTGGTTCCGTCAAATGTAGTGGGTCTCAACTCAGTATTTACGTTAGCACTAAGTTAATATTGTCTTCACCTTGAATTATGTGAGAGTGGTCTGTTTGCTTAATTTGGGGAGGTCAGGATGTGTTTTAGGCAGCTAGGCCAATTTGAAGTGACCTTTTTACTCTCAATTAACGATAACTATGGCTTATATTTTATGCAGGACCAAGCATAACCAAAAGAAGTTAAAAGAAGACATCAGTCATTTGCAGATCAAGATTTGTGATTTTGACCTTGTTTTGTTAATAATGGGGATGAATTGAGAATAAAGAAACAAAACTGAAAAGATTATCACTTTGAGGTCTAGAATATATCTTGAAAGACCTTACTGCCTTAGTTGTACAAATGATATGTAGTCTTGATTGTCAAATAGAGAATTATTTTCCATATATGTTGAATTTTGAGAAAATGTTATTGTGTAATAACTGGTGTTATTCAACTAGATTAAGGAATATTATTTATTCATTGATAATTGATATGAAATTAAATGGACCAGTGACTCTCGCATGTTCTCAGTGGTTCCCTTAGAAAAAGTTTCATCTCTTAAAAAGTTGAAAACAATCACTGCTTCTCTTCCTCTCTTGGGATTCACTCCTCAGCCTTTTGGAATTTGACCTCTGATCTCATCCTTCAACTGAACCTATTCTCTCCATTTACCATTTGCCAAATGTTTCATGTGGCACTTCTGACCAATCTTTCTTTGCTTTCTGGCTTTTTATTACCCTGTTCTCTTGGATTTTTCTCCTCTCTGTTTGGTGGTTCCTTCCCAGTCTCCTTTAATCATGCGTATCACACAGTGTCAGTGTGAATGTTCCCCCCAAGGCTCTGCCAAGTTCCTTCTTGTCACTCCCCCTCACCTTCCCAGTTGTTCTCATGTCCGTTTCTTCTCAACCTCTCTTCCTTTCTCCCCACCCTCCAATAACTTTATCAGCTCACTTGTGTCCATGAGGATGATTCCCATGTATATACATCCAGTGCCTGGTTTTCCCCTGAGCTTCAGTTTCATTTATCATTGCCAATTGTCTGTTTCAAACTGGATGTCCCCATATAATGTTAAAGGAATTTGAAGATCTTCCCTGAGCCTTAATAGGCACATGTGACCTACTTTGAGTTTTGACCCAGCCAAAAGCATGAGTCGCATGGAGCCCATGGTGGGAGGAGCTTGGCAAATAGATGGAGCAGAAAGTGAGAGTGAAGCAGAGCTGGGAGAGAGCAAGGCAGAGCAACTAGGGTGAGTGAGAGGAGGGAGGAGTTCTGCCTGGGGAGCTTGTTTTGGGGAAGGCCTAACGGAGGGAAAGCTTGGGGATAGAAGTGCTTGCTGAATTGGTGGTGTGTATGAGCTTCTTTGTTACTGTGCTGGATTTGGCTTTCTGGGATCTGAATCAATATCTTGGTTTCCTCTTTGAGGAAGAGTTATTTATATTTTGTGGGTTTACCCTGGAAATGTGCATGCATATTCATAGTGGCTGCTATGTATATCACATTGGCATTACACCCCAGAGCATCTCATACTTAACCAGAATGGAATCACTTGTCTTTCCCCAGTCCCTTCTTCTTCCAGACTTTACTCTTTCTTTTAAAGGCTCTGGCATCCTTCCAGGGTCTCAGTTTCTCATGATATTGGCATTCTTGCAACTCCTCACTGCCACTGCCTTCCTCCCCATATTTGGTCCATTACCAGATCTTGTAAATCTACCTTCGCAGCATTTCTTCCCATCAAGTGCCTTTATTTTTTATTCACAGCAGCACCTTAGTTCAGGCCTTTAGCATACTTACTTAGCTTACTGGAATGACCTGGCTGGGCTTCCAGCCTCAAGTATCTTCCCACTAAAGTCCATCCTATACACTATTACCAAAGTAATTTTCCTTAAGTGTAAATCTGACCATGTGACTCCTATTGTAGTAGCTCCCAATTGCCCCTAGAATCAAATATTGACTCCTTAGTTTAGTATTTAAAGCCCTTCATCTCTCTTCAGTCTTGTTGGATATTACACACCCTCCTGAGCCCTGTGACCCAGCCAAACTGCTTTCTCTCTGTTTTCTCTCATCCCTATCGCTGTTTCCTCCCACCCCCACGTTCCCATATTTCCCACCACTGCATAAATCAGAGAATCCCTCTGTTTCTCTAAGGCTCACATTAGTACTGCCTTCTACCTGAAGTTTTTCCTGATCACCCAAACAGTTTTCTCTTTCCTATACTTTCTTCAATTTAACTACTTTATCTTTCTTCTCTTTATATTTTCTGTATGCTTACGTGTGTTCTGGTTGAAATTCCCCTTCCCATCACCTGACTGGAAGCTCCTTGTGAGTAGGAATTATTTTAACTTTTTGTATCCCCAGTGCCTAGTACAGTGTATACCACTTAATAGGCACTTAATTATACTTGATTGTTTGGTTATTCCTTGACTACTCTAGCATTTAATAACTACTGTCAGGTTCTTAATCAGTTGCATTGTTTTGTGGGGAGAAGGGACTCAGTACTTTTTTCTTCTGTTATTATTCTGCCTACAATATATATAGGTCTATTACATAATAAGAAAGTAAATTACTAATGAATTCCTTAAGTCTTTTTTGAAATTGTACAAAATGTGAGTGAAACTTTGGTTCATTTGTTTTGCAATACAGTTGTCTTGCAAGATTATGTAGCTGTTTCTGAAAAGATTGATTGGTGACAAAAGCAAGAAGATTAATTGGTTTTAAAATCTTCAATTAATTTGCAGTTAGTCCATAATATTTTCCCTAAGAATTATTGCTCTTTACTTTAGAAAATGAGAAATTAAATCAATTTATTTTCTTAGAAGTTTCCAAATCTCATAGAAATTTAGAAAATGAAAACAAAATTGTCTTAAATTTTTTGAGTATTCATTCCCCCAAATCACCTTAATTCCTTTGCCAACATTTATCTATAGTTTTTCAGCTAGTGACTTGTTTAAATTAGTTTTTTATTCTGAACTTAAGAAATAAAACAAACATTTCTGTAACAAAGTGGAATAGAAAAAAAAAAGAGGATTGCACCTGAGCCTGCATATCTTTTAGGTACAACTTGCTATTCTTTTTCAATGTACAACAATTTTATCATGTAACTTTCTTTCCCTCCCTCCTTCCTAGAGATGGCTACCATTAGACAGGTGTGTATGTATAGGTGTATGTGTGTGTGTGTGCATGTATTTATGTATATATGTCATTTCCTTTTCTGGACTCAAATAACATCTTTCTTCAGGAAGGGAAGGACCTTTATAATCAATTTGGATATTTATAGTAGAATCACCTGCTGGCTCAGTATTGTTCTTAAAACAATATTGCTGTTACTGTGTACGAGATTCTTTTGGTTCTGCTCATTTCACTCTTCGTTATTTTGTGCCAGTCTTACCATGTTTTTCTAAAATTATTGAGCTCATTTCTTTAGCAATGTAATATTCCGTCACAAACATATACCACCATTTGTTTAGTCATTCCCCAGTTGACAGGCATCCCTGCAATTTCCAGTTCTTTGCCACCATAAAGAGAGCTGCTATAAATATCTTAGAACATATAGGTCCTTTTCTTTACCCTAATCATTTTGGAAAACAGAATTAATAGTGGTATTGGTGGGTCAAAGGTTGGTTACAGGCAGTTTAATAACTCTTGGAGCATAATCCAGATCCCTTTCCAGAATGGCTGGATTAGTTCACAGATCCACCAGCAATGATAGATTTATATGCCAGTGAAGACAAGGATAAAAGATGGAGGGAAGAGGTCGTTCTTTCTTGGTATCTATACATTGTTTCTTATTTCCTATTTTATTTGTTTTAAGGTTTGTGTGAAGAGTTTGGGGTAACTAGGTGGCTTAGTAGCTAGAGGGCTGGACCTGAAGTCAGGAAGGACTCATCTTTCTGAGTTCAAATCGTGCTTCAGATATTTACTAGCTATATGAGCCTGGGCAAGTCACTATACTCAGTTCCTTATCTGAGCTGGAGAAAAAAATGGTAGCATAAAAAAAGTCTTCTAAATGAGTAGGCTAAATTCTTTTGTGTAATTTTTATTTTCCTCTAATCTGTAGTTGTTTTGTTTTGTTTTTACATTGCAGTCCTTGGAAAACATTTCTGTGGAATCAGTGGGATTGCTGCATGAGAAAGATAATCTTCAAGGTACTTAAGAATATATGTTATATTATACTTTTGGCATTTGTCCTTTTCAGTGAGTGTACTTGCTAAAAGTTACATCTATTTGCTGACATTGGAGTCCTTCTCCAACTGTGTAGAATTTCCATATTACATTCAGAAATGGACAAAACCAAAGCTGGGTCTGGTCTGATCTGGACTGATGTAGCATTTATGACTTGAAGGCTATTTTTTAGAGGGAAGAAAAAACAAATATAGAAAGAAATATAATTCATACTATGGTGTTTAAATTGTCCTAAAAGCCTATCACTTGTTTTAGTGTCTGCTTTCATTAGAGATCATCTAAGCTGCTCTTCTGGTTTAGAGAGAAACTTTCTTGGTAGGATTTAAATATGTTCTACATTTATTGTTTTCTTTTTCAGGACCTCTGTGGCCCAAAGAACTGGATAGCATGCTTCTGAGAAATGATGATGGAGTTGAATTGGCTTTGTCTTATGCCAAGATGTGGTCAAAATATACCAAAGATATAGTTACGTGGGCTGAGAAAAAAATTAGTCTGGGTAAGTGAGTCTTTGAGGCATTTAATCAGCTTTGCTGTTGTAGTTAAATTATTCATGAATTGTCTGACAGAATCATCACTAATGTGATATTATGTTGTATTTTAATCAAAGAAAGTAAAAATAATTATGTTTCATATTGTTGAAATAATGAAATGGTGTTCCATGTTACTTGGGTAGCTAGGTACTGCAGTAGATGGAGCACTGGGCTTGGAATCAGGAAGGCTTATCTTCATGAGTTCCAGTCTAGCCTCAGATACTTTATGACCCTGGGCAAGTCAAAAAAATAATCTTTCCTCAGTTTTCTCATTTGTACAATGAGCTGGAGAAGGAAGTGCCAAACTACTCCAATATCTTTGCCAAGAAAACCACAATGGAATTATGAAGAGTCAGACATGACTGAACAATAACATATAATTTATTGATTCGTTTCCTTTGTCTGGTAGCATAATTGCAACTCCTGCTTTTTTTTTAACTTGATATCCAGTAAATTTTTTTCTATCCCTCACTTTTGTTCTATGTGTTTCTTTGTTTTTTAAAAATGTATTTCTTATAAGCAACAGATTGAGAGGTTTTGTTTCGTTATCCATTTCTGTCATTTTTTTTCATTTTATTATGTTGTTTAATAATTCACATTTAAAGTTATAAGAATTTGGGAAAATTTTGTTTTTCTCCATTTGGTTCCAATATTGTTTTTTGTTTCCAATTTTGTACTTTTCTTCTCTTTCTCTGTAAACACAATACTACATCTCTTATTTATTTTAGCCTTAATCAATTTTAAGGCAACTCTGTTCCTACTGACTTTCTTTCCATTATTCTTAAACCTCTTTCCCTCTACTCATTTGTTTTCCCTTTTCCTAGTACTGGAATTTTGCCTTAGTTCCATTTTATTTTATCTAGGTCCTCCTCTGTTTTTGCCGTTATCAGTTAAGTACTCAATTAAAATCTCTCTTTATTTCTTACCCTTCAATTTGTTTTGTTCATTTTACAAATTATTTGTACCCTTCTAAAAAATATTTTTTCTCTTGTTCTTTTCATTATTTATCTTCCCTTTTTGTTTTAGACTTTTATTCTTTGATTTGTAGACCTTATATTCCTTTATTAGTCTCTGTCTCCCTTGTTGAATTAAAGATTTTAAGATCCTTATTCTCAACAGTTATTCTATGTTATTGTCTTGTAGATCTTCTTTCCTGGCCCTCTTTTATTGTTCTGCCTCATTTTTAGAAATACCAGTTTTAGCAGTTGATAAGAATATTGCCCTAATGTAGGAATTTTCCTATAACCTTGATTTTGCAGTTTATTATTAACCATTGCCCCTTTTTCCATGGTTGTTTTCGGTCCATTTGACTTGAACTTCCCTCTTTGGATCCTTGCCCTCTCACTGTTCTGGATGTTATTTGTTTCCAGGAGCTCTGATTCCCCTTCCCCTGAGGCAGAATGAGTGATCTTTTTAAGTACTAAATCTCTGCCTGTTGTGCCTATTGTAAGATCCTCCCTCTCCTTTATAGAATTTGTCTTCTGTAATGTGCCCTCCCCCACTGCTGAAATCCGATTTCCTTCTTTTTCAGTCCTTCATTTCGCTTCTTCTCATCTTCTTGAGAGACTGCAGTTCTTTTCCCTGTCATTGTTCACCATTGACTTGACTCCAGTGCAGCACTTACTCCCCTGTTTTTTCCTCCCTCCCCCATTTTGTGCACCCTCCCATTCTGTAGTTTCGTCCTCCAAAGCCCTCCTTCCCTCCCTCCCTCCCTCCCCCCAAAACGTGGCTTTGTCTGTAGGTGAGGCGCTGTGACATTTGAGGCCTCTTCTTCCAGCATCACTTCTGTCTGACCTCTGTCTTCACTCATCCCCTGTGAACTGTCCCCTTGTTGCTTAGTTCTTGTTGGTGTCTTTGGTTACTTTGTTGACCATTTTTGCATATCAGGTTTTTGGAAGGCAGATATTTTCTTCATATCTCATTTTTTCTAGAAATGTTTTCAAAGCGTCTTTCAATGGAGCATACGTCTTTTTTGACTGATGTTAAGCCTAGATTTGCAGAGTGGATCACAGATCACCTTGTGTTGCATTTTGAGCGCCTTTGTTCTTCAGAGCGCTGCCCCGTTCACTCCTGGTGTTTCTGTAAGGTCTTCTGCTGGTCACTTGAAGGGTTTGTTGTTTGTCGGTGGTGTTGTTCAATTTAGTCACTGTAGAGGTTTTTTTGGAGTTTATAGGGTAGAGTTTTTTTTAAAGATGACCTGTGAATTCTTTCAATTAGCACTTTGTTTTCTGTGTTCAGAATTTTGGGGTATTTCTTGCATTACTGTGTTCTGGTTTTGCTGTTGTTGTTTGTGTTGTGTTCTTTTGAGAGACTCAGAAGCCTTTAACTGAATCTTTGAGATTAATATTTGTTCTTATTTAGATTTGATGTTTTCTTCTAATGCTGTTGATTTCTACTTCTCTTCTCTGTCGTCCTTCACTTCTCTGTATTTGCATTTGCACTTAGTTATTGTTGCTTTTCCTTCTTTCTTTGTACTTGCCATTGTGTATTTAAGGTTTCCTAGCCTGCCAATTATTTCTGTAGTGTAGGCCATACATTCTACTTGTATTATTCTTATCTCTTTGTAAAAAAAACTTTTCAGAAATATCTTTCTGTGGTTTTATGTTCTCTTGAGAATCCGTAGGTCCCCTGCTTCGTCAAGTGGTTGATTCGTTTTCCTTTGTTTTACAAAATTTATTCATAGATGCCTGTACTGTTTTAGGTGATAGGGAGTTCCTGTTCCCTTTTATTATTATCTTTCCATGCTCAAGATTGTAAATTGAGTTTACCTTCTAAATCTCTCCCCTTTTGAGTTTGGTTTCCTAACAGCTGGAACTCACAGCTGTCTTGCTATATTAGACAGTTTATAGTTTATTAGCTTCAACAGCTTGTCTCAAATTGCCTCAGGTAACTTCAGGAGGAACAGAACTAGTCCCTGCTATGTGCTGGGCTTTTTGCTCAGGCTTAGTGGAATGCCTCACAGCTACATATATGTATCCTCCTCCCATTCCTCATTCTGTCGCTACTGTACGGCTGCCTTCCTGCCTCAGTAATCTTTTTCCCTTTTGGTTTTCTGTGGCATTGGTGGGAATGTGAGTCTAGTTGAGTTCTCTGGGTAACCCATGGATTGGCTTCTCTGGTCCTACTTTCCAGAACTGGGTGGATGGTGAAGGAAAGAAGTGCTGAGTGACCACGTTAAGAGGTAGAGATTAGCCTTCTTTGCTGTTAGCTCACTTAACCTTGTGTTTGATCCTTGGTGTCCTAGACTGTGGAGGTGGCTGAAATAGTTTTATCTCTTGTGCATCATTCCTATTGTGGAGATGTTCAAGAGTTGTGAGGATCAAAGAAAATATCTGGGCTTTCATCTTGTTGGTCATGTGATCCAAATAATTTTTTTGATGCAAAATAGAATCATCTATGGTTTTTGTTTTAAAGATGACCATTAATTAGAACTTTTCCCTTCCAGAATTGGAATGTGCTAGAAACATTGCAAAGATGGCAGAGACAACTAAAAGCATTATTGGACTCCAGGTAATTACCTTGTGAGCTTCTGAGGTGTGAGAGTGAGTTGGTAGCTTAAGAGTTTTGTTAAGTACCTATCCCCAACTGAATGAAGTACTTGATTGTGAAGGCTAACTAATGAAGGCTAACTTTGTTGGTCAAAGACACAGTAGTGTTTTGGTGTATGTTTGTTTTAGAATGGGATACTCTTTCCTCTGCCAAAACAAATTTTAATCCTTAGCTTTAGAATTAATTTTTCTTAAGGATCATTGTCATAATCATTATTATCCCTTATTTCAGTAATCAGAAAATATACTCTGAATGAAGCTTAGATAAATTTTCTCCATAGCATGGAATTCGGTTTGAAGCTGGCTAGGTGTATGGGCTCAATGTTTTTCATGGCACTTCTTTGACTCACAGAGCTCCTTCTTTATGACCATCTGGGTGAAGGCAAGGACTAGCTATATTTCTACTTTGGAACTGACTTTCCTATTTTAAATCTTAGGAATTTATGCCATTCCGTGCCTTATTCTTAAATGCTTTTGATAATGATATTGAGAGCAGTCAGCTTTCACAACAAACAGCAGCAGCTCTTCAAGCCAACAAATTTGTTCAGGTAAAAAGTTAAATGCATTTGTAATTTCTTTTGCTTTTAATTCAGAAATAACTTTTACTTGTAAAAAAACAAGCAAACAAAAACCTAGCAATTTTTATTTTTGATAGCCTCTCCTTGGGAGAAAAAGTGAATTGGATAAACAGAGGAAAGCAATTAAAGAACTTTGGCAGAGAGAACAGAAGAAAATGGTTTGTATCACAACGGAATATGACAGTAACCATTCCTTCTTTTTTACTTTTGTTCTTCCCTTGCCTCTCACATCTGTAAACACCTGCCAAGTATTTAATCTTTCCTTATGCAGTACTTTTCAATGCTTTCTTGTAGCCCACAGTACCTACTGTGCAGAAAGAATGTATAATGTGGGTTTCAATGTTTTTTCCCCTACACAGCAAGAGACAGAGGCATCTCTCAGAAAGGCAAAACTCTTGTGTATACAGCAGCAGACTGAATATGAAAAAGCCAAGTCTTCCACAGTACGTGCTGAAGAGGAGCATCTGAGCTCAAGTGGAGGGCTTGGGCGAGAGGCCAGCAAGCAGTTAGAGAAAAAGCGAAGGCTGGAAGAAGAGGCTTTGCAAAAAGTGAGTTATCCTTCTGGTCAGTGGAAGTTGGAGCAGCAGCAGCAAACAAATTTCTTTTTCATTGTATTTTGCCAGAGACAGAACAGGTAGAGACGGTGGGGTGTATATGTGAGACTAAATAAGGCCAGTTCACAAAGTTTACCTCTTGGCTGTTTATACGCGCTGCTGTTCAACTCTTAAAAGTGATGGCAGTTGAGACTGAGAGTGGTAACTGCATTTTTTTTTCCTTAACCAGTATTCTGTAGTTAGGACAATTGAGGTCGTATTAACGCATTTCAAATACTATTGTTTACTATTTACTCTGATATTCTTTAATATTCCGATTCCCTGCAGGTTGAAGAAGCAAACGAACACTACAAAGTTGTTATGATGGATATGGAAGAAAGGCGAAATGACTTAGATCACACTAAAAGTGAGATTTCAACACAACTTCGTGAACTTGTTTTCCAGTGTGATCTAACTCTTAAAGCTGTAAGTAATTTATGGGAATAAAAAACTTGAGTGCTACATTTTTTCTGGAACCTCTGTGGAGGGGGCAGTGGGTTGGGGGAAGCTGTCAGATTTTTGTATAACTAAAGGAACTTTTGACACTAATAGGAAAATTTGATTTATGGTGTCCATTATGTTTAATTTTTGAACCTACAGATTATCTGTAGAATTGTGAAAACCATACTTGCCATCTTTATGTAGTTAGTGATGAATGTTCAGTTTCCTCTTCCTTTTACAAAATATAAAATGCACTATTCATGTGTAAGTTATCATCATTTGGATCTCAACTATGTTGTGAAGTTTTTCCATTGAAGGTTATTATTTCTCTGGTTTCAATAAAAATAATAGTTTGCTTGTGTTTCTTAGAATTCAGTCTATCTTAGATTGGGATGTATAATTAATCTGGCTACCTAGCCAAACCTTTATTAACACTACAGAGTTGCTGTTCTTGAACATTGTTAAACTATTTACAAAATAGAGCAGAAGATAATTTGGGAACAGAGAGTAATGATCTTGATTGTTTTCATTTTTCTTTATTGTTTCCAGCCAACTATTCCATGTTTAATTTACCTCAGATTGAAAATTGAGAAAAAGTTGGACTCTAATAGTATTGAGGTTTCTTTTTTATCTGTGATCATAATTTTCCTTTTTGCCTTGAAATTGCCTTGAAATAGTTTGACGTGTAAAAAAGATATAAGCTTTTATGTTATTTGTTTTGGTGCATAGAAAAGTATAGGTTTACATCCTTGACTTCAGTAAATTTATATTCTATTTAGTAATCCAGGACCAACAAACATGAAATGATCAGCAAATGATAAACCACAACATGAAATAAAACACTCAGTGGTATGGTACAGATAATTGACATAGGAGGTTAGAGATGAGAAACATTGCTTATGACAAAAGGAAAATAATTTTGGAGGGTGGCTTATAGAGTTGGTACTATACTGCCCTGGACTTTAAAGAATGAGTAGGATTTGGAGAAGAGGAGAGAAAAGCATTTTGGGAAAGTAAGTATGAGAAGAGTATACAGAATGGACATCACTGGTAGGAGCAGTATCTTTTTTTATCTTGACTATATAGTTTCCATGGAAAAGGGAGTTGAAAAGGCCCTTCTTGGCATCACCATTGATTGGCGTCTCTGCCACCTGAAGCATAAAAGGCCCACCCTGGTCAGACTTAGTATCTAAAGTTTTGGTGGAATTCCCACTGCTCCCTGCTCATTGACCACCTTTCGGACCTACTGTGGCCAAATGTGCTGAATACTGAGGTGGATCAGAGTAGGTGGATCAGATTCTGAACAGGTGACTTTCTTAACTTTAAGAATTTGTTTTTTAAATCATTCTAATTCAAGTTATTCTTATTGCCTTCTAACTACTGTTCTGAATGATTAGACTGACCATATCAAGCACATATTCAGTAAACTCCAGTGAGTTCCCCTGTTACCTCCAGGAACAAATAGATTATCTTGTTGAACATTCAAAACCCTTGTTAACCCTGCCTTGTCCTGCCCTTTTTTTTGTCTCTGCTTCCCTTCAACACATTCTCTCTCTCTTTCTCTTTCCCTTCCCACCCCTTTGATTCTTTGATTTAGTGACATTGGTCTTCTAGCTGTTCCAGAAACAAGACACTATCTCTTAGCCTCAAGTATTTTTTCTGTTGTCTCCCATGCCTGGAACATTCTCTTTCCCCATCTCTGTATGTTGGCTTCCCTCAAGACCTAACAAAAATCCCTCCTTCTCTAGAAAGCCTTTTTTTGATCCTCCTTACTTCCAGCACCTTTTCTGTTTTAATTATTTCCCATATATCTTAGATATCATTTGTACATACTTATTTACTCTCCCATTACATTGTGAGTTCTTGAGGGTAGAGACAGTTTTTTGTTTTTCTTTGTATCCCTAGAACTTAGTGTAGTGCCTTTGCACATCAGATGTTGCTCAATAAATGTTTGTTGACTGGCTAAACTGGAGTTAGCCTTGGTCCAGAATAGACATCTTTGGGTAGAAGTAAGTTAAGGAAAAGACAGTCATGCTAAATTCTTGGCTTAGCAGAAAATTAGTTTTAATCATTGCTTAATCACTAACGGTACAGTATATAGATATATATGGAAAATTGTTTTAAGCATCGTAGTGGGGAAATTTTGACTTATACCTACATGCTGTGGTGACCTGAAACATGACAGCATTTTGAAGGTGATTTTCTTCCCTCAGGATCATTCTCCTTTCTTGGGTCCCAGTTAATTCTGTTCTTCACTTTATCGTAGTGAGCCCCTTGCAAGTAGGAACAAGGTTGTTTTTGTTTCCGTATCCCCAGAGCCAGCTCCTGATGAGTAAACTGGGGTGGTATTTTTTGTGGCTACTTTTCCATCTTATGTTTTCCTTCTCAGGAAAACAGTCCAAAAAACAATCACTCCTATTTTCCAGGCACTTGGCATACTATCCAACAAAGATCATTAGAACTCTAGTTCACAGTATATTCACTCTCTTAACTTTTTGGGTAGGGAGATAGAGAAGGCTGAGTAATTAATGATCAAGTTTTGTTAATGTTAAGGTATGTGATCCTCCAATTCCTTGCTGATATCTACCAAAAATGAAGATTAGTAGAGTGTGCCAGTATCTTGACATTGATTCCTAATAATGTTTTTTCTTTTTGAATGGTTACACTATTACCATTTAATAGTACTAAAACACATAGTCATCTATGAAGCAAGTATGAATATCTGCAAAATCTATAATTTTCCAAGTAATAAAATTATTTTGATAAGTTAACACCTAGCGGCCCCACAGTCAAATTTGTTTATCACAAATATAGATGTACGTAGGCCAAGACTTGGATTTTAATCATAACACTGTAGTTTTAATTTCCATTATACCTTGGACACATACATAAACATGCACATATGTGTATGCACACACACTTGTACGCATATATATATATACATATATACGTATATATATATATATATATATATATATATAATGTATGTATATTATACTTATTGCCAATGTGAAAATTTTTCAAGTGCTATTCTTCCCTGGAAAGATAGTAAGGGATTTAACAGTCTAAACAGTCATGTGTCCTTGGTCTCATTTTTTTCATCTAACTAATAAGGAAAAGCAGTGAGAAGAAATGTTAACAAGATATTACAGGGTGTAGAAGATAAGAGTCTAAAACTGTGATTTTACTGATTTAGAGAGCTTTCAGTAGGGAACTCCTGCTGCCAAAACAGGTCAAGACTTACAAAGTCAGAATCCTAGAGAGTAGCCTGGAACACTGAGGAATTTAGTGACTTGCCCCCAGGATCAAATAGTGTCAGAGGTGAAAATTGAACCCATGTCTTCCTGACTGTGAAACAAAATTTCTCTCCACTATAGTGTGCTACCTTAAGATTTCATAAAAATAAGGGATATTTCTGCTTTATTTTCTTTTATTCATTCATTAATTTGGTCTTCATTTTGGATTTCATGGGCTTGAAAAACAGACATGGAAATCCTTACTCTAATGTAGAACTTTGTATTCATTTGTGATGCTTTTAATTTATGCATAGAAGCTCTATGGTGGTGAGGTGGAGGATATTTTACTATATTTTTTTCTTAGTTTTGAATTTAACAAACACCAAAAAACATTTCCATATACATAGAAGAACAGAAAAAGAGAATTTATGTGAAAATAGGCATTTTGCAGCTTCTCCACACATCTCCATGCCTGTCACTGTCCTTCGTGTGATAGAAATTTTTAATTCATCAGAGACTGCTGGAGTCCACGTCCCACTGCCTTATGGCGCTCTGACAGAATGTTGGTCTGAAGAGGCAAAGCCAAGATGACAGTGAATACAAGGACTCACCTGGGCTCTTCCCCAAACCCCTCCAAATACCTTTAAAAAATGACTTAAAAAAATTCTAGAGCAACAGAATCCACAAAAACATGGGGTGAAACAAATTTCCAGCCCAGGGCAATTTGGAAGACTGGCAGGAAAGGTCTGTTGCATCAGGGTGAGAAAGGAATGAAGGATGTGTCAACATAGACTGGGCCTCAGCAAACCAGGAGTAGGCCTTGGGGTGACTGAATCACTGGCCACAGTGGTGGTTTCCAGATGTCTCAGCTCACAGACACCAAGGACAGCTTGGGAGATCAGCAGGAAAGGTCTCTTGTACCTGGGTGAGAGTAGAGTGCAGTCCAGTACAGGCCATGCCAGCACAGTCCCAGCTCCAGGAAACCAAGAGTAGGCCTTGTGAGTGACTGAAGCAGCAGCAAATGCTGCTTCCGGAGCTCTCAGCCTACAGATGGTAAGGGTTGACTAGCTGGTCAGAAGGATACTACAGGGGTCTTTTTGCTAGCATTAAATTGCTTTGCTCATACTTGGAGCTGAGTGGGATCCGAGTCCCGGTCCCAGGATGAGGAGGATCGCTAACATTGCACAACTTGTGGTAGCAGTGGAGAGGGAGCACTCCTCACAGTTCCAGGGCAGAAAAGAATGGCACAGGCCAGAAGAGTAGTAAACATCTCTCGTTAGAGCAAAGCACTTTGGAAGAACTGAAAACTTACAAGTGCCTACAAGTATCTCTGAAAACAGCTACATAAAACCCCTGAAGCTTGGGACAATGTGCCCTCCCCTGGAAGCAGAGCCACTTTAAGAAAGAGTTAAAAATCAAGTAATAGATTGGGAAAATATGGGGACAAGGAAAATCAAAACACTCTCAAGTTCTGAACTTGAGTTATTTTCACAACTTATTTGCATAATGAGTAAAAGTCAGTCTTTTAAAAATAATATAGTGGTACAGATGAATAGAAATTTTAACTGTGGATTTTCCTTTTTTGGGCAGATCTGCACAGTAGGAGTATGTACTGCATCTTCTCCTTTGCTAAAACTTCTTCCCCTGCTACTAACATCTTTTAAGATATAAAATGCGAATCAGAAAGGACAGCAATAGTCATTAGCTTTTGAAATACAAACAAGCCTACCTAAGTGGAGAAAATGCATACCATGCTGGCCTATCCTGCTAGGAGCAGTACATGAAATTCCAATCTTATAAAACTGTTGAAACAGGAAATTCATGTCTTTAACTCAAAGTTAAAATTTTAGGCAGGAGGTGTCTAGCTGGGTAAGTAGAGTGCTGGGTGGGGGGGGGCACCCCTTCACGTTACTTGTTACTTTGAGTCATTTGGTGGGAGATTAGGGTATCTTCTGACAGGTTCTTTTTAAAGTAGGAGAAAGCCTGCCCGCCTTCCCTGCCTCCTGCACCCCTTCCTAAAAGTTTCTTTTAAAGTAAATTTTGCAGGAAGTCACCAAATCTGTGTATCAGGGATGTCTGTATGAATAAATTCTAGCACACTTTCCTGAGCCCTAAGAGGTGGGAGTTTAGATGTTGTATATAACATTGTGTGATGTTACTTTTAACTAAGTATACTTAAAGACCTGGTTGTTAAAGTTTCCTGATTATTCTTATGCTTTATCTTTATTTGACAAATAGGCAGTGGTAAACCTCTTCCAGATGCAACATGAACAAGTTGTATCTCTTCCAGTGAACTACCAGTCTCTCTGTGAGAATGCCAAGTTATGTGATCCTGGGAGAAAGTTTGCAGAATTTGTAAAGGCAAAAACTTCACCTGAGGATGCTGTTCACATTAAATCTAGTTCTTTTGAAAATTCCAAAATTGATGGGTAAGGATTACTGTATTTCTGAAATTTAGTAAAAAGGCCCATTTACTGCCAGATTTAAGTCCAGTTTGACAAAGTTTCCTAATTTGATCTTTTTTGCCTCTCCTTTTTCAAAAGTAAAACGTGTATTGAAAGTGATAGATTGTGTGTTGAAGGGGGTTTATTTTTTCCTCAATTCAGGTAAAAATAAAGATTACCATTAATTTTGAGCTGATTTTTTAAAATTCAAAAACATTTCTAAGGGGAAACTAAGAACCTTAGACCTAATCCCTTTTGAGTTTCTGGAAAATTAGTAGAAAAATTTGGATATAGTTTAGCTTATTGGACTTGTAAACTATTAAGTTAGTTCTTAGATGTTTAACAGTCATAATTGTATATTCTTTAAAGTTTTTATGTAGTGCTTCCCTTGAGTCATTAAATACTCATTGAGTGTTTTCTGCTTTACTTAGAGCACTATACTAGCTAGATACTTTGGGATATTCACAGTTGAGATAGAAGACATGCTTCCTGCCATAGGGTGAAATAAGACAGTAAGACATATTGACTGTGGTGTACACTATTACATAGAAAGTGCATTAGAGAATTGCACAGCAACATGTATGCTAGGTCTAAGAAGGATTTAAGGAGTTTTCATCATGAAGGTAGCATTGAAGGTAAACTCTTAAGGATAGATGTAGTACAGTTCAATAAGGGAAGAAGAGGAGGAAGGACATTTCGGGAGAGGGCAGAGGATTGCTTCAAGATAGATGGAAGAGGACTGAGTGGTTT
Organism: Bettongia penicillata ogilbyi; assembly: GCA_023548195.1. Classification (NCBI taxonomy): domain Eukaryota; kingdom Metazoa; phylum Chordata; class Mammalia; order Diprotodontia; family Potoroidae; genus Bettongia; species Bettongia penicillata. Next base: position 26,039,694 of record JAJHZJ010000314.1, on the reverse strand, counting down.
AGATTGACTGGATCATCATAGGAAATATAGAGGGAAAGGAGTGATATGAGATAAATTAAAAGATGTAGTGGTATCAGATTGTAGTGTTGTTGGAATATTTTTGGATTTCTATAGCACTTAAGCTGTATTATACTCTTAAAGTGAGTTCTTGTTTAAAGTTTGTTTTTTTTTTTAAATTCAACCATATAAGTACTGCATTATGAAATTAATGTGCTTTGGAATGTTGAATACAAAATAAATAATAGATTTTTCCTCCATTGACAGGCTGTTTGTTGTTGGATTTTTTCTTTAGATTTTTAAGTAAGGGGTCAATAAATAATCAACATGGATCACATGGAAATGTATCTCAGAATTCTGGAGACTGTGCATTTCATTTATTAGAAGATATTGGCAGCCCTGTTTACCATTCCAAAAAAATTGGTGATAAGAGGTCCTGTAGCAGCCTAGATATCCCAGGTAATTTTTCATATTCTAGGGAGCACTGACTTATATGAAGTGAAGTTATTTTTTATTTCATTTTAGTCATGTCCCTGAAAATTTATAAATCAAATAAAAGGAGTGGTCATAAGTTTTGCAAATGTTTACTAGTATATATAAAAGTGAGAGGCTGCAACATGGCTGGCCTTGAAACCAGAAATATCTTGCCTCTTCACGTATTCTTGCTGTGTGACCCCAGGCAAATTGCACTGCTTCTTAGTGCTCTAGGTAGTCCCTAAGACTTTCAGTTGGAGAGAAGATGCCTACCTGCACTGGTACTGGGGGTTTCCTTTTCTTGGCATTTCCTCTACCAATGAAATCATAAGTCCAGTCCTTAACCCTTTATATAATGAAAGTATTAATACCTTAAATAAAATGTTCTTATATTTAAAGTTGATTGTGCTTTAAATAATTTGAATTTGCTTGGAACACTAGGAAGTAACTATATTTAAATATGGCATTTGCAGATTGATTTATTTTGCATTAGACTTTTGCTCTATGCTTTAGCCTCTAGAAAATCCGTATTTTATTTTATAGAAATCTTCAAATATCTTATTTTTTAAAGCCATCAGAGGGCGACCACCCCCTGTCAGATCATGGTCAGTTGGTCATCAAGGTGGTGGTATGTGCAGTGATTCAGAGAGTGCTGGAGGAAGCAGTGAATCAAGATCCATGGATTCTCCTTCTGCCAGTCCAGGTACATAAATGTTTATTTTTAACTCTGGCAGTGTTGTTGGAGAGTTAAAAATAATAATAAAATTTAAAAGATTTAAAAATGATTTTTATTGATGATATTTTGATCCTAAATCATAATTTTTGTCCTACTCTTATTCCTCTGTCTGAAATATTCTTAAAATATCTTTTCTACCTTTTCTCTGATGTCACATTTTGTATATGTAGGACTTTTCTAAGGAACTCCCAGATGGAAATCTGTACCCATGAGAACTGAGATGACGTCTGGTCTACATTGATGTTCTTCCACCTTTCCCCTACCCTTCCTTCCTTCCTGAGCCATCCCTGTCCTTTTAGGTTGGTTTTTGTGTTTGCTTCTGTCAGTGTCATTGGGGCCTTCCCTTTCCCTTTTTAGCCACTCTAAACTCTGGAGGAATGCTAGACTGTGAGTCTTCTTCCGGGCAGGAAGTGCTGGAAGCAAAGCTTATGTTATCTGTGCAAATATTTTTGTAATTGAACTTAATAAGACATACATGAGTAATTTCCAGGAGGTAAGTTGCCTTTCACATGCTTCTGGTAAAGCTGTTTCAGCCTCTTTTAGTAAGGAACCTTAGTGCTTTTTCCCTTTCCAAGATATACCCAGTGAGGTAAAAAAGGAGCTAGAATTTATATTCAAGCATAACCTACCCCACAAAAATTGTAACTTACCCAATAGGGAAATAGGAGAAGAAAGGGATGAGAGAATAGGGGTAGGAAAGAGAGAGAACCGATTAAGACTGGCAGTGGTTTGGAGCAAAATAGACTTTAGAGGAGGGATGAGCTAAAGAGAAGAAACAGAAGAAAATGGAAAGGAGGGAAATATACAGAAACATCACTATTAATGTGAGTGGGATGAGTGCACCCATAAAACAGAAGCAGATGGCAGAATGGATTGGAAACCAGAATCCAACAATACATTGTTTAGAAGAGACACGCACGCCTGTAACAGAAAGGCACATGCAGAGATAAAATAATGAGCTGGGGCAACTGAATCTAATATGATGAACTTTAATTTAAAAGCTGAACTAGATAGGCAAAGGGTAGTAATCAGACAAAGCAAAAGTAAAAATAGGTGTAATTAAAAGGGGGATAGTAAGGGAGTGGACATTATGCTAAAGGGTACCATAGAGAATGAAATAATGTCAAGATTTTTTTACAGCAAATTTCTCTGATAAAGACCTCACTTGTCAAATATATATTGAGTATAGAACAGAGTCAAATTTATAAAAAGAACTTACCAACTGATAAATGGCAAAGCATGTGAACAGGCAGTTTTCAGCAAATCGAAAGTTATCATCATATGAAAAAATGCTCTAAGTCACTATTGATTAGAGAAAGAGAAATTAAAATATTTGAGGTTCCAGTTCTCACCTATCAGGAATGATAAATGCTGGAAGGGATGAGGGAAAAATATATTAATAAACTGTTGGTGGAATAGTGAATAGGTCCAAGCAATCTGGAGAATAGTTCAGAACAAGATTCAGAGGGCTATAAAACTGTACGTATCCTTTGTCCCAGCAATACCACTACTAGGTCTGTAACCCAATGAGATCAAAGAAAAAGGAAATAGACCTATATGTCCAAAAATATCTATAGCAAGTCTTTATTGCGGTAATAAAGAATTGGAAATGCAAGAGGGATGCTTATCAGTTAGGGAATGACTGAATAAGTCATGACATATGTTTGTGCTGGAGTACTGTTTTGCTGTGGGAACATGGCAAGACCTATATGAAATGATGCAAAGAGTAGTGAGAAGAACCAGGAGAACATTGTGCATAGTAACAGCAACTCTGTAGTGATGATCAAGTGTGAAAGACATGGCTATTCTGATCAATACAAAGATCAAGACAATTCCGAAGGACTCATGATGAAAAAGTGCTATCTATCTCCTAAGAGAGAACTGATAAACTGAATGTAAATTGAAGAGTCATTTACTCAGCGTTATTTTTCTTGCTTTTTTTTTAAAAAAAAATATGGCTCATGAAATATATTTTGCATGATTTCTTATGTGTTGTTGTTATCATGTCAATTGCCTTCTCAGTGGGTAGGGGAGTAGCAGGAAAGGGAGAGAATTTAGATCCAAAATTTAAAAAGAAAAGAATGCTAATAATAATGATAATAAATTGAAAGATCTTTTTACAAAATAAAGTTGCTATACAAGAGAAAAGAATATTTATTCTGGTGTTTTAATGTCTTTGAATTTATGGTGATGAAAATCTTTTTTGCTCACAGTACTGATTTATATGTCTGAAAATCAAGGTGAATACTATTAACTGTACCTTTGCTATCAGTAGACCTTAGGGAAACTAAGTTGATTCCCCCTTAGACCCAGGAATTTGGCTCCTTTCTCAGCCTAACTTTTAATGGATCAGTCAAGCTGGACTTCTGGGGCCAGGTCCAAATCTCCAGCTTCTGTCAAGAAAGAAGACTAAATTTCGTTAAGGGGTGGTGGAAGGGTTGCTGTGAAGCAGGTGATTAAATATTTATTTACCTAGTTACAGATTATTATCCATGTCATTCTGCAAGTGCCCTCCATACTCTACCTCACTCCGAACTCCTTTTCAAAATTAGCCAATTTTGTATTTGAACTGGGTTTGTTTAAAAAAGAACCCACCACATTAATTACAATAATTCTGATTTATGTACTACTTTAAGGTTTGCAAAATATATCTTTTATCTCAGTCGATCCTCACAACCAACTGTGAGATGTAGGTAGATGCTGTTATTATCCATGTTTTATAGATGAAGAAACCAAGAAAATTTAGATGATTTTTTTCAAGGTCACACAGCTACTAATCGAGGTGGTATTGGAACTCAAGTTTTCCTGATTCCCTTCTAACAAAGAAGTACAGTAAAGGAAAACAGGCTTCTACTGAACAGTGTCTTCCTGTTTTTACACCTCTGTTATACTACCTCTCACAGAAGGGAGGTATGCCTCATCATCATTCCTTTGGAATAATATGTTGACCAGAACTTTGATGTCTTTTAGTATTGTTTGTTTTCCTTTATATTATCATGTGTGTTATTTATTCTCTTTGTTCCACTTACTTTGTCCTACTTTAGTTTCTACAGATCTTACGAAATTTCTCTGAGATTTTCATAGCAGTCTATTTTTCTGATATAATAGTAATTCATTATAGTCATGTACCACAGTTTATTTAGCCAATATTCTGATTGATGAACGCTTAACCTATAGTCTTATTTAATTACAGCACCTTTTTTTTTTTAAACAACATAACTTACTGTTTAAGAACTATATGTATTAAGGTGTGGAAGTGGAAGAAATCCTTTATATTGTAACCTGAGACTGTGTATGTGCTGTGCTTATGTATACTTCAAAAACTTGTTTTGTAAGTGTGAGTACTGTTCCCTCCACTAATGTGGATTGTAATCTTTCTAACTTAGTGTTGATTTTCTAGAGGATCTCTGGGTTTTTTCTTATTAAAATTTAATATTTTCCCCTAATTACACGTAAAAACGATTTTTAACATTCATTTTTAAAAGTTTTTGAATTCCAAATTCTTTCCTTTTCCTTCTCCCCCATTGAGAATGCAAAGTTTGATATAGGTTATACATGTATAGTCATACAAAACAATTTCTGTGTTATTCATATTATTAAAGAGCACACAGACCAGAAAGCCCAAACAAATGAGAAATAAAGAAAGCAAAGAAGAAGTAGATTCAGAATTCAGACTCCATCAGTTCTTTCTCTGGAGATGGATTGCATTTTTCATCATGTCCTTCATCATGAATCATAGTATTGCTGAGAATAGCTAAGTCATTCAGAGTTGATTATTGTACAATGTGGTTGTTATTATATACAATGTTCCCCTGGTTCTGCTCATTTTACTTTGCATCAGTTCATGTAAGTCCAGGTTTTTCTGAGATCATCTTGCTTGTCATTTCTTTTTTCCTTTTCATATTTCAATTTATTTATTTATTTTAGTTTTCAGCATTCACTTCCACAAGATTGAGTTCCTAATTTTCTCTTCATCTCTCCCCTCTCCCCACCCCATGACAGCATGCATTCTGATTATCCCTTCCCCCAATCTGCCCTCCCTTCTATCACTACCACCCCACCCCACCCACTTTTCTTATCTCCTTCCCTTTCTATTTTCCTGTAGGGTAAGCTAGGTTTCTCTCCCCCATTGCCTGTGTATCTTATTTCCCAGTTGCATGTAAAAACAGTTTTTAACATTCATTTTTTAAAACTTTGAGTTCCAAATTCTAATTTTTAAGGAATTATTTTCTTCAGTGAGCTTTTGGATCTCCTTTTCCATTTGACCAATTCTGCTTTTTAAGACATTCTCCTCATGAGTTTTAGCACCTCTTTTGCCATTTAGTCTAGTCTATTTTTTAAGGTGTAATTTCTTCAGTTTTATTTTGGGTCTTTACCAAGCTGTTGACTCGTTTTTCATGATTTTCTTGCCCTCTATTTCTTTTCCCATTTTTTTCTCTCACTTGATTTTCAAAATCTTTATTAAACTCTTTCGTGGTCTGAGACCAATTCATATTTACCAATTCATATTTTTCTTGGAGGCTTTGGATGTAGGAGCTTTGACTTTTTTGTCTTCTTCTGAGTGTATGTTTTGATCTTCCTTGTCACCAAAGAAAGTCTATAGTCTGATTATTTTCCCCACTGTTTGCTCATTTTCCCAGCCAATTACTTAACTTTTTAACTCTTTGTTAAGGTAGGGCTCTGCTTCCATTGTGGAGGATGTAGTATCTCAAAAGCTTCAGGGGTTTTGTGCAGCTGTTTTCAGAGATACTTCTAGGGAACCTGTAAATTTTCAATTCTTCTAAGGTGGTAAGATCTAAAAAGAGGTGTTTACTCTTCTGTTGGCCTGTGTTGTGGTCGGTGACTACGAGCACTCTTTTTCTGCCCAGGAACTGTGAGGAGGGTTCCCTCTCCACTGCTACCACAAGCTCTGCTATGCCAGTGCTCTTCCTTGCCTCAGGACTGGCACCCAGATCCAGGTATGGGCAAAGCAACAGAATCCTGCCTTAGTACTAGCAGAGATCTCTGTAATCTTCTTCTAATCAGTTGTTTAGTCCCTTACCATCTGTGGACTGAGAGCTCTGGAAGCAGCTGTTGCTGCCGCTGCCACTGACCTGAGGCTGCAGTAGGGCTGAGTCTGGTCTGCACTCCTCTCTCACCCATATCTGACAAACATTTCCCACTGACCTTCTAAGTTGACTTTGGTGTTTTGGGGTTGAGAAGTTTGGAAACTGCCACAGCTGCCAGTGATACAGTATGCTGAGGCCTGCTCCAAGTTTGCTGTGCCATCACTGCAACACACATTTTCCATCGACTATCCAGGTTGTCTTGGGCTGGAAATTTATTTCATTCTGTTTTTTTGTGGGTTCTACTCCTCTAGAATTTATTTAGTCACTTTTTTTACAGATATTGATGGGGATCAGGGGGGAGAGTTCACGTCCCAGCTTTTGCTCTGCCATCTTGACTGTGCACCCCTTAGCATTTCTTATAGCACAGTAGTATCCCATCACAATTGCATACCACAACTTGTTCAGCTATTTCGTAACTGATGGACATCCTCTCAATTGACAGTTGTTTGCCACCATTGAAAGCTGCTATAAATATTTTTGTACATATAGAACCTTTTCCTTTTTGTTTTTTATTTCTTTAGGGTACAAACCTAGTAGTGACGTTGCTTGGTCACAGGATATGGATGGTTTTATTGCCCTTTGGGTATAGTTCCAAATTGCTCTATAGAATGATTAGATCACTATACCACTTCTCTAACAGTTCATTAGTTTCTCAGTTTTCCCACATCCTCTCCAACATTTGTCATTTTGCTTTTCTGTCTTATTAGCCAATCTGATTGATAGCCCAGAGTTGTTTTAATTTGCATTTCTCTATTCAATAGTGATTTAGAGCATTTTTTCATATGACTCTAGATACTTTGATTATTTAATTTGAAAACTGCCTGTTCGTATCCTTTGACCATTTATCAAAGGAGGAATGGCTCTTATTTATATAAATTTGGCTCAGTTCTCTATATATCTGAGAAATGAAGTCTTTAACAAAGAAAATTCCTGTAAATTTTTTGATTACTATCTCTTTGCCTCCATCATATTTTCTGTTTATTCTGTTGTCTCTTTTCACCCTGTATATCCTTAAAAGTGTTTTGCTTCTGATTTTTACCTCCCTTGTATCACCCTCCCCCTTCCCTCAACTCTTATCCCTCTTCCCATTTTTCTTTCTTGTATGATATGATATGTATGTATGTCTGTACCAGCTTGAGTATATGTTATTCCCTCTTTGAACCAATTCCAATGAGAATATGGTACATTTGATTTCTCCCCAACCTCTCTTATCATACCCTTCTTGGTAAAAACTTTTTCACCACTCTTTTATGTCAGATAATTTACCCCATTCTACTTCTCCCTTTCATCAATCAGTATGTTCCTCTTTCTCCCTGCTTTTATTTTTGTAGATAATTATCCTATCATATTAACTATACCTGTGCTCTCTGTCTTATATATAGTCCTTCTACTGCCCTAATAATGAGAAAGTTTTTAGGAGTTACAAGTATCATTTTCCCATGTAGGAATATAAATGGTTGAATCTTATTTGAATCCCTTAAGATTCCTTTTTTGTTTATCTTCTTATGCTTCTCGTGAGTCTTGTATTTGAAAGTCAGATTTTCAATTCAGCTTTGGGCTTTTCATCAGGAATACTTGCAAGTCCTGTATTTCATTGAATATCTATTTTTTCCCCTGAAAGAGTAGATGGGTAAGTGATTTTTGGTTGTAATCTTAACTCTTTTGCCTTCCAGAATATCATATTCCAAGTCCTCTGATCCTTTAATGTAGAAACTGCTAAATATTGTGCTATCCTGACTGTAGCTCCACAATATTTGGACTGGTTTTTTATGGCTACTTGTAATATTTTGTCCTTGACCTGAGAGTTCTTGGATTTGGCTACAACGTTCCTGGAAGTTTTTCTTTTGGGATCTTACTTTTAGGAGACGATTGTGAGTTCTTTCAATTTCTATTTTACCCTCTGGTTCTAGAATATCAGGGCAGATTTTCTTGATAATTTCTTGAAAGACTTTTTTTTTCATCATGGATTTTAGGTAGTCTAGTAATTCCTAAATAATCTTTCCTCATTCTGTTTTCCAGGTCACTTGTTTTTCTGATGAAATATTTCACATTTTTTACATTCTTTGAGTTTTGTTTATTTCTTCCTGATGTCTCATAAAATCATTAGTTTCCACTAGTCCAGTCTTAATTTTTAAGGAATTCTTTTCTTCAGTGAGCCTTTGTGCTTCCTTTTCCATTTGACCAGTTCTCCTTTTTAAGGTGTGCCTTTCTTCATTGAATTTTTGTACCTCTTTTTCTATTTAGCCAGTTCTGCTTTTCAAGGTGTTCTTCTTTTAATTGGATTTTTTTTCTGCCTCTTTTACCATTTGGCCTGTTCTGCCTTTTAAGTTGTCATTTTCTTCAGTATTTTTTGTGCCTCCTTTATCAAACTGTTGACCATTTTTTCATGATTTTCTTATATTAGTCTCATTTCTTTTCCCAATTTTTCTTCTACTCTTACTTTTTAAATCTTGCTTTTAAAATCCTTTACTTACTTTAAAAATCCTTTTTGAGTTCTTCTGTGGCCTGAGACTAATTCACATTTTTCTTTTAGACTTTGGATGTAGCAGTTTTGATTTTGTTATCATCTTCTGAATTTGAGTTTTTTAATCTTCTCTTTCACCATAGTAACTTTCTGTAGTCAGGAGCTTTTTCTGCTCTCAGTTAATTTTTCCAGTCTATTTCTTGACTTTTAACTCAATGCTAAAGTGGGGCTCTGCTTCTGGAGTGGATAGGGCAGTGTCTGAAGCTTCAGGTTTTTTGTGCAACTGTTTTCAGAAGTAATTCTGGGGACCTGTAAGTTTTCACTTATTCCAAGGTGGTAAGATCTAAAGAGAGGTGTTTACTCCTCTCCTGGCCTGTGCAATAGAGTCCTGCCTCTGTTGTCAGCAAAGGGACCCCTGTAATCTCCTTCTGACCAGATTCTGACCTCCTTGCTGTCTTACGGGCTGAGTGGTCCAGAAACTACCAGTGTGACGACTGATTCAGTTGCCTCTAAGGCCTACTGCTGGTTTGCTGGATCAAGGCCTGTGTTGGAATGCACTCTGCTCTCAGCCCAGTGAAACAGACTTTTTCTGATGACCTTCTAAGTTGTCTTGGGCTGGAAGTTGTTTCACTTCATCCATTTTGTGCATTCTGCGGCATCAGAATTTGTTTTGAGACATTATTTAAAGTTGTTTGAAGGGGTTTGGGGGAGAGTTCTGACAAGTCCCTCTCCAGAGGTTCTTTGGCTACAAAAATTAATCACTATGCAAGTAGTGTAGTGATTCAGCTTCTGATCTCTGGGCAGCTGATGTGAATCTATCCCCAGGCATGCCTGGTTTGAAGCATTGACTTGGCCTGCAAAAACTTTAACATGATGATGTACCATAGTAGGCCTGTCTTACTGGATACACACCCACACCCACTCTCTCTCTCTCTCTCCTCTCTCTCTCTCTCTCTCTCTCTCTCTCTCTCTCTCTCTCTCTCTCTCTCTCTCTCTCTCATATATGTAACACTGTTCCTCAATTACTTGGAAACTATCATGTCATACTCCCTTCACCTTCCCTGTCCTGCTGTCTTTTCTCCTGTAAATACACCTGTGTATCTCTTTTCACTGTATATTTCAAATCATAATTACCAATATGTAGCACATTTAGAGTCTGTAAAGGGCCTTATGTACATATAATGTCATTTGATCTTCACAATGACTCTTTGACATTAATGCCGTGGGTTGATATCCCGATATACGGATGAGAAAATAGAGTCAGAGAGGTTACCTTGCCCATGCCTACATAGCTGGTCAGAGGGAAAATTCAATCAAATTCTTCCAGGTTCAGTCTAACATTGTAGTCATTATGTCACACGCACGCACACACACACCTGTCTTTAAAATTCTACAAAAATTATCCTTTATAAAATGAAATCCTTATTGTTCAAATGAAAAATCTCTGTACTTGCATAAACAAATAGTTTTATTAGGTCTATCTTCTTCCAGGGGATTTTAAACGCCGGCTTCCTCGGACACCATCAATGGGGACTATGTCATCTGCTGATGAGCTAGATGAAAGAGAGCCACCTTCTCCTTCTGAAATTGGTATTGTTTGACCCAGTTTTAGTTAGCTAGATGAATTATAACTGTAGTGTATAGTGATGAATAAGACTTGAAATATTAATATGGAAGTTGTATTTCTTTGACTATGCCAAATAATAATAATATCAAAGGCCCACATTTGCCAAAGGTACTTTACAGAAAGTTTTTCTCAGAGCATCCCTATTAGGTGTAGATAGTTTATAGTACATTGTTCATATTTTAGAGGTGAGGAAACTTAAGGTTCAGTGAAACTGTGATTTGCCCAGAGTCACGCATCTGGTAAGAGCTAAGTTTACTTATCCCATCTCCAAAGGGGCTTTTCATTACCTCTTATACGTTGTTCTTCACCAGGCGTGATGATTTTAAAATTATGCAATATTATTGACCTCAATGTGTGATTTGACAAATGTGATTTGACAAATATATTAGCCAAATAAACCCTAAGAATATTTTTCAGAAAAAATTATTGTATAATGTGTAGGATGGAGACATAATGCTAGACAAGAAATTCTGTTTTCATTCAACTAATAATGCATAGCACTTAACAGTCCTATTCAGTGACAACAATTCAGAACTCTGCATCAACGAAGTGTGATTCTTGGTAGAGAAACTAGTACAGATAGGTAAATTAAAGAATGTTGAAGGAAAGTAGTCATCTTGGTGACCAAGTTTATTCCATATCTATTCATTTGATTGAGCACATTACATTACAAGCCTGAGGACCAAACCTACTTTGACATAAATTTAAGAAGCAGATTTTAGATATTTCTAGAGTATTAGGAGTTAGTAGAGATGGAAAAAACCTTAGAAATCATCTAATCAAATGGTAAGGAAACTAAGGCCTGTAGAGGGGAAAAGGATCTCACACAAGATGACACAGTATTAACAGAGGCAGGATTCGGACCCTGGGGACTCTAACTCCGAAATAATTTCTGTATCTGGTTTCATACATTTCATATCAATAGGAAATTTCCTGTTCCAAAAAGAAGTTAATGATCCTGCCTAATTAAAACTATAGTAGATCTTAAGTTTAATGATGATGAAGATGGTGACACCATGACCTTTGCTTGAAGAACTCAGCTTGCTTTTTCTAAGAATAAAAATAAACACATGCCTTAAACCAGGGGTAGGGAACCTGTGGCCTTCTAGGTCCTCAGGTGCGGCCCTTTGATTGAATCCAAACCTCACAGAACCAATCCTCTTAATAAAAGCATTTGTTCTGTAAAACTTGGACTCAGTCAAAAGGACACACCCAAGGAATTAGAAGGCTATATCTGGCCTCGAGGCCACAGATTTTCCACTCCTGCCTTAAACAATGAAACAGAAGGAAAAGATATTACTACCATATTGTAATTAAATTGACAAGTGATGATTGGTGTCCTCTTTGAAGATATGTATTAATTAAGGGTAGAACTCAACATGCAAATGAGGAAACTGATGCATATGTTGATCTGAAGAGAATAAAGTGAGTTAATAGTACTAAATTGTTGATAAAAATTTTTAGTCTTTTTAGTTGATCTTAAAATTCTTAGATTGATGTGGTGCTTTAAAAAAAATTCTTTTTGGTGCATATCCTTGAGATGATGTTTTAAACATGCTTATGATAGTGCTACTTTATGAGAAGTGTTGAAAATTGCCAAGAGATTAATGTCATCAAAAAGTTTTATGATTTCTGATTAGGATTTTAATAAATGCTGCTTTATGAGCAACATAATTGCAGTTTAATGTATTATTTTTTTAAAAATAGGCATCTGGTGTCACGTTATAAAAATTAGAAATACCTTTGCAAATGTACTTGTAAGAAAAATGGTTTTGTTGCTTGTTTTAATATCTTCTGTTGGCAGTGTAAGTTATTAATGGCATGTTGTAATATAATCATAATTTTTTTGAAGAGTATTTTGGTGAATAAGTATATTTTAGAGTTAAATGATGCCTCCGTAGAAATATTAAATAACCACTGAATTTTGTTTTCAAGGCTTAAATGAGCATGTGCCTGAAATTACCAGTTTTCCTGGACCATTTAGAAATGCCCTCAAGTCAAAAGCTGCTCTCAGCCATAAGCTTCGGAAGCTAAGGACGCCATCTAAATGCAGGGAATGTGACAGCTTAGTAATATTCCATGGGGCAGAGTGTGTGGAGGTAAGAAGTATAAGAAAATAGTACAATTTCTGATTTTTTAAAGATGTACTATAAATGGCTCACTGTTTTTCATATTCAGTACTCCAGTTATAATTGAACGGCTGAATATTTAAACTGAATAATTTCTGGGTAATGCAAAAGCACTTGGATATTTCAGTGGTTTGGGTCCCTGATCTCACTGATGGGAGTTCTCTCTCTGCTGGTTAGGATTATAATCTCTTCCCCCTTCTCATTCTATGTGATTGCTTCCCTTCTCATGCGTATCCATCCCCCCTGACAGGGACTTTCTGTCACTTCTCTCCTCTCTTGCTGACTCACCCCCTTTTCTGGTAAATGCACATAGTTCATTGAACTAGCACCTCTTCATACCTGCTGTGCATCTCTCCATTGCCCTCTGCACGATCCCTCAGAGTGGTTTGTTGTTCTTTATGTGGGTAGCTCCATAGTACTATTGGAAAAACACTGCTGTTTGGAAGATGAGCCTTTGCTTTATGAAGATGATTGGAGTCTTTGAAAGTAATGCATTGTTTCCAAAATCATTCCAAAGCGTTCCTTTTCTTATATTTGTTTTGGTGGTCGTTCAGTCGTGTCAGTTGTGTCTGCTTGACTCTGTGATCCTGTTTGGGCTTTCGTGGAAAAGATACTGGAATAGTTTGTCACTGCTTTCTCTAGCTCGATTTCAGATGAGGAAACTGAAGCAAACAAGGTTAAGTGATTTGCCCAGGATCACACAGCTAGGAAGTGTCTGCAGACAGATTAGAACTCAGGAAGGTTAGTCTTCCTGACTCCATGCCTGGCACTGTATCCACAGTAGGGGGAAACAGAGGCAAACTTAGGGTTCCAACATTCTTCTCATTAGATTTCCTGTTTAGTCAGTCAGCAGGCCTTTATTAAGATCTGCTCCATGCCAGGCACTGTGCTAAATGTTGATGATAAAAAGAAGGGGGGAAAAAAAGCTCAAGGAGCTCACAGTTTAATGGGGTGAGGGGGTGGGGGAGCAGTGAGTCAACATGCAAACAATACAAGTAAGATCTATACAGGACATGTGAGGGTTGTCTCAGAGGGAAGGTGCCAAGATTGAGGAGGCCTGGGAAAAACTTCTCGGCAGAAGGTGCATCTTTAGCTGAGATTTGAAGGAAGCCAGAGGACCAGGGGGCAGAGATGAGGAGGAAGAGAGATGGTTGATGCAGTGTCATGTGTGATGAGCATGAAAGAGACCAGGATGTTACAGGATGGCAGAGTAGGTGAAGGGAGTAAGGTGAAAGAAGACTGGAAAGCTAAGAGGGGAGCAGGTTATAAAGTCCTTTGAAAGCACTGAGGATTTTATATTTAATACTAGAGGTAATAGGGAGATGATATGGTCAGACATGGGCTTTAAGATCATTTTGATAGCTGAGTGGAGGCTGGACTGGAATGAGGAGAGATGAGTCTGGAGAACCAACCAAAAGACAACAGTCTAAGCCTTAGGTGATGAGGCCCTGCACCAAGGTGGCAAGTGTCAGCAGAGAAAAGGAAGCATGTAGGAGAGATGTTATGAAGGTAGAAATGACAAGATGTGGCAACTGATTGGATAGAGAGGGTGAGAGTAAAGATGTGAGGTGTTCACCTGAGTTGTGAGCCTGGATGACTAGGAAGCTAGGAAAATGGTGAGGATTAGGAAAAGGAAAATAAATTCAGTTTCAGACATGTGTAAAATGTTTACCGGCCATCCAATCTGAGATTGTGTACCACGTATCCAGTGTAAAGTATCCAACCAGGATTTGGTGCCATGAGACTAAAATTCAGGAGAGACCCTCAGGCTAGATACATGGATTTGGAAGTCATCTTCATGGATAGTTAAACCCATGGGAGACAATAAGGTTACCAAGAAAGTGTAGGAGGAAGAGAAGAGGATCCAGGATGTAGCCTTGGGAGCACTCACAATTACAGGATGTAATATGAACAGTGATCCATCAAAGGAGGTTGAGAAGGAATGTCACATAGGTGGTGGGAGAACCAGGAGAGAATAATGTGTCTTAGAGAGGAGAGACTACCCAAGAATGAGAAGAAGGTTAATAGTGTCAAATGTAGCAGAGAGGTCAAGACAGATTAGAATTGAGAAAAGCCCCCCAGACTTTGCAGTTGAGATCCATGCTAACTTTAGAGAGAAGAATTTTCACATTCTAGATTGCAAAGGCTTTCATAAATGAGAGAATGAGGAAAAGAAAGCAATGAATGGTAGACAACTTTTTTCAGGGAGTTTGGCCAAGAAGAGATGGAATGATATTTGAAGGGATAGCAGGGCCAAGTGTATGGTTTTTTAAGGCTGGAGGGAGACCTGGGTGTGCTCAGGGGCAGTAGGAAATGATAAGAGATAGTGGATAGAGGCTGAAAGTAGGGAGAGGTGAGAAATGATTGACAGAGCAATCTGCTAGAGTATACAGGATGAATGGGATCAAGGGCACATGTGCAGGGTCAGCATTGTCAAGGAGAAGAGCTGGGGGATGGTGTAAAAGAGCTTTGAGATGAAGAGGGGGAAATGAATGACCTGTAGCCTTAGTTTTCTCAGTAAAACAAGAGGCAGGGTCTTTAAGCTGAGAGAACAAGGTGGTATGTAGCAGAGTTAAAGAGAGAAGGGAATGTTTGGAATAGCTTCTTTGGGGAGTGAGATAAGGAACCAGTTAGGCAGGTTAAAAGAATTTGCCTTGCCTGAAGTAAAGCCCAAGTTGAAGTTGGATAATAAGAATTCATAGTGCACTTGGTCAGCATGCCTTCCTTCAGTTTGTCACTCCCTTGGGAGTGTTAGTGGAGATAGAGGGCCAGAGTAGTCTAGGATTGGTGTTTAGCAGTGGAGGAGCAGTCAGACCAAGGCAATGAGAGATTCCAGAACAGATGATGTAATGTGGAATTGATTCTGATAAGTAATTAATTGCATAAGAAAATCCTCAGAAGTAGAGGGATTGAGAGCCCTTCATGACTATGAAGAATAAGCTTATGAGTGGTGAGGGAGAGATGGAATGATGGGAAGCTTTGGTTACATTGGGGAATGTCTGAGTTTTGGGTAAAGGAATTAGGACCTGGTGGATAGAAATAAGATCTGGTGTGTAACCATCCTCATATGTAGCTAGAATGACGTAAATGAGTAGCTGTTCAGGAAATTTAGGCATTGAGAGGTCAGGAAGTTTGAGAGAGCATCCAAGTGGACACTGATGTGCCCCAGCTTAAGGGCAGGAATGGGGGAGAAAAGTCAGGCACTGAACTCCATGAGATGTACAGAATAGCTGCGGTGATTTGAAAAAGGTGGATAGAACATATTACTGCAATGAATTTCAAAAGAGGAGAGGCTTCTTCAGTGATGGTAGCAATGAGAAAGTCTGAAAGCATCAGTGGGGATCATGGAGTATTCCAGTGCCCTCTCAAAGCACAGTGGGTCACGAAGGTAACACCTAGTGCTGGAGAGAGTAACCAAGAACATAATATCTCCTGGAGGGAGCTAGATTTTGGAGCCAGTGGATGGACGGAATGTAAGAAGAGGGATGAAAATGAAGCAGAGTTTATTCTCTGTGGAACAGAAAGCCCAAAGGAAGGAGGCAGAGGGGGATTGGGACATGGGCAGGGGTAGGTTAGAGGAGGTTGGGCATCATGAGTTAGTAATACCAGGGACAGAAAGAATAAGATGGTGGGAAGTAGTCAGTCATGGGAGCCATGGTGGGTGGCAGATGAAATATACTGTCACAGGTTTGGAAGTGTGTTACTGCTAGACAAGATTGAGGGGCACAGGTCCTTGGTGGTTTCACCTGGTCTTCCAGGCTGGCTGGACAGGAAGATAGAGCTTCACCCATTCCTTCCTGCTTTCCTCTCCCCAAAACCTATTTGGGTAGTGAGCCTTTTGCAGGTATTCTTCCATTCAGCAGCAGCTGCCTTTTGTCTTGTGGTATGGCATCAAGAGCCATGACCTGGAGCTCTGCCAGTGGTCATTTGAGTTCCTGTCTCACCTGTGACACTTTTTAAAAATCTAAGAAAACGTAAATTCTGCCCAGATGGGTTCAGCTTGCCTTGACACTCCCACACGTCCACCTTCACATCCAGCCTGTGCATTACTGACATTGGCTGTGTGACCCTGAGTTACTTAGCTCTCAAAAAGTGCCTTAGAAGAAGCTCTTTCTGAGACAGGGCTGGCCTGCTGATAGGGAAAGGGGTTTTCTTCGTTCCTTAGTCCACTTCTGATCCATACAGTAAGAATGTCACATTTTAAGAATTAAGTGCCTCCACCAATCTGTTCCTTGGTTATTGAACAGAGACCTCACAAATAATTTGATGTTTGTAGACAAGTTAGCTTTTATTTCTGCATTTGTCAGTATTTTATGACTCTTAAATCGGTTTACAAATTTTTTTTTTTCTTGTAGTGCTCCCTTGCTTGTCACAAAACATGTTTGGAAACCTTAACTATTCAATGTGGGCACAAGAAACTCCATGGCAAGTTACATTTATTTGGTGTGGAATTTGCTCAAGCTGCTAAAGATGCCCCTGATGGCATCCCCTTCATTATTAAAAAATGTACCTCAGAAATTGAAAGCCGAGCCTTGAACGTGAAGGTATATTTTAACTTTGTTTATTTAAAATTTTAAACCATAACAGATATTTTTTAGTTTGCATCAAAAACATTTTGTTAAAGAAAACTGTCTTCAAATATTATGGAACCAGTGCTTAGTTTTCTAAGAAATAGTATATTATTATGTAGGTTTCAATCACTTAATATTTTCTGAAATGTTCATTTCAAATATTTCCTGGTGAAATAATCATATTGAAGTTTTTATACCAAAGGAAATTTTTTTTGCTTGCTCTTTCCTTCTCTTTTAAGGGCATCTATCGTGTGAATGGAGCTAAAAATAGAGTCGAAAAACTCTGCCAATCCTTTGAAAATGGAACGGATTTAGTAGAGCTTTCAGAATTCTCTGCACATGATATCAGCAATGTCCTTAAGCTGTATCTTCGTAAGGTAAAGACTCTCCACTTGAAGTTTATTTTTAATTTAAGCAGGGCTCTGGCAATCTTTGTTACAAGGGAAACTTCCTTAATCATTTCTTACAGTAGCTATTTAGCACTGGAATCATTTTTGCTGGTACAGTATATTGTCCATAGTATACAAAATTTCTTTGAGCACTTGAAAATCCAGCTCATCAACTCCAGTTAAAAGTAATAGGGAATTATAGGAACATCCAGCAAACAACATCTGATTTCCTTGCAAACTTGAAAAAGACCCGAAGGACCTGGAAACAGATTCTGCCTGTACTCTTTCTCTAGCTGGGACCATGATGGCCAAATCATTTTACCTGTTTGAATTTCAGTTTCCTCCTTAGCATACTGAGGGCCTTGGATTAAATAATTCGTAAGATTCCTGACGCTTTGGTGCAACTGGCAGTGCAGCGGTTAGAAGGCCTGGGCCTTAGTGACTCTGACCCTAGGTAAACCACTTCATCTCTTGCCTCAGTTTCCTCACCTGTAAGATGGAAATAACAGTGATAGTGCATCTACCCGGAATTCTTGTGAAGATCCAGTGAGATCCTGCTTATCAAAAGATTAGCAAAGTGCCTGACGCATAGCAGGTGGTCTGTAAATGCTTATTCCCTCCTGGATCTTTGATCCTTATAGTTCCCAGTGACCAACAGTTCAGTGAGGGAGCTCTGCTGAGTGTTTGAAAGTGGAAGAGCTACATTTTCTGTTCTACTGGGAGCATCAGAGAACCACAATTTCACTGCAGTTCTCATTGAGCTAGAGAATCTACAGTGCTGAAAATGCCTGTGGGTTAGTAGATGGAAAAAAGTTTCATGCACAAGATAAATAATAATGTTTTGAGGGGAGCTTTTTCTTTTGACTCCCTCCTATGGAATTGGAGTTTTGTTTCTCAGTTGGCTAAATAAGATGTCTCCCAGAGCTAGTTAGTTGCAGAGCCAGGGTGTGGACCCTTATCCCTTGCCTCCCAGGGCATTCCATTAGTATTTCCTTTGGAAAAACTTCACCCTCGTTCTTCAGCTTATCCACAGTAAGATTCTGTAGTCTTCTTTTCCACTCCTCATGTACCAGTAAGACAAAGTCATAAACCAGAATGAATCAATGAGTCTGCAGTGGCTTTATCCAGATCCTGCCTGTCCTTCAACTTATGACTTGGGTGACACCTGAGATTCCTCCAGCTGCAAGTACCTTCAGTTTCTTACTGCCAGCCTAACTCTCATAGCCCTTTGCCCTCTTCAGAAGGCACTTAGCATGTTCTCCCATATATTATAGTCCTTTGTGAAGTCATATTAGTTATTCTCTGTCCCCTCCCTGAATCCCTTGAGTAGAGGAGAAGCATTGAGAGATCAGAGCCTTTTTTTTTAAATCCCCACAACATTTAGCCCAATGTTTTGCCAGTTACTTAGGTATTCATTAAATGCTTGTTGAATGAATTAAGGTTAAAGCAGAAGTTTGTGTAGTGTTCTAAGACTTTAATCTCTTCAAAGAAAAATGCTAAACTAAACAAGATATGATGATAATCAGGGAAAAAAATAAATAGTATAATGTGCAGGCTGGCATTCATAAAATGTTTTTTTTCCTCCAGTTACCAGAACCCCTATTTTTATTTCATCTTTATGATGAACTTATTAGCCTTGCGAAAGAGAGCCAGAATGTAAATGAAGACTCAAGACAAGCAAGCCCTGAAGCTGTGGGTGCTGAACTAAATAAAGTCCTGAAGAAGATCAAAGGTCTTCTTAAAAAACTTCCAAGACCGAACTATAATACTATTGAGTACCTTATAGGTCATCTTAATAGGTAAGAGTTTTACCTTACAGAATATCTGCTTTCTTGTGAATAGTAATGGGCAAATGTGGAAGTAAGTGGATGTGGTCATTTATTTTGTTTTCAAGCAGAATTGTTTTCAGTCCCTCCAGAGAAGTAGCAGGGTGCAGTAAGAGTAATCCTGATGGATGTGGATTTAGGGTCGCCATTTTTCATCTAATAACTTGAAAAAACTATTGCCTCCCTTTCTTCACCAAAATTCTAGTATGTATGCCTTTTGTTGGTGTGTAGTTGGTAATGTGGAATTCTGCTGATGTCTGGAGAGGTGGTGAAGAAGGATCTCTGCATTCAGCTTCATCATTGCAAGTCTTTCCCAGCCCAAAAGAAAGCCCTAGTAGACTTGACAGTTCCCCTGCCCTGTTTTCCTCTCCAGGGTGGTCCAAAGGGCTGAAGAAAACAAGATGCCATCCAGTAACCTGGGGATAATATTTGGACCAACTCTGATCAGGCCTTGGCGTACGGATGCTAAGGTTTCCCCTTCCTCCTTGGTGGATTATCCTCATCAGGCTCGAATTGTGGAGCTTCTTATAGCCTACTTTGTGAAGATTTTTGATGTGTCTTTGCAATCACCCTCGGCTTCTATGAACGAAAGCTTCACCCTCAGACCCAGGAAACCTCATTCATGTCTTGCTTCAAAGGAAGTGAGTGGTTCCACATGTTGAACTGTGCCCAAGCCTTGTGGAGTTTGCATGAATGAATGTCAGATCTTTGACCTATTTCATCTACTGTGTATGTTTGCATTTTTAACCTATTTTTTTTTAATCCTGTTCTATCAATAGGGTGTCTTGCCTTCTCAGGATGAGAGTAAAATTTCAGAAAAAGCTTCCCCACTTGAAGGATCATATGACCAAACAAATTCACTAGAAGGAGCTGATGCATCTGTGACTGGTGAGTAGCCATTTGCAAAATGCACTATGGCCAGATGGTAGTGTTCATGGTGAGGACTGATGTGTAAGAAGACTGCACAGTTAGAAAGTTGTAAGGAGCTCTTACTACTAGAGAAGGGATTCTTTTTCTGTTCCTAGGAGTAATAAGGAGACCCTAGTGTTTTTTGAGTAGAGGGCAGAGATGGTGAGGTTGTCTTGTAGAAAAGCCATTTTGCTTCAGTAGAATAAAGTGGAGTGGGCAGAACTGAGATAGACCGGATGGGCTGCTGAAGTCATCCAGGGAAAGGACAATGACCAATGTAGATGTATGTGGCAGAAAAAGAGGCTGCCTCTATGGAGAGAAGTGGCTGCAGAACAGGAAGGTTTTGGAGAGTAAATGATACACCAGGATCTTTTCTCTGCTCAGCCTCTCGAAGCAATTCTACTGATCCTTCATAAACCAGGCTTTAGGCACTTCGCCATTTTGGTCTCCTTGCTCAAGGAGCACTTGAGTTTGAATCTCTGAGTCCTTCTTGCACTGGGGCTCCCAGAACTGTCACAGGCTTCAGCCAGGAGATGACCAGAGAAGGCTAGATCAGCTCTTCTCTCCTCCATATAGAGTGCTGGACTTGGAGTCGGGAAGTCCTGAGTTCAAATCCTGCTTGAGACACAAACTGTGTTACCCCTGTGCGAGTATCTTCAGTTTTCTGTGCCTCAGTTACCTTTTTGGGAAAATGGGGATAAGCCTAGCACCTACCTCTCAGGGTCATTGTAAGACCCAAATGAGATATTTGTAAAGTGCTTTACAAACCTGTACTGTTACTGCTATAGTTGTATCCTATAAAACTGTTATATATCAGTCAATAACCACCTAGTATATGCTCGACACTGAGGATATAAATATAAAGAATAAATAGATCCTTGAGTGCAAGGAGTTTACGTTTTGACTGGGATAGATAGCAAGTACCAGTACAGAAAGAGATACAGCATAAACACAACATTAAATACAGATGTAGACAAAGTACTTAAGTGCCAGGAAGTTGGGAGTTAGAGTAAGAGCTCTAATGGTTGGGGTCAGGAAATGTTTTTTGTGATGGTGCCTGAGCTGGATCTTCAAAGAAGAAGAGTTTGGAGGGCCTTCTAGCTGTGAGGGACAGCCACTGGGAAGGCCCAGAGATAGCCTCATTTGGCTGAAGCAGAGTAATTACAAAAATAAGAACAGCTGGCATCTAGGTAGCACCTACTATGTGCCAGGGGCTGTGCTCTGTGCTTCACAATTACTATTTCATTTGATCCTCACCAGAGCCTTGGCAGGTAGGTGCTGCTCTTATCCTCATTGTACAGTCATGGAAACTTCAGCAGGCAGAGGTGAAGTGACTTGCCCAGGTCAGGTAACTGTGCCACCAGCTATCTGAGTGTGAGAGGGAGAGGCATGTCCAGTGAGGCTGGGGAGCTAAGGTGAGGCCAGGTTCTAAAGGGGTTTAACTCTTTAGTTAAAGTCTGTTTGATCCCCCAGGCAAAGGGGAGCCCCTGCCATTGATTGAGTAAGGGAGGTCATATG
This sequence comes from Bettongia penicillata ogilbyi, assembly GCA_023548195.1. Lineage (NCBI taxonomy): Eukaryota > Metazoa > Chordata > Mammalia > Diprotodontia > Potoroidae > Bettongia > Bettongia penicillata. The sequence goes on along the minus strand of JAJHZJ010000314.1, from coordinate 26,017,946 downwards.
GTGAGATCTGTCATTAATTAAGGAAAATCACTGTGACCACAGTTTGGGAGATAGATTGGAGTGGAAAGAAGCAGGGAGACTAATGAGAAGGCTGTTGCAGTAGTCTGGGTGAAAGGTGTTAAGGGCCTGCCCTAAGGTGGTAGCTGCAGATAAAGGGAAGGGGTTGGATTGAAGTGATGTTTGGAAGTAGAAACCCAGATCTGGTAACTCACCATATATGGGAGGGAGAGGAGACCAGATATGCCAAGATGCCTTGGAAGGATGGGGAAGAAAAGGAGGGTTTAGGGCAAAAGATAGTGAGGTTAGTTTTACATTTGTTGAGTATGGGATTTCTCTGTGACATCAAGTTCAATAGGTATTGTTCAATAGGTATTTGATGAGCACAGGAAAAGGTAGAATAGTAATAGATTATACTTATATAGGGAAAGCCCAAAGATATAATCAGAGAAGTGAAGAATTACCATTTATGGCTGAGGTGTGAAGGAAAGGAACAGATGTAGGAAAGAGCTGGAGGGAAGAAATGGGCATAAAAGGAAGAAGATGATGATGATGATGAGCTAGGTGAGCACTAAACCAACTTTGAGAGTTTGCTTTTTATTAAGGAATGTTATGTCCAGCTGAGAAATTCTCTTGAGAGCAGCCTAACAAAAAGTAGTAGCAATAGTAGCAATGGTAGTATTGGTGGTGGTGGTGGCAGTAGGTAGCTGTAACAGTAATAGTAATAGTTGGTAGCTACAGTTAGTAATAGTAGTAGTTTTTAGTAGTAGTAGCCGTAGTTAGGAATAGTACTAGGTGGGAAGAGGAGGGAGGTATAGTCTGGCGTGTTCTTAAACTCCATGGGTTAAATTCCATTTTTGTTAAGAAGGAATGAGGAATGTTACTTTGGGGGATATTTCATTGTTTTTAATGTTGTTGTTGTTGCTAGTATCTCTGTTGCCCTTTATCTCTTGCATTCCAGTACCTATTGTAGAGATTTTTATGCTCCTCTCTCTACTTTATAACCTTCCTTTCCTATCTCTTCCTCCTTAACTCCTAGAAACTGTGACTCCTGCTTGTAGAAATTCTTTTGTTAGAGGTATAAACAGCCAAGTATTGAAAGAATTAGGCTGATCCATTAATAAGATGATGTGGTGCACCAACGTCTTCACAGTTCTCTCATCATTTCTGAAAAAAAATACAGGTTTTTTTGTTGCTAAGTACTGGAGATCTTGAGCACTTTTACTGTTCCTTTGCCTGGTTGTTTTCTCTTATTAGTACATATTTGTGATTTGAAATCTTTACTTGTGGCCAGAAATTGGTCATCTATATTATTCCATTGCAATATTTCAATTTTACGCAAAAGAAGAGGAAAGAGCTAGATTCTGTTAGAATTCAGTACAGCTGACAAGAGGGTTCAGTAAGTCACAGTCTCAGGTAAGGACTTGTGTTACTGTCGCTGTTGACTCATTTCAGTCATGTCTGACTCTTAGTGATACCATGTGGGGTTTTCTTGGCAGAGATAATTGCCATTTTCTTCTCCAGCTCATTTTACAGATGAGCAGCTGAGGCAAACCAGGATAAGTAACTTGCCCAGAGTCACACATGTAATAAGTATCTGAGGGTGAATTTGATTTTAGGTCTTCCTGATTCCAGGCCTGGCTTTCTATCCACTGTGCCACCTAGTTGTCCCAAGGACGTGTAGCGTGCCACTAAAGTATATTCTATATCAAGTTTTTTATTGGAACAAATTAGTAGTGTTAGAGCCACGTTATTTTTTTTTTTTTTTGAGGAAAGGAAATCTTACAAATAATCATTTTTCCAGATAATGTAAATTTTTTCAGGTGAATGGTAAAGAAAGTAGTAAGTTCCTTCTTCTTTATATATCTTCTCTGCAGGGATAAGCTTATGAGATCTTTGTGATCTTTCTTTCTGTGAGCATAACTAGATGTCTCTAATTTATTGTTCATATTTAGTGTGTGTGGAAATTGAAAAGTAACTTCCAATTATTACTCCTTTCAGAAAATGCTATGTCTTTGGTTTTTGATGAGACTGAAACCTACTCCTTCAAGAACAAAGATAAGTTTAAAGCTAATAGTCGTTCAAATGTAAAAGGTAATCAGGTAACTTTGAGATCACCAAGGATGAAGACATCAGTTAGACCTGTGAGTTTGCCTGTAGATCAATTCCTTTCTCCAAACTTTTTAAATGAGAACAATTCCAAAAATATGGGAACTTTAAATTCAGACAAATTTGGCAGGAGTTCAACCATTGAAGAAATATCTGAAACAAAATCTTTTTCTAACTCATCCTCTAGACTTTCTTGTTTTCACCCCAAAACTTGGGACAAGCAAATCAGACAATATGATATAATTTCAAGGACTACCATGATTATACCCAGTGCACTCCAGGAAAACAGAGAACCAGAGAGTGGTGCTACTTGTGTTTTATCTCTCAACTCTGATAACCCTCCATCCAGTACCGCGCAGCTCAGCCAGCCAGACATGGTGCCAGACATGGTGCCAGTCAGGGCAGCTGGAGTAATAGCAGAAGGCTGCACTTCAGATTCTAATGCTCTTCCTGCTTTCAGGCCACGGAGAACTTTGCAGCCCCCACCAGGGACATTTTATAAGCCACCTTCCAACAATAAAGTAAAGGGAAATGGAGGAAGTTTTTCAGAAACTTATACAGCAGCACCTATTAGTGTCAATCACGAAAATACTGTGGATTTTGTTGCGAACTCAGATTCACCTGGACAGCGGGTAAATCACCCCAAAGCTAACCCTGAGGAACTTCATTCATCTGATGTGAAACCAGTATGCCAGAGACCAAGACCAAGACGGATTCAAGACTTAGAGCAAAGAGAAGCACAGTTTGTATAGGATTGCCAAATCTTGTGTTTTATTTTTATTTTTGGTTGGGAGAAAGGGTACTAGAAGTAGGTTGAATATCTTCGTTGGGACCAATTTTGTGTTGTATTTGAACTATTTTTATAGGTATTATTTTAAAAGTTGGGCTGGGAGGGTATTGTGAAATAAAATGAAGGTTTTTCTTACAAGTTTATTTTAAATGTAGCTCCAATAAAATGCAGTTCTTGAGCTAATAAGTGCAATTGGCAAGAGTTAAAGCTTCAGTTTCTGAAGTGGATCTAAAAATGCTTATTTATAGGGGGGAAATAGTATTTCTTTATGCAAAGCTTAAAACTTTTTTTCTGTAAATTGTGATTTTTAAAATAATCTGACAGTTTAAACACTTGTAATTTGTTGTATAAAAGCTTCAGTTTTCCAATTTGTGCAGTTTCATGTTTTTGCTCCTTAATAGATTACCTAATGGCCAAACTGACTTATCACTGTATTCTATGTATTCTTATGCTCATGTTTTCATTTTTTATGTGTTGTCATTTTAATTGTACCAAGAAGTTACACTTACTAACTACCTTTTTAAAAATCGGACTTAAGATCTCCTAATCCCTAAAATGGTATGATTTAGATTCTTATTGTTGTTCTTTGTTCTTCATGCTGGAAGAGGACCAAAATGACTTCCTGAAATTGGGGTCCTTTACAGTGTGTCTGACTGTGGCTGATCATGGTTCTGTCACAATTTGGGCACAGATAGTCGATATCATCATTTGGGAGGGAGGTGTCCCTACATTTGTGCATCTCATGTTTCTTTTGAACTCCCACAATTGTGCTTTGCTCACAAAGCACAGCACCTTCTTTGATGCTGGCAGGCTATGCTGGATGAGGCTGTGTATTGTCTTTAGTGTCTCAGAATCAACACCAAAGTTCTTCAGAGAAACCTTGAGAGAGTGTCCTTGTATTGCTTCTTCCGACCAGCATGTTAAAAGCATATTCTTTTAGGCAAATGTACATTTGGCATTACAACGCTGCGGCCCAGTCCACTGGAATGCTCTCTGCTGTAGAGTTTGAATGCATGACAGCTCAGCTTAAGAAAGGACCTTAGTGTCCTGTGCTTTACCTTGCACAAGGTGATCATGATCTTCAGAATCTTTCTAAGACAATTCACATGGAAGCAATTCTGTTTCCTGGCATGGCTCTGCTAGACTGTTCAGTTTTCACAGGCATACAGCAATGAGGTCAGCATGACATCTCTGTAGGCCTTCAATTTGGTAGTCAGTCTAATATCTCTTCTGTCCCACACTTTCCTTCAGAGCCTCCGAAACACTAAGTTAGCTCTGACAGTTTGTGCATAACCTCATTAGCAATGCGCACATCCCTGGAAAGTATACTACCAAGGTAAGTGAACTTATCCACAGCATTCAAAACTACTTCATTTGCTGTAACTGATGGTTTCTTGTATGCATACTGTGGTGCTGGTTGGTAGAGAATCTCTTTTCTTGCTGTTAATCATTGGACCAAAATTAGCACAAGCAGCAGAAAACCAATCCATACTCCTGTTGCATCTCAGCCTCAGAGGCTACACTGAATACACAGAAAAGTCATACAACAACTCTGTCTTTACTTTTATTGTAGCCTTTTGAAGTGAAATAATTTTCCCTCAGTTTGATGCTGTTTTCTTCCTCATTGAAGGTTGTCTGACAACATCACTGAAAACATCGTGCTAGAACAATCCTATAGCCAGCCCTGCTTCGCTTCATTGGTGACAGGGAAAGTACAAGAGCATTGTCCATTACCCAGACAAACTGCAATCATGGTGTCACAAAACTGTTGTACAATACTGATTAACTTTTCTAAGCAACAATAGTTTTATGAAGTCTTCAGAGAAGACTAGCATCTCTGATGTAGAGGCTCACCAAGCCCTTTTCAAGGTTGCTCATCCACCTTCGATGTCCACCTGCCACCCAACTCTCACCTGTGGCTCCAAGAAGCTGTAGCATGGACCTCAGCAACACTGGGAAACCATCTCAACAGATGGGCTACAGTTTGAGGGTCACTGATCAGAAACCCGCAGGAAAGTTAGGCGATTGTATACCTCAAACGTGTGAAGGCTTCCCTGGTGGAATAGGCAAGTATGAACATTTTTCTCAGTGGGCCATGAAAGTGGCAGAAGCAGGTACTTAGTGCTTAGAGCTTGATCAGACACCAAAGATGCCAACGTCTTTCACTTCATCTTGGACTCTCACCTGTTGTCTTGCCATGTCTTAGATTATTGAGTTTCTAAATGGAACAGACAACAGCGAAGGAAGCGGTCATCATGGAAAGGGCCTTTTTGTCCTGAAAGTTCAGGGATTTTGAGCATTAGTAGACTGATGGGGCAGTTGATTGTAACTTCTTTTCTAGAGGCAATGGTCGTGTTGTATCAGCAATGACAATTGTCAAAGCCAGTGGTAGAAGGGATGATAGTATATGTTCAGTAGAGGGCAGAAAATTACCAAGATGAAGAAGTATGGTCACATATAATTGAGAGGTATAGTTTTTCCCAGGCAAGTTTTAGGAGGATTTTGTTTAGAGTGGCTGGCTGGAAAAGCCACCGAGGTGAAGAAGAGAAGCATGGTTTCCAGGAATTGAAACTAAGTACAATTCTTCCTCCATGGCATGTTCCCTCTAGTCTCCTTAGAAGTTGGAGCAGCAGCATTGACCTCTTGGGATTGGGAATATTACTAGAACTCCCAGTTATTTAAGTCAGTGAATCTCCAGTTTATGTTTGCTGTGTTTTGTTCAGTTTATCTAAAATTGAGTACAGAGTATGGCTCAAATGAATAGAATGATCTCCTTTTAGTATGTGCATCTGATATACTCACTTCGTATTTGGTGTTTTTATGTTACAATTGTTAAAATATACTAACTTTTCAACCTATTTAAAGGACTTGTGGTTTTTTATTAACATGTTTCAAGGACTTGTTGCTTTTTTAACTTAGGGCCTTGGGGTCTCATTAAGTTTTCACCACATGTTTTGTAATAAATACTTGGATTCATGCCTTTCTGGAATATAACTTGGAGAAGGGATCAGGGAAATTAAGTTTATAAAAATTTTTGTTAACTTGGATCTGATAATTCATCTGTGTGGGGAAGTTCCAGATAGAAACTGCTACCAGGGATGTACATCGGCAACTTATTTGTAGCTTACCCTAAGAAGCTAAATGACCTGCCCCATGGTTGTTGCTGTAGTTGTAGGATGTGTCTGAAAAGAAGTCCAACTCATCGTTGCTCTAAGACATTGCTCCCTTTATCTTTTAGGCCACACCAACTTCTGATTTTGTATGGAAAGGTATTTTATTATTCTTATTACATGTCCTTTAGAAAGTAGGCTAAATGAAGTCTGAGTGTTTTTGCATGCTGTTGAGCATAATGTTCCCTACGATGCAGACAAATAGAAAACACCGTATCACGTTTGGGCCCTGAAAAATGAAGACATCTGCCCCTAGAATTACCTTTATAATTTAAAAATTTATTTAATCAAATCAATGAACATTACTTGAAATTGTTTTGAAAACGAGGTAGAGGTCTGTAGGGAGCTAGCTTATGGGGGAAGCCATTGTTCAGCTGATATCAGAAGTTGTGCTTTGTGAGAGGAATTTCATTCCTTGGTACCATTGTTTTAGTATCTTCATCCCCATCCTTTGTCCTCACATGCAAAGTATGGCCCAGCAGAACAGTCTCTGCCAAGGGTTTGTTATTGATGCTGTGGTTGGGGTTAGCTAGCCCTCTGCTTTCTGTGAAGACTTGTTCCCTCCTAAGGAACGTAGAAGCATTCTGTGAGGGGATGTTGCCACTTATCCCTATACAACAGTGTACACGAGGTTGGACGGCTTGGCACGCTATCACATTATGAAGACAGTTAGCCTGGAGGTTGGTCTATTACTAATAGGCCAGGACCACATGTAGCATTTAATACAGTGTAGGAGCGATGAAGTCTCAGAAAGAGATCAAGAGCCACCAGAAAGCCTCATGGGAAGTGTATGTACAGTTAATAAGTACTGCACTAGGGGTGAATCATAGTTAAGTAACTATTCTTGCTTTGCTTTGTCAGAGAAATTAAGGTAAATGGATTTTCAGGTATTTGAAATTGTTTCATCTTGTGGAATAGATAACAGATTACAAGATATCTTTAGAATCAATCTCTCAGTGTCTTCAAAAGTGTCTCCTGACCCTGAACTCTTCTGGGTAAGGATACTTTGATGTGGTCTAGTTTTTTCTCTTGCCATTTCTATTTCCTTGTGAGAAACTGGGAGGACAGAACCCAGATGTGGTAGTGAAAGTCTGACGGTCCCAGAGAAAAAAGTTAGCTACAGATATTTGTCATTCTCCCCTATGTCTGCCTTTGCATTGGGGCCTCCAGATATCTATGGTTGATTGAATCTAGATAGTTCTATTTTGTGTTTTACTTTACTTTCACAAATTGCCGTGTGTAAAGTATTCATTACCCAACAATTTGCCAGTGGCAAAGCCTGGGCTTTGAACAGTAGACATAGTCTGTCCCTGGGATACTCCTTTCCAACATGATAGGACTGAACACACTACCAGAATTCTACTGAACTCTGGCAGATCTTTGGAGAAGCCAGGGTCCGCTCTCTGACAGGTTGAGAAATGGGAGTGAAACTTGTATGGAGGGTATATAAAAATATATCATTGAGTGATACATACATCCTTTCCTTGACACCATTTAACTTTTCTCCCTTCATTAACATTTTAAGTGTGAAGTTTATTGCGCCCACTTAACAGCTAAGCTTTCTAAACACTCAGTGGCAAGCAAGGGAGCACTCTCAGAAAGATTTTTAGAATGGGTGGGTCACTTAAAATGTTAATGAAGGGAGAAAAGTTAAATGGTGTGACTCCAGTTGCTGCTAAAAATGTCCTTGATTGCATTCCCTTTATTACAGCAAAGTGAACCTTAGCTTGAAAGCAGATAGATAGTCTTAGTGTATGCCTAAACTTTGATTTTAGACCTTTAGAATACCCTTTAACTCTGCTTATTAAAACTTTTAAAAATTGAATGAAAAACCTATATATTTTTTGTTTCTATATCACCTAGGTTTCCCCTTTTACTTCCTCTTGCTTCTTCCAAGAAAAGCATCTTTAAATTAAAATTGAGTAAAACTAATCAGCTATTTTGAAAAAACCTGATATTCCATATTTCAAACCTATGGACCCTAAACTTTACAAAAAGATAAGGAGAGGTGTCTTCTCATTTCTTCCTTAGGTCCATCCTTCTTGTTTCTAATTTCACAACATGTAGTTTTGGTTTGTGGTGGTAGTTCTTCTAATTTACGCTGTAGTCACTGTGTATGGTGTTTTCCTGTCTCTGCTTTCTTCCCCTTACTTTGAGTTCATGTAAAACTTTCTATACTTCTCTATATTCATCATATTTATTGGTTTTTTTCCCCAGAGTAGTAATATTCAATTACATTCCTTTTTTGGGGGACAGAATGCGGCAGTGGGAGGACTTTCTTTGTTACGCCAGTGATTGGCACAGTACCTAGAACATAGTAATTCCTTAATAAATTATTCTTGACTTAACTTGACATGTTCTTTAATAAGCATGTCTTATTTTTGATTATTTTACTACAAAAAATGCTACTCTAAATTTTCATGTGTGTATAGAAAGAGAGAATGCACCTTTCTTATTATCAGTGACCTCTCCTTAGAATATATGCCCAGCAGTGGAATCTGTTTCAAAGAGTACGGAATGCTTTCCTTCCTTGTCTATTCCTTCTAGCTTCCCTTGCTTCTTTCCAGTCCAGGTGGGCTTTCCCAATGCCATGTCATTCTAGTGCCTTTTCTGGGTTGACTATTCTATGTTTATCCTGGATAAATCTTATTTATACATAGTTGTTTGCATTTTGTCACCATTTATGGTGAGCTCCTTGAAGTCGGGGAATTTCTTTTGTACCTTTCTTGGTATCCCTAGCACTTAGCACAATATCTGGTGCATAGTAGGTGCATGATAAATGTTTATGACTGATCAAATATACACATAACTCTTTATTACATTTGCTTTATTACACTTCACAAATATTGTGGGGTTTTTGTTTTTTTTTTTTAGCAAATTTAAGTTTTGTGGCATCCTTCTGTCAAGCAAGTCTTTCCTCAGCATGTTTTCAACAGCCTATGCTCACACAGTGTCTCTGTGTCAGGTAATTCTCGCAATATTTCAAAATTTTTTGTTATCATTGTGTCTTTAATGGTCTATGATTAGTGATTTTTGATGTTACTATTGTAATTGTTTTGAGAAGCCATAAACTGCACCCATATAAGACAAGGAACTTAATCTGTAAATGTTGCATGTGTGCTGAGTGCTGTGTTTATCCGCCTTCCCCCTTCTGTTTCCCTCTCTTCCTTGGGCTCCCCTATTTCCTGAAATACAACAATATTGAAATTAGATTAATAACTCTATAATGGCTAGTAGGTTTTCAAGTGAAAGGAAGAGTTAGTCGAAGCAGCAAACTTCATGTTTGTCTTATTTTAACAAACTGCCACAGCAACCACAACCTTGAGCAACCACCACCATACCACCGTTATCAGTCAGCAGCTGACGGCTCACTGAAGGCTCAGGTAATGCTTAGAATGTTTTATCAATAAAGCACTTTTAAGTTAAGATATGTACACTTTTTTATACATAGTGCTATTGAACACTTAATAGGCTAAAGTGTAGTGCATACATAACTTTCATTTGCACCGGGAAATAAAACATTTCGTGTGAATCTTTTTGAAGTGGTCTGGAATTGAACCTGAAATACCTCCAAGGTATGTCTGTGATTCAAAATTACTTTTCAGAGTGGTTTTTAACAATTCACAGCTCCACCAACAATGCTTTGGTGTGCCTGTCTTTATGCAAACCCTCCAGTATTGACTGTTCCCGTTTTTTCCCCTCATCTTTGCCCATTTTCTAGATGTGGGCATTAAAGTTTCTAAAAGATAGTCATGGACAAAAATTGTCTTGGTTGTTACCATAGCCAAAGTTTTGTTAGAAGAAACTGCCTTCAGCTATTTTATGTAACTATTCAGTTTTCTAAGAAACTGTACTTTGTCTAGTCTTGCATTGCTTCTAGTCTTGCATTGCTTAATACTTTCTACAATGTCAGTTTTAAATATCTAATTTTGACAGTCCTATTGAAGTCCTTTTTCAAATAAAGTGTTTGCTTACTCTTTGAGTAGACTATGTTGATACCCATTTACCATTCAAATCAATTTGATTTTTTTCCTTTTTATTATGAATGTGCCAAACACAAGAAATTTGAGCCTTTTTCCCTATGCAAAGATCAGAAAAAGAGGATTTCGTGTAAAACCACAGGTCACCTCTTTGTACAGCGTCATTTTTTAAAAAATATATTTCAAATTTAACATGGCTATTCCCGGTATTGCCCTGCTTATCTGTGTCTCCTTCTGAACTTAAGTTTCTTCCATTGTTTTAGTATCATTGCACTATTTTGCACTCAATATTTTATTTTTTACTTAAATACCTATTTTGTTTCCCTTCTTCCTTCCCTCATTAGAAAAATAGAAGAGTGTGAGTGTGTGTGTGTGTGTGTGTGTGTCTGTCTGTCTGTCTGTCTATTGGGGGGTGGTGGTGGAGCTCTGTAACATATGCATTGTCAAAACAAATTCCTACATTAGCCATATCCAGAAAATATCTTCCAAACTGTACTGTGAGTCTGTTGCACATCTGTCATTATGTGAATGACGTACTTTATTCTGATTGGTCATTGTATTGGTCGTAGTTCATAAGTTTTTCATAGTTATTTGTCTTTACAATAATTATATAGTGCATATGGATTCTTTTCCTTATTATTTGATATTTTTAAAATATAGGCCCAATATTAGTTTTATTGGATCAGAGTTTAAGTGTAGTTTAGTAACTGGGGGCATTGTTTCAAAGGATTCCAAATTTTCAAAATGGATTAGCCACTTCATACCACCACCAATAGTCCATTGAAGTTTTTTCATAACTCTTCCAACATGTGTAATTTTCCATTATTTTCAACTTTGCCAATCCTATGAGTGTACAGTGGAAACTGAAAGATTGCTTTAATTTGCATTTCTCTAATAGAGATTTGGAAAACTTGCCCATTTTATCTTTCATGATCTTCTCTGTACCTTCTTTGGTTATGAACTCTTTTCCTATCCATAGATTTGAAAGGTAATTTCCTTGCTACTCAAATTTGTTTACCATGTGAGTTGAGATCAAGGTCATGTTTCTATTTGGACTTTACTTTGCTATATATTGCTGTTTTCCTGTGAGAGAATATTACTTGTAACTTGTGTAAAAATTGAGTAGTATAAGAAGGTAATTCTGGGAGACGGGTTTAGGTATTCAGCAGCCTCTTAGAGGGTGAGTCAGTCTGTCATGTGTGTTCCATTTTTTGACTCCAAGTAGGAGTAGTGTTCCTTGTTTACCAGTGCTTTATAGTATCTGTATCCCATCTTCTTCAACACTCTAAGCTGTAGCAAATACATACAGAGGTTTTGGTAAGATTTGACAAAGGGTGTTGTGGTTGGAGTTAACTTTCTGCCTTCTGAATGCTTTCTTAATTTCTTCCTACGGAACAGAGACAATCCTTGAGGTGATGTTGCTGTTTATTTAATATGCAGCCATAGTATATGAGATACAAGAAGTGTCTTAAAAGTTAAGATGCCCTGAGATACAAGAAGTGTCTTAAAAGTTAAGATGCCCTGAGATACAAGAAGTGTCTTAAAAGTTAAGATGCCCTGGAATTATATCAAGTTATTAGGACAATTAGCTTGGAAGTTGGCTTATTATTAATAGGTGAGGAGGTATTGTAGATGGGAGAAGGTAGTAGAGATGAATGTAGTATGGTACCTGGCTTGATAGATCCTTGTTGATTTGACTCCATGGCACATCTGGAGGGAAAAAAGATTTCTGGTACAAGGATTGTAGCAGACTCCTTTTAATCTTACCATACTGAGTTTGAGAGAGGCACAGGGTCTTTAATGATAATTTAGGTATTAAAAATTCAAAGAATTGACTAGGATGCTCTTGTTGACTGGTCACAGTCAAGTTATTATTCTTTCTTTCTCTGTTGAGAACATTAAAGTGAATTAATTTAAAGGTATTTGAAATTTTCCTAAGATGAAATAGACTCAAGCAAGATAATAAAGAATATCTTGAGGACCATTCCCTCCATATCATCAAAATTTTGTCTCCAGCCATGTAAGATCTCTTCTCTATATGCTTGGTCCAGCTGTTATTCCCAGTTTGGTTTTCTTGAGTGCATTTCCGAGCAGAAGAACACCAGGAACTTTGATGAGAAAAATCTAGATGTAGTACCTCCAATTGATACATGGAGAAATAGTTTGTTACAGATATCTTGACACATCTTTTCCATTTTTTCATCTGCTGTCCTTCCAGTTTCTGCCTGCTGGAGTGATTTGCTCTTTCTATCCCCCTGAGCTGTTTGTAAATGGGCTTTTCCTTTCACTGCTTTATGGGATGAATTTCCTCAGTCTTCCATTTTCTTTCTCTACAAGATGGTACAAACAACTTTATATTCTAAACTGATATTGTCTATGGCTGCTATATTTCACTGTTTGAAAAGAAAAATGAGTGTTTGCTGGTGGAGGCAGTCCTATTTGGCCTTATTGTGATGGTCATTGATTTCTACCAGTTAATTTGAAAATTCCTCAGTTCCTCCACCAGTTCCTCAGAAAATGGTGATAGTTTTTTCTTTGGTTTTCCATTTCTTGTTGTCACCTATTTAAGTAGGTCAAGTAGATTCTGGGTCTCAACTGAGTGCTCATATCTCTTCACTTTAATTCTTGTAATTCAGTATGAACTTTGACTTTGCTCCAACAGGTGTTGCCTACCTAAATAAATCACTAGGATTCGGTTGTTATTCTATAGTCTACCATTGTTTGGCCTTTATTTTATCTCTTTTGAGAAAACAGTATTGTAAACTGCAAAATCAACAGCTTTGATAGAAAATTTTAACGTACGGTCCTTGCTCCTACTTCTACATGCTATCTAATTAAGACTGTATTTTCCTTGGCTTGCCTAGAAGTATCCACCTTTTAAGGTGCCAATACAGAGACTAGTGGATAGAAAGTGATCCTGATTCTCTGTTACATCTTACTTCCTGCTGCCAAGAAATAACAGCAACTAAATACTATCACCAGCAAGCCTACTGGTCAAGGCCAAAGGAGTTTTTGTGCATTATTAAATGAAGTCTCATTAGAATTACTGCCAGTGGTGTTGGCGGTATTGTCTGATGTACTTTCTAATTTTATTGCTTTAAAAGACTTCAGAAACAATTGAGGGAAGAGCCAGCGTCCACATCATCTCTGTTAGAATATGTCTGTAACATACTTATGTGGCAGTGCTTAATCAGAGAGCTGACACAGTAAAAGCTTAGTGATTAAAGAAATCTACTTAGAACTGAGCTGAATACTTCAGCTAGCTGCCCTAGAGAAACTGTTTTCTCAATAGCTCTTCAGAAACCTTCTCATTAGTCAAAAAGGCTGTAGGATTTGATTTTACATGAGGTAAGATTTTTATTTTTACATACATGTAGATGTACATGTGCCTATGTATGTGTGTAAATGTGTATACATGTATATATGTGCATGGCATACTATAGTTTCACTTTTACTAGATGATGATGTTGCCCTTTTCAGAGTCTAGTTGTTTATACTTCTGTTATATAACCAAGTCCTGGCTGTCACTGACCTCAAAGCCTCCCTAAATCAGTGTTCTCCATGGCAAACCTGGTACAAGGATTGTTTGAGAGAGGCACAGGGTCTTTAATGATAATTTAAGTATTAAAAATTCAAACAATTAGCTAGGATGCTCACATATCCTTTCTTTGTGCCCTTTCAAAAAAAAGTTATCTAGGAAAAGTTAAGAAGTTCCAATGGAATTGTATTTTATATAGCTTTTTATTTTTAACATGATAGTAATCATGTCAAAAGCAAGTAGAATCAGAGAATTGAGGTACACATATATACAGGTTTTTACAGACTAACCTTTATTTTGAAAAAATTGAAGGAATCCTTAATATTTGTCCTAAAAATAGTGATTGGAGTATTCCCCACCAGCAGTATCCAGAACATCTACAACTATTTTTCCAATTTTTGTCCCAATTAAATAGCTACCCCTGCAGCCTTTTGATCCCTAAATGACATCTGCCTTTGTTTCTTAATTGGTCTTATATATACCTGTCTTGTATTATGGTTTTTATTCTGAATTACATCTATACCACTGTTGTCTGTAATATATTGTAAATTCCTGGAGGGCACTGTGTGTAGGTAGTTTTTCATACCTAACATACCACATCCATTACTAGATAGTTAATAAAATAACTTACTTGAACATGAGAAAATTTAATCGTATTGAAAAAAAGCTATTTGAAAATAGGCTACATAAAATTAAAGGGGGAAACCATGGCCAAATGAAATGTTTTTAAATTTTATTTTGCATATTTGATGCTCAGATGGTTTTTGTGAAATCAAATAGCCAACTTTGTAAAAATGGTAATTCACTGCTCGGAAAATATTAGAAGCCTTAGGGACTAAGTTTAAAAAAAAATGAAGAAAATATTCATTTGGTATTGCACTTGCTTATCATTTGGAAATAGAGATAAAAGATTGTGCCTTATTATAGTTTATTGCTAAACTTGGAAAAATTTTGGGTCTCATTTTTTAAAAAAAGCACTCAAATGGTACAGTACAATTCATAGATTTGAATTGTATGTTAGTCTCATGGACTAGCAAGTCATAGGCTAATACATTTTTAAAAAAGCAACCTAAAGTATATGCTGTACTGGGCTAGGGTGGGCAGCTGTTTGTTATTCAGTCTGTATGTAGAGATGAGCAAGACAGAATTATTTTTTAAATGAATAAAAGAAGTCAAATACTCCTTCTAAATATCTTTTATTATAGGAAGAGTGATGAAAATTGACCTGCTCCAGCAGGAACCCAGAAAAATGGTCTGCCTCTTTTGGCTCTTAACATTTATAGAGCTCTTTCTAAGAATCTGATGGTTGAAATAGTCATTTCGATGGATAAATACTTGATCTTTGTACTAGCCACTGTGGGGAAGGCAAAAAATTTTCTGGATCATAAGTTCATTGATCTTGATATAGAAGGGAAATCAGAGATCTTGAAGATGAACTCTCATTTTACAGAGGAGGAAAATGAGGCACAGAAAAGTTAAGTGACTTGCCCATGAGACAGTAGATTTAGGAGGGAATCACAGAAGCCACTTAATCCAACCCTCTCATTTTACAGTTGAGGAAACTTAAGGTCCAGAGATGGCAAATAATTTGCCCAGGGTCACAAAGCTAGTAATAAGTATTTGAGACAGGATCTTAACCAAGATCTTTCTGACTCCAAGTTTTTGTTTTAAAAGCAGTATTAGTAAGGACTAAGGCCTCTTAACAATCTCACACTTTGTCCTAGGATTCCATTAGTGGTTTCTTTAATTTTTTCCTAAAGAAGAGAGGCACCAAGGCAAGGGGATGCATGAGAATCCTACTCAATTGTTTGAAATTTTCATACTTAAATTATTATTAAAGACCTTGTGCTTCACTCAAACTCAAGATGAATAGGTTTCTTAGCCTGTTAATCCTGAGAGATAAGAGTTCTCCTTCCCACTTAAGCCTTGAGCACCTGCAAGAGTCCATTAAGTATGGAAAAAATGTCAAGTAAAAGTCTTCCCCCTTGGTCATGGGGTAAAAATATAGATCACTTACTATGTTCCAACCAGCAATTCAGAAGTATGACAGCTATGGTTTGATGAGAGGAAGCTAATGTTTGAGATCAGAGTTTGGCTTGTTTTTTCACTAAGGGTGAATAGGGAAAAGGTGGAAGAGGGGAGATGGTTGATAAAATTTTCAAAAGTAGACTGCCTATCTCACCACAGGGTTTTTGCTTTTGTCATATCTGCACCTTCTTTCTGTAATGATGTGGCTGTCTGATTATCAAATCACATGAATCTCTCACCATTCCAATACATCCTTGAATCAGATGTCAGATTGATCTTTGTAATGCAGAGATCTGACCATGACTCCTCATCTATTCACTAAATTCCAGTGTTTCCCTATCACCTCCAGGTTTTTGTTACTAATCTTCAGTCATTTCAGTGGCATCCAACTCTTTGTGACTCCATTCGGGGTTTTGTTAGTACAGATACTGGACTGGTTTGCGATTTCCTTCTCCAACTTCTTTTACAGGTGAGGAAACTGAGGTAGACAGGGTTAAATGACTTGCCCAAGATCACAGCTAATAAGTATTTGAGACCACATTTCAACCCAACTGCTGTTCACCTCCCGGATCAAATATAAAATGCTCTGTTGGGAATTCAACATTTGAGCACCCTACTATCTTCTCAGCCTTCTTATACCTTAGTTCTACATACTCCACAATACAGTGTTCTTGGCCTCTTTGCTGTTCGTTGCAGAAGACACTCCATCTTGATACTAGGCATTCTCACTGACTGTCTTGTTTCCTTGAAGTCCCACCTAAAATCCTATCTTCCACAAGAAGCCTTTCCTAAGCCTTTTAATCAGTATGCCTTCTCTCTATTGGGCTGCTTCATGATGCAGTGGATACAGTTCCTATGTTCAAATCTAGCCTTAGATACTTGACCCTAGACAAGTCACTTAACCCTGTTTGCCTCAGTTTCCTCATCTGTAAAATGAACTGGAGAAGGAAATGACAAACTTTAGTATCTTCACCACAACTGAATAACAAAGCCTTCAAAGAGCTCATAATCTAATGGGAGAAGACAACACATAAAGAAACTGTAAGAGGGTACCCAGCAAAGTGCCAAGATGAAGTCCAGCAGTTGGGGTGGGGAGTGGAGTGATGAAATAGTGCCCAGGAGTACCCTCCTTAAATGGAGGATCTAGCAGACACTCCAATGTCTACCTTTCCATCCTCTCCAATCTGAGGGAGGGAGGAATCCCTGGGGCAGAGAGAAGTGAATTTTTAGGTTGATGTGATCTTGCTAGATGAGTTTCTGGACTCAGTAATATGAAGGCCAGGAGAGCAGTCTGGAGGTAAATGTTGAGCTGACTGCCCTGGGAGCCCTCCTTAAATGAAGGATCTGAAAGGAAATTAAAGATGTTTGCCCTCCCACCTCTCCAGTCTGAGAACTCCTGGCTTAACAGTCTAGCCATAACTCAGCTCCTTAGGTCAGGAGTGGTGGCTCATCTACTCTGACCTTGACCTTTTCTCCTTTAAGCTTCCTGAAAATGAAGGGAGAAATTATTGCCAAAGGTATACTTAGATTTTCATCATCTAAGAGTTTGCTTCCTCCAAACTTAGGACAAATGTTTATTAAAAATAAGATTTGTAATCTAATTTTAACTAAGTCATTTATGCTGTCTTCAAAAGGTATTGTTTGTAGGCATTTCTGGTTTTAAAACCAGTTATCCTGCCATTCTCTGAAAGAAGTAAATGCCTTATCAAAGCTCATTGGGAATGTTTTCACAAATCCCACTCTCTAATCTGAATGTAAGTAGGTCAGACTGTGCTAAAAGAAATGCTTGAGTAAAACATTGACTTGACTTCAAATATAATTTATAATCTAATTAAAGAGATTACTGCTGTACAATCTGGCACCGTCTAGCTTGGTCTAAGTTTACCAGCAATACTCTAAATATGACTCTCAGGAAGATCTTTCAATTTTTTATTTGTGTGTGGTTTTAACTGACTGTGAAATTGTGTACCAGGGAGGGGAACAAAAGCAAAACATTCTGGGAGTAAAGTTTTCAATGTGTTCAAATTAGATATTTGCTAATGTAGACTCCCATATCTCCAAATGGGGCCCTAACTAAACTACTTGAGGCATAGGTAGTCTAACTCTCCTATAACTATGCAACACCTATTTATATTCTTCCATTCTCTTTCCATTTCCTTTCTTCTTTTCTTTGCCTGTTCAGTTTTAGTACATAGCATGTACTAGAACATGGGTGGGGAACCTGTTGCTGGCCTCCTAGGTGCTTGGATGTTGCCTTTTGACTGTGTCCAAGTTTTACAGAACAAATCCTTTTATTAAAGGAGTTTGCTCTGTGAAGTTTGGATTCAGTCAAACGGCTGCATGCAAAAATCTAGAGGGACAGGCTTTTCAGTTCCCAGGGATTCTTAAAGATGCAGCCTGGTCCAAGGCCAGCATTTACAAGGTGCTTGGGGCTGGGCTGAGAAGGAGACTGATCTTTGGGAGAGAAAGGGCATAATTCACTTTTTAAAGCCCATCCCATTCTCACTCCCTCTACTGTTAAGATTATGAGGTTGTGAGAGTATACCTTTGGAATGGGAAGATAACTTTGTCAATCAAGATGAACTAGGAATGTGTCCTCCAAGGTGTTTTCCAAACCTGAACTGATAAGCAGGTGATCTGATAGCACTAACTTCCCTCTTCATCCCAACCTCCCCATCTCCCTGACTGAGGAGAGAGTAGAATCGGTCTCCATTTCATTATGTCGACTATTCTGAACAGTCTAGGGTAGGCTTCAGATTGCACTTTTTTTTTTTAATCCAGGCAAGTGTTGGTGGAAAAAAGAAAGGTTCCTAAAGCTCATTATCCTTCTAGGATGCACTCTGGGAAAAGCCCACGTGATGTACTTAGGTTGCAGATTTAAAAGATCTATTCAAGAGCAACCTAGAACTATTTTCTGCTTTGTCATTGAAACTTATTGCCCTCTTAGTGACTGCTGTGTCAGGGGGTGATTCACGGATAAATTCATAATAGAGATTCATAAATGTGTGCTGAACTTGGAGAACCTGAGTTCAAATCTTGATTCACACGCATAAGCTTTGTGACACTGCACAAACCATGTAAATCACAGTGTACTTCAGTTTCCTTATATGTAAAATGGGGATCATTAATAGCACCAAGTTGTTGTAAGGATCAAATTGTTGTAAGGATTAAATGAGATATTTGTCAACCATTCTGATAAAGTATAGTACAGATGTTAGCTACTTTGTTTTTGTTATATTATTAGAGGGATTTCTATCCCACAATTCCAGGTTTTGGCATTGATTTTTATATCTCTATGAGATAAACCTGGTTTTACAAAGCTATCCATTGGTGTCCTTTATTTCAAGACATAAAGTAAGCAGCAAGTACATTAAAGGTGAATCTCTTTGAAAGGGATTTTAATGAAAATATTGAGTTCCACTTTGAAAAGCAGCCAGTGTTGGTCTATTTTTTCAATATTTTTGATTAGGGTAGTAAATCTTGACTGTTACAGTCCCTTAGTGTGGTTTGAAGCCTTTTGAACAGATCTGCAGAAAATTCCGGATTTAGGGAAAATGGGATTCTTTTGAAGGTCTAATTTTTATTTTCTTCTTGCTTCAAATAATCTTTAAATTCCACAGTTGCTGGACACACCACAAAATCCACTCCTCTAGAGACCTGGCACAGAGGTCTGCCAAAATGTATTAATCTTCACCCTGTGGCATTCAGGAATGTCTGAGGAATTATAGAATTTAATAGCTATTCCCCTTTCCACCACCCCCTTCTCCCGAACACAGAATGGTCTCTGCAGCTAACATTCTTTTTGGGAACAAGAAGAAAAGGGCAAAGATGTAGTTAGAGGGAGGCTGATCATAAATAATTTTCACATTCCTATAGTATTTTAAGATTTACAAGTTCTTTATTCATAATGACCCTGTAAAGGAGGCAGAGCAAGTAGCACTCCTGTTTTACAGATTTAGAAACTGAGTCTCAAGGAGGTATGGTATCTTATCTACATTCAACCAGCTATAGAATTTAAACTCTGGTATCTTCCTAACTCCAAATCCAGCAAACTTTCTACGTACCATTCAGAGGGGCTGTGAAAATAAGAGGGATAATGGGAGGTTGAGCAAAATGGCAGAGTAAAGGCAGGGAGTCACTCAGCTTTTCCCACATTCCCCCTTAAACAACTTTAAAATAACACCTAAAAATTAGAATGGCACAACCAATAAAAGGATTCAGTGAAAAAATATTCCAGCCCAAGGTAACTTAGAAGGTTGGCAGGAATGGTCTTTCACTGAGGTACAATGACAGCATAGTCCAATTCATGCCATGCATGGGAAGCCAGCATTGTGACCCTGCCTTCCCAGAGTGAGACAGCAGTGAGGCCCTGAACTCCAAGTAAATCAGCAATGAGACCTCAGGCCCCTGCACAATGCAGCTAGCAGCAGGCCTTAGGGACAATTTAATTTGCAGCAGTGACTTCCAGAGCTACCCATCCACAGATGGTGAGTCAGACAACTGGTCAGAAGGACATTACAGAAGACCTTAATTCATAGTGGGGGCAAGATTGTTACAATGCCTACATAGGAATCCTTGTCACAGTCCCAGGGCAAGGAGGAGCACTAGTATTCTAGAACTCTCAGCCAAGGGGAGCAGGGATCCTAGTCACAGTTCTAGGGTAGAAAAAAATGTGGTGCTCCCAGACCAGTGCACAGGCCAGGTGAGTGGTGACCACACCTCTCCTTAGATCATGCCCCCTCAGAAGAACTGAAAACTTAGCCCAAGAACTAGCTCAGAAAACAACAGAACAAAGAAACCTGAAGCTTTAGACAGTGACCCCTACACCCTAGGAGTAAAGCCCAACTTTAACACAAAGTAGGAAGTCAAGAAATAGGCTGGAAAAATGCCCAAAAAACAAATCTGACCAGAAAGTTAATATGGTGACAGGGAAGATCAAAACACAAACTCAAAAGAGGGTAACGTCAAAATGGCTACATGTGAAGCCTCAAAGAAAATGTGAATTGGTGTGAGACCTACATAGAACTTCTGGAAGACCTCAAAAAGAATTTTTAAAAATAAGAGAAAAATTGGGGAAAGACTAGACAGTGATGTAAGAGAATAATAACAATGATAATAATGAAAAGAGTCAACAGCATGATAAAGGAGGCACAAAACATGGGAAAAGATGTAAAATAATTCACTAAGGAAAACAACTCAAAAATTATAATTGATCAAATAGAAAAAAAGGTACAAACTGATGAAAATAACTCCTTAAAAAGTAGAATTGGCCAAATGGAAGAGGTCAAAATCTCACTGAAGAAAATAATTCCGTAAAATTAGAATTGGGTAAGTGGAAACTAATGGCACTATGAATCAAGAATCAGTCAAACAAAAGAATGAAAAAAAGTGAAATCACGTTAGAGAAACAACTGGAAATAGATTGAGGAGAGATAATTTAAGACTGATTCAGTGACCTGAAAACCATGATAAAAGAAGAACGTAGACATCATATTATAAGAAATTATCAAGGAATCTTGCCCTGCTAACATAGAACTAGAGGTTAAAATAGAAATCCAGAAAAATCTACAAGTCACCTCCTGAAAAAGATCCCAACATGAAAACTCCCAGAAATATTATAGCCAAATTCTGAAGCTCCCAGGTCAAGGTGAAAATGCTGCTAGTGGTCAGAAAGAAACAATTCACATATCATGGAGTCACAGAATAATCCAAGATTTACCAACATCTATATTAAAGGATTGGAGAGCTTGAGATATGATCCTTCAGAGGGCAAAGGTGCTAGGGGTACAACCAAGAATTCCTACTCAACAACACTAAGTATAATCCTATTTAATGAAGGAAAGGACTTTCAAACATTCCTTATGAAAAGGCCAGAACTGAATAGAAAAATTTGATTTTCAAATACAAGGCTCAAGAAAAGCATAAAAAGGTAAACATGAAAGAGTGATCATATGGTATTCAGTGAAGTTAACTTTTTACATTCTTATATGGGAAGATGATACAACCCTTAAGAACTCTGCCATTATTAGGGCAGTTAGCTGGAGTGCATATAAAGGACCCAGATGTGAATTCATGATGATGGGATACTTCCAAAAAAAAAAAAATCTCACATAAAAGAGTTGCAAGCAAGTTTTTCCAATGCCCTCCAATGGAGGGCAAGGACAGTTTGGAGGGTGGCAGGCAATATTTAAACCTCACTCACATTTTAAATGTCTGAAAGAGGGAGTAACATTCACACTCAGGCATAGAAATCTATTTTGCTATTTAGGGAAGGTAGGAAAGAAGGAGAATAAAAAGAGGGAGGACTCAGAGAAGGGAGGGTGTGTTGGGAGAGGTGTGGTCAAAAGCAAAATACTTGTGGAAAGAGAGGGAGAGATAAACAAAGGAAAAATAAGATGGAGGGAAAGATATAGTAGTCATAATTGTGAATGGGATGAACTCACCCATAAAATGGAAGCAGATAGCAGAAAACCAGAATCCTACAATATATTGTTTCAAGAAACACTTGAAGCTGGGAGGCATACACAGTAAAGATGAAGGACTGGAGCAGAATCTATTATACTTCAGTTGAAGTAAAAAAAGAAAAAAAGCAGGGTTAGCAATCATGATCTCAGTCAAAGCAAAAGGAAAAATGAATCTAGTTAAGAGAGAGAAGCAAGGAAACTATTTCCTGCTAAAATGTACCATAGCCAATAAAGTAGTATCATTACTAAGCATATATGCACCAAATAGTGTAGCATCCAAATTCTTCAAGGAAAAGTTAAATGAGTTATAGGAAGAAATAGACCATAAAGCTTGTAGTGGGAGACCTCAACTCTGAGAGTGGAACTTGATAAATCTGACCAAAAAGTAAACAAGAAAGACTTCAAGGAGGTAAATAGAATCTTAGAACAGTTAATAGAAAAGACTATATCTTGTTATCAACAGTACAAGATTGTAATACCCTGTATTAGGTCATCAAAACCTCCAAACCAAGAAAAACAGAAATATTAAATTCATCCTTTTTAGATCATAATGCAATAAAAATTACATTCAATAAGTAGCCAAGGAAACAGATTGAAAGTTCATTGGAAACTAAATAATCCAATCCTAAAGAATAAGTGGATAAAAAACCAAAACATAGTGACAATAAATTTGTTAAAGAGGGGGAAAACAATGAACATACCAAAATTTATGGGATGCAGTCAAAACAGTACTTAGGGGAAATTTTATATCTCTAAATGTTTTTCAGTAACATAGAGAAAGAACAGATCAATGAACTGGGCATGCAACTAAAACTGGAAAGGGAACAAACTTAAAATCTTCATTTAAACACCAAATTGGAAATCCTGAAAATTAAAAGAGAGATTAATAAAATTGAAAGTAATAAAACTATTGAACTAATAAATAAAACCAGGAGGTGGTTTTGGAAAAAAATAAACTATTGATTTGATTTAAAGGAAAAAGGAAACCAAATTACCAGTATGAAAAGTGAATTTGTTACCAATGAAGAGGAAATTAAAGTAATTACTTGGAGCCATTTTGCCCAATTATATGCCAACAAATCTGACAATCTAAGTGAAATGGATGAATATTTACAAGAATATAAATTGTCCAGATTAACAAAAGAAGTAGAATACGTAATCCTATTTAAAAAGAAAATGAGCAAACCATCAACGAGCTCCCTAAGACATAATCCCCAGGACTAGATGAATTCATAAATGAATCCTACCAAACATTTAAAGAACAATTGCTTCAAACACAAACTTTTGGAAAAATAGGCAATGAAGTCGTCCAATCAAATTCTTTTTATGACACAAATATGGTGCTGATACCTAAGCCAGGAAGAGCTAAAATAGAGGAAAAAATCTGTGGACCAATTTCCCTAATGATTATTGATGCAAAAATCTTAAATAAAATACTAGCAAGGAAATTATAATTGTATATCACAAACATTATACACTATGAGCAGGTGAAATTTATATCAGGAATGCAGCATAATTGACCTTATGAGTAACACAATCAACAAAAATCATATAATTGTCTCAATAGATGCAGAAAAATCATTTGACAAAATATAACACTAATTCATATTAAAAACTCTAGGAAGCATAGGAATAAATGTAGCTTTCCTTAAAATATTTTCTTAGAGTTGTATTCATCTAAAATCAAAAGCAAATATTTTCTGTGGCAGGGATAAGCTAGAAGCCTTCCCACTAAGATCAGGAATGAAGCAAGGGTTCTCATTATCATCACTGTTTATTTTTATGTTTAGCTTTAACATTTGCTTTTATAAGATTTTGAGTTCTAAATTTCCACCCCCCTCCTTAGTTTCCCCTCTCCCACAATAACATGTAATCTGATATAGATTATACATGTATGATCATATTAAACATTTCCACATTAGTCATGTTGTGAATGAAAAATCTTAATGAAAGGGAAAAACCATGAGAAAAAAAAACAAAAAATAAAGAGAAAATAGTATGCTTTGATCTGCGTTCAGACTCCATAGTGAGGTATCCTCTAAAATGGACTGAATGGAGAATTTTGGTTGATCGTTAACAAATCATTTCCTATAGGATCATACATCTAGAACTGGAAGGGAACTCAGATGGCCTATTCCCTCACCTCCATCAGTTAAACAGATGAAAAAACAGAGTCCCAGGGAGGTGAAGAGATGTGTACAACATTATACCCAGTGAGCTGAACAAAACCCAGAGTAGGTTTTGATCCAGTGTCCTCTGACTGCAGAGCTACAAATATATTTCCCTGGGGGAGGAGCCAAGATGGCGGAGTAGAAAGACTCACATATGCTAGCTCCGAATCCACAACCCATAAATTTCCTGTAAAGAGAACTCCCCACAAATTCTGGAGCAGAGCAAGCACGCACCAACGCAGTGGAAGAGATTTCCATTCCAGAGAGCCCTGGAAAGCCGTCCCCAGGGGTCCGTTGCACTGTGGACAGCAGAGCCCATCCCTGAGCTGCCCTGGCCACGGCCCCAGAGGAGCAGATCTGAGCAGGCTTCAGGGACGGAATCTCTGGTGGCCACAAAGGTCCCTCCGCCCACAGATGCTACAGGTCAGTGAGAGAGATGTCTGGGCTGGCCGAGAGGGGAGCGGGGTGTCTCCGTGACTCGGGCCCCCTCGGGAGGCAGCGGCAGAGGCAGCAGCGGCCCGGGACTCCTCGAGCAGACAGGAGCTCCATTACCGAAGGTCTCTGCATAAACTCCCTGAGGGAGCTGAGTCTGGGAGGTGGCCCTGCCCCCACCCAAGCACCAGAACTTAAGCTCACATTGAATAGCAGCTGCGCCCCGCAGAGGATAGCCCTGAGACTGGGAAGCAGCATTTGAATCTCAGACCCCAAGCACTAGCTGGGCAGATCTAGGCGGGGGTGGAGAGAAATCTCAGAAGTCAAGTAACTGGCTGGGAAAATGCCCAGAAAAAGGAAGCAAAATAAGACCATAGAGAGCTACTTTATTGGGGAAGAGATGTTCCTTCCTCCCTTCATTTCTTATGAAGAAGTACAATGCTTGCCATCAGGGAAGGACGTGGAGGTCGGGGCCTCTGTATCCCAGACATCTGAGGTGGATGTCCGGTGGGCTCCGGCCATGGAAGAGCTCAAAAAGGATTTTGAAAATCAAGTTAGACAGGTGGAGGAAAAACTGGGAAGAGAAATGAGAGGGATGCAAGAAAAGCATGAAAAACAGGTCAATACCTTGGTAAAGGAGACCCCAAAAAATGCTGAAGAAAATAACAGTGTATTTCCCTTCCCATTCCTACTCTCTGCCCACTTTCATCCTGTGTCTACTTATTTCAGTCTTCACCTTTGATCTGGCACTCCAGGGCCTGCCCTGGGGTCTTGCGCTCCTGACTGAGAAGAGTTCTCCATATCTTGCCCATCCCCAGACCCACCATGCCGTTCTCTGTTCATCTTTATCCCATTTCATCCCATTCATACCTTTCCCATGTAGCCTTCTGCCCCCACCCACAGACTCATACACCACCCCCCTCACACACATTTTTTATCTCTAGGAACTATCACAAAATCAACACTATCGTTCATGCAAAGGAGGAATCAATCAATTAGGTGCCTCCACTCACCATTTCCTGAAGCATCCCTCCCTGACCACCACTCTCCTAAATGTGTCATCTTTCTCTGTTAGAGTATATGCTTCTTGAGAGCAGGGACTGATTTGCTCTTATATCCCCAGTACTTACTTAGCACAGTGCCTGGCACATGGTAAGGACTTAATAAATTTTTCATTCATTTATTCATATGTAAAATAGGAGTAGAAGATCTCTAAGCCCTGTTCAATTATGTCCCAGAAATTTCTGCATCTAATAAGAAGACCCAGTTAGATTCTTTATTGCTGTCATTGGGGGTGGGAGAGTATGGTTTATAGTCAATCAACTAGCATTTATTAAGCCTCTGCTATGTTCCAGGCATTGTACTAAGCGCTGATACTAAAAGAAGCAAAAGATAGCTCCTGCCTTCACTAGGCTTATAGTCAAATGGGAGAGACAACACAGAAACAGCTGTGCACAAGCAAGCTAAATTTAGGATAGTTTGGGGGCAGTCAGTAGAAGGAAGACACTAGAATTAAGGTCAGTTGAGTAAGGTAGCCTGGAAAGAATGATTTCTGTATTCAGGAAAGATTGTAAAAATATCGTTGAAAGCTTCTTGTACGTGAGAACGTAGACTTATTCCAGAGGAGAATGGCAGCAAATGTGTATTCACTTAGTAGCTACTTAACTCTAGCTGCCTCAGAAGGATCCAGAAAGCAATTTGGCAGCAATTAGATTTAGACAGACATTTTATACCACAATAAGCTCAAAATTGGCCTGAACATTAAAGGTTATACCATTAAAAAAAAAAAAGACTAGAAGAGAAGAAAATTAAGTAGATACCTTCTACGGTTAGTTTGACTCTTAATCAATAAGCATTAAAAGATACCTACTACGTACTAGACACTACGTGAAGTGCTAGGGATATAAATACAAAAGTGAAGTAGTTCCTGTCCTCAAGGACCTTGTGTTCTTTTGGAGGAGACAACATGCACATATGTATATGTTATATATAAGATACATGCAAACACTAATGGGCAGGGACTGAGAAAGGCCTTGAATGCCAGAAGAGAATGCTTGAGGTGATAACAAGGAAGGGTTGAAGTGGAGGGAGTGATGAAGATGAAACCAGGAAAACCAGAGCTCAAATGCAGCCTCAGACATTTCCTAGCTGTGTGACCTTGTCCAAGTACTATAACTTCTTCCACTCTCAGTTTCCTCACTTGCTAAATCGCGGTTAGAATAGGACCTACCCGGATTTGTTAGGATAAAGTGAGATCATTTGTAAAGCTCTTTGCTAACTTTAAAGTTTGATATAAATACTACCCAGTTCTAGTTCTAGTTGTAACTTTTGGATCAAACCTCCTACCACCCCAAGCACCCTGCCCCATGCTATATGATCTGGAGGGAAAAAAGCCACAGGGATTACAAGAGGAAAAGTTAGTTAGTCAGCTAGCACTGACTGCACATCTCCTATGTGCCATCTACTTTGCTGACTGCTGAAGATAAATAGGAAAGCAAAAGATGGTCCCTGGCCTCGAGGAGCTTACAGTCTATGAGGGAGACAACATGCAAACAACCAGGTACAAACAAGATACATACAAGAAAATGGAAATAATCCCAGATGGAAGACACCAAGGTTAAAATGCTGGGGAAGGCTTTTTACAAAAGGTGGGACTTTTATTGGCCCTTGAAGGAAACCAGGCAAACTAGGAGGTAGAGATAAGGAGAGTATTCCAGAAATGGAAGACAGCCAGTACAAACATAGAGTGTCATATATGTGCAAGGAACCTCATGTCCCTGGCTTTCAGAGTACATGAAAGGGAGTAAATCATAAGAAGGCTGGAGCTGTAGGAAGGTGAGGAAGAAAAGCCTTCCAGTCATGGGGTACAGTCAATACAGAGGCATAGATCTGGGAGATAGATGGTCGCATGTGAAGAATGGCAAGTAGGCCTATTGGTCTGGATGATATAGTGTGTCTAAGGGAGTAGCATATAAGAAGACTGGAGAGGCAAGATAGGGCTAGGTTATGAAGAAGTTTAAATGCTAGAGGAGTTTATATTTTATCTTA
The DNA here is from genome assembly GCA_023548195.1 of Bettongia penicillata ogilbyi. NCBI lineage: Eukaryota > Metazoa > Chordata > Mammalia > Diprotodontia > Potoroidae > Bettongia > Bettongia penicillata. The sequence goes on along the minus strand of JAJHZJ010000314.1, from coordinate 25,990,219 downwards.
GTGGTAGTCACTAGAATTTACTGAATAACGTGGTGACATTGGAGAGAGCTTCCTTTTGGAAAAATCATTGGTGGCTTTATGCATAATGGATTGGAGAGGGAGAGACTTGATGTAGGAAGACCAGCTAGAAAACCATGACACTAGTCCTACCAGGAAGTGATGGTGGCTGTATGAGTAAGAGAGAAGGGGCTATATAATAAGAGATGTCAGAGAGATAACAAGATTGGACAACTGGTTGGATGGGTAGGATGAGTAAGAGTGAGAATAAGGATGATAATAAGGTTGATATAATAAGGATGATATCAAGGTTGTGAACCTGGGTAGAGTCCACAATAGTAATAGCGAAGCTTGGTTTTTTTAGTTTTACTGATGTGTTTTCTTTTTATATTATAAACAATTACAGATTATCCCACTCTGTGAGAAGTGTCTTATAAGAAAATAAAACAAGTAAAGCTAACAATACAGTTAACTAAGTGCAATTAAGTAAAATTAACAATGACCTCACCTTAAAGTGCTTACAACATTCTATATCTTTAGCACATCCCTTCATGTCTACTTTAATTAGTTTCTTTAATTAAAAGAAATCTATTTTCTCTCACTCACTGAAAAAAGATAAACATAATTATTCTATCAAATATTCATGCATAGTCAAACAAAACAGGTCTCATTGACTATATATATGTGTGTATATATCTGTGTATATTATGGATATATATGTGTGTGTACATACATACATAACACATATATACACATGCATACATACATATACATACATACATATACACATATATGCATACACATACATACATCTGAATCCTAAATCTATTAGCTCTGTCAGGATTTAGATAGTATTATTTCATCATTGGTCCTCTAAAATAATGGGTGGTAATTGTGTTAAACAGAGTTCTTAGTACTTTGAATGTTGTTGGAGTGTAAATTGTGACCCTGTTTCTGCTCACTTCTTTCTATATCAGATTATAAAATTCTTAAAAATTATTCATTTTTATATTGATATTATATACATATATCAGTATATTCATAACAATTATTGTATGTTCTGATTCTTCAAGTTTTTCCATGTCTCATTGAAATCATCTCTTTCCTCATTTCTTATAATACTAGTTTGTCACCTTCATATACCACAATTTATTCAGCCACTCACCAACTGATGAGCATCCCTTTAGTTTCCAGGTTTTTGACCACCACAAATAGAGCTGCTATAAATGTAAAAGATCCTATATGTAGGATCTTTTCCTGTTTCTCTAATTTGTTTTTCACGTAAAGGCCTATCAGCAGAATGGCTTGAAATAAGAATATGTACTGTTTTGTGTGTAATTCCTAATTAGTAATTCAGAAAAGGGGTAAGTTTTGAGGAAAAAATAGTGACTTCTGTTGTAGACCTGCTGAATTCGAGCCTACGGGACATCTAGTTCAAACTGTCCAATAAATGGTGATAGGAGACTGGATCTTAGAAAAGAGACTAGAACTAGATTTATGGATTTGGGAGTCATCTGCTAGAATTAAACCCAGAAAGCTGGTAAAGTGGGAGAATGTAGAGATAAAAGAGGGTCCAGGACAAATTCGTGGGGTACATATTTACATTTAAGCCTGGAAAGGATAAAGCTAGAATGAGGGAGACTAAACAATGGCTAAATGGGAACCAAAAGAAAAAGGCATCATGAAAATCCACAGAGGACAGAATGTTCTGGAGGAGAGGGTGGTTAGCAAAGTAAAATGTTGCTGAGTGGGCAAGGAACATGAGGACTGAGAAAAGGCTGTTAGAGCTGGCAGTTAAGAAATCATTGGTGACTTTGGAGAGCAGTTTCAAATGAGTTAATGATAAAATTGAAAACCACATTGCAGCGGGTTTGCACCAAATATAAGTAGCTTTTTTGCTTAGTTTACTTGAGGAGGGAAGAAGAAATGTAGACTGACAGCTAGTGGAGAGAGGTAGGATCTAGTGAAGGTTTACTAAGGATGGAGGTGACTTAACTCTGTAGGCAGCAAAAGAACCCCTAGGTGGGGAGAGATTGAAAATGAAAAAGGGAGGAGTCAGCAGTGGGGACAGTCTCCTGCAGAAGGGATCCAGGATAAAGGAAGATCAGACACTGGAGTAAAGAAAGAGAGAGTGGAGGGGGGAGGGGGTTAGGGTGTGGTGAGATAATAAAAGAGAGAGAAGAGGGAACTTGGGGTGAGTAGCCTTGATTTTCTCAGTAAAGTATTAAGTGAGGTCCTCAGAGAGATGGGGAGGGGTGCTGAGGGAAAACTGTAGAAAAAAGAGAAAGTCTGGAATAGCATCCATGGTGAGCAGGATAGTAAATCATTAAGGGAGGAGTAGAAGGAGAGCTTTGCTGCTGAGGGCTCAGCTGAAATTTGCAGTTATTGCTCAATCATGTCTAACTTCGTGACCCCATCGGAGGTGTTCTTGGCAATGATACTGGAGTATCATTGGAGCTTGCCATTTCCTTCTCCAGCTCATTTTACAGAAGAGAAAACTGAGATAAACAGGGTTTAGAGACTTGTGCAAGGGCACAGAGCTAGTAGGTGTCTCAGGCCAGATTGGAACTCAAGAAAATGAATGGTGCTGGCTCCAGGCAGCGCTCTAGCCACCTAGCTTCCTTTCAGTTGAGATTGAGTAATGTAAATTTGTAGTGATTGTGTGGCTTCCTCCAGTTCCATTTAGCAGTTGGTAAATCAGAGCAAAGGAGGAAGATAGAAGCTCTATCCCTTCTTAACTAAACAAAGTATAGACATAATCACAAAAGATAAAAAAGATAATTTTCAATACAGTTAGTGTAAGAAAGGAAGCTGCCAATTGGGGAAAAAATTGGCATCAAATATCTCTAATATCCAAGTTATATAGGGATCTGAAACAATATAAGACAAAGACACATTCTGCATTATATAGATAACCAGAAGTTGCAAGCAAACAGTTTTCAAAATAATTGCAAACTTTTATCCATATATAGAGATCAATCCACATCATTGATAATACACTGTAAGACAAACACAAATCATAATAACTCTGAGGTTTTACCCCACATCCAGAAAACTTGCAAAGATAATTAAAGAAGAACTTTAAAAGAATGAATAAAATATATACAACCTTTGACCTCACTGTTAGGAATATACCCCAAAGAAGTAAAAAAAAAATTGAATATTTTCTAAAATACTCATAGCAGTGCTCTTTTTGGTAGTAGAGAAATGAAAACAAATGCCCATTGACTGAGGAATTGCTAAGCAAATTGTCATACGTGAATAGAAGGGAATATGACTAATGTAAGCAAAAATGAATCTGAAGAATTCAGAATAACGTGGCAAGATGTGAAGAGATGCATAGGAAAGTAACTAGAATTAGGAAATCATTGTACAACTTTATAACAACGCAAGTGGAAAGGACAAAAGAAAATGAAAAGGAATACCACATAATTATAGTGATAGGCTTACTCCCAAAAAGAGATGAGAAATTTCACATAGGATAATCGATCTAAAGGTAGAAGGGATCCTACAATCCATAAAGTCCAATCTCCTCATTTTACAGATGTGGAAATGGAGGCATTTCTCCAGGGTCACAAAAAAAGCTAGTATCTGGAACAAGATTCAAACTCAGGTCTGCCTTACTTTGAAGTTCATTGTCATCTTTCAGAGGTGAGAGATTATGAGTATAAAATGTCCCCAAATACTGTCAGACCTGATTGATGTATTGCTTAATTTTGCTGAACTACATTCCCCTCCTTTCCCCATTTTTCTTCTTTTTTTCTTCTTTGTTAGAAGAATGAATCCTAGGCTGTGGAGTGGGGAGGGCTACATTGGAAAATAAGATGATATAAAAACAGATACCAATAAAAATTAAGAAAAACTTTACATATCAATATATCATATATATCATATATCACATTGTATCATATATCATATAGCAGTTTTCTCCTTCAGTTGTAGCACTTGGAACTGGTAGACTAGTGTTAGCTTTATTAACATACGCCTTTGCATATATGATGTGACCCTCCCTCCCAATTCAAGGTGGCTCTACGTGTCTGCATAAGGTACCTAAGTAACTTTTGACCTAAGACTACATCTAAGCCCCAGAGCCTGAACCCATCTCTATCTGCAGGAAGTTGCTCTGAATTGACATAGCATCTTAGATTAAAATCAACTTTTATGTCTCATTAAAATCAACTTTTATGTCTCATAGACTGAGGGAAGAAGGAGGATTTACCCTTGGTGTCTTAAAACCCCTGAGCAAACATCTGCCAGACCTGGCAGGATTAACTCCTCAGCCTGACGCCTTTGGTGTCTACCATTCCCTAGTTTGATGTCTTCTGTGAAAGTTGAATTCCAGGATTCTGATAACCATCTCAGAGCAGGGTTCGTTTTGTTTTTTGAGTCAAGGCTTTCACCTAAGAAGGCCTCCAACTTTACCTCCTCCAAGCCTTGTCTGGAAGTAATCTCACAGTGCAGAGGAAAGAGATAACTAGGGGGCAGCAACAAGAGCCCACCTTTTGCTTTTACCAAAGAATCCCCGAAAGCAATGTGGCTTCCTTCAAGACTCAGCTCATCTGTGATCCTCCCAGCTCCTGTGCTCTCCCCTCCAGGTCATCTTGAATCTGTTCTCCATTGAATTTCTAAACTCCATTTTTATATGCCTGGTCTCCCTATAAATTTCTTGAGGGCAGGTATGCTTTTTCACTGTATTTCTAGTTTCATCCAGGTCTGGCACTTAGTAAGGACTGGAATTATCTAAGTGATTGAGTAAATTCTCAATTGAACTGATTGATTAAATTCTCCCAAATCGTTATTTTTGCGGCACTCTTAATCTTTGAAAGAACCTTCTTCACAAAAGTTTTGTGAAGTTGATTTATCTATTTTTATGAAAAATTTAAAAAATTAAAAAATACTTTTTATGAAAAATCTTGGTGGGAAGACTACAGCCCTGGGGATGTAACCTCTCCACCAGGTTGAGCAGAGAAGGTACTGATTAGTCACCTCTCCAGGACTCAGTGCAATCACAGTCAAACTCCTTTCACAATGTGCAGAACTGGAGGAGCGTCATCAAGCCGCTAACATGACCCTGTCCCTAGCTCCTGCGGCTCTCCACAATCATGGCCCACAATGGGCCATGTAATGGGGGGTTGGGAGGAGGGTGCTCTCCTTGAGTTGGAGAAGCCATACAGTCCCAAAAGATGAACTTACCATCTCAGGCCCAGCTGGCCCACTGCATGGGAAGTGGTGAAGAGACCATCAATAATACGAAGCAGAGCCCTAGTGAGAAGACCTAAAGGCCTTGTTAAAGCTGTGTCCGTAGCAGATCCACACAGTCACCCAGATTACCATTCGGAAGTCTAAGAATGTGCTTTTTGTCATCTCCTTGCCTGATGTCTTCAAAAGTCCAGCTTCACATGTCTACATAGTCTTTGAGGAGGCTAAGATTGAGGACCTATCCCAGCAAGTGTACAAGGCAGCAGCAGAGAAGTTTAAGGTGCCAGCTGAATCCTCACCCATTATCACAGAGATGGTACTGGGTTTCAGCATCAAGGAGGAGAATAAGGAAGAGGAGGTGGATGAAATAGAATTAGAAGCACATGACATTGAGCTGGTGATGGCTCAGGCTACTATGAATTCTGTGACAGTTGTCCAAGCTCTGAAAATAATGGCATCATTGATGCCATTAAGGAGCTGATCATGTAGCCACTGCCCTGCCCGAACAGCTATGTCCCTCTCCCTTTGGCCCCTGCATCCCTCAACTTAATGCTGCTCAATAAACCTGTATTCACTCCCCCTCCTACCCAATCCCAGAAAAGGGTTGGAGTTAGGGTTATGGAAAATAAATCTATCCATCTATGCCTTTATTATTGTTCAGTTGTGTTCAAGTCTTCGTTACCCCACTTTGGGGTTTCCTTGGCAGAGATTCTGGAGTGGTTTGCCATTTCCTTCTCCAGCTCATTTTCCAGATAAGGAAACTGAGGCAAATAGGGTTAAATGACTTGTCCAGGATCATGCAGCTGGTAGGTGTCTGAGGGCAAACAAATTCAGGAAGATGAGTCTTTCTGACTTCAGGCCCAGCTATTCCAGTTCCATCCACTGAGCCACCTAGCTGCCCCATTTATTCCTTTACTAAACGCTATTGCTAGGTGCTGGGAGTACAGAGCCAAAACTGAATCATCCCTGGGAAATACCTTACACATATAAAAAAATACAAAATATATACAAAAGTTATTTGGAAAGGCACCGACCACTGTGGGGGTGGGGGGAAGGGGTGGAAAGGGAAAGACTTTGTGTGGAGCTGAAGGGCTGGACTAAGGCCAACCCAAATAAATTGTGGAGGGTTGATTGTTAAAGGGATACTTTGGAAATCCTCAAGGACTATAAATCAGACCTGATTGTCTGGAAAGTGTTGTTAAGAAAGTGTTAACAATGCAAATTAAACTCTTAAGAGGGGTACTTGGTACATCCCTCTCCCTACCCCACCCCCACACTCAATTGTTAAATTAACTTTCACCAGTACATCCTGGTGAGGTGGTACCTGTGCAGTGCTGAGCTTTGAAGGAAGCTAAATGCTGTGTCCCATGATGAAGAGGCAAGGAGGGAAATGGATTCCAGGGAGCCTGGCCGTGCAAAGCCCTGGAGGTGGCACAGGACCCTGAGTCCTAGCAACAAATAGGCCAGTTGGTCTGGAAGGTAGACTAAGACAGAAGCAATGTGGAATAAGTCTGAAAAGGCTGGCTGGAGACATCATGAAGAGCTCTTCTAGCTGCCAGAGAGAGTTTTGCATTTTATTCTAGAAACAATAGGAAGCCACTGGATCTTTTTTTAGCAGGTGAGTGACTAGTCACACCTGTGGGTTGAGTAATTATTGTCATTGTCTGACTGATGAAACAGGGGTACAGAGAGGTGATTTATTTGTCCAGGGTAATACAGTGTCAGAACTGGGTCTTCAACAGGGATGTGCTGGAGCCTGCTGAAACTGGCCTGTAAGAGCTTGTTAAATTTTCAGTGTGAGTTAGGAAATTGGTAAAAACTACAAGTAAAGAAAAAAAAAACCCTGAAACCCAGCTGAGGAAGTTTCAGCAGCATGGGATCTTTTTTGAATCCAAGTCTTCTGATTCTCAAATTCCATTCATAGAGTTGGAATGGAGCTCAGAGACTAACTAGTCCAATCAGTGATTGAGCAACGGTTCCCTCAACAATGCAGCATCATAAATTTATAGCTAGAGGGTTAAAAACCAGCTAGTCTACATATCTTTCTTCTTCTCCCTCCTCCCCCATTTTACAGAAGAAACATACCTGATGAGTCATTCAACCTGTGTTTGAAGACCCTCCAGAGAGAAGTAATCCACAACCACCAGAGATCGCCCACTCCACTTCTTGATGGCTCTAAGAGTTAGAGAGGTTTTCTTTATAAATTTTTCTCTTAACAACTGCTACCTATGATTCTCACCTTTTGCTTCATGGGACCAAAAACTAGCCACCAGGACTATAATAGTGCCTGCCACATAGGAGGCACTTAATAAATACTAAGCTTCAGAGGCTACATTGAGTACACACATCTGCAAACAGAAAATCATGCACCAACACTCTCTCCACTTTGGTCTTGGCTTGTAGCCTTTTCAAATTGAAGAATTTACCATCAGGATGGTAGTTGACCTTGAAAGCATTTGACAACATGGCTGAAAACATCATTCTAAAAAGGAAAGGAGCAAGCACACAGCCCTGTTTCACTCCATTGATAACTGGGAAGACACAAGAGCTTTGTCCATTATCCAGAACCCAGGCAAACATGCCATTATGAAATTGACGTACGATACTGATGAACTTCCCTGGGCAACCAAATTTTGACATAATTATCAAAGTCCTTGGTCAGATCTACAAATGTTGTGTACAGACCTCTGTTCTGCTCCTAGCATTTCTCCTGGAGTTGTCAGGCAGCAAACACCATATCGACTGTTCCTCAGTCCTTTCTGAAGCCACACTGGCTCTCAGGTATATGACCATCTTTCAGGTAAAGGATCAGCCTATTAAGGAGGACTCTACCATGAATTTTGCCAGCAATGCCTAACAGAGATACCCCACTGTGATTGTTGCAGGACAATTTATTTCCTTTACCTTTGTAGAGATAGACAATGGAGGCATCCTTGAACTCCTGGAGGGTAACTTCCTCTTGCCATATAACCTGGAAAATTTCAGTCAGCTTTTGTATGAACAATGGTCCCCCTACCTTGTAAATCTAAGCTGGAATAGAATCAGCACCAGGTGCTTTGCCACATGAAAGGATCCTAATGACCCTCAAAAGCTCTTCTTCAGTTGGAAATTCAGCTAAGGAGGGATTGACTTCAACCCGAGATAAACAGTCAATGACCTCAGCATTGATTGATGATGATCTGTTGAGAACACTATAGAAGTGTTCAGCCCATCTCTCTAGGATCATGTCCTTATCACTAATCAATGTGGCTCCATCATCACTGAGTAGTTGTGATGCACCATAGGTTTTTGGTCCATAAATAGCTTTCAGGGAATCATAAAAGCTCTTCAGATTGTTACTATCAGCATAAAACTGAATTTCATCTGCCTTCTTACTGAGCCAGGAATCTTACATCTCTCTAAGCTTTGCTTGTACTTTGCTTTTGATGGAATTAAATGCTTCCTTCTTAGAGATGGATGAACTATCCTGTTGGTAAATCCTGTGGAGTTCTTGTTTTTCATTGAGCAGCTTCTGAATTTCCCCATCATTTTCATCAAACCAGTCTTGGTGTTTGTGAGTGCTCTGACCCAGATGAGCAAATGCAGTGCTGTACACCAAATCTCTGAAAGCTGCCCACTTCTTTTCTGCTCCACTATTGCCAACTGTGTGTTGGCTTAACTTTCCCTCCAAGTTAACAACAAACTGCTAACATTCAGAGAATTGACTGACATTAATTCTTCTGGTAGTCATTTTGCCTTGGGGGCAACACTTTTGATGAATGCGAATATTTAGCTTGGAAAGGATAAGTTTATGATCAGTCCAGCACTCTGCACCAAACATTGCCTACGTCATTCTCACATCTTTTCTGTCTCTTCTCCTTAGAGTCATGTGGTCTATAAGATGCCAATGTTTGCTGCAAGGGTGCATCCATGAATCTTTATTGCATTTAGGCAAAAGGAAAACAGTGTTGGTGATGAGGTCATGTGATGCACAAGTCTTCAGCAGTAAATGACCATTGCTGTTTCCAACTCCATTCCTCCCTAGGACTCCCTGCCAAGTCCGGTAGTCTGAGCCTATTCTAGCATTAAAGTCACCCCAAATTATGAGCTTATCCTCTTTTGATACATTGATGATAAGGGTCTCTAGGTATTCATAAAATTTTTATTTGACTTCATCAGGGTTCATCATTGTGGGAGTATAGGCGCTGATGATGGTGGCATGACATTTTCCTGCAAGTGGCAATTGCATTGTCATGAGCCCGTCATTCATTCCTTTTAGCAGGCATACAGCTTTCTGACTAGGTTAGTTTTGATTGCAAAACCTATGCCAGTTTCACCTCTTCCTTTCACTGTGGCTATTCCAGAAAAATGTGTGTCCAGCTCCAACTTCAGTAAGCTGGCATTCATTTGCCACCCTTGTTTCACTCAGGGCTGCTATTTCTATGCAGTACCTGTTGAGTTCTCTTTTAACAAGAGCAGTTCATTTTTCAGGTCTACTGGATTTTTGTGTTGTCTATAAGTGTGTGCATGTTCCATGTGCCGATGGTGAGTAGAATCATCTTTGCAGATGTTTTTGTACATTTTGTACATTTTTTGTGTGTGTGTTTCAACTACAGAATGGGATTCCCTGCCTGCCACAGGGTTGGGTAAGCAGACAATTTTTAGGGAACCTTTTCTAGCCCCTTTCCTCACACCAGGAGTTGAGCAGTGCAATCCTTAAAAGGCTGCTCAGACACCCAAGGGGCTGCCGACTCCCCCTGCTGCTTCCAGTGAGAAACAACCCTATGGCCTGGGCTGCTTGTGTGCAGGGTTGTGGCTACCGCTCCCAGTGTATCCACAGCTGCTGCTTAATCACTTGTCTGTCGCCATAGGACTTTGAGATAGGTATAATAGTAAAATGGTATGGGTGATGTCTTTTGATTCATGTATAAATTGGATTTAAGTGAGGCAGAGTTGCACAAAGTTTTCAGCTTTAACTTTCTCCTCCAGAGTCATCACAGTCCAGTGGCATGACGGAGTCAAGATGACTGGCAATGGCTCAGGATGCAGTGGATGACCTTGGCGTCTTCGGTGTCTAACCAAGCACTAAGCTCTCCACATAGCCTGCTTCAGCTGCCTTCATGGCCTTTGGAATAAATTGTTTTCATCTGCCCATTCTTCTAGCAGAAATCTTCACATGCTTTGGGATAGACACCCCTCTAAATTACCAATGACCCCTTGGTTACCCTCAACCTGGTTTGACCCATCTGCTGAAACCAGGGTGTGACTGCTGAGCATGCTGCAGCTTCTTGGAGCCACAGGTGAAAGTTGGGTGGAACAGGTGGACACCAAAGTTGGAAAGATCCCTGAAAAGGGCTCGGCAGCCATCATACCAAAGGTTCTGGTCCACCCTGAACACACCTTACACCCCTAATAAGTACTTGTTGATTGATTGAAACAAAGTTACGTTGGAGCCAGCTCATACCAGCTTTTGAAAGCCTATTGTTAAATTTTCATAAGGAATATTCACAAATATGTAAAGCCTACTTATCAGGGCTTTATTTTTTCTTTGGTTGATTTTCTCTAGATTTAAGACAGTAATGAAGATGTGTCATTTAAAAAATTTGTATTTTTTGAAATAATACAAACAAAAAAAAAACAGTTAAGGGGGTAAAGAAAATAGATTTCCAGGAAGGTGCTGAGCAATTTTTTAAAGGGTACAGTAGGCCAAATAAGTCTGCGAACCTCAGTTCTATGTGAAGATTCTCAGGATCCTCCTCACTGCCTGAGCTCTCCCCTTCCAAATCATCTTGTGTCTGTTTCATATATGACCACATATATTATCTTGAAAATCCCTTCTGACACTAAATTTCTATCATCTCTTGTTGGAGAAAGAGAAAATGAAGCATCTTTGTTGTACTGTAAACATCCAAAGATCTTTTCCCTTAGAAAGCCGTAGCCTTCTACAAGAACATATAGTACTGGGACTCTCCCAAAGAAGAGGCCAGTACCATGCCTGCTAAAGCGATTCTCTCCTAGGACAAAGGAATTCCACTTAACTAATGACACTGCAGTTACATAGATCAGTGAGTAGAGTGGTGGGCCAGCAGTCAGGAAGGCCTGACTCCAAATCTAGCCATTGACACTTAACTAGTCTTATGACCGTGGGCAAGACCATTCACCTCCCTTCTTTCTAGTTGTGTGACACTCAACAAGTTTACATGACTTGTCTGCCTCAGTTGTCTCATCTGTAAAACAGGGATAATTAAAGCACTTGCCTCCACAGTGTGTTCTAAGGATCAAATGAGATCATCGTAACACATTTGGTACAGGGCCTGGGACATAGAGAGCTGTACCAGGGTGGGGAGCCTGTGGCCTCAAGGCTACATAGGTCCTCAAGGGCAGCCCTTTGACAGAAATCAAAGGGCTGCCCTTGAGGACCTAGAGGTCTACATGTGGCCTCAAGGATGTAGAATTAGCTATTATTTTTGTTACTATTATTATGATAATCATAATTATTGTTTAAAAGTGCTAAGCCTCTAAGGTAGAGAGATCCTTAATCTTTTTAACGGACCCCTGTAGTCACTTGGTGAAGCCTGTGGACCCCTTCTCAAAAAATATTTTAAATAATTGAAAGAAATGGTTGAAAAATAAAAATTTATACATATATTTTTAAATAATTGAAAAATTCTAAATTTTAATTAGGGATTATAAAAATAAAGATACAGTGTAATTCCCTTCCCACCATGCAAGTTCTTAGATCCATTGAGATTTACAAGGACCCCAGGCTAAGAACCCTTCTTCTGAAAGGAAAAATGGGCTTTGCTCCCCTTCCGGGATTGTTCTGGGAAAAGATCAACACCTGACCAGCCTCCAATGAGCAGCATTTTTGTGTCCTTTGCTGTTTTAGGGTGCAAGCTCCATCAAGAAAGGCCCCGCCCCAGTGACATCCTGGCCATCATTTGGAGACTGACATGGGCTTCCTGAGGCAGATACAACTTCTGCTTTGGAAAAATTGGACACTGAGGAAAAGGCAAAAGGTAATGGGTCTACTCTTAATGGACCTAGGTTTCTGCTGACCCTGTAGCCCCAAGAGTGGCTAGCTGTCTGTAAAATATATATATGTATATAGATATAATATGTATATGTATATATATATATGTATATATTATATCTTTTACAAATTATAAACTTAACAAATATCACCCAACACGATGATATAAAGCCAAAAGAAAAGCAGGATAGTACATAAAACTGTGGGCTTCTATTAAATCCAGTTTTGTTTTTTTTAAGTAAATATAATTTAATGCATGACTAATAAAGCCACGCAGCTTACCAGAACTTTCTGTTCTCTTCAGTGTGCCTTGCCCAGTGATGCTATTTTCTTTTCTCTTTTTTTCACCATTCTCACCCTCACTGCAGAGGTTCTGAGCTCTTCCTTCTGATGTGACCCTGACCTTTCTGACCTTCTTCCTCAGTAAAATGAGGATAATATACATAATGCAGGAATGCCGTGAAGAAAGCATTTGGCCACAGAAGTGTGGCCTGTGGTCGGTGTTTTGGTTCTTTATAGGAAAGTGGAAAAGGAAGCTCTTAGAAGCCAGGCTGGTAGACTGACTGCTGCTTTCCTTCTCTGGTACTTGGGCTTTCTCGCCCTTCCTTCCCTTCTCATTCTATTCTAGATACACTTGGAATTTTTTATAAAATTAAAAAAAAACTTTTCCACGTAATCTGTCTGCATGCCCTGTTTTCTCTTTTGAAAAAGAATCAGTCTGCAGAGACTCCTAAGCAGACACTGTTTCTACTTGCTAGGACAATGAGTTGAACTGGAAAAACTTTAAGGAGGGTCTGACTACTTTCCCCTTGAGGAAATAATGGGAAAGGAGAGAGGGCTGATCTGCATCCACTCCTCTACTCTCAGCTGTTGTTGTTCATCCTTTATTTTCAAAGAGGACCAGTGACAACTTGGGTGATGGATTTAAGTGAGGCAGAGTTGCACAGAGTCAGCAACCTCACTGTCTTTTTCAATCATGGAAGTCCAGGGGCAAGACAGAAGTCAAAACAACTGGTGATGACTGGGGATGCAGTGGATGACCTTGGTGTCCTCGATGTCTGACCCAGCTCTGAGTGGTCCACGATGTCTATGTCAACTTCATGGCCATCAGAACAAATTGTCCCCATCCATCCATTCCACTGGGGGAAGTCTTTACATGCTTGTGAGAGACTCTTCTTGGCTACTTCTTGACTCCTTTTTTTTCTTATTTGCTTCCTTCTTCCTTCTCTTGGGTCAGAAAGGTCTTGCTGTGTATTTCCAACCCTTTGGGGAAGATGTCAGTGAGCTCAGTCTTCATCAGCAGACTGATCCTTCCCTCAGCATCTCAAGGGTTCTTTAGTGCCTAAAGTTCATTTATTTTGTAAGCCATCTTCTTTTCCCTTTCTTTGTTTCACAAATATATTGGCTACTGGAGACAGTTTCCATGCAGAAGTGAATTGTTGAAAGCAGAGAGGAATATTAGGAGATCTCAGTTGTAATCAAATTGTGGGACTTGGGTTGATCTCTAAGGTTCCTTCCAGTTCTAAAATTCTGATTCTAATCCATTTTTTGACCTGAAAGATCTCATCTTCTATCCCCTTTCTCTTTTAGAGTAGAAAGAAGGTAAAAATGGGAGAGTTATTAATTAAAAATCATGTTTATATTATACTTATAAAATATTTTGAAAAGTGCTTTCTTTTGAATAGCTCTGGTGGAGAGAAGAGTGCCAGAACTGTTGTCCTGCTCACTTTACAGATGAGGAAACAGATACTTAAAGAGGACTGTCAAGTGAACTGCCCAGGGTCACACAGTAAGTGAGGGTCAGAACTAGGCTTCAAACCTAGCTCCCCTGATCCTTACTCTAGCACTCCTTTGGTTATACCACACTGGTCAGTACACTTGCCAAAGTCCTAGATAGAAATCATGTTGTTTCTTGTGACCGTTTCATGCTGGTTTCATTGTTTTAACCTATCTTCTAGCACAGAATCATCATACTGGGAGGGCTGATCCTAAGTGGGTTTTTTATAACCTTGTGTGTGTTCCCATTCTCTCTTTGATTTTTTTTCTCTATTTTTGCTTTGTTATCAGATTCGTTTTGTTGTGGAACTTGTGTGGCCTTTGTCTTTATTCATTGTCCTGATCTGGCTAAGGAATGCCAACCCACTCTACAGCCAGCATGAATGTAAGGATTTGGGTTTAGCCTTGGGCAGTATATGTTGTCTCCCTCTGTCAGAATGTTCTTCAAAGCAGGCAGCGTTTAACTTTAGTATTGGTGTCCCCAGTGCCTAGTACAGGATGTGGCACATAGTAAGTGCTCATGTATACATTCCATTCATTCATTCATTCATTCATTCATTCATTCATTCATTCATTCCTTCATTCATTCATTTATTCATCTATCCTGATAGTGAAATTTTAAATTAGGAAACACCTGTGGGAGCCTTCTGCCCTCCTTATTGATTTTTTGCTTACTTTATGTTCATGCATATAGTGTAAGGTACCTGAACTGTTTTTTTTTAATCTCTGTGCATTTTATGTACATATAAACTAATTGAAGAATTTGGGGGTTCTTTGTTTCTAACTATATTCACAGATTTTGTTTTTAAAACATACACATTATGAGTGAAGTATCTGAATATTTGGGGAACAAACTTAGGAGATTTATATTATATGGAACCAGGGAAATATATCAATATCTGCTTGAAAATCAGTATTTATCTGGGGATCAGTGGCTTCGTGCTCAACATTTTAAAACATGTCTTCTGTTGCCTGGGCACATGGTACTACTCTCTGGAGATTAGTTAATGCAGCCTCTTGGTTTCTAGCCTGGAAGATTGCTTTATTCCAGACACTTACTAACTGTATGATCCTGGGCAAGTCACATGAGAGCTACCTGACTCAGTTTCTCTTGTCTCTAACATGGGGATAATAGTACCTACCTTGGAGGTTTCTTGTGACATGTTATTTGCAAATCACTTTGTAAACCTTAAAGCACTATAGAAGTGCCAGCTATTTTCACTAGTATTACTATTAGTTATAATATTAAGAATATTCATAATAGCTAACATTTATATAATACCTACTATGTGGCAGGCACTGTGCTTTTACAGTTACTATCTTTACAATTATTATACTTTACAATTATTATCTCATTTGATCCTTATGTTATATTATCCCTATTTACAGTTGAGGAAACTGAGGCAAACAGAGGTAAAGTGATTTGCCCAAGTCACACACTGTGTCCACAGCTAGATTTAAGCTCAAGTCTTCCTGACCCTAGGCCCAGTTCTCCATCCATTGTACCTACCCAGCTGTATTATTATTATTATTAATATTATTATTATACCTTGAAAACAAGGCACGTATGTTTGAAAGACTCAAGAATGATGGGAGGTCTGCTTGTGTCCCTGCTCAGTACCCTTTTTGGTCATAGGTGTTGACTTTCTATTTCCGCACTTAATGCTTTGGGTAAATATGGATTCCAGATATGACCTCTTCAGCTCACCCTCATAGGGCCCCTTATCTTATAAGACCCAGAGGGGTAACATTTTATTTCTTACGTCCAAATGACTGTCTCTATCCACCTAAGTCTCAATGACTGATCTTCTGTTTGTCTGGATTTTCTATCCTGAAGGCCATTTCCCCAACAAGGCAATGCCTTCAGCTGGACTGCTGCCCTGGCTCCAAGGGATTTTTGCAATGTGAACAATCCTTGTTTCCGGAGCCCCACCCAGGGAGAATCTCCTGGCATCGTGTCAAACTATAACAACTCCATGTAAGTAGCATGAGACCCCAGCCCCCAATCTGTTCAGATTGGGGATGGAGATTGAGAAGGAAAAAAACTGAGGATCAGAGCAGGTCTTTTTCAGCTTGATATGAACCAGCCAGACAAAAACTGGAGCCATTATCACTCTGGGCCTCAGTTTCCTCATCTGTAAGTTTAAGCGGATTTTTAAGTAGATGGCCTCTGAATTTATGGACTTATTAACATTTTATATTAGTCAGGTGCTTTGGCTGTCTGATGAAGCCTATGGATCCTTCAAGAATAATGTTTTTAAATGCCTCAAAATATGTAGAATTACAAAGGAAACAAGGACACTGAAGTTGTTATCAAAACCTTAAAAACAAGCTCACCCATCCTTGATGAAGACCCCCTGTTTCTAGACCAATACTGCCATTTGAAACATAGATTCCTCTCTCTGATATCCCTGGCAGGTGAACATATCTACAGAAAAAAAGAAAACTATTTGATTTATATCATTGGAGTGGGGAGCCTTTCATTCTCAGACATGCTCTGACATCCTGAGTTAAGCCTCTTTTTGTAGAGGAGACAGTGAAAAATGAGAATGAACATCTCTTTTCCCCAAAGGTATTTATATTTAAAATATTAAGACCCGCTGGTGTCTTCATGCACAGCTAGGATAAGTGCCTCAGTGAAAAGGGAGTGGCAAGAAAATGTCTCTCAAGATGTTCATAGCTTGAGTGGAGTTCTTGTCAGGAACGTTTGCCAAAGAAATTAAAATAGACCTTTCTGAATGGAAGTCG
The DNA here is from genome assembly GCA_023548195.1 of Bettongia penicillata ogilbyi. NCBI lineage: Eukaryota > Metazoa > Chordata > Mammalia > Diprotodontia > Potoroidae > Bettongia > Bettongia penicillata. The sequence goes on along the minus strand of JAJHZJ010000314.1, from coordinate 25,973,487 downwards.
TTCTGATTTTAAAAAAATTATTCAAATTAGGAACATGAATTCTTCAATAGTCCAGTTGATCTTGGCTCCCTAATGAAGGCCCAGCTGGAGGCATGTGGCCACAAATCCCCAGTCATTCATTTACCAGCATGGATGGAACAGCTGGACTAGAAGATCCCTTTCTGCAGCTGTTCCCAGATGTGAATAATAAGAACGACCGTAATAATGATGATGGTGATGAATGTTGCTCACAGGATGTTTCCAGGACAAATGAGGGAGGACCTGTTCAAATACAAGCTGTTGTTGTTATTTAGGAAATCATTGACATCAAAAGGAATCTTTATTAACACAGCTTTCTCCTTAATCTCTAGCTTGGCAAAAGTCTACCAAGATGTTCAGGAACTCCTGATAAATGCCCCAGAGAGCAAACTCCTTGGCCAGATTTGGAGCGAGTTACGGATGTTATCCCAGCTAATGGAGACTCTCAGGACTCACCCTGAGAGGATTGCAGGCAAGTTGGGGTTGGTCGTGAAGCTGCCAGTCTTCCTGCCTGAATCCTAATACTGTTATGGAGTAGGCGCTCCATCTTGGGCTTGCTGGGTAGGATCAGGTAGAGTGGTGCCCCAATTTTGCTTGGGCAGGCTTTTTATTTCGTCTGGCTTCTTCCAAGCTGGTGAAAACTATTGCTCACAATATCTCCGTTCTTTTTCCTTCGTTGTTGTCTCTTCTATTTCTCCTGTTTTTCCTCTTCTCTGAACCACCGATGGACTACACTGGGTTCCATATAATTTATATTAAGAATTTTTAGCTTCAAGGAACTAGAATTTGGTGTAGTTATTTTGTTCACTTATATAGACGGCAAAGCTTCTGTGCCAAGGGTTCTTAACCGGGAGTGCTCTATAAACTTGTTTTTTGAATTTATTGATAGCTGTATGATCAGTTTCCTTTGTAATCAAATGTATTTTATTTTATACATTGAGAAACATTATTCTCAGGTTCACAGGGGGTTCACAGGTTTCATCAGATTGATTATGATATCAGCATAGCACTAAGAATTGTTGCTCTACGCTTTAGGAGACAGTCTACCTGAGTTATTGGTCCTGACAATTAACGCTCTGCAGCCAAGTTACCGAAGAACCTTCGAGAGCTTACTTAGCTAGGCTTGTCTTTGAACAGATCCCCCTAGACCTGCCATGACATTGGAGAAGCCAGAGCCATCCTCCATCCCTGATGAGGCAGGACTTTTCATTAAAGAAGAATTTTTATGATATTATGATCAAAACACTCTAGCATTGGTCTTGGAGTCAGAGGATCTGGGTATCAATTCTACCTCTGATGGTTACTGCCTGTTTAACCTTGAGCAAATCATAACTTCTCTGGGCCTCATTTTCTTCATTTATAAAATGAAAGGTTTGGACTAAATGACCTCTGCAGTTCCCCTTACCTCTTTGTCATAGGACAATGCTCCTATGAGTGTGTGAGTATTTCATGTCAACTCTGTGATGTATGTGATGATGTATTAAAACAGAATGTTTGATAAACCAGAATATCACATTCCTGACCATTCTGGGTCATAGAGCAGTTTTAACAATCAGAAATCTTTGAAGGATTCTCATCAATATGGACATTTCATGACGTAAGCACTGGCTAGCAGCTGGTCCTGGAATATCTGCCTTATTGATGGAGGGAAAATTGTAGGCACTGTGAGAAGTATTTGTTGCAGACCTTAGGCAGAAAGACTGGATTAAAACCCAGTCCTCCAACTCCCAATCTAGGGAAAGCCATAAAGTACCATTCTATTCCATTCCATCCCATCCCATCCCATCCCAAACCATCCCATCCCATTCAAAAAACACTTTTTAAAGTGTTCACTATGTGTCAGGTGCTGAAGAAACAAAGACTAAAATAAGAATGGCATATCTGTCAAATTTAGGCTACATTAGACAGGAAGCTCAAAATAAGATATTTTACACAATCTTGAATTCTTTATACTGGTTAAATGAGGATTTCGAAGAATTATTGGTATCTTTAGTTTTTATATCTCTTCTATTCCTAAACATACCACTCCCCTCTCCTTTACATGTTGACTCTTGTTTCAAAGAATCAAAATACCAGCTTGTGAGTCCTACAGTACATGCAATGTTTCATACTCGCGGTCTCCCATCACTGCAAGGAAGAGAGGGATGTGAAGCTTCTGTTCTCTAGGGCAAAGCTTGGTCCAAGTGAGAACTTTTAAAGATTTGACTAAACCAATGGGAGACAAAGAAGGATTCAGAGCTGGGGAAGAGATAGCTCCTTCCAGTCACTGAGGTATAAAACAAATTGCCCTAAGGTTAATGTAGCCATAGTCATAGAAAAAGGACTGAATTTGGAATCAGAGTACTTGAGTTCATGTCCCAGCACTGCCTAATATCATCTGTCTGACCTTGGGCAAATCATCTCACCTCCCTAAGCCTCTGTTTCTTCACCTGGAAGATGGGAGATTGAACTAGATGATCTCTAAGTTCACTCTGCTCTAAACACGTATTAAGTGTTGGGGTGTCCTAGAAAAGCAGAGTCCCACCTAGACCAGTTGGGGCTTCCTAGCACTCATCTGTACCCCCAGATCTGCATATCCCCAAATCTCAAGGCTGCAGGAGGCAGGAGATGGGAAGGAGAGGACAAGGCAGGATGTTCCCAGAATTGTTCAGATCCATGCCTGGCACCCTGAAGGCAAAGCCCTATTGCTCATAATGAACCCTGGACTATGTGATGTGAGGGGAGAAGAGTTAGCTTTTTCTTTTGTCAGTTTCCCCTGGGAAAGCCAGTTACTGGTTGGAGTCAGGCAGCATTTTGCTTTCATAGCAAACCTGCCTTACTACATTCTCTGGAGGGGAGGATTAAGGCTAAAAGTGCACAACCATAAGCTGCCCCTTTTCCCTTTTCCCACCTCCTTCTCCCCCTCCCACCAAGCAAGCTCTCTGGTCTCTCAGTCTTCTGCAGGAGACCCATCCTCCCACCTAAGTTTGGAAACATCCCTTAGACAACCCAGAGCCTTCAGTCACCTTCCTCCCCCCTTCCCTTCCCATTTTACCACCCTCATCCCCACCTGCTGGCCCCCTGACCTTCAGCAGGAAAGGAAACAAGAAGAACGACATTTTAAACCAAATTTATTTTGTTTTCACTGCAGGCCCCCCAGGTCACATTTCTCCCTCAAGACTCTGGTTAAGCCTCTGTCTGGTATCAGCCCCTTCTCATATTCTCAGGGTGGGGGTGGGGGGACAGAGGGCGTAGGGATAGATTCTCAGCTTGGGGAGGGGAAAGGGGTTCTTCCCTCATCTACTCAGATGGGTGACTGTTGATGAATCTGACTTCTGCCCCTTTCCCTTGAGGCTTATGGAGAGCAAGTGGCAAAATCAGCAGCCCAGCCAAGTGGGTGGTAGTAAAGGTATGGAAGACCCTAACAAGGCTGAGTTCCAAGGGCCTGGCTAACTCCCATCCTCTCCATCTCCCTCATCCTGGATTCCTTCTTATCCAGTCTCATCTGTTTGCATTAAGGGAAGCATATCTTCCAGAAATAAGGAGTCTTTGTACCCTGCCCTGGTCAGAACAAATTCTGGAGTATTGGGTTCAGTTCTAACATAGATAAGCTGTAGAGTGTCCAGAGGAGGGCAACCAGTATAGTGAAGGGCTTTACTGTCATGTAAGGATCAGTTGGAGGAAATGGCAATCTTCAACATAGAGAAGAGAGACTGGGGAAAGGGGAATAGTTGCTGTCTTCCAGCATTTCAAGGGCTATTAGACTAGGGATTCTTCACCTTTTTTCCTGTGTCATGGGAGACCTCTTTGGCAATCTGGTGAACTGTATGAACCTCTCTTTTAGAATAATGTGCTTTTAGAAAAAATCACAATTGAAAGAATGCTAAGTTTTAGAGGTTACTGAAAATAAAGATGCATTTTTTCCCATCCATGTTCACAGACACCCAGAAATCTTATCTGTAGACCATTGGGGTTGTGGGGCAGAAGGGCTCTGTGAATCTCAGTTGAAAACTACTGTATCAAATTTATCCTACTTGTCTCTAGAGGCAGAACCAGAAACAGTAGGTGGAAATACACAGAGGCACATTTCACTTGATGTCAGGGAAAACTTCTCACTAATGACACCTTTTCAGAAATAGAATTTGCTGCTTTGGGAGGTGGTGGGTTGCCCCTCAGAGGTTGGATGACCATTTGGGTGGGAAGATGGAGTATGTTACAATGGGGATTCTTATTTAGGTCTGTATTGGACTAGAGGGTTGTCTGGGTTTTTGGGGTTTGTTTTGTTTGTTTCTCAGTTATCTTTCTATAATTCTATACTAGATTACTAGCTCTAAAAATTACTAGCTCTAAAAATCTGTGATCCCAGAAATTCTTATTTCTAGAGTACTCCTTCACAAAAAGTTTACAGATTGATTTCTGCTCCCCATGAGGCAGGCAGGTAGTATAAAAGTACAATAATACTTCACAGTATGGTGAGGAAAGAACTTTGTAAGCCTTATCACCAATATAAATGTGAGCCATATTCTTCTTGTTCTTAGGACTAAGATTTAATCAGTAAGTCAGAGTCAGACTGGGTAGGGGGTGGGGTTGTGTGGTACAACCTGTGTCCTGATCCTCAAGTCAAGTGATCAGGCATTGACTGTGTTCTTAGCACTGTCTAGTGGGGGCCAAAAGAGACACAGAAACTATTACCCTCACCTGCAAGGAGCTCACATGTAGTTGGGCAGGAGAAATACAAATCACAGAATTTTTGAGGTTTGGAAGGGACCTCAGTGGCCATCAATTCCAACTCATACATGACTATTACTTACCTGGCAAGACACAATGGTACCATGGAAAGAGCACTTCTGGAAGCCAAGATGGTGGAGTAAGCAGGAGTAAAGAGTAAGCCTTTTTTCTCCCATATTCACCTCCAAACAACCATAAAATAGCATCCCCAATAAATTCTAGAATAGCAGAACCAACAAAAAGATGGGCTGAAACAATTCGGTAGCCCAAGAAATTTTCAGGTCTGCTGACAAAGTCTGTCTTACTCAGGTAAAAGGGAGTGTAGTCCAGGACAGGAAGTATCCCAGCAAGCCAGTAGAAAAGTTTGCCTCAGCAAACCAGGGGCTGATCCTGAGCCCCAGTGTGGTGGAGCAGGCAGATGCCAACACCACAATCCCCCATGTGCCTCAACATAGCCAGGGGAACTGGCAGATGCCAGCTCTGGTACCCCTACAAACTGCAGCGTAGCTCTAGGCAAATAGTAGCAACTAATGCCAGAGCTGCAGGTGCCTAAACAAATGGGAAGATGCCAATGCAGGGGTTCCCTGTGGGTCTCAACACAAGACCAGATGGAACAGGACCTGCCACGGCAAACGGGCTGAGGTCAATCCAATCCAATCATGGACCTCAGCTTATGCTAGACACTGGCACTGTGACTCTTGCTGACCAATCAGGTAAGCTCCCAGAATCCTATGGCCTCCAGCAGCACCAGCCACCCCCTACTCTGGCAGTGCAGCCCCTGGGCCTGTAGACCTTGGCACAAGAAGCTTGGGTCAATACTCAAATTTAAAGGGGAAAAGCCCCCAAAAGATGAGCAAGAAACAACGAAAAAAATCTGACCATAGAAAGTTATTATGGTGACAGGGAAGATCAAGACAAACTTAGATGAGGAAAACAGTATCAAAACACCTGCAGGTAAAGCCCCAAAGAAAAATGGGAAGTGGTCTCAAGCCCAGAAAAAACTCATGGAAGAGCTCAAAAATGAACTCAAAAAGCAAATTAAAAGGTAGAAGAAAAATGGGGAAAGAAATGAAAGTGATGCAATAGAGTTATGAAAAAAGAATAAACAGCTTGGAAAAAGAAAATAATTCCTTAAAAAGTAGAATTGGAAAAAGAGGTACAAAAGCTAATTAAGGAATTAAATAATTCCTTAAAAATTAGAATTTGGCAAGTGGAAGCTAATGACTCTATGAGACATCAAGAATCAATCAAACAAACTCAAAAGAATGAAAAAATAGGAGAAAATGCAAGATACTTCATTGGAAAAACAACTGACCAGGAAAATAGATCCAGGAAAGACAATGTCAGAATCATTTTACTATCTGAAAGTCATAATCAAAAGAAAGAACTGAACAACATCTTTCAAAGAATTATCAAGGAAAATTTCCCTAATGTCCTGGAACTAGAGGGCAAAATAGACATTGAGAAATCTACCCATCACCTCAGGGAAGAGATCCCCAAAAGAAAACTCCAAGGAACATTATTGCAAATTTCAGAACTATCAGGTAAAGGAAAAAATTTTGCAAGTGGCAAAAAGGAAACAGTTCAAATATCGGGGAGCCACAATCAGGATTACACAGGAATTCGCAGCTGCAATCTAAAAACACTGACGGTCATAGAACATGATATTCTGGAAAGCAAAGGGGCTAGAACTACAGCCACATATCACCTGCCCAGTGAAATGAAACATAATGCTTCAAAGGAAAAAAATGATCATTCAATGAAATAGAATGACTTCAAGCTTTACTAAGGAGAAGACCAGAGCTGATCAAAAAATTGACCTTCACCATCAAGACTGAAGAAAAAGCATAGCAAGGTAAAAAGTAAAAAGAAAACATAAGGGATTCAATAGAGGTAAACTGTTTGCATTCCTGCACTGGAAGATGATACTTGTACTTCTTAAGAATTGTACCACTAATAGAGGAATATATATTGACAGAAGGTAAGGGTATAAGGTGAATTGGAGGGAATGACAACAAAATTCATTAAGGGATGAAGAAAAGGAGTGCACTGTGTGCAGAAGAAAGGGAGAGGTAGAACAGGGCAAATTATTTCACATGATGAGGGGTGAAAGACCTATTACAGTGGAGGGGAAGGTGGGGGTGGGGAGGACTATGAGCATTCCTTGAACCTTACTCTCATCAGAATTGGCTCAAAGAGAGAATAATATGCACAATCAGTTGAATGTAGAAATCTGTCTTACCAGACAAGAAAGTAGGAGGGGAGGAGATTAAGTAGGTGGACTGGGAACTGATGGAAGGGAGGGCAGATCAGGGGAGGCAATAGACAGAAGCAAAACACTGTCAAGGAGGGAAAGGGTGAACGGAGATAGAGGAAAAAGAGGAAGAAAAACAGGATGGAGGGAAATACACAGTAGTCATAACTGGGAATGGGATGACCTCTTCCATAAAATGGAAGAAGATAGCAGAGTAGATCAAAAACCAGAATCCTACAATATGTTGTTTAAAGAAACACACTTGAAACAGAGTACACACAGAGTAAGGGTAAGGGACTGGAACAGAATCTACTATGCTTCAGCTGAAGTTAAAAAAAAGCAGGGATAGCAGTCCTGATCTCCGACAAAGCAACAGCAAAAATAGATCTAATTAAAAGAGATAAGGAAGGAAACTACATCTTGCTAAAAGTTACCATAGACAATGAAATAATATCAATAATAAACCAAGTGGCATCCAGATTCTAAAAGGAGAAGTCAAGTGAGTTACAAGAAGAAATACATAACAAAACTATACTATTGGGGGATCTCAACTGTCCACTCACAGAACTCAGTAAATCCAACTGAAAAATAAACAAGAAAGAAACTAAGGAGGTGAATAGAATTTTAGAAAACTTAGATGTGACAGACACCCCTTTGGAGAAAATTGAATGGGAATAGAAAAGAATGTGCCTTTTTCCCAGAAGCACATGGCACCTTCACAAAAACTGACCATGTTTTAGGACATGAAAACCTCAAAATTAAATGTAGAAATGCAGAAAAAGTAAATGTATCCTTTTCAGATCATATTTCAATAAAAATTACATTCAACAGAGGGCATTGGAAAAACAGATTAAAAATTAATTGGAAACCCAGATGACCCTAATCCCAGCATTCTTATTGGTTATTGTCTAACTTCTGTTCAATCCAGTTAAAGAAGAAATGATCATCAGATTTCATTTGCATAAGGTACTTTAAAATAAAAGTTGAGTCCTTAAAACACAAAGCCAACAACAAGTAGGCTTGGTGCCAAACATTGAGAAGGCATGGTGCAGTGTATTATCCCCATTTTACAGACTGAGGCAGATAGTCTATAAAATGGGGATAATAATAGCACTTACTCCCAGGGTTGTTTTGAGGACCAAATGAGACAATATTTATAAAGCACCTAACATGGTAAATAGAATATAGTAGGCACTTAATAATATTTATTTATTTTTCTTTCTTTCCCTTTTTTCCTTTTTCCTTCTTTCTCTTCCTTCTTTCCTTCCTTCCTCAAGACTTCAAAATCAAATGTAGAAAGACAGAAATATTAAATGTATCCTTTTGCAGATCATACTGCAGTAAAATTACATTCAACAAAGGGTAGTGAAAAAAAGATTAAAAATTAATTGGAAATTCAGATGATCCTAATCCCAGCATTCTTATTGGCTATTGTCTAACTTCTGTCTAATCCAGGTAAAGAAAAAATAATCTCACAAAACTTAGTCTTCCTTCCTTTCTTCCTTCCTTCCTTCCTTCCTTCCTTCCTTCCTTCCTTCCTTCCTTCCTTCCTTCCTTCCTTCCTTCCTTCCTTCCTTCCTTCCTTCCTTCCTTCCTTCCTTCCTTCCTTTCTTCCTTCTTTCCTCTGAGCTGTCTAGAAAAATAGAAGTATTCTGGAGTGGCTTGTGGAGGGAGGTGATCCTAGGCTGAATGAGGCATTTGATAGAGGAGGCCCGGGCAATCAGATGTATGGTAACCACCTAACCCAAAGTCTTCCTGTATTGGTACTGCTTTCTCAGACCACTTCACAGCCTTAGAAAACCTCAGGCCACAAACTGCTTTCCAAACCACATTGATGGGAGGTTGGGAGGAGCAGATGAAAGGGCTTTGTGGAAGGATTTGAGAGCCTGGGAGGCCCTACTGCTCCACATCCCATAAAAACATCCTATACTTTCTTGCTATTGACTGGAATTTTGCTGATAGACTTTATTCCTTTAGCTGAATAAAATCTTTGATATCCAGATATCTAAAGAGGGGTAGCTCTTTAAGCTCTTATGAATCATTCACCTCCACTAAACTCTTTGTCCATGAGGAAGCCTGGCTTCAGTGATAGTAGCATTTGAGCTCTAGAGGGTCCTACTAGCAGCAGCTAGGTGGGATAGTGATGGATAGAGTGCTTGGATTCAGAAAGCCCTGAGTTTAAATCCCATCACCAACACTTACTGGCAATGTGACCCTGGGTAAGTCGCTCATTCGGTCTCAAACTCAATTTTCTCTAACGTAAAATGAAGATGATAATTGAACAGCTATTTCACAGAAGGTATTGTGAAAATTGAAAATTAATGTATATAAAGTGGTTTTTAAAACTTAAAGAGCTATCTAAATTTTAACTCTTATCATTGTTACCAAGTTGTAAAGGCTTTAGGTAGACTGTGTCAGTTATCTAAGGATAAGTCTAACTTAGCTAAATTCCCAGAGGATCCTCAACAAATTGGCAGCAGGGTGATGAATCTTTCCTTGATAATAATTCACAAGTTGAGGAGGGCTTGTGGTCTGCTTTGGTGAAAAGAGCATCAGGGCCAAAGTGTAAAATACCAATAAATACTTTACTTGGGGCAAATCGAAAGGGGAGAAAGGGAAAAGAGGTTCATTTAAAATTCAGCCACCAAGTTGAGGCTACCACATGGGCGGGGCTGAATCACTGCCTTGGGGAAACTCCTCTCTAGACAGTGTCTTGGATACCCTCTAAATTTTATGCCGAGGGACAAAGCTCATATGACCTTGCCCTAGTTACGTATCTGTGCAAAGCAGTGAAAATCATATATCCTTCAAGTGAGAATCCTTTGTACTTTATATTGAATTTGTTTTGCATGATTTCCTAAGAACAGTTTGTGATGGATGTAGCAGAAACTGGGGACAATGTGGCCACCAAGGGAAGAAAAAGCAGAAGAGACTGGCAGCTTCTGAAGACAAACATGTCTGATTTTGCTGTCTTGCCAAGGGTCTATCAGCAGCAGACATTCCATATCTGTAGTGCTTTTCCATCTTAATTCAAATCTTCCTTTAGTGATAGCTCTTAGTGTAAGTATCCAAAAAGAAATTCTAGAGTAGAGATACTCAGCTTGTGTAAATGTTTAAACAAGCATTTTAGGACTTGTTTCTTAGACAGAGAATGCCTGAACACTAGTCATACCTTTCCTAGGGCCAGATGATCATAAATTTGGAGCAGGCAAGGTTGTTAGAAGTCACTGAGTCCAACCCCCTCATTTTACAGATGAGGAATTCATAGAGAAGTGTCTTGCCCAGGGACACACAGCTAGTAAGTGTCTCAAATGGATTCAAACTCAGATCTTCCTGACTCCAAGGACAGCACCCTAATACATCACAAATGCCTCTCACTACTATTCTCCTTCTGGTTGCCCCCTTCTGGTTTTCAAGCCTACCTCAGTGGGTCAGATAGTCAGCAAAGACTGAAGAGTTTCAATGGCAGGAACCCCCAAGAGAGTTCAGGTTTGGAAAACTTAAATGAATTCTTCTAACCTCTCCTAATTCTACTTGGCCTTATCATTGATTGACCAGTCAAGAAGTGTGTATTTATTCATTTATTGAGCATTTACTGCATTCCAAACTGGCTGATGTGTAACAACTGAGTGAGATGAGAAGACAGAATCAGTGAAGTGTGACTTCTGCAGTATCTACTTCTTTTCCTTTCCCTTGGGGGTTCTTTTCCCCCATTGCCCTCCCTCCAGGACTTCTGAAAATCGACTTTTAGGTATAAGTGACTGTTATTCCCTGTGAGGATTACAAAAGTGAGATTGACTCTGCCCTTAAGGAGCTTATATTCTATTTATACCCTTCTTTTTTCTCCTTGATATACAGGAAGAGGTATCCGAATCAAGGATATCCTAAGAGACGAGGAGACACTGACACACTTCCTGGTGCACACATTTGGTTTGCCTGACTCAGTGGTCTATCTTCTGATGAACTCCCAAGTCCGTCCTGAGCAGGTAGGGGACTTGAGTGCAATAAGGGTGTTAGAACTGGGCATGTGTCTTTGGGTGTGTGGATATTCCCAGCTCCATCACCCATTATGTGAATAACGGGGGTGATGGTGGGGATTTGCCTTTGTCCTTTGGAGGAGGGGGATGAGAACAGCATGTCTACAACTTCACTTACTAGTTTGGATCAGGATACCAAGAGAAGAGCCCAAAGAGGGGGAACACCTGGGAAAGGTAGAGAGGAGGGCACTTTGTCTTCAGCCTTCTTACTTGTCAGAGGTCAGGATTAGTACTTGACATTCAGAAAAGCACAATGGGACGAGATGACAAGGGTTCGAGCCTTAGCTCTGAATATCAAAATGAAGCCTCCTTTCCTCTGTGTTTCTGGAGGCTCCTTCTGGTGGTTCTGTGCCTTGATGGAGCCTTCTTATTGCTGCTGTTCAGTTGTTGCAGTTGTGTCTGACTGTGCCCCCAGCTGGGCTTTTCTTGGAAGAGATACTGGAGTGGTTGGCCATGTCCTTCTCCAGCTCATTTTACAGATGAGGAAACTGAGGCAAACAGGGTTGGTGACTTGCCCAGGGTCACACACCTAGGAAGTGTCTAGGGCTATATTTGAACTCAGGAAGATGAGCATTCCTGACTTCAGGCCCTGTGTCCATCCACTGTGCCACCTGGATCTTCATTCATACATAAAGGTACTCTCTTCTTCAAGACGATTGTAATTCCTCCATAACTCCTAAGCCTACACAAGTCTTCTTTACATTTCCCTGTAATTCATTCACAGGAGATCTGGCCCTCTTTCCATCTTCTCAGATAGCAATGAATCTTTTATTATTTTAGTCAATTTCTCCTTGACCAAAATCTGTCCCATTTTGTTGTTTCCTGTTGTTTCATATGCTCACTGAAGGCAGGACCTAGGTCTGTTAGAATAATTGTGCATAGTGCCTAGCCTAGCTTTATGTGTGTATATGCTATTTATATAATGAGTGATAAACTCATAATATTTATGTTATAAAATTATATTATGAATGAGAAGAAAGATGGTAGGGTGCATAAGGTAGTGGATTTGGAGTCAGAAAGACTTGAGTTCCAATCCCAAATAAGTCATTACTAGCCATGTATCCCTGCCCTCTTACTTCAGCTTCCGCATCTGTAAACTAAGGGGGATGGTCAAGATGACCAGCTCTAGCCCTATAATCTGAGCATCACAAGAAATCTGATATCTTATATTACTTGGTCAATTGTCTCTTAAGCTTCTGTGACTGCAAAACTTATTCGGAAGCAGCCAATAGTCAACCAGTATTTACTTGGCGTGCCTCCTGGAACAAGCCTTCATCTCTGCACTGGGCTTGACTGGAAGTCTCTCCAAGTTGGTAGGACTTGAATAAGCCTTTGCTACGCACACGTTGGTCTCCAGAGCTTGTGGTCATCTTCATGTCACAGTGAGGCATTAGGGAAAGATTACCAAAAATCCAAAATAGAAGATGGTGGGGCAAATGAGGAATGATGAAACTGCACATTTATGAGATCTGCGAGCCCCCCTTAGCTAAGACCTTGGCCAGCTCAACCTTATATCAGCTCTTCCACTGTACAGTCCTATTCAAGTTTTTCATCTCTAAGCACTGTGACTAGAAACTTCCTAACCCATTCCTCCCAGTGTCTGCTCAGAGGTGGTAAGAACTTTCAGGCTGGTTTCATGATAAAAAACACTGGCTTGGGACTCAGTGGACCTGGATTCAAATTTCACCTCTTAACATTTCCTACTTATAACACCTGGGGTGAGTCACTACTTCGGCCTCAGGTTCATAGGACATAGACTTAAGGGCTAGCCTGAAGAGACCTCAGAGACCATCTAGCATAACCTGCTCATTTTACAGGTGAGAAAACTGAGGCTGAGATGAAGTGACTTGCCCAGAGTCATGTAGGTAATGACTGCCCTAAGAGAGATTTTAGCCCTTCAAGTTAGGTCTTCCTGACTCCAAATCCAGCATTCTGTCCATGATTCCCCTCACATTTTTTTGGATCATAAGATCATGAATCTAGAGGTATAAGGAACTCAGAAGCCATACAATCCCATCCCCTCGCTTTACAAATAAGGAAATGCAGATGCAGGCCTCTCTCTCTGACTGTCTCTGAGTCAGGTATTCACAGAAACAGGACAAAGGGTCCTACAAGTCAGGCCACTCTTCAGGTAGCCTGTCAGTCCAGGGCATTCTGGTGCCAACTGCCCCTGAATGTGCTCTCCTTCTTGAGCTAGCCCTCCAACTGGAATGCAACCCTGCCCCATGGAAGGCTCAGAATGAGGCCTGAGGCCCCCTGCTGCTTTGGGGTGGAGGTAAGGGGGAAGAATGTGTCAACACTGATTGCTCATTTTCCTCTTTGCTGTCTCTATGGCTCATAAAACTGAAATCCTGGAAATGTGCATGCTGGCTTCCAGTTGGTAATAAAAGGCAGCTAGAGATAATGAAAGGAACTTTGGGGAAATTTCTTTCTGATTCCCCTCCAACAACACCAATTGTATTTGGAGCCCCAGTCCCTGCAGGCTTTAGGGTCTGAAAACCATTCATGTGGAAAGAACAAGGCATCGGGGTCCCAGTATCCTGGGCTCCAGCTCACCTGATAAGCTCAGGAGCTTAAGAAAAGCTTATGGTCAGCCTGACACATACAAGAGCTCTATTCACATCTATTCACATCTGTCCCACACTAAGGGTTGGGTTTAACGTAAGAGGCAGCTTAGGGTCATGGAGAGAGGGCCAACTTTAGTGTCACTTCTACCCCAGTAAGTCCAACCTCTGGCACATGCCAACTGTGTGGCCCTGGGCAAATCCCTTAGCCTTTTAGTGGCCAAAGGCAACTCTCTTGGACCCCAAGTTACAAAGGAGCTGTCAATCTGCCTTTGTGGAAAGTATGTCCACACTGGAAGTTCTAAACACAAATGAAAACTCCAGTGTGGCTCCAAACTAGGATTTCTTCTTCCCCTCCACTGTCCTCACCCATATGTGCATATGACCCTGGACCACTTGTCTCTATCTTAATTTCTCTGTGTCAGTCCCGTCTTCTTTAATCCTGTTTTCAGTCATTTCCTTTTCATTCCTGAGATCTCTTAAGTGTGGATTTTACTCCAGCTCTAGTAGTTCTGTTACCTCCTTGACCATCTCAGCCTATTTGTTCATCATCCAAAGCAGGACCTTAATCCCTTAATCCTCATTATTAGATTCCACTCCCAAGGTCCCGTGTAAAAGGCTCTTATATCCACTCTCTCAGCTGGATTAGAACACAGAGGAAAATGAAAACAAACCTAGTCACAGCCCCTTGGCATAGTAAGTAGGCCAGACTGATATAGTATAATGCCTGTGACCTTGTGACTTTGTAAGTGGCCTGGTTTCCCACTTTGGCCAGGATGATTCTCATTTTTGATAACTTGTACTGAGTGGGCAGGTTTCCTAGGTAAAGTCCAGAAGCCAAAGGGTCCTTACAGTATGTGACCATGGGCAAACTGTGAAGTACATGAGTGACTGAACAGATGGGAATTGCCATATCTCACCTGAATTTTGCAAAGTAATTCATCTTGGTTCCTTTTAGGCCAGGAGTCCTGGTCCCAAAAAGTGCTACCCCAGCTGCTGTGCTAAGGTAACCCCTCGACCCAGAGTGGTCTCTATCCCTTGCTTCAAGTGATGCTAAGCTTCCCTCCCTTGGAATAAGAAGGAGAGAAGCCTTTGAATCCTAAAGGGATATGCTGTTTTTGTCTACAGTTTGCCTATGGTGTCCCAGACTTGATGCTGAAAGACATTGCCTGCAGTGAAGCCCTGCTAAACCGATTCATCATCTTCAGCCAGCGACAAGGGGCCCACACTGTCCAGAGAGCCATGTGCCCCTTGTCCCAAGGCAGTCTGCAGTGGGTGGAAGATGCCCTGTATTCTAACGTGGACTTCTTTAAGCTCTTTCAGCTGGTAAGTGAATGACTTGGCTGGTGCCCCCCTGGAGGAATCATCCCCAGGGCTGGAGGGCATGGAGCCAGCTTTCAGGATGAACACTCAGGGAATGTCTTCCCCAGGGTGGTGAGTCAACACAAAATCATGGACTAATGAGGCAAGAATAAGCCTTTAGAAGTCATTTATTGTATTTCTTCTTTAGCTACATTCTAGAGAAAGCCAAAGTTGCATGAGTGGTTATACCTATCTATAAGAAAACTTGAATGAATAGGGTGCAATGGAAAGAATGCTAGATTCACTTAGGGTCTGGGTTCAAATCTTGACTCTGCCACTCACTACCTTTATGACTTTGAACAAGTCACCTAATTTCTCAAGGCCTCAATTTTGTCCTATATAAATTAAGGGAGTTGAACCAGATGACCTCTGAGGTCCCTTCCAGTGCTATATCCATGATTATATGAATAATAATATCTAGATTTTTGTTTGTTTGTTTCAAGACCTTTAATTTTTATCTGGGTAGGGGATTCTCAGTTAGAAATTCCTTCCCAATGCAAACCAACAACTTTTCTGCAATTTGTAATCTTAAGTTGCCTGGTGTCCTTAGAGGTTAAATCTAGAATTAGAGTATGTATCACAGGCATAACTTGAACCCAGGTCTTCCTGGTTCTGAGGCCAGCTGTCTACCCACTATGCCATGTTGCCTTTAAATAGTAAAGATGATCAGAATAATAACCATGCCCACATTTACACAATGTTTTAGAATTCCTAAGAAAATAATGCTTTGCAATAGAGCTGCCCTTGGAACCAGAAAGACTTGGATTCAAGCCTCTGCTGCTGAGATTGACATTATTCTAGCAGAGAAGGGCCTGGTAGACCTCAGGAGGCCAAAGGGCCTGAGACTTTCAGCAATTCCTCTCCTTCTGCCCTTTCCATTTTTCCTAAGTTCATTACTACAGGGTTCCCTGTCTCCCCTATTGGGACAACTGTGATCCCAGTTCATCCATTCCATCTCCATCTCAGATTCCTGAGGAGCAATCTTCTCCTTGGCCCTATTCTACAGGGTTCTCCCAAGCAAGGATGGGAGAAAGTCCAAAAGACATCCAGAATACAAACACGAATCAAGTATTAAACAGACATTTTCATTCCACACAGAAAGATAATGCTAAGCAATAAAGAATCATCTTTTGTAAGGCTGATATTCCAGGTTCACTGGGATATTTGTAAATAGCTCTTGGCTTTGTAAGAATTGTACCTTACCTCCCCCAAGCACAGCCTGTTTATATTAAGTGGGCCCTTTCTTTTGATAGTGGCTCTCTATGGGCTACTCTTTTCCTCTTGTTGGGGTGTGTGTTGACAGGGATGAGAATGGGGGGAGGCAATGTGCAGCTGCTGCCTCAGCTGTGACTGGTCCAAAAGAGCTTCTGTCTTTCAAGATCAAAGCCCTTTACAAAAGGAAAGGAGGCACAGACAAGAGGTGATCCAATCCTAGACTAGACATAGGCCTGTGAGTTCACTGACTTGACCAGCTATGGGGAAGAATATCAGGAATTCATCCTTAAGTCTCAAGGGAAGAGGGGAAAAAGAGGCCTGAGAGGTGGCAATGGTCTCTCTGGTATATCCTTGGAGCTTCAGCTCAGCAGTTAATAAAAAGAATACTATGGATGGCAGGAAGTAGTCAGAGGATGTCTCTACTAGCTCAGAAGTGAATGAGTATGTGTATGTGTGTGTGTATGTGTATGGATGCCCCCCACATCGTATATCTATAAGTGGTGCCACAATATTTACTATAGCTTTGCTGTTTATTATGTTTTAAGAATGGAAATTCCTTGAGAGTAGGGATTATGTCCCAGCCCAGTACCTAGAACTGAGTAGACACTTAAGTAATGCTTGTTCAATTGAATTGAATTGGATTAAGACAGAATCTTTCCTGGAGAAGCTTTGATAAGTATTTAGATCTTTTGCACCCCCTCCTTTTTTTTTTTTTAGTAAGAGACCTCTGCTCTTTGAGTTCCCAGAAATTTTCTCCCATACTGCCTTAAAAAGCAAGATTAGCATTCTTTAAATACACACACACACACACACACACACACACACCCCAACACCAACAAGAACAACAACATCCAGTAGAATATGAGGACCTAACAGCAGGAGCTGCTTCATTTTAGGATTTGTCTGCCCCTGCACCTCTCCACCTTAGCCTACCGCAGTGCCTGGCACATAGTAAGCACTTGATAAAAGCTCTGATTTGAATTTCACTACAACCCTTGTCGCTCCAGGCCTTTCCTCTTGGTTACAAGTGTTCAGCTCATTTTGACAAACATGTCTGAAGCACCCCCTTATGAAGCATATACTATGCCAAGCAGGGAGACCCCAAGAGGAGAATGAAACAAACTCTGCTCTCAGAGAGGCTCTGTTCAGTACTGTTTGGATCCGGAAGGACCTGGGAGGTGGGATGGCTCAAGACAGAATCACACAAAGGATGGAGTTTCACTTTCTGTGGACAGAGAAGGTTTTTCCCTTGGCTCCAAATAGAATATGGGATTGTGGGAGACAGCATTTCTTTCCCTTAAGTGGCATAGTTTTGGAGTATTGGACATGGAGTCAGGCAGATGTGAGTTTGAACCCTCCCTCAGACACTTCCTTACTGTGTGACCCTGAGCAAATCATTGAACCTCTCTCCACCTCAGTTTCCTCATCTGTAAAATGAGGATAATAGTAGTACTTGCCTCCCAGGGTTGTTGTGAGGGACAAGTGAGATGGTATATGTGGCGTGCTTTGAAAATCTGAAGGTGCTATATTAATTCCAGCCATAATAATGATAACAACAGTAGTAAATACTAGTATTACTTCATCTCCCTTTTCCTGGCTCCTGGATTGTGCAAACCAGCTTCCCAAGACACCCAGTTTCTGGAAGAAAGTGAGAACCGACCCTCTACTCTCCTGGTGCTTCCAAAACGAGTGCTTCTGTCTGAGGAATCTGGGGTGGCAGCTTTGGACATTCTGAGCCACCAATGAGGACCTCATTTTAATTCTTCCTCAGTTGAGTTCGATGATCAAGTACACAAAAACACATATCCCAAACAAACAAAGGCATGGGAGAGAAGAGATAAGCCAGCATGACCTAGCAGCACTTGGAGCCTCCTTGGGGGCCAGGGCAGCAGCGGGAAGAGGGCCTTGGCTTATCCTTGCAGGCCTAGCTGGGTACTACCATCAGGGGAAGAGAACCTCTTTTTGGAACAAGGCTGTTATTGCAGCTGGTTGGCAGACTTCCATGTTTATTGGAACATAGAGTTACTCATTCTTTGGAAGCCTCCAATTCAGAGATAGCTGGGGCTTCTGTTTATGCTTGCTCTTTCTCACACACAGATACAGCAATGGTTTTTATTAAATGCCAACCTAGTGCTTATTCTAAAAAAATTCTTTTAAAGAAAGAGAATCTTGTTAAACCACTGAGTATACCTGCCAGCTAGAGTTCTGAGCCCAGTGCCAGCATCAGAGGCCCAAAGTATTAGGGTTAGACAGGAGGAAAGGGATCCACTGAAGCCAGTTTTCCTTTTTTTTTCAGCTCTCATTGGGCCCTTCCCTTCAATATCAGTGAGATTGTGCTTAAAACCTTCTTCCCTCAAGTTCTCTAAGCAAGGAATCATGAGACCTTAAAGGTCATCTTGTCCATCTCCTTCACTTTATAGATGGGGAAATGAGGCATATAGTAATTTATGGGATCCCATGAGGGAACAGGGAGGGTAAGGTCCTGTGGGCAGCCTATGGAGAGAGGTCTAAAGTAAATGGGACTGGTTTGTGTCTGAAGATTCCCTGTGCCTTCTGTTTTGGCTTAGGTTGGTGTATTTCTTATTATCATTGCTATTCTCATAGTTGTTAGCTAGCATTTATATAGCACTTTAAGGCTTGCAAGCTTGCAAAGTGCTTTAAAGACATCCTCTCACTGGATCACAAAAACCCTTTGAGGGAGGTGCTGTAATTATCTCCATTTTACACATGAGAAAACTGAGAAGTTAAATGACTTGCCAGGATCACATAGCTAGTAAGAATGTGAGGCAGGATTTGAATTCAGGTCTTCTCTCAGGCACTTCACCTGCAAAGGCCACCTGGGAATCTCCACTTGTTTGCATCCCATTCCCCAAATTGCTTTGTTTTTACTTGTTCCTGTTTTCATTTCATCTGTCACTCGAGCGTCTCAAGTGATTTGCCCAAGGTTACATGACTAAAGCAAGATTTGAATCCAGGTATTCCAGTCTTCCAGTCCAGTACTCTGTCTCCCTTGTTACCTGGATTAAGGGAGAAAGTCAGTCATCTGTGTTTGAGGACTTCCACTCCTCACTGAAAGCAGGAGCTCCAGGGTTGGGCAAGATAGATGCTTCTTGCCAAAGCTAACTAAACTGTTTTCTCACCTTGTAAAAAAATTTTTAAAAGAAGTTCCACTTTAATTGTGGGTGAAGGGTTTGGGATGATTCCTATCTGTTTGGGCCTGGGTCTGTTCCTCCTCCTCCTCCACCTTTTCCTCCTCTTCTTCCTCACTCCCTGGCTCTTTCCCTCCTTTTCCCTCCTTCCCCTTCTGACTATTCATCCTGTTTGCTCTTGGGCTATGGTCGAGCAACTTTGAAATCTTGCTGAGAAGCAAATCAGTTCCTTCTGTGTTGAATGTTTATTTGTGGAAAACCAGCAGGGGAACTAAGCTTGATGCCAAGACCTGCCATACTGCTGGGAAACCTGAATTTCCCCTCCCCTCCCCCTGGTCACTAGGAGCTGATACAGGGAATCTGGCCTCCCCAGAAGGATTGGCTCATGGTTTCTCCTCCCTTCCCCATACCCCTTTTCAGAAATATTCTAGTATAGTTCAGCTTCCATTCCTTTCCATACACCACTCCATGGTTCTAACTTGGGCTTTTGTGACTTAATTTTTGCCCTTCTTTGCTGACTCCTTGTTCTCTAAGGAGTAAAGGTTTGAGAAGTGGGAACCCTAAGGGGCTGCACCTTTAAATGCTCAACAGTGTCAGTAAATCTCCCCCTCTTCCCTCCCCTGCCTCCAAATTCTTGGATTTTCTGTTCTCCAGAAGGAAGACTTTGTGGATTATCCACTGAGAGCTAGTCTCTGCCTTTTGGGAGGTCACTGGAGCTGGTTAAATTTCAACTAGCCATTTGAAGTCCCTCTTAGGAAATACTTTTGTCAAGGGCAAAAGGAGAGCAGAAGTCCATTGGAAAAGTCCCAAATCATCAGCATTTAGAAACAAGGTTCCATATAGTTTTGACTTTTCTTATGTTTTAGCTTCTCCCTTCTCTAAACCTTTTACCATTTACCATAGCTACAGGTTTAAGGAGGGTACAGAATTCCAGTTGAGGCTTCTGGCATCTTGGGAATAAGCAGAGGAAAGACAGAATGCAAATATTTCCCTCACCCCCACCCTTTTTGTGCTTCTACGTCAAGTTCAGCCACCTCTGGCCTAGAAATGAGGCAGTAGGGAGGTCATTCTGGAGAAAGTGATCCAGTTCAGCCAAGAGTTTCCAGAAATTATCAAGGCCCTACTGAGTCTGCCTCTTCAAATTATCTTTCATTTACTTTTTTAAAAAAATTATTTGCTTTCCATGTGGCATCCCCCAGAATGTCAGCTCCTTGACTGAAGGTTTATTCCCCCTCACAACCAAAATGTCATATCTGCTGGTCCCTTTCAATTCAGCATCCTCTCTCCTCCTCTGTGACCTCCTCTCTGCCTGGAATGCTCTCCTTCCTTTACTTGACCTCTTGGAATCTCTAATTTTAGGGGAACCAGGTGATGCAATGGATAGAGCACCAGCCCTGGAGGCAAGAGGACCTGATTTCAAATCTGACCTTAGACACTTACTATCTGTGTGACCCTTCACAAGTCACTTAACATAGATTGCTTTCAATTCCCAGTCCTCCCCCCAACCAAAAAGAAAAAAGGAATCCCTCATTTCCTTCAAGGATTGGCTCAAGTCAAATATTCAATAGCATCTACCTTACAGGATTGTTATGCAAATCAAACTTAAGTAGCCCCAGTGTGCCAGGCAGAGAGCTAGATGCTGGGGAGACAAGTATCTCTTGTTTGGTTATAAATTCTTCCCTTCTCCACGGATCTGATAGGTAAATTATTCCTTGCTCTCATAATTTGCTTATGGTAAAACCCTTTAAGTTTAAATCATGTACCTGTTTTGATCTTATCTTGATAGATGTTGTAAGATGTTGGTCTATATCTAGTTTCTGCCATACTGTTTGCTCAGCAGTTTCTGTCAAATAGTGAGTTCTTGTCCCAAAAACTAGAGTCTTTGGGTTTATTATTACCACTATGGCAATTTACTGATAAGTCCTGTGTACCTAATCTATTTCAGTGACCCACCACTATTTCTTAGCCAGTACTAGAGAGTTTTTATTATTACTGCTTCATAATACAATTTGAGTTCTGGTACAGGTAGGCTACCTTCATTCACATTTGTTTTCATTAATTCCCTTGATATTCTTGACCTTTTGTTCTACTAGATGAATTTTGTTCTGATTGATTTCTATATAAAATTTTTTGGGGTAGTTTGATGGGTATGGCACTGAATAAATAAGTTAGTTTAGGTAGAATTGTCATTTTTATTATATTGGCTCAGCCTACCCATGAACAATTGTGGGAGATAAGTATAAAGAATGAAACAAATCCTACTTTCAAAGAGATTATATCCTAATGGGAGAAACACAAATGCATACACATATACACACATATAGTGATATGCATATTGCCACACATATGCATATCCCTCTATCCATACACAACCATATATATGAATATATATGTACACACATTTATGTAGTTTAAGCTTTTCAAAAACATTTTACATGTTATCTCATTTGATCCTCATGACAACCCTGTGAGATAGAGGCTATTGTTCTTCCCATTTTACAGATAATGAAACTGAGTCTGAGAAAAGTTAAGTGATTTACCCAGGGTCATAGCTGGTGTCTGAGGCAGGATTTGAACAAAGATCTTCTTGACTGCAAGTTGAGCATTCTATCTACTACACCATCTAGTTGCCTTTCATGTATAATATATGTACATGTATACACATAAATATATACATTTATAGGGTAGATATACACACATGAAACATGTAACATACACATCTGTGTACAAAGATCTAAATATAGATGGATGTGTGCATACACACACACATACACATATGAAATAACTCAGGTAGGAGGTGGCATCTGAGCTGAGCTTTTAAAGAAGCCAGAGATGCCTCCTGAGAAACTGTCAGACTTGGAAGGAACCTCTGAGGCCATCTAATCCAGCTCTTACCTGATGAAGAATTTCCTCCAATATCCCCTGCAAGTGATGGTCCAGCTTTTGCCCAAAGACCTCCCATGAAGGGAAAGCCCTGACCCCCCAAGGCAGTCCATTCCACTTTGACATAACTGTTATGGCTAGAAGGCTTTTCCCCACACCACACCTAGATTTTATAGATGTAGAGAAGATCCCTGCAAGCTCCTGAAACTTAGATTAGGAGGAATGGTGGGATACAGTGAAAGGAGCAATAGAAAAGGAGTCAGTCTGAGGACCTGAATGAGCCCCCTGGGTGACTTTGGATAATTCTCCCTGGGTCTCAGTTTCCTCAGCTGTAGAAGGAAAGAGTTGTACTAGATGATTTCTGAAGCCCTCTAGCTCTGCTCTGATCCTGTGGCCTCCTGACAGCAGCCACAATCGGACCCACACACTCATTCCCACAAACCACACATAGCAGAGCTCAGGTTCCTACGAAGAGTCAAAGGCCCCTTTGCCCTTTTTCACTGGAGTCTGAGAGCGTCATGTGGCCAGTCTGTTCACATGCCCACCCTGGTGAGTCAAAGAGACTCTGTTCCCCCAAGCCTTTGGGAAACAGCTTGTCTCTGTGGCCTCTCCTGGAAGGACAGATTGGCCTTTTTGTTGTTGTTGCCCCTGAGTGAAATGACTGAGTCTAAATTCTCTTCTCATGACGCATTTCCCAGTACTCAGATTGTCCCTGTTTGTTGCCCCCTCACCACTGCAGCTGGTTTCCTCTCTTTTCATCTGACACTTAACTGCTGTCAGATCCTAACAAACATTCCTCAAATCTGCAGTCCTTCTGGTTACCCAGCAACACACTTCCCTCCCAGATAAAGCTGGCTTCCCTGGAGCAACAGATCCAAGACCAAATGAGTTGTCCGAGCGAGTAGTAGAAGAGGGCTTGATCTCAGTTTCTTTTTTAAGGGAGAGAGGCAGAAAATGACATCTTTTAGAGAGTTAACTTAATCCCATGACTTTTGAACTCTTCTGTGAGTACAGAAGAGACCACATCTCTCAAAGTAGTGGACTGTTTATCCTGGGACTGCCATGCCCAAGAGTCAAGATAGATGTCTCCTTCAGAAATTCAGTTCCAAAAGCTCTTAACCTCCTCCTAGATGAGTGGAGCTTGTGATTATTGTGGGTTTTTTTTTTAACCTAATTGCTTTAATTTTAGATTTGTTTGCTTGAGTAAGATTTCTGGAAGAGCATATTAGAATATACTCTCCAATATTGAAGAATATATTAGAAAGAGTCCTGGACTTAGGGGCCAGGCAATTCAAATTGAGATCTTAAGAGGAATCTAGGGCAGGTAGATGATGTAGTCATTAGAGCACTGGGCCTAAAATCAGGAGGACTCATTTTCTTGAATTCAAATCTGGCCTCAGACACTTGCTGGCTAGGTGATCCTGGGCAAGTCACTTAACTCCACTGGTTTTCTTATCTCTAAAATAAGCTAGAGAAGAAAAAGACAAATCACTCCAGTATCTGCCAAGAAAACACAGATGGGGTCATGAAGAGTCAGCTATGACTGAAAAAGACTAAGTTGCAACAGCAAATGTTGAAGAGAAAATTTAAATAGTATGTGAGTTTGGGCAGATTGTTTTAGTTTTCTAAGCTTCAGTTTTCTCATCATTTCAATGAACATGAATAATTGGAATGACCAATCTTAACTCAAGAGAAGAGAGAGGAAATGGACTTCCTTTCTTTAGAGTGATGGGGAATGTGCTGTTGCAGTCAGATACAGTCACAGTGTTAGTTTTGTGGAACTGTTTTTCTTTGTTACAAGATAAGGCTACATTGGGCATGGTTTGGGAGTAGGGACTGGGGCAGTAGCTCTGAAAAATAACTCAGGTGCAAAGACAACGGCATCAATACAATTAAATAAAGGCAAATGAGCTATCCGGACATAGTAGATAGAGGCCTGACTTGAGTTCAAGTCCTCCCTCTCAGACTTAGTGGCTTTGTGAGAAAGCCACTTAACCTTGATGTCCGAAACAATCTAAGACTCTAAGTTACAGACCCTTGGAATGTATCCAGGGAGGTAAGCTGTCAGAGGGGGTTTTGCCCAAACTTGAAATTTCATATGTAAACCCCATCCCCACCTAATACTCTAATACCTGTCTCACAACGTAGTTGGAAGGAAAGTGCTTTGTAAACCTTAAATTACCATGGAAATGTAAGTTTCCTAGTGGCCTGTTTTCAGAAAATAACAACCCAAAATACCTGCCATTCATCTTCAAAGAGCTTGTTTCCTGAGAGCTTCAGTGACACTTTTTTAGGGTAAGGAGCTGGAGCCAGCCTGCCTGGAAGTGCACAAGGTGTCTGAGGGCTGCACAGAGACCTGAGCGCTGCTCACAGAAGATGAGTAATGAAAGGGAAATGATAAAAATGCACATACTCCCTGAGGCCTATTTTGGTAACCTTTTTCCTTATGGGGCACAGATGCCTCCCTTCAGTTGGACTATGGCCGAGAATCTGTGATTTCCTCATTTCCCTGTGAACCAGTGGTCTTGGCTCACAGGAAAGCATTCAAAGTGAGGGAGATGGATTATTCCGTGATAAGCTGTTCCTGGCTCACTGAGCGGCCCCCACCCTATCAGAGCCAGAAAGGGATTCTAAGGGTACTGAGGCCCAGAGAGGGGAAGGACTTGCTGAGGCAGCAAAGACAGACTTCTGCCTCAGGTCTCTGTTGTTCAGATCAAATCCAGTGTACTTTTCAGTTGACAATATGGCCCTCTTCAGTTTGCATTTGGTCTTCACTGACCACAGAAGGATTTTCTTAAGTTCCTGGTGAGAAACATGCTCAGGAACCCATGGAAAGGAATTTCTTGCCTTAGGGAGCTAGGCATCATATTTACTCATGGTATCCTCATAGGACCAGAGATTTGAACATGAAATGATCCTGGGGGCCATCTAATCCCACACTTTCATTTTACAGATGAGTAAACTGAGGCCCTGAGAAGTTGTGACTTGCCCAAAGTCCCAGTGCCTGGCACATAGTAGGCACTTAGTAGATGTTTATTGAATTGAATTGAATTTCATGGCAGAGGCAGGGTGAATATCCTTTATTTCAAAGAGATAGGACAGATAAAGGGGTGGAATAGTAGAATGTATTCTGGTATCCTCACCTGAGAAAATCCAAGAACTGGAAGGCAAAAGCATTTTCCAGTCAGTGAAAGGAGAAACAAACAAGTGATTTTGTAAATAGAGTTATATACCAGGATGCAGCGGATCACATCATTAACTGACAAAACCTTTTGAAAACAAGGCCATTAATTAGTCAGTTAGCAAACATTTCTATTAAGGAACTACTCTGTGCCAAGTACTGTGCCATGCATTAAAAAAGAAAAAAGAAGGAAGGAAGAGAAAAAGAAAGCAAGGGAAGGGAAAAAGGAGGAAGAAAGGAAAGGAAAGAGGGAAGAAGGAAAAAAGAAAGGATGAGGAAAGAAGGGGAAGAAGGAAGAAAAGAGACAGAGAGAGAGACAGAGAAAGAGAAAGAGAGAGACAGAGAGAAACAGACAGAGACAGAGAGACAGAGATAGAGACAGACAGAGAGAGAGAGAGAGGGAGAGAGAGAGAGAGAATCCCTGCAAAGACACTGGTGAATAGGGTGGATAAATTTCATATACATAGAGATTTCTTTTTTTTTTTTAAACTTTAGGAGATGCTAAAAAGATTTCTGAGGCAACATTTTTATATCATATGCTACTAGGAAAGGGATGAAGGAGTACAGGGAACAGATCAGAAGACTGATACAGAGGCATCATTTAGTGATCCAGGAAGCTAAGAAGACTGAAGTTGAAGACAGGAGGATGAGTTCAGATCCTCCCTCAGATACTCATTATTATGTGTAACCATGGTCAAGTCACATCATCTTTCTCAGTCTCAGTTTCTTCTATATAAAATAATAATAGCACCTACCCGACAGAGTTGTTCTGTGGGTCACATGAGATGTAAAGTGCTTTAGGCACTCTAAAGAGTTTTATAAAGGTTAGCTATTAGTAGTAGTCATAATACTGATGATGGGGGACTTCAGTTCAGCCTAGTGGATCTCAGGCTCACTCATAAAGAACCTTCTCTCAAGGTCCACATTTTAAGTGAGCCAACCTCTAATAGACTGCCTAAAGTCTATCTGTGGTGGGGGCCTGATAGGAGAATGGTCTTCTTGTACTATGTTCTTTATTGTCTGGTCTGGCTGCTTTGTCTCCCCTGAGAGAGACAGCATTGAGTATGCGTCAGAGGAAAGTGCCCACAGGAAGACTGTCCCCCATTAAAACAGCCACCCGGACTGCCCTGCTCTGGTTTACAGTCTTTTATTCAGTTGTGTATTTTGTTGTTGTAGGTTTCAACATCAGTGTCAACAATTTGAGTTCACTGGACAGAGTTTGAGTAAAGAGCAAATCTTTCAGAATCTTCTTTCTAGGGTATGGAGGTAATTTCAGGAACAAGATACAAACCAGTAGTATGCTCAGCTGGCTGAGGGGAAGAGATGCAAAGGTTTCCTCAGCAGTAAAATGAGATGAAGAACCTTTTTGTCCCTGGAGCTTTTCCTGGTCTTGGGCTACTTTTTGTTCTTTGTGAAATGAAAAAAAGCTTGTTTGGAATGGAAGGAAGCCATAGATATGGGGACACTGAAACACACCCAAACACATGTGCACATGCACACACATGCATGCACACATACACGCACACGTACACACACGCACGCACACACGCGCGCACACACACACACACACACACACACACACACACACACACCCTTCTCAACCCAGAAACTGAATTTATTTTGAATTACTATGATACTTCCTTTTCTCTCATTAAAAAATCTGTTTCCACCAACCTTGTCTGCTGCATTCTCCTGGTTTTCATGTTGAATGGATAATGCATCCTGCATTATATATACCTGCAGTCAGGAAGTTCTCGATTCAGATCCTGCTATTACTGTGTGATCAGAGGCACCTCCCTCAGCCTCTCTGAAACTCAGTTTCCACTTCTGTGAAATGGGGATCATAATACCTTTGGACGCAACTTACAGGTTTCTATGTAGGATTCAAATAAGATAATATACAGTGCTGTTCATCATTAATTCTGACAAAATGATTTTAAAAACAGGGCAATTCATCGATCAATTAAGGAACATTTATGTTGAGTAATTATTTCTGTAACAGTGCTTTAAATCTGGTGCTACTATTTAAGTCATTTTGGTCAGGGACCCCTTAGAAATCTGGTATAAAACCTATGTAACCTTTCTCAGAATGATGTTTTTACATGCAAAAAATAAAATATAAAGAATTATAAAAGAAATCAATTACCTTGAGATATAATTATTAAAACTTTTTTTAAAGTTTATGGACCTCAGATGAAGAATCCATTGTGGTGAATGAACACAGAGATTGCTAAGCATGGAAACCTGTGAAATTGTGTGAGGGGGATAAAAGCAGAGAAAGGAGAGCAGAGGATCAGGAAGTCAGTGTTTTCCCTCTCATTTAGAACTCCTTGGGCAAGCAAGTGACTTGATTTAAATGAAGTGAAAAGAGCATTGGAGCTGGGATCAGGAAACCTGGGCTTGAGCTCTGCATCTCTCCCATTTAACTGGTGGTGTCAGTGCCCTCCTCAACCTCTCCAAGCCTCATTTTCCTCAGAACAGAGCCTTCTGAAGATAAAAAGATGGATGGAGGAAAAAGCATTTACTCAATACTTACTGTGTGCCAGGCACTATGCTAAGCATTGTGGGAATGTAAAATACAAAGAAAACAAGATTGTCTCTGCTCTCAAGGAACTTATATTCTCAAAGGAGAAGGCAATACAAACAGAGGAGTGGTGGCCAGAGAGGTGTGCTGTGGTCAGGGGTATCAAAGGAGGGGTGGTGAGTGGAACCATAGGGCCATCAATTGACATGTCCTTCCCAGGAATGGTAGCATAGATTTGAATCCTGCTGTCAAAGGTAGAGATGGAAAGCAACAGGGGAGTGGGGACAGATCTCTAGAAGACCCAGAGTTCAGGCTGGTCATAGAGGTAGAAACTAGAGAGCACAGTGTAAGGCACGAAGATGTCTAGAGAACACCAGCAGCCTGATGAGTCTGGACTGGACCAGTTAGAATGGAAACAGCCTCAGAAACCTGGGACTGTGAGCTTTTGTGGGGCAGCCAGGTGGCACAGAGGACAGCGCACTGGGCCTGGAGTCAGGATAACACATCTTAGGTACTTACCAGTCCTGTGACCCTGGACAAGTCACTTAACCCTGTTTGCCTTGGTTTCCTCATCTGTAAAAATGAGCTGGAAAAGGAAATGGAAAACCACTCCAGTATCATTGCTAAGAAAACCCCAGATGGGGTTATGAAGTGTCAGACATGGCTGAAAAGTGACTGAGACAGGCACAATGAGCATTTATTGTTATGAAATGAATTGTAATGTTTTTCAGAGAAATTGAGCATCTTTAGGGCAAATCTGCTTCTTTCACCTAAGCTTTCCTGTCAAGACTTGGAGAGAGGAGATCGAAACCAATTTTATCTTGAAACCAGAATTGTCTGTCTGGCCATCGCTTTGTTGGAGAATGATGTGTGTGTATATCTTGACCCTTAAGACAACTTCATAAATGAATACCAAGAATTTACTAGTGACACTATGTATTTGTTCCAGTCTTCTCAGCCCACAGATAATAAGAAGGATTCAAGGGCATTCTTTTCTGCTTATCTGATACAAATCAGAGGTATTTGCAAAGTGTATGGAAGCAAGATCCCTTAGGGCCAGTGACCTGAGAGATAAAAAGAAAATGTAATATGGTCTTAGATGGAAAAAATCATAGACCGTCTCCCAGACCCTTGAAGAAGATGCTGTTCACTACATATCTATATCATTGGATGGAAGAAATATCCTTTTTCATTCTATCATTCAATCATTTCAGTTGTATTCAACTCTCCATGACCCCATTTGGGGTTTTCTTGGCAAAGATACTGAAATGGTTTGTCATTTCCTTCTCCAGCTCATTTTACAGGTAAGGAAACTGAAGCAAACAAGGTTAAGTGACTTGCCCAGGGTCACACAGCTAGGACGTGTCTGAGGGCCAGATCTGAACACAGACAGGTCTTCCTGACAGAAGGGCTGATGCTTTAGGCACTGCTCCACCTCTCTACCCCAACAGCACTGCCTCCACTTTTTTGTTGAGTTTGAGATCTATGGATATGGAAGACTATATGATATTAGGCTTTTCTGATGTGTTGATTAGTTTTGATCAACTGGGCTTTTCCTTCTTTTTCATTTTATATGGGATGGCTCTATGGGAGGGAAATATGAGTAATATAAAGCAAAGGATGTCAATAAATATTTCTTT
This sequence comes from Bettongia penicillata ogilbyi, assembly GCA_023548195.1. Classification (NCBI taxonomy): domain Eukaryota; kingdom Metazoa; phylum Chordata; class Mammalia; order Diprotodontia; family Potoroidae; genus Bettongia; species Bettongia penicillata. Next base: position 25,943,953 of record JAJHZJ010000314.1, on the reverse strand, counting down.
TTAATACCCCACAAATATGAGCTGGCCAAAATGCATTGAAAAAAAAGGACTGTTGTGCTTTGTGTATCTAGCGCCCTCAAAGACTGGAGTTCAGTTTTCATCAAATTTCCCTGAAAGGTGCCCATGAGGTAGGGAATTTTGTTGGTCACAATCATGACATTATGGAGACTGAGTTTGTTCAGTCAGGTTTGGCTCTGGGACTTCCTGGGAATGCTTGGAGGTTCCTGGAGACAGGACAGGAAACACAGTGACCCACTGAAGTGGAGAATGCTTGCCCAGTTGGGTGTTGTGGCACTCAGGGTTACAGGAGCATTGCTGGTATTTCGGGAGTCTGTAGGAGTGCTCCTTTCCCTTGATAATCAGCAGCAGCAGCAGCAGCTCTGACAGATCATGTAACTAGAGAACTCCCAGGACAGAAGAGAGCCAAAATCAAACAAAGGAAGAATGGTTGACCTGAATGCAGAGAGCACAATGGAAGAAAAGATGGGAACAATCTGCAGGGGAAGTCAGGGAGGATGGGGAGAGCCACTGAGGTGACCACATTGGCAACTCTCCACTCATTCTTCCTGTCACTCACCCAACTGCTCTGTTTTCCTTCCTCCAGGAGCCCTGCTTGGTGTCTCTAAACCAGTGGTCAGGATTATTTTGGTGTATTTAATGTCACCATGAAACTATTTGTGACTGACTTGCTCAGTGGGGTGACCTAGAACAATATCCTTTGATTTTCTCAATTAGATTTAATTTAAAAAAAGAGCTGTGTTTCTGGAAACAATCTCATAGAAATTGGCTCTGTGATCAGAGAGCAGAGAGGAAATGGTTTTTTATGGGTACAGGAGAGTGGAGTGATTATGACAGAAAAAGAGAGAGAGAGAGAGAGAGAGAGAGAGAGAGAGAGAGAGAGAGAGAGAGAGAGAGAGAGAGTGTGTGTGTGTGTGCATGCACACACGTAGAACTGAACTTTTCTCTCCTCTTTCTTCTTATCACTTATAGCTTCCCACGCTCATAGACAGCAGCTCTCAAGGTATCAATCTGACATCCTGGGGAAGGGCTTTATCTAAAATGTCTCCAAGACTACAAGAGGTAAGTGGTCTGATGATGGTAATTATAATACAGAGCAAGCAAACATCATTATGGCTTCCCCAGATTTTCCCACACTTAGTCCACTAAGCAGTTGATCCCATGACTTTCCTGTTTGTAGTATGACAATTGATGGCCCCATCTAATAGTCTCAAAGTCTTTTTTACCTTGCTTTAGTTTTCTGAATCTCTCATTGTACAAGTTGAGCAAGGCCCCCAATACCTTGTGGCTTTTGAGTGTGGTACAAATGAGCTGTGGCCTACAACCTGGATTCTCCAGTTGGTGAATGAGCTGTTATTCTAGTCTACTATAGATTAGCCTTCTACTTTACCTGTGATCCTTCAGCCCTGTTTTTTGTTTTTGTTTTTACAAGACTGGTTTCTTCTCTCACTCAGGCTGGAAGTTCAGGGGCTGTTAGGCCAATTGGCTCTGAAATTTTGACCTTTTCTATTTCTGACCTGGGCTAATTTATGTCTCCTTGGACAAATTTTGTAACTCTTTGCTCCACAGAGGGTCATTGTATTGCTGCCACACTTAGTGTGGACACCTTATTAGGATAGCCCACTATAGCCCAGAACTGCTTAGCCTCCCATATAACTGGGAATATAGGCATGTACCACTAGGTTTAGCTTAGTCCTGTTTGGTTTTCAGAGGATTCTCATATAGTTTATTTTTTAATGAAAAAAGAAAGCTTCATTAACATACAAACCAACCTTTAATATAACATCAAAATAATTGTAACATATATACTTGTAACTTATAAAAATGACCCAATCAATTATATTAATGTGTTGGGTGGATTTGATATAATCCTCATTTAAAAGCTTCTTCAACCATTGTAAAGAATTGCTCCCAGTCAGTGATGTCTTCAAAGGGCTATAGTTTCCCCAGGAGTGGTATCCCTTACAAAATATGTTTCAGAATGACTTGGCCCTTTGGCCCAAGACTCCATCACTGATGATGTTAGAGAATAAGAGAATCTGTTAGAAAGGCTCTTATAGGTGATCTAGTCCGTTCATTTCTGTTTATAATATCCCTGGAAAGTGATCATCAAGTCTCTCTATCTGAAGGAATGGGAACCTACTACTTAATGAAGTATCCTGTCCTACTTTGAGACTTCTCTAATAGTTAAGAAATTTTTCCTTCAGTTGCGCTTAAATCTTCCTCTGTCACTTTTACCCACTGCTCCTGGTGATTTCATCTCTGTGGCCAAGCAGTATATAGTTCTTCTCCTTCAAACATTCTAAGATATCTATCTTGGGTTTATATCCTACTTGTGATGTTTGAGATTGCTGTAACCTTGGAGAATTCATATGACTTCCCTGGGTGTCAGTTTTCTGCTATGTAAAATGAAGTCCTATAGTTCTGTGAGCCTCTCATGACACCACTAAGTCCCTTGATCTCCAGGCTAGACATCCCCAGTTGTCCATAGCAATCATCCTTATTTGGCATGCTCTCCAGTCCTGATCCTCTTTCTCTGACACCAACACTGTTCATGGAGTCCTCTGACCCTAGCATTTATTTCATCCTCACCTCCCCAGGACCAACAATTATTGAAGTCCACTTTATCTAGGAGTTTATTCATGAGCAAAATAATTCATCTTCTGGTATTTCTTCAAAAGATTCATGAACGGATGTGGGAATTCCTCCTGCTGAAGAAGCTCATGACCCCTTCACACCTTGGTAGAGGGTATGAGAATTGCTTTGGCCAAAAAAAAAAAAGCTACCTTCCATTGGCCAACCTTCTGGAGATGAACTTCAACCTTGGTTAGTCTGGTCCTCCTGCCTACAAAGTCCATCACTCAACATATATTTGAAGCCTAACTTTAAATGTGGTCCTGTTAGAACTTCTGCTAAGACAACCTTGTAGAGCTCAGGGGTGGGCATTTTGAATGTTATGCTGAAGCATCAGAGAAGGACTGCAGTGGAAAATTTATAAAAGACAAAAAAGATATGAATTCAGTCATTATTTAAAAGGTCAAAGTCAATCAGAAATCTAGCAGTCCAGGTCTGAGTAGCTCCCAGGATTACTAATCTGTCTTCTCTAACTAAAAGCTGACTCTACTGAATGCACATCTCCTCCATTGCTGTGACCTGTTAGCAGAGGTATAACTAATATTTTACTTATTTAGGGCTAATTTCAAAATGGAACCAGAGCAAGCATAAAAAACAAATTATCCGCAACTATGAGCGTAATTACACTTAGGTATGTGTGGAGACAGAGACTCCCGCAGTGAGGCCACTCTGGGGTTGGGGAACTAACCTAGGGTATGTGGCACCAAGGGCCAAAGAAAGAAAAGAAGGAAGCATGTGCCATTTGGTGGTTTCTAATTCAATGAGTTGTTTTTATTAACTCGATATTAAGCTCAGTTGTTTCTAGCACCCAAGGGAAGGTAGGTGCTTTGGGAGCTCACTAAAATTTGGGCCTTGAATCAATACCTTGTTTTTCTAGAAATAACTTTGCCTGTTCTGTTGTTCACTCATTCAGTCATATCCTAGTTTTCATCACCCCGTGAAGCATAGCAGGCTAGGACCTTCTATCCTCCACTCTCTTGAAGTCTGTCCAAGTTCATGTTCATTGTTTCTGAGATACTGTCCCAGACCAATAATGACCCTTTTTCTGTGTCATGTTTTATTTTGTAAAATAGGCCAGGCAAGCTCGCCAACCTTTAGTCCCTTCCCATTCCCTCCCACCTCCCAGCCTTCTGAGCCCTGAATATAACAGGTTGGGCTCTGCCAGTAAGGCCAGAACTCCCAGTTGGACTTTGCCTTTCCATAATCAACTTCAAATTTAGCTAGGTCATTCTTCCACAGGAAGAATGAGCCTTGGCCAGACACAGTTGCTTACAAGGATGTGGAGATTGAGCACACACTGCCTGACCCATTACCAGCTCTAGGGAGGATTTTGGCTTAAGATCCTTGGTTTTATCAGTATTCAAGAACTCTGAGTTGTTCCTATCAACATAAGAAGGGTGGAGCTGATAGTAAGTAAAGGAATTTAAGACATAGCAACCTTTCTGGTTCCTTATATGGTTATCAGGGGGTTACTCATATTGTTTTAGAATGCAAGGCAAATCTTTGTGAAATGAGCCTATGCAGAGTACCCAATATATATATTAACCAATGCTGATGACTATTTGACCTTAAATGAATCACAGATTTGCATAATTACAATGGAGCTCAGAGGGCAGCTCCTCCAACCTGTGCCTCAACTATGGTTAACTAGCCTTTTCTTGAAGATTTAATATATGTGAGTCCTTGAATAATTCACTTACCTGCTCTGGGTATCAGTTTCTTCATCTATAAAATGAAGTGATTTGTCTGGATGACTTCATTATTTCCCTTCCAGCTCTATGATTATGAAAGAACCTCTCCTCTTGGAAAGCACCATCTGTTAGATATGGGCAGCTAGATGGCTCAGTGGATAGAGCATTGGACCTGGACTCAGGAAGGCCCAGTGAGTTCAAATTCATAATCAGACACCTACTGTGTGACCTGAGCAAATCACTTGACTACATTTTGCCCTAATTCGCTGGAGAAGAAAATGGCAAACCCCTCTAGTCTTTGCCAAGACAGTGGTGGTTGACGAGGTCACAAAGGGTCAGACCTGACTGAACAACAAGAAACTGTTAGGAAAATCTTCCTCAATTTATTTCTTTGAAAATTCCTGTCCATTTGTCCTAGTTATGCCCTCTGGGACTAGGCTGAACAAGTTTTGGCCATCTTCCTTGGTAGCAACCCTTTTAGTATTGAAATCCAGTCCTACCAAGTCTTCTTGTCACCTGGAAGGGAAGATGATCCTCCACAGATGGTCTGCTCAGGACCCTATACGTGGGATGGTCACTGACTTATTCTGGAACTTAAGCTTCTCCTTATGATCCCTTGAAACACACTTGGTATATTGGCTGCCATGTTGCTCTCTTGACTCAGACTGAGTTTACAATGCACTAGAACTCCCAGAGCTTTGATAGCTCTATCCATCCCCTCCTCCCCTAGTCTGAACTTAGGATGTTGTTTTTTTCAACCCAAGCATAAACTCAATCCTTAGCCCTATTAAATTTAATCTACTTCCGTTTGGCCCCTGGGGGGTGGGGACCTAGAGAGATCTATTTGAACCTGTCACTTCTTAGCTCCCCATACTAGCTGTATGATATCTGCCAATTTAAAAGGCATGCCATCTCTTCCATTTTGTTTGTTGTAGCCAGGACTGCCATATTCCAGCAGACTGATGTTCTCCTCAGTCACAGGCTGGTCCCTTGAGTAAGGGAAACCACATTCCCTCCATGTTGCCAATCCTGAGTCATTCTGAGATTCCCAGTGGTACAAACCAGCCATCTTCACTGTAGTGAAGGACAGACTGTCATCACAGGCATGACTCACTGCTTAGATTCTCTGGGACACTTGTCAGTTGGCAAAGGCAAGTGCTGGCATGCAGACAACAAAGGGGATGACATACCTCCCTGAGTGTCTATGGGAGGAGGGGTGGCAGACTCCCCCCACTGAATTCCAATGGTGATTTTACATCCCCCAAATGCTTTTTAGGACATGTTGGCAGGTATGTTTGTAAGAAGAGTGGCTTTTCCTCCCTCCTTCCCCAAAGGCTAAGCAAATAGGAATCACAGAGCCTCTTCCATAAGCCCTGGACATTCTTCTTAATACTGTAGATCTCTCTTCCCTAGATTGTGGTGCTTGTTCTCCTGAAGAAGAAGGGGAGAGAGAGGAGTGAGGGAAAAGGAGGGAGGAAGAGAGGGAAGGAGAGAGGAAGAAGGAGAAAAGAGAGGATGAAGAGGAAGATAGGAGAGAGGGAACTGGAGGGAGAGTAGGGGAAGAGAAGAGAGGAGAGATGGGGAGAGAGGAGTGAGAGAGGACAAGGAAGAAAAGAGAGAAAGAAAAAGAGAGGGAGGGTGGGAAGGGGGGAGAAAAAGAGAGAAAGGGAGAAAGAGAGAAAGAAAGAGAGGGAAAGAGAGAGAGGGAAAAAGAGAGAGAAAGAAGAGTGACAAGAGAAAGAACTAACCAATTTCCTGCGAGTCTAACACTGAATTTAATCCTGGATTCTCAGAGAAAAGACTCTCCATAGGCCTGAGTTTTTCCCCTTCAGTTCATTTCTTCATTTATTGGAACCTTCAAAAGACCACAACAAAACAAAAGAGAAACAGCAAAACGACCTCAATGCAAAGTTGTCTGATTGGTTCTCATGGTGCAAGGAGGGAGTTTTCCAGTGATCTGATTGGATCTGCTCTGTCCAGCCTGAGAGATTTGGGCTTAGGTTGCCTGGCCTGGTCAGTACTGATCCTTTCTAGCAATCCACCTTTCTTTCCATGGCTCTCCTCCTTGCTAGAGAAGAGTGTATAAATCTCTGCCTGCACTGAGTAGGCTAGGAGTTCATATCAGCCCCCAGGTTTCCCATCCCCCACCACAAACATTTCCAGCAAAGACAAACCAAGGCAATTGAAAAACAGAGGAGACTATTAAAATTCTGTGTGCCACTAGTGGGATACCACCCCTCTTCCCCACCCCCAGCTATGCCTGGCCACCCTTATTCCTTTGGGCACACCAATCTGTCTTTATTTTTGTAGCTACATAAAGGTTTCCTTGCCACCATGACTATCCTCCGTGTGGCCATGGAGATCCTGCTCAAAGTCAAGGCTTTGCTTTTATTGTTGGCCTTGGCTCTGCTTGCTAATGAAACAATGTGCTGTAAAGGACTCACTCAGCTTAATGCAGGGGAAGGAAACTGGGATCTGGAGGCAGAAAACTTGGGTTCAAATCCATTCCCTGTGATCCTAGGTAGTTAGCTCAACTTTCCCAGGTTTAGTTTTCTCCCCTGTGTAACTAACTATACTATTGGACTAGATGGCCTGTAAGACCCCTTCCAGCGGATCTATGGTGCTTTTACACAGGAAGGAATCCTGGGCTTAAGAACCAGGAAAGATCTTGGTTCGATTCCTACCTCTGACCTTTACTGGCTGTGTGATCCTATGCAAGTCACTTAAACCTCTGTTTGTCTCAGTTTTCTCAACAGTCCCTACCTCTCAGGTTGGTTGTGAGGATCAAATGAGAAAATATTTTTAAAGAACCTAGCACATAGTAGGTACTCATTAAATACTTCCTTCCTATGTAACTGAAAAATAATAACTGAAATAAATAAAAATTGTCATGATACTTGAATTAATTAAAATGTTTATAGTTGCTAAGCAAATTCAGTTGGTGATATTAATATATTGCTAGGTTTTCAATATGCCATATTAAATCTTAATATATAAATTATATAATTATGATATTATATAATTATAATAGATACATGTTATATGATTAATGGTATAAATGTTATTAAACATGTGTAGTGGTATAAATGTTATAGTATATTTCAGAACTTAAAATGCTGGGTAAATGTCAGCTCTTACTCTTAATAACCTTGGGCCATTGTTCCTCTCCAGCTAGCCCATCGGCCAAGTGTCCAGGACCTGCTGTGGGTAACAGGGCCTCTCCTACAGAATGGAGGACCAGAGTCATTTAGCCAATTGATGAGGATCCTCTCTGAGCTCCTGTGTGGTTACCCAGAGGGAGGTGGCTCCAGAGTGTTTTCCTATAACTGGTATGAAGACAACAACTACAAAGCCTTCCTAGGCATAGATCCTTCCAGAAAAGATCCTGTCTATTCTTATGATAAGACAACAAGTAAGTTTCCTTTTGAGTTCCTGAGTCACTCCTCATCTACCATGTTGGTGAGGTTGGTCAGATACTCCTAGGCTATGGGTGGGAATCCTGTGCTGGCTTTAATACATTGACTTCCTTGAGTGACCTTAGGCACTTTTCAAGGAGCAGGTGGTGGCAGGAAAGAGGGGGCCTCTATTTTTCCACTGATGAAAGAACAGAACTTGTAAAGTAATTTGGGCATGAGCCATGGATTGAGCCAAGACTTGGCTGGAAAAAAACAGAAGGACCAGTGGTCACTGATTTAATGGAATTAGGGTTAAATTCTAGAGGAAAAGTTGGAGGAAAGGTGAATTGGGAAATAGGCCAGAATTTCAGTCAAAGCTCAGAGTAGAAGGGCTCTGACAAGTCAGTATTGCTGTGGGTGTTTTCACAAACACAATGCAAGGGAAAGCTGTGTGTGCAGCCCTGATTAGCTTTCTAGATGCCATGGCCCTGCCAGGGAACTTCCCTCACCTTTCATTCTTTCTGCCCTAGCTCTTGTAACAACAGGGCAAATGACTGACTGAAAAGAGCTAAAAAATGAAATAAAGCAGTGCAGGAGGTGCCAGTTAGCTGTAAGCTGGTCTTGTGACACTGACAACAGCATCAAGTCAAGCCAAGTCAACAAACACCTATTACTGTGTGCCAGACATTATGTGAAATACTGTGTTTGTAAAGAAAGGTGAAAAATCCACCCAAGTATCTTTACCCTCAAGGAGCTTAGATTCTACTGGGGGAGACAGCCTGATCCATACAATTGAGTCCATACAAGACGCATGGAGAAATCAGTGATGGCTTGTATTTGTCAATGTCAACGTCTTTGTTGCTGCTGTCTGTTTGGCTCAGCACATCTTTTTCTTTGTTGGGGGGCAGTGTGCTTTGTCTCTTAGCCTAATCACCAGCAATCTTTTCCATTTTTCTCTTCTAAGGAAATATAGCAGGGCAAGCCCCAGCTTTCATTTCCAGTGAAAAGGCCCTGATTGAGCTGTACTGGGGCACTTGATTACTTGCTAAAGATGAACTTGTTATTGTATGAGCCCAGCCTATTAGCTTAGTTTGTCTGTCTAATCCTTCAGTTCTGAGGGAAGGGGCCTGGGACTTGGACTTGATAGTCACCATGCTTGGTGATAAGCTTTTTGGCAGAGCAGATGCAGTTCTGTCAGCCCTCTCTTCCTCTCTCCTGGCAGCATCCTTTTGTAATTCATTGATCCAGAACATGGAAGCAAACCCTTTAACTAAAATAGCCTGGAGGGCAGCAAAACCCTTGCTGATGGGGAAAATCCTCTTTACTCCAGATTCTCCTGCTGTTCATCGGATATTAAAGCATGTAAGCCTCCTCTCTCCTCACCTCTCCTGCCTCCTTGCCTTGGGCCCCTCAAGAAGATGTGGATTTTTTTGCTTCTGTTTTTCTTGCCCCTGGTGATGCTCACGTTTATTTTGGGCTGCTGGGTTTTGGGATTGCCTTCCTCCTCTCCCCCTCATCTGTTCCTTGGCATACTCCAGTCTGGTGCCCCTGCTCTGGTCTTCACCTCAGCATCTCACTCTCAGGATATCAGTGATGTCTCCCAAGCAGACACCTGTGTTCTCTCCCTGTTGTAAGTGTGTGCCATTCCCACTATTAGCCAGTTCAAGTTGCCAATTTGTCTGTGTCCTGGCTTCATGAGGAGGCTTAGTATTGGCTGGAGAAGAGAGAGGGAGGAACGAGCTCACAGAGGGAACAAAACCAGAAGGTTTCATAGAGTGCAGGGAGACAATAACACCCTCAATATCCCCTAGACCATTAAGGATAACAAGAAAGCCCATCAGGAATCCTGAGAAATGGTAGGCTATTCTGAGAAATCTCAGCAGACCAAGGAATCTTCAGGTCAGTGCAGAAAAGGAAAAACTCTTCTGTAAAAGGTCTTTCCCAACCACTGTGACCACCCTGACAGGTATCTCAGAAAACCACAGAAGCATTTTCATGTGCACTCTCTTTTTTCTCCTTGCTCTTCTGTCTGTCTGCCTTTGTTTCTCAGGCCAACTCAACTTTTGAAGAGCTGGAACGTGTTAGAAACTTTCTCAAGGCTTGGGAAGAAGTAGGGCCTCAGATCTGGCACTTCTTTGACAACAGCACACAGATCACCATGATCCGAGTATGAGCTGCTCTTGTGGGGTGGGCCTGAGAGGGGCACAGAGAATGAAATTGGGTTCCATTCTGTGTCTCATAAGAGAGGGTTCATCAGATTTTGAAATGAAGGTAAAAGTATAGCATGGCCCCCATCTCTAAATTTGCTCTCCTATGCTGCTGTGCATGATCTAAGGAAGCATGATGGAGAAACTAGATTCAAGTCCACTCAGCAAACATTTATTAAGCTCCTACTATGTGCCACAACTATGCTAAGTGGTGGGGATACAAAAAAGGACAAAAGATAGTCACTCTCTTTGCTATCAAGGAGCTCAGAGCCTCATGGGGGAGACAACAAGGAAACAACTCTGTAGAAACAACTTATAGACAGGATAAATTGGAGATAATCTCAGAGAGAAAGCACTCAATTAAGTAGGACCAGGAAAGCCTTCTACTTTAAATGAGACTTGACGAAATTAGGGGAGCCAGGAGGCAGAGATATGGAGGGAGAGAGCTATTGGCATGAGAATTAGATTCAGAAAGAATTGTGCCTCAGAGACTTAATACCTATGGGACACTGAACAAGTCACTTAATGTCTTGGGCCTTAGTTTCCTCATTTGGAAAATGAGGGGATTGGTCTCCAAGGTCCCTTCCAACTCTAAGTCTGTGCTCCTAAGATTTATGAAACTTCAGAGCATACCCCTGCAGTCACCCAGTTTCGAAAGATAATATCTGAATCGAATGCCAAGGTAACATCTACTCATCATGTTCAAACCAAGAGGAGAATTCCAAGGTCTTTGCCACTCATGAAGACTCAACAGGGCCTCAGTCATCCTAGTGGCTTCTAGTCAAACTGGACACCCTTATGGGGAATTTGGGTGGGCTGTACCTGAAGCATGGTTTGTTTTTGTAGGTTTCCAACTCTGCCAAGAAAGGAATATTAAATCCTTGTTATTCGACTAGTTGAGAAAGAAAAAATATCCCCCCCAAAAATGTTGCTTTTCCCCTTCCCTTAGAAGGCTATTACATCATGGGTAATACCTGGGTTTTGGTGCCTCTGCTTAAGGAAGGGTTGCTCTGTTGTAAAGTTCTCCCCCACGGGCCCACAGTGCCTTAAGTCTACCTGCTAGAGTCTAGAGTAAAACTGCCTACTTGCTAAGGGGGCTTGGGTATCTCTGCCCCCAAACACTGCAACCTGGGGAGAGCCTTAAGATCTAGGGTAGAAGGAATGTGGGTACAGAAGAGAAAGTAAGGAAGAAAAAGGAAGGAAGGAAGCAAAGGAGAAAGGAAGGAAGGAAAGAAAAAAGGAGCGAGGAAGGAAGGAATGAAGGAGAGTGGGAGGGAAAAACAAAGAAGGAAGGAAGGGAGGAAGGAATAGAGAATAGGAGGAGAGGGAAGGAGCGAAGAAAGAGTGAGAAAGAGTGGAAGAAAGGAAGAAAGATGGAAAGAGAGAAGGAAAGGAGAGAAGGGAGAAAGAAAAGGAGAGGGAAAAAAAGGAAGGAAAGAAGAAACAAAGCAAGCCCTACACCTGGTGTCACAGGATCTTGGTTCATATCCCAACTAACAATTTCTACATGCATGACTTGGGACAAATCATTCAGTTTCTCTGGGTCTCAGTTTCCTCATCTGTAACATGAGAGGATTAGAGTAGAAGACTTGTAAAGTCCCTTCCAGATCTAAATCTAGAATCTCGGAGAAAATGATTGCTACTGAAATGCTCAACATATTTTTCCTTTTCCTTACTTAGGATATTCTGGAGAATCCAACAGTGAAAAACTTTGTGAACAAACAGCTTGATGGGGAAGAAATCACAACTGAAGCTGTACTCAACTTTCTGTATAATGGACCAGAGGAGGGCCGGCCTAAAGATATGGTCAGGTTTGACTGGAGGAATGTCTTCAACTTCACAGATCACACCCTGCGTCTGGTTTATCAGTACATGGAGGTAAGAGTCAACAAGTCCTTGAAGCTCTGCATAACGTAAGTACATTAAGAAACACCCTGGAAAATAGATTCAAGAGATCCCCTCAGCCAGCTAGAGGGGCTTCCAACATTTGCACCATGGAAGGAACCAAAACAGACATAGCTCTGTATTTGAAGAGCAGTTATGGTCTGGTCATAATCCTGCTTCTGATGCTTTCTGTCTCAATGATGATGCACAAACCACTGCACACTTAGTGCTTCAGTTTTCTTCACCTGTAAAATGGGGGTAATATCTGTAAAACATACTCTACAGGATTGTTGTGGGGCTTTAAATATGTATATATGTATGTATGTGTATACATTTGTATATATGTGTATATGTTTTACACACATACATATGCAGCTAGGTGGTACCGTAAATAGAGTAGCAGGCCTGAAGTAGGGAAGACTCATCTTTGTGAGTTCAAATCTGACCTCAGACACTTACTAGTTGTATGAGCCTGGGCAAGTCACTTAACCCTGTTTGGTTTAACTCATCATCTGTAAAATGGAAAAAGAAATGGCAAACCATTTCAGTATCTTTACCAAGATAACCCCAAATATGGTGACAAAGAGTTGGACACAACCAAAATAACTCAACTGTGTGTAGTGGCTAACAAAGCCAGTACCTGGTAGAGAGATAGCATATCCTTTAAAGATATATAAGACATCCTTCCAAAAGTGGTGGGGAAAGTGACTTCTTTATAGATCTCCTCCCCATCTCTCCCCTCTAATCCTTTCCATGCCCAACATGTGTTAATCTAATAAAAAAGAAAGGGTCCAAAATAGATTTTGAAAAGGTTGGGCAGAGAACATGAGAACATTTTAAATAACAAATATAACTACTCAAAACAATATTGTGGAACATATTACACAAGCATTGGCTCTAAGGTGATTGGGAATCATCCTACTGCAATACACAGTTCAGGACATAAGCTTAAACTGTAAGTTAGTCTTTTGACAGCCTCTCAGGTTGAAGCTGAACAAAAGGTTCTCTTACTTCTCAGCATAGATACTAAAGTCCCATTGATATGCTGTGTATTAAACATCCCATTGTGTGACTTGGAGTTAAATGTCTTCCCTTAACACTATTTTGTAGAAATGTAGATATTACGACTTCATAGGACATAGTGTAGCTTAGCAAATAGAAAGTTGACCTCAGAACCAGTAAGACCTAGATTCAGGTCCTAACACTGACACACAATGGCTGAATGACCAGGGATGAGTTACTTAATCTTTCAGTATTCTGGACAGCTCTAAGAAATTAAGTGGCAGAGAAGGTAATGGCTTGCACTGGTAGAAGAAATTTCTTCACCTGTGCCAATGACATATTTTGTCAAGTCCCTGTCTTCTGTCCCTGTAGGACTGAGAGCTGGAAGGAACTTTCTGAGTTACCTAGTCCAACTCTTTCCTTCGAGGGATGAGCAAATTGAGGTGAAGGTACTTAATCAAGGTTCCATGGAACAAAAACAAAACCCTTTTATTGGTATATTTGTCCCTGTATCACTTTCATTTCTGAATATATACATATATATGTATTTCTCTCTCTCTATACACACATATATATAAATATATATAGGTAGGTATATGTATGTGCGTATAATGTATGTAGGTATATGTATGTGTGTGTATATGCATACACACACACATATGTATGTATACTTCCCTTTTCCCTGCCAATGAGCCAGTCCCTTGTTATAAGGAATAAAAATAAAGAGGGGAAGAAACAGTTTAGTAAAACTAATGAACACATTAACCTTGACTAACATATTTGCACTAATCAGGACCTACTTGTATGTGATACATTGCAGATCCATAGCTGGCCATCCTTGGTAAAGGAGAGGGGGTGGCATTTCTCAACTCTTTTCTGAACCCAGATATTTGCTATAGCTGTGTGAGTGAGATTCATTCCCTGCCTTGGGAAGGCTATGTTTAGTTTCTTCCCTGCCAGTAGCTGATCTGAAATCTATGCTTCTGGTCTTCAGACCAAGTGGAAAGCAGGCATTTTTCCCTCTAAGATTAACCAGCTTTAAGACAGATGGACAGACAGACAGACACACACACAGAGGAGATGGAGGGGGAGGGAGGGAGAGAGACAGAGAGAGAAGCGGGGAGAAAGCCTAGTTTGGTTATATCACCCACAGAAATGACTTGGTTATCTGGAGAGGTGTTAGGATTTGATAATGGACAGGTGATTGCTACAGCCCCCAGACAGGGATTGGACTAGCTGAGACCACCTAGTTTAACCCTCTCGTTTTACATATGAGATTTGGGAAAGTTAATTGAATATCCTAAGGTCACAAATATCACATCAAAGGTAGGATTTGAACCCAGGTCCTTCAACTCCAGAACCCCATGCTCATTTTGTTGTGACATCTTAATATTCTCATTATATAGTCATTGGACCAATGATATTTGTAAAATGCTTTGTGAATCTCAAAGTGCTATGTAAAAGTTAACCATATTATTATTATTTGTATGTTATTTTGCTGTGTGCCTAAGATGAAAAGAATAGAAATACAGGGGGAGGTACTCCTCCAGAAGTAGAGAGGAAAGGGACCTTAAAGGCCACAGAGTCCAACTGCCTTGCTTTTCCAGATGAGGAAACCGAGGCAGGCAGAAGTTAAGTGAAATGTCCAGGGTCACACACACACACACACACACACATACACATGCACACACACGCACACACCCACACACGCACACACCCACACACATACACACACGCACACACATACACTCACACACGCAATCGCGCGCGCGCGTACACACACACACACAGACTCTTTAAACAAGGAAGGAGAGTTAGAAAATTCATTGGCTAGCCTTGTGATTACCCGTGAATTTGAAAGGCTAGCCTTCTTTGTTTAGTTTACAGGTTGTCCCTGGAGCGTATGAAACCTTGTCTGGAGTTGATAGTATTTAAAATTTTTCACAGTATGTTCAAATTACAAAAATCTTGAATTTCATACCAGGAAGCCAAGATCAAAAAAACTTTCATATGAAAGTATCCATGAGCAAGGCATACAAGTTGACTTTGACCAGCTTTCGCTCCCCTGCCCGCCCCCTCCCCCGCCCCCGTTTATGACCGAAGGGTAAATAGAATATTTGTTCACTGGTTGTTTTTGCTTGCTGTGGACTCACTCAGTCAATACAGAGACATTAACATTGGTTCCAACTTTTCATAAACCTACGTTCCTACCTCTTTTATTACCTACCCGGTTTGCTCAGCTTAATTACTATTTGTCAGAGCCAGAAGAGGGGGTTTTGCTGTGTTGTGTGTTGGAACTAGCTTTTCTCCCCAGCCTAGCACACTCTGGCCCGTATTCCCACCACCCCTCAACTGGAATGTGCTTAGGGAATGTAAACTATTTTTAATGTTGGCCTAAGTAAACAGCGATCAGGAAGATAAATCTCCTGGAGGAAAAGACCGTGCAGTGTACCATGAAACCAGATACGAGGCATTTAGGGATTACACATTGTTGTCAGTTATATATCTGACTGCTCTCTCTGTTAGTGCCTTTGGATCAACAGTTGACTGGAGGGCTACATGAGGAAGAAGTGGAGGAGCAGCGCAGAAGTCTGTCTGACTCTAATAATAAGAGCAATAATAATAGCCAACATTTATATAGCTTTTTAGTGTTTATGAAGCATTTTATAAACATTGTCTCGCTTTATCCATGAAACAATCTTTTCAGGTAGGTACCATTATTATCCTTATTTTACAGGAGAGAAAACTGAGGCAGAGGCTAAGTGACTTATCTAGGAGCACACAGCTATGACGTGTCTGAGACAGGATTCCACTTGAGCTCTTCCTGACTCCAAGTTCAGTATTCTATACAAAGTACCTTCTAGCTGCCCCAAACAATACAAGTTTAGCCACCTGACAAAGTTCATTAGCTTTCCCCAAAATATTGTTAGATCAAAAGATATTACAGGAAGCATTTTGTTTCAAAGACTCCATTCATAATCTGGCTCCAATCTGTCTTTGCAGACATTTCATATTACCCCTCCTGAAGCACTCTGCATTCCAGTAAAATATCCTATCACAAAATATTAAAACAGTCCTTTACACTACATTCCATTTCCTCCCTGTGCATCTTTGCACCCCTGAAATGCTCTCCCTACTCAGCCCTATGTCTTGGAAGCCCTAATTCCATTCAAGACTCAGTCAAAGTGCCACCAAAGATATATATACCTCCTATAATAATAGTTAACATTCATATAGTGCTTTAAGGTTTACAAAACCTTCAGAGAACTGGGTGATGAGTACCATTATTATCCCCCTTTTACATGTGAGAAAACTGAGGCTAAGAGGCTAAGTGACTTGTTTAGGGTCACACAGCTAATAAAAATCTAAAGAAGTATTTGAATTCAAGTATTCTGCCTCTGAGTTGGGTACTCTATCCACTATGAAATCTACCCGTCCTCATCTCTCACACCTCCTTACTCAAACTGCTTATTACCATTTGTACTTTTGTCTTTGTCTTTGCCTAGCATAGTGCCTGGCAGACAATAGGTCCTTAAATGTGTGTTGCTTTAGATTGAATTGAAATAAATATGATAGACAACCAACAATATTATAATGAAGATATCATGACTTCACAATGGAGTTTGAACACAATGTCTTGACAATGACATTTTATGTCTCCTGAGAATTAGTGGGAGATAGTCTGTAGAATATTGGATTGAGTTCAGGAAGACCTGGGTTCAGAGACTTATTGGCATTGTGACTTGGGGCAAATTTCCTAACCCTTCTTAGCTGTAAAATGAGAGGCCTTCCTAAAGCATAGATAGGTCTGCACAAGTCACCCCCCAGCCCCCTACTCAGTAAACTCCAGTGACTCCTTCTCACCCCCAAGATCAGATATAAAACCCTCTAACTTGCAAATAACTTAATAACTCACCATTTCCTCTCCACCCTTCCAATAACATCTTAGACCGGCTTCCCACCCCCCAAGTACTCTGTGATCCAATGACACTGGCCTTCTTCAATAGCACACTATATCTACTGACTTTGAGTACTTTCTCCCAGGCCTCAAATTCTTTTCATCCTCACCTCCGCCTCCTGGCCTCCCCAGCCTCCTTCAAGTCCTAGCTAAAATCCCACCTTCTACAGGAAGCCTTTCCCAATCCCCCTTAATTCTAGTGTCTTCCCTTGGTTGGTCATTTCCAGTTTGTCCTGTACATGGCTCATTTGAACATGACTATTTGCATGTTGTCTCCCTGTCATATACTATGAGCTCCTCAAGAGAAGAATGTCTTTTGCCTTTCTTTATATCCCCAGAACTTAGCACCATGCCTGGCACATAGTAGGTGCTTCCTAAATACTTACTGACCAATCTCAAAGTCCCTTCCAGCTCTCCATCCATATATGACCTAGGGAATGTTTTTACAAAATCACATTGTCTGGGGAAAACTGACACCCATTCTACATTACCACATCATTACCATTGCCTTTGTTTTTCCACATCTGTCACTGATGCTAGATTACAAATGGATGTATGACAGGAACCACATCATATACTTCTTTTGTTTCATTAATACTGCCCTGTGTGGGCATGGCTTGGCTCATCATGACTTGCATTACCTTCTTGTTGATTGAGCTTTTGATGGATATAAGGGTATCCTGGTGACAAGGGGCTATTATTCTGTGACAGTAGCTTTCAGCATGATCTGCACGAGCCCTTGCTTTGACCACACATCTCCTAGTCAGCCAGCACTGGCTGTCTTTTCTCCAATCAGAATCTTTGCTTTTTCCTTTGACCTTTTTTTCCTTTTCCTTTTCTGAAAATGGACAGAACTTATTTCTTGATTATTCTGACATCACTTGTACTTCATGAACAGGCACTTCAGATGTCTGATCACAGTATCTAATGGGGGAAATTTTATTTATTACTCAATTTACTTCAACAAGCATAGCATGTTCCCCAAGTCCTCTCTTCTCCAGATTAAATATGCCCTATTCTTCCAGTTAAGACACATATGACATGAGCTTGAAACTTTCCAGCCACCTATTGGGCCTCCTGTGAAAATCCTTCAATTCATCAGTGTCCTTCCTCTGATGTGGCACTCAGCACTGAATACTGGATTCCACATTTGCTGTGACCAGGCCAAGTGCGGAGCATTATCCTCAATTTACCCTGCATGCACCATCTTCGTACATAATTGTTTTCATGTTGTCTCTCCCCGTAGACTGTGAGTTCCTGAAGAGCAGGGACTGCTTGTGTTATTGTTTTGTTTGCCTTTCACTGTATCGTCAACTCTTAGTAGAGTTCCTGGCACACAGTAGGCATTTAATAAATTCTTGTTGACTGACTCATTCACTCCCTAGTCCTGGACAGTAAGTTTCTCTTACCATCTAAAATCCATTAGTTTCCTTGGTCACCATGTTATACTGTTGCCTCATATTGAGCTTGTTAGCCCATTCAAATCTCCAGATTTAAAAAAAAAACAAAACTTCTTTCTAGCCATACCTCTCATACTTGTTTTGATTTTTAACCCAAATTTAATACTTCACATTCATTCCTATTACACATCATCTAACTGAGATTGATCCAAAGGGTAGCCAGTCAAGACCCTGTCTAGCATGTTAGCTCTCCCTTCCATCTTTGTGCCATCTTGAAATTTGATGATTATGCTATCTACCCCTGGGTCCAAAATACTGAGAAAAATGTTAAGCAGCAGGCCCAGGTACCCTGGGATACTGTGTTGGAGCTCTCCTTCCCAATTGTCATTGACCCATTCATGGCTGCTCTGTGGGTCTGACCAATTAATTAGCTCTCAGTTCACCTACCTGTATTGTGATCTAGCTCATATCTCTCCATCACTTTCCTGAGTATCATGAGAGTCTTATTCTTATATTTTGCCAAAATCTAGCTGAAATATAAATATAATATATACACACATATATGTAGACATGTCTGTGTACATATATGTGTATATACACATTCATGTAACTTTGGTGTGCATATGCACACATACATACATATGTCTGTCTCTCTATGTGAATACATACACATTAAGAGTAACTTCAGCTAACCTTATTTCCTTTTTTCTTCAGAGTGTTACTAAGCTACCAGATCAGGAAAAATATATATGTCTGTGTATATACATATATATATCTCCATACATACACACATATACATGCATGTATTTACACACAGACACACATAAAACTTTCTTTGCCTAGAAGTCTAGCATGAAAGTGAGTAGTCGAGGCTAGTCTGGCATGACTCATTCTTGATGAAGCTAATGCTGATTCCTTTAACTGAATCGAGTTAAGTTCAGCAAGCATTTATTAAATGCCAGCTCTGTACAAGGCACTGTGTTAAGTACTGGGGAAATAAAATCAAAATTACAAATAGTCCTTGCCCTTTAGTTACTTACATTGTCCTGGGGGTGGGGAGGGAAGTATAGCAGACTGGAAGGGGAAGAGAACATTATGTTCACAGAAAAGTGAATTCCAGATAGTTCAAGGAGGAGAACGTTAACCACCAGGGGGCCCAGGGAGGAGACACTTGATCTGAGCCTTGAATGAAGTAAAGGATTCTAAGAAGTAGACGAGGGGAGCAAGTTCATGCCAGGTGTGGGGGCAACCTGTGCCAACGACCAGAGACAAAGATTGACCATCAGTGTAGAGATGGAGCAAATAGGCAAGTCTGGGGGCAATAGAGAGTGAGTGACGGACAGGATAGGGAGCATCCCTTTTCTAGAAGTTCACTAGCCCTTTTCATAACATAGTGTAGGATTGTGTCAGGAATCAGTCACAGTCTCCAGTTCACAACTTGCAGACTCTTTTCTCTTCCCTTTTTGAAAATCTGGAAAGCTGTTACTTTTCTCCAGTCTTCTTATAGCACCAATCACATTCTCTATGATCTTTCAGATATCACTAACAGGTGGTACAGTGGATAGACACAGGGGTCTGAAGTCAGGAAGACTCCTCTTCCTGAGTTTAAATCTGGCCTGAGACACTAGCTGTGTGACCCTGGGCAAGTTAGTTAACTCTGTTTGCCTCAGTTTACTCATCTGTAACATGGGCTGGAGAAGGAAATGGCAGAGTATTCTATTATCTTTGCCAAGAAAACTCCCATTGGGGTCATAAAGAGTCAGACACAATTGAAGATGACCACCATCACCACCACTGACTCCTCAGTCACTCCTGCCAGTTGTTTTGTTGCCTGAGGAGGTTGTTTATCTGGCGTGGCTTAACTCATCAAGGGCAGCTGGGTGATTTCTTACCATCTTCCTCCTTATCTTGGGTAACAACTCACTGTTTGCCGTTTTCTCAAGATCAGTCTCCTTAGCAGGGAAAAAAGAAGCATGTTTAGCCTTGAACAACTTTACCTTCTCTCTGTCCTGCATTGTCATCCCTTCTTCCTTAAGTACTGGCCCTGTGCTTTCTTTGATTTTCCTCAGCTCATTGTGAACTTTGACATTATAGACTCTATTATTATGGCATGCTTCTTAAGATGAATACTTGAAGAATCAAATAAATCTATGATCACATGGATATGAATGTTCCCTGAAGTCATGGAGATCGTAACCCATCCATGCTCACCCATCCTAGGTCCTTTTTTTATGTGTTCCTTTGGAATGCAGACCTAGTATTGGTATTTCTGGATCAAATGGTATCCCAAGTTTCATTGCTTTTTGGGCATAATTCCAAATTGCTGTCCAGAATGGTTGAATCAATTCACAACTCTACTAACAGGGCATAATGTCCCAATTTTCTCATATCCTCTCCAACATTTATCCTTTTTTGTCATATTAGCCAATCTGAGGTATGAATTGATACCTCAGAGTTGTTTTAGTTTGCATTTCTCTTATCAAAAATGATTTAGAACACTTCTTCATGTGCGTATAGATACCTTTGGTTTCTTCATCGGAGAACTGCCTATTTATATCCTTTGTCCATTTATCAAACAGAGGATGACTTAAATTCTTGTAAATTTGACTCAGTTCTCTATGTGTTTGAGAAATGAGGCTTTTATCAGAGACACTTGCTGTAAAGATTGTTTCCCAGTTTTTTGCTTTCCTTCTAACATTGGTTCCATTGGTTCTGTTTGTGTAAAAGCTTTTTGACTTAATATACTCAAAATTATCTAATAGATTCTGCTCCATCCCCTTACTCATACTCATTGTGTGTCTCTCTGCTTTAAGTGTATTTCTTGTAAACATATTGTAGGATTCTGATTTTTGATTCAGTCTGCTATTGACATCTGTTTTTTAAGAGAGTTCATCCTCTTCATATTCACAGTTATGATTAATAGCTATGTATTTCCCTCCATTCTTTTTCCTCCTTTTTCCTCTCTCCTTCCTACCAGTGTTTTGCTTCTGTCTCCTACCTCCCCCAATCAGCCCTTCCTTGTGTCAGTTCTCTCTCCCCCACCTTCCCCTCCCCTCACTTAATTTCCTCCCCTCCTACTTTCCTGTCAAGTAAGATAGATTTCTATATTCAACTGATTGTGTACATTATTCCCTCTTTGAGCCAATACTGATGAGAGTAAAGTTCAAGCAATGCCTATCACCCACCCTCCTACTATTCATTCCAGGTTTTTTGCATCTCTTCATGTGAAATAATTTACCCCATTCTACCTCTCCCTTCCTTCTGTACCCAGTGTACTCCTCTTTCTCTTCCCTTAATCATTTTTTGTCATTCCCTCCAATTCACCTTATACCCATATCCTCTGTCTATGTGTATTCCTCCTAGTTCTACTATTAAGGATACAGTTCTTAAGAATTACAAGTATCATCTCCCCATGTACACAAATAAACAGTTTAGCCCTTTTGAATTCCTTATGTTTTCTTTTTCCTTTTCACCTTTTTATGCTTTTCTTGAGTCTTGATATTGGAGGTCAACTTTTTTTGTTGAGCTCTGGTCTTGTCCTTATGAAAGCTTGATAACCTTTTATTTCATTGGGTGACCATTTTTTTCCTTTTAAGCATTATGCTTAATTTTACCAGGTAGATGATTCTTGGATATAGTCCTAGCGCCTTTGCCTCCAGCATACCATGTTATATGACCTCAAATTCTTTATGGTTGCAGCTACTAAGTCCTGTGTAATCCTTATTGTGGCTTTCTGTTATTTGAATTATTTCTTTCTGGTCACATGCAGTATTTTTTCCTTGCCTTGATAGTTCTGTAATTTGACTATAATATTCCTTGAAGTTTTTATTTTGGAATCTCTTTCCTTAGGTGATCAGTGGATTCTTTCAATACCTATTTTTCAAGGAGTTGTTTTTTTCAGTGAATTTTTTTACCTCCTTTCCCATTTGACCAGTTCTACTTTTTAGCAACTTTTTTTCTTTTTCCAAGCTTTTGAGTTCTTTTTTTCAGAATTCTCTTGCATCAAACTAATTTCTTTTCCCAATTTTTTTCTCTCTCTCCTATATGATTTTTGAGCTCCTTTTTTGAGCTCTTTCTGAATTCTTTCTGGGCTTGAGACCACTTCCTGTTTTTCTTTGGGGCTTGGCCTGGAGGTTTTTTGACATTCTTGTCTTCTTCAGAGTTTGTGTCTTGATCTTTCCTGTCACCATAATATCTTTTTATGATCAGATTATTTTTTTGTTGTTTTTTGCTCATCTCTTTGGCCTTTTCCCTTTCTTTTAAACTTGAGTTCTGCCCACAGAGTGGAAGCAACACTGACTCATGCTTCTCGCACCAGGGGCTGAAGGCCCTAGTTATTTACCTGGTGCTGCACTTAAGTTGCCCTTAGGCTTACAGGATACTCTTATGTCTGGTCCTGTTCTGATGGAGTGAGGTAGGGGGTGGCTGGTGCTCCTGGAGATTGGAGGGTCTGGCAGCTCACCTGGTGCTGAGCCAGGTCCTAGGGGTAGTATCTGGGGGTTTGCTGAGTGGGGTATTTCTGCATTTTTCTAGGGCTATACTGAAGCACATGGCAGGGGTACAGTGCTAGTGTACAGTTGATGTGTTCACCTATTTACACAGGACTATGCTGAAGTCCATGGAGGTTCTTGGAGACAGAGTCTCCTCATTCCCCTGGCTATGTTGAGGCATGTGGGGGTCCTGGTGTTGGCATTTGTCTGATCAACTGCACTGGGGTTCAGGATCTCCTGCTGGTTTTCTGAGGTAGGGTTTGCTTCTGACTTGCTGGGATGCTTCCTGCTCTGGATTGTGTTCTCCCTTTACCTGAGTAAGATACATTTCTTGCCAATCTTCCAAGTTTCTTGGGCTAAAAGATTTTTTCACCCCATCTTTTCACTAGTTATGTTATTCCAGGATTTGTGCTACTTTGTGGTTGTTTGGTGGTGAATATGGAAGAGTTATCGTGATTTACTACTTGTTCTGCCATTTTGACTTCTAAAAGTCCACTAATCTAAATAATTTTTTTAACAAGAAATTTAACTAAGAGTTTAACCATTGATGGTTGCTTACACACACACACAGACACTCTTCCAAGGGACCATTAGATTGTATTTCTAAGAGACTCATAATGACTTTTCATAAGAGGTAGCATTTATTTATCGCTTTAAGTTTTGCAGAACATTTTACTTAAGTTCTCTCATTTGATCCTTACAACAACCAGAAAGGTAGATGCTGTTATTATTCCCATCTTACATATAGGGAAAACAATCATGGAATGCAACACCTTGCCCAGGTCAGTGAATGTCTGAGCTGGGATTATAAACTCAGGTCTTTGTGACCTCAGGTCCAATATTCTATCTACTGTGCCACCTAGCTGACCCATAGGGGACATGGGGACAGTTACCATTAGGAACCAGGGGCGGTTTCCTGGTTTCTTTCTGTGAGGATATCCTGAAAAAACATTGCCTCTTCAAGGTAAGACTAATTGCTGTCTGAGAAAGCTTCCTGATGAGCTGTTCTAAACCCATGCTAATTCCTGATTAGGGGTAGAAGAAGTGCTTCTGGCTAGAGATCGTAGAATACTCTCCTTGAACACATATCAAGGGTAGCCCAGCTCAGGGCTGAAACTAACATGGGGTCAATGAGACTTCGCCCAAGGAGCCAATATCCAAGTGGAATGCTTTCTCCTTCTTTTAAATAATGATTTCTGTCCCCATAGCTAATATTCCCCTCTCAATCTGTTCTGTTGCATAACTTCAGGCTTTTCTCCAGTCCTCCTGGGGGAAGGATAAGAGAGACTACCGTCTCTTCTATTGCCGTTGCTTCCATGTTTGGATTGTCTTCTTGGGCAGCTGTCACCAATCTCGACTGAACAGTTTTACCCCAGATAGAAATATAGCTGATTAGAGCTCCAGTCCATCTCTTTTCACTAACCGGTGGCACAGTGGATACCCATTTAGAATACCCAATAGAATACCCATTCTACTCAAACTAGAGAAAGTACATGAGGAACTTATGAGGACAGGATATATCCTGAAACTTTTGACTTGACTGGAGGAAGAAGAAAGATGGTTATTTTCTATAGATAATAACTATTTGGAATGGCAGTATGGTAGGTGTGTGGAAATTACCAGCCCTGTTGATATATCAGAATCTTCTGTAGCCGAGAGAAGAAGATACCAAAATCAATTAGTCCTATATGGCACTAGGAGAGATGGATGGGTTTTTTTAAATCTTGCTAGGAAGAAATTGAGTATATATGATGTTCTTTCAAAGACTACTCTTGTAGAAACATGAGATTTAGAGCTTAGTCGGATCCTAGAGTCACTGGAATGACAAACCTTTATTTTACAGACAAAGAAACTGAGGTGCAGAGTATTTAAATAACATCCCATGAGGGCCAGAAAAAATAGTGTGCCTTTGATTTAAAAAAAAAAATTATCCTATTCATCAATTTTCTGCCTAAGAAATAGTCTACTTCTATGACTGAGTTGGGCTGTGTTTCCTAAAACAAGTCAACAATAGTTGTTCCGCTTAAACTGTCCAGAAATTCATGCATTTCATAGGATTGTAGAAAGGAACTGAGGACTAGTTATGAAAGTAACCTCAGCACTCATCTAGTCACTTTTAAAATGAGGAAATTATGACTTAAGGAGATGAAATAATTGATCCAAGTCCACATTGTTAGTAAGTGCCTGCACATGAGAGATGCTTCATAAATGCTTGTTGACTGGCTAGCTGACAGATGGACATTTGTAAAATACCAAACTGGTCAACTCAATTAGCCAGATCCTATTCTATTCTAGTCTGTTGATGTTTCCCAATAGAAGTAACTTTCAAAAACACAGCATCTCCAGATTATGTAGGGATGTATGTAGGGATGATATTAGGATTTTTTTTTAAAAGGAAACAACTCAATTTCCTTTGTTAATGATTCTGTTCTTAGCCCAGTGTCATTTCAGCCTCAGGCCCTTCAGTTTTCTCATATACCTGTGTTCTCTTTCCTTATCATTTGACCAGTTGACAAAGTTTGCTTTGTTTTCTTTCTTTTTATCTCTCAGGCTGAGAAAGTGGCATGTGGCTGTCTCCCAGGCTAGTGAACCGGAGTGGGACAGGAGCCCTGGGGGTGGGGGGTGGGGTGAGGCTGGGATAGCAGCCCTAGCTGCAGTCCGAGCCTTGAACTTTGCCACAGGCTAGTTGGGAGGCCCTGACACCTGGACAGACCAGGCTGGGGGATGGGGTGATTGGTGAGGAGGTTAGGAGAAGGAAAAGCTGTTTCCAATGACTAAGTGACTTTCAGCTACCCAGATGCATCATGGTTTCATTCATGAGGTTATATCCTCCCCTCCCACCCTCTGGGCCATCTTCCCCAGTCCAATTCTTGTCAGTGTCATCCTGTACCTCCCACTTGGCAGATCAACTCACTGTGTTGAAAGCCTTCCTTTAGGTCTTGTGAGACCTTTGTTCTGGATAACAGTCCCATTGTAATCTTGCTCTGGTCAGATCACATCTGGAAGACTGTGTACACTTCAAGACCCACATTTTATGAGGAATGATAACAAACTAGAGAGTGCTGAGGGAAGGATGGCCAGGAGGGTGAGGGCCATGAAAACAATGTCACATGAAGAACATTTAGGGGAACTAAGGAGAAGGAAAGACTTAATGGGCAGATGCCCACCTGTTTCAAATATTTGAGAAGTTCTACAAAAACAAAATTAGATTTACTCTAGAGGCTGAAATGAGAGCTGATGGATTGGAGCTATGATAAGATGACTTAGGCAGAATGGAAGAACTTTCCAACAACTAAAGTCTTTCAACAATTAAATGGATAGCCATATAAGATAATGAGCTTTCCATCATTTGAAATGTTGGAGTACAGAAAGGGGATGGCTATCAGTTAGGAGAGAAATAAAGGGGGTTCCTGGTAGGAGGTTAGACTATATGATCTGTAAGGATCTTTTTTCACTCTAAAATCCATATGACATAGAGTGAAAGCATGCTGGCTCATGAGTCAGAAGACCTAAGTCAAAACTTCACTACTGACACTACCTGTATGACCTTGGGGAAGCCCCTTCATGTGCCTGAGACCCTGTCTCTTTATGGATAAAATAAGAGGGTTGAATTAGATGGCCTTTGAGGTCCCTCTCAGGTGTATATATCTATGATTCTAATATGTTATAGATACCAGTATGACATCAAGGTGTCTCTTATTTCATTTCCTTTTGTGATCATACCTGTCCTTGATAATGCCTTTTATGCTATTTCTCAAACACATGACATCATTGGTGACATTATATAAGCTTACTCTCATATTTTCCAATAGAATCATAGATCTATAGCTAAAAGGGACATTGAGTCTACCCTCCTCATTTTACAGATAAGGAAACTGAGGCCCAGGGAAATGATTTACCCAATCTCACAGAGGTAGTCAGCATCAGAAGTAGGACCTGAACTCAGATCCCTTTATCCCAGAGTCAGCTGTTTTTCTGCTGTGCTGAATTGCCCTTTGGGTCATCACAATTTGGATTCTTCAGAAATTGTAATGCTCTCTCTGGTAGTTCTACTTTTCTTACTACCATCTCCAAGTAATTTTTTTTCATGGTTGCTAGTACCCAGGCCTCCCCAGGTACTAAGCCTATTTGCCCATTTACCTTTTCCAAGTTCATTTTCCTAACCAAGTTTTTATCCTGGCATAATTTTCCAGGTATTCTGGTGTCCTGGTCTTTTTCGAAAGATCAGTAGCTTTCTGTCTCATAACTTATGAATTTGAAACTACACTACAGGTCAAAAATGTTTGCAATCCTTGAAAATCAAATTGGGTACACAGGTACATCCACAGGCCATGTCATAATCAGTATAACCACAGGTATTTATCCCAAATACCCATACAGGTATAAAGTACATGACATTCACATTAGAGTTACTTGTTGATATTATATGCAAAGTATATGGTAATGCAGTACATTAAAGGTTATCATTTGGCTACACTTTTAATCTATTTGAACCCATTATCCTTGAGTCATCACATGCCAGCCTAGTCTTTGGTTGGATAGTCCTAACACTTGTTTTGTGATCTGCTATCCAATTTATACCTGAGAATCTTTAGACTCAGTAGCTTATACTTTCAATCCTGAGTCCTTAGAAGGGCCCTGGCTATCAATGTCTCTGGAACCTAGTGAGTTATTTTCTGTAGATGACTTTCATTCCCATGGGCTCTCTATGGCTGGAATACTGGACAGAAAAGTGATGACCACTGGATTCAGCCTTCTTTCTCCCCCCATCTTGGCAGAGTTCCTTCTAAACTCCATTGAGCCTTCTGTACAGGCTGCAGCGTATTTGAGATTATACAGTTAAAATGCACTGGTTGTGTCTATCTGCTTGTTTATCTACAATAAGTCTAGATATCTTGATTCCTGATCAGGTTAATGCCTCCTTGATTTGCCCGCTCTCAAAATCTCAACTTTGGTCCAAATAGCTCCTAGAAAGAAAACTGTACACTGAGAAATATTCCTCTCCCATAACACCCTGCCCATTACAGACATTTCATAGCTCCTGGTTGAGTAAGCCTGTGCATGCCCAATAAAATGGTTTATTTTCATCATGGTGGTTCCCATTTAGTGGTTCAAGAACCCCTTGGGGGTTTGCAATGATGATCCAAGGTGGTGATATCAAAGTTAAAAAGAAACAAGGGTCACTAAACTATACCCAAGAATCTCTGTGGGCCACATATTGACTTTGAAAACCATATATTAATATTATTTACATTTTATTGTATTTTTTAATTTTGTTACATATTTCCTAATTATATTTTAAATTTGCTTTGCACTACACTTAGGAGTGTTATGGGCCACATGTGGCCCATGGGCTGTGTATTTGCCACCTCTTGTAATTCAGTATTCTGTTGTCCAATTCTTATTGATACAACTCTCCAAGCAGTATCTAATGGCATGTGAAGCTTGAGACCCTGAGGGTCCTGCCTCCTTTTCTTGGCCTGTATCACTTAGATACTTTTATCTTATAGTTGCTCTTGCTACCAATCATATGAGGTTAAACTGGGTGGGGAGAGTTAGGCCAGTGCTACAATACTTATATTCACCAATGTCACATTCTCTAGTATAGGTCCCCGATCTCAACTGCATTTACTTACGTTCTCAGTTCAACTCACTTCATGCCATAGATGACAATCATTCCATCTCATAGTCTCATGATAGATCCAGGCCCTGTGGTTAGGGTACCTACATCTACGTTGGTCTTCCCTGGCCAGTCAGATACATATTGGACTCCTAGTTTGCCAGATACTCCATTCTAGATGGCAGAATCCAGCTTAGCTCTTGTCAGCCTGTGTCAGTGGAAGGGTCTGTCCATTGCATTGGATGAGCCCTAACTCAGGCCAGTCTAATAGTTCATATTCAGGATTAGAACAAAATGAGACATTTTTAGGCCACTTTTTCAGTGATTCTAATATCTTCAACAAATATTTATTAAGCATCTACTACGTGCCAGAAATAGTGTTAGGACTAGGAACATAAAAACAAAGAAAAAAATAATTTCTACTCTCTACTCTATAATTTCTACTATATTATCTCATTCAGTCATCACAATCCTCATTTTTCAGATGAGGAAACTGAGGCTAAGAGAGGTTAAGTCACCGTCTAAGGTCACACTGCTAAGAAGTGTATGAAACAAGATTAGAATACATGTTCTAATGGGAAAGAAAGTGAGAACATATGTGCCTATGCATGCAATATGAAGAGAATATATCCAAAGCAGTTAAATGTATGGTAGAGCAGGGCACTAGCAATAGGGGGAATTAAGAAAAGCTTTGCACAGAAAATGGCTCTGGAGTTTTGTCTTCTAGGAAAAAAAGGAATTCCATGAGGCAGAGATGAGGAGAGAGTGAATTGGAACTGGCAATGACAAAGAGATGGAAAATATGGGAATATGGAGATGGCAGTATCATGCAAGAGGAACTAGGAGAAGGCCCGTTTGGTTGGATCATAGATTGCAGGATGGGAAGTAATTTCCAATGAGGCTGGGTCTAGGTTGTGAAGGGCTTTAAAAACAAAATCAAAGAGTTGATATTTTATTTCTGAGGTCATAGGAAGGCAGTAGAATTTACTGCGTAAGGGAGTGACATGGTCAGATCTGACCTTAAGGAAAATCACTTTGGTAGCAGTATGGAGGATGGACTGGAGCGGAGAGAGTGGAGGAAGAGAGACAAATGTGGAGACTACAGCAATAGTCTAGGCAAATAATAGAAAGGATCAGAATTAACATAGTGACTATATGAGAAAAGTCAAGTCAACATGAATTTATAGAGTATGGCAGGCATTGTGCTAAGCCCTGGGGGATACAAACAAAGGCAAAGAACAGTCCTTGCCCTCAAGGAGCTCCAAGTCTAATGGGGGAGACAACATGCAAATAATTATGAACAAACAAGACATATACAAGATAAATTTGAGATAATCAACAGAGAGAAGAGAGAAGGAATTGAATACAAGAGGGATTTTCGAAGGAAAAATGGCAGGATTTGGCAGGCCATTTGATTCTAACTGATCTAATAGGAGCCTGGGAGCCAGGTGCTAGTGTTATCACTAGTTTACAGATAAAGAAACTGAGTTTCAGAGAAATGATTTGTCCAGGGTCACAGAGTCATTAAGGGAGGCAGAATTCAAACCCAGATCTTGGCAAGATCAAGGGCTCTGCATTTATGTTTTCTGACAAGTTTGGTTCTGATTGGGAGAGGTCAAAGGCCCCTGTGAATTCTTTCCTGTTTAGATAGTTGGCTTGTATAACCAGTGCCCATCTACAAGAATCTTGGAGAGTTTGAGGTCGAAAGCTTGGTCCCTTCTCCCTCAAAGGGCATAGGGGAATTCAGGGCCTCCCACAGCCTCTACCAGCAACCACGCAGACTAATCAATTAATACCTTCTTGAGTTCCCATGATATACTCAGAACAATATAACCTAATCAGGAGATAGAGCTCTTACCCTCAGGGATCTTATACCCTAAGATGGAAACTTGGACCCCAACATTCATTAAGCACCATAGTGATGAGTTAAATAATTACACAAACATAAGTATGATGTAATATTTTAAACCTCAATTAAAATAGATATCGCCTAACATTTAATTTTTTTTAAGTTACCCATTTTGCTCTTGAGACGGATTGTGTGTGGAGGAAGTACTAGACTAATTGGGCAATTCCAGGTTTCTTCCTTTGTCTGCAATACATGCCTTGAGCTGGGATGGGGATTCATTTCTGGAACTATTGTTCAGTTCTCCTGTTAGGTTTTTTCATTCTTCTCTCAGTTCCTATCCCAGCTGGTGAGCTTCGGTATGTTTGTGGTGAGATAAAGAAGAGCCACCTCTAGGAATCTTTTTTATTTTATTTTATTTTTTAATGGAATAGTGACAATATTGCTAAATCAGTCCAAAAAGTACAATAAAATTCTTCCTAAATCCATGATATAATTAGGGGAGACCTAGCTAGGGTCCAAGTCTGAGGTTTTTGTAATCTTCAAAGCCCTGTAGCCAACATGACCCCATTCTCTCTCTTCTCCATGCTAGGCAGGGAAAGAGGCCTTAGCATTCTTGTCACTCACAGCAGCTGCTTATTTGTACAGCTATGAACAGCTGGATAAACCTAGCCTTTCCTAAATCTGCTGGGACCAGAGAGCAATTCAGCATTTCCAAACACCTTTCCAACCCATTTCCAGATGACTCTTCCAGCTCAGACATTGGACCCTGGTGCTAAGCAAATACTAACTTTGTAGCTCTCCTTGTATCCTGGTTGGTCCCCTCAGGGCAGCAGCTCATCCCTCCAGCTGTTTGGGTGGGAAGAAAAGGGAAGGAGATGAGTCCTTGCCACTTGGAGTTCCTCCAACTCTCTTAACTTGTTATTATCTGCAGTGCTTGACCTTGGATAAATTTGAAAGCTATGATGATGAAATCCAACTCACCCACCGAGCCCTTTCCCTGCTGGAGCAGAATCGGTTCTGGGCTGGAGTGGTGTTCTCTGATATCTACTCCTGGAACAGCATGCCACCACGCCATGTGAAGTACAAGATCCGCATGGACATAGATGCAGTGGAAAAAACCAATAAGATCAAAGACAGGTGATGGCCTCATCTACCTCCAATGGATCTCCCATATATGGTCATGGTGCCTGCCAGAAGAGATCATGGTCATTCCATGCCCTAGTTAGCTACATCTGTGACCTTCATTGCCCTCTCCCTTTAGGTCACCTGCAGTGAGTATATCAAGCACAGAAAGACTCAGGGTTTGCTCTAAGCAAAAGGCTCATTTTAATGTGATTTGATATCTAGAAATAGTGAAGAGGATCATTGCCTTCAGCTTTCCTTCATCCTTAGCACTTGCACCAATTATCTCATTATAAATGTTCTATCTGTTCAATCTTTCTTTAAAATGAGGATGATAATATTCCTGAATGAGTGAATGAAAAAGCATTTATTAAGATTTACTATGTGCCAACACTGTGCTAAGCCCCTGAGAGAAAAGTTGAAAAAGCCAAGTAATCCCTTTCTCAAGAAACCCTCACTATAACTGGGAGAGACAACACTTCTATGAGAAGACCTGGAAGTCCTAAGGGTGCAGGAGTAGGACAGATGGCAAAACCTTGGGGCTTTAGGTCAGATGGCAGTGCTGGGAGTCTGGAGGGCATAGCGACATGACAGATGGTTAAGGGCCAGGAGACTTTAGCAAACAGTGGTAGAGCAGATGGTAAGTCATAGCGGTCTTCCATTTTACCAGAAGCATTACATTTAGTGATTCCCAGCTCCCTTGAAGGAAAGGGACTGGGGAATAATGACAGCATTGCTAAATCAGTCCACAGAGTACAATAAATTCTTCCTAAATTCATGATATAATTAGGTGAGATCTAAGTCCTACCCATTTTAGAACAGAATTAGAAAGTCTTAGGGAAAGAGTTCTAGAGTTTTTAATTGGTATAGTCAGAGCCTCGGGAAATTAGAATGATGTGCACAGTTCATTCCTTTGAAGTTGGTCTCCATCTTTGCTTGTCTTTCTCAGGTACTGGGATCCTGGTCCGAGAGCCGATCCAGTGGAAGACTTCCGTTACATTTGGGGCGGGTTTGCATATCTACAGGACATGATTGAACAAGGGATTATAAGGAGCCAGACTAATGCAGAAATGCCCATTGGAGTCTATCTGCAGCAAATGCCATACCCCTGCTTTGTAGATGATGTGTGAGTCAGAACAGTACCTTGATCTTACTTGATAAGGTAGTGGGGGTAACTAGGAGGTGCCTCTGGTGTCAGGAAGGCTCAAACCCTTTCAGTCTTTGATCTCAATCTGGGACTGGAGAGAGAATTCTTGTGGCGGAGAGAAGAAGGATAGGAGAGAGCTGGCCAGGTGGCCAAGCTGGGGAAAATATTCCATGGAGCCATTGTTTCCAATCTCTGATGGGAAGGACATCAAAGAAAGTAAGAAGAGAGAAAGAGTCAAAGCATTTTTGTCCATTTGATAGAGGTTCATGAAATCATAGAATTCTAAAACTGGAACAGATCTTAGAGGGGGAGGTGAAAGAAGGAAGAAGGGAAACATCCTGAAAACTAGAACAAGAGAAGTTAGATTTGTGAAGGACATATGTGAAAGTCACAAAGGGTCATCTTGGGAGAGAGGGGCCAAGACACATGAATTTCATACTGTAAAGTGCATTTGGTATTTTTAAGGACAGGAGCCAGAGTCTCTTTCTCCAATAAATCAAGGCTCTGCATTGAAATTCAGTCTGGTTTCTAGGAGCTTCTGAATAATGCAGCTCCTTCACTAATTAGCATTCTCACGATGGATGTTTGATGAAAAGATAAAGAAATGTGCGAAAGCAACAAGCCATAGTGGAGGGAGAGCCTGTCCTGGTGTCAAGAAGACTGAGTTCAAGTCTAGCCTTTGAAATCTCCTGGATACATGGCCTTGGGCAAGCCATTTAACCTCCCTATGACTCAGACAACATTGTAAGACTCTTCTTTGTCCATAGGTACTGATCAGTATGGGTTGAGTTTCCTCACTGAGAATTTTTTACGCCAATGAAATCACAGGTTTAGGCCAAGGACAAAAAGAAAGTAGGCCTTTAACTTCTAGGGCACTCCTTCGCCTGCTAACATATGCTCACTATTAAAATTATATCTTTGATGACCAGCAGCCACCTAAACAACTGATCCTGTGGTTTTATTCATGGAAATAAGAATGTGTTCCTTCTAGCCATGGCAACCTCATTTACCAAAGGTGGATGGTGCCAGCAGAGTTAGCTGTGGTTGGCCAGGGTGGTGATGCCTAAAAAATAAGAATAGATATCTGAATGGTAGAGTGGAAAGAGCACTGGTCCAAGAGTCAGAGGACCTGAATTCAAATTCATTTCTGCCACTTACTACCTGTGTGACCTTGAGAAAGATACAACGTCCTTGGGGCTTGGTTTGCTCATCTGTAAAAGAATGTTGGCTCAGAAGACCAAGGAGGTCCCTTCCATCTCTAGCCCTGCAATCCTATGAAAGTTTCCTAAGATATGCCTGTGGACTTGTTATAGCAGGGTTCAGGGCAGGGAGCAGAGGTAGACAGGAGAGAACCAAATCCAGGCTGGCCTGTGGGTTCCCATCTCTTTCATAGCCCAGTGATTCTTCTTACAAAAGGAGAACCTACAACCCCTAACACGAGCTTCCTCTGGTCAGTTGTCTCTCCTTCCTGAAGTTTACTTTGGGTTTGGAAATAAAGAGGAGGTTGGAAGGGGTTCAAGGGAGGGACAATCAACTAGGCATTTTAGAACCATATTAGTGGGGAGGCAATGTGGAGGATTGGCAAGAAATGGAAACTAACCATTATGATGAGCATCATGAGAGACCTCTGGTGGCCAGATCCCAGGAGGTCAGAGGTTGTGAGCTTTCTGAAAGACAAGCTCTTTTCTCCAGGTAGTCAGTCAACAAATATTTATTATGTGCTTACTATATACTGGGCACTGTGGTGATGAAACTTTTCCATGTGACCACAGGGTCCTTCCTGTTGCAATGTACAACTGCTTTTTAAAAATTTAATTAATTTTCTTTCAGTATTCAATAACCACTTCCATAAGTTTTAAATTTTCTCCCCTTCCCTCTCCACTCCATCCCTCAGTCAACATGCAATCTTATATGGATTCTAAACATAGCGTCTTTTTTTCCCCTTTTTAAAAAATTAATTTGTTTTCAGTCTTTACAATGACTTCCACAAGTCTTAGATTTCCTCCCCCTCTCTCCCTTCTCCCTCCCTGAGATGACATTCAATCTTATATGGGTTCTACACATACATTCTTATTAACCACATTTTCACATTAGTCATGTTGCATAAAAGAATTAAAATGAATGGGAGAAACCATGAGAAAAACCAAACCAAAACAAAACATAACACAAGAAAAAATAATCTGCTTCATTCTGTGTTCTGATTCCATAGTTCTTTCTCTGGATATGGATGTCATTTTGCATCAAGAGTCCTTTAGAAATGTTTCAGGTCTTTGAATTGCTGTGAAGAACTAAGTCTATCATGAACAGTCCTCGGGCCTTGTGGCTATTACTGTGTATAGTGTTCTCCTGGTTCTGCTCATTTCATTCAGCATCAGTTCATATAAGTCTTTCCAGTTTTGTACAACTGCTTTTCATTATTAATCACATCAGTCAAGGGTTCTACTAACAAACCAAATGCATGTGTTTTCACACATGGAAAACCCATATTGTGTTTAGACTAAAAGACTAAATACTATAGGCATTCTGCACAAAAAAGCGTAGCCTTTTTCATTGAGGATATCCAATAAATAGTTAGAAGTGGAAGCAAACCCTAAATTCAGAGTCAGTTACTGTCTTAAATAAGTCTGCTATAATTACACATTGAATATCCATTCCCTCAAAGAAATAGGATTTGACCACCATAGGATTCATGTGTGAGTAAATGGGGAAGATTATGTTGATTCATAGGAGTAGGGATTTAGAGATGTGAAGGAGCTTAGAGGTCCTCATTTTACAGATAAGGAAATTGAGACTGAGAGGGGTTAAAAATCTAGCTTGCTCAGTTACAAAGTTCATCATCTTCTGAGGTAGCATTTGAACTCAGGCCTTCTTTACTATTCCCAATATTCTATCTTCTGTATCATGTAGCTAGCTAGATTCCCTCTAGTAGGAGATGGCAGGACCTGCATGCTTACATTTGCCACCAATATACCCTTTGTTTGTATGACCATCCCCTTGGGTTCTAGTGCCAACCTACACATAGGGTATCTCAAGTGATCCCAATTCAATCGAGAAAATATTTCTAAAGCACCTACTATGTGCAAAGCACTATAATGGGCAGTGGGAATACAAAAATGAAAACAAACAAACAAACCAATCTTCAGATTTCTTCTTGGGGTTTTAATAGGAAATCATTCTTTCCCCTGACCACCAACCCAGATGGATACAAATACACTGTTTGATCACACCATATTTATGAAGGTAGAATGTAAGCTGGAACAGGGAGAGTTTTTTGTTTTGTCTTTGTATCCTCAGTGCCTAGCGCAATGCCTTGAATGTACTTTTACAGCTTTAGAGCTAGAAGGCACACTACAGATCATCTGGTCCCAATCCCTCATTTTACAGATGAGGAATCTAAGTTACAGAGAAGTAAAATGATTTCTTCAAGATCACAAAGTCAGTAAGCAGCAGAACCAGGTTCTCTGACTCCAAATTCAGTGCTCTTTCCCACTGTGACATGTTTTCGCTAGCACAGAGGTTCTTAACCTAGGGTCTGTTAACTTTTTTTTTTAAAGAAATTTGATAATTGTATTTTAATATAATTGATTTCCTTTGTAATTATTACTTTGTAATACATTTTATTTTATGTATTTTAAAAACATCATTATCACCAGATTGTCAAAGGCATCCATAATACATAAAATAGTTAAGAACAATTCCTCTAGCAAGGGTTTGACAAAGGCTTGTTGAACTGGATGAAATATACAACCCATGTATGCATGGCTCTAAAGCCAGAAGACTAGCCTATTGCAAAGAAATGGCAACATCCCTGGGAAAGAGCTGATGGGTGACCCTATAGATAAAAGTATGATTTCGTTCCAGTCATTACTTTGGAGCCCATGAAGCCTGCTGAATTCCCAATGGTGTTTCCCTTGTGCTCTCTCTCCCAACCCCTTGGCCTTGCCTATGGCTGGTCTCCTCTCTTCTCTGGCATCTGCAGCTTTATGATCACTCTGAACCGCTGCTTCCCAGTCTTCATGGTACTGGCCTGGATCTACTCAGTTTCTATGATGGTGAAGAGCATCGTGCTGGAGAAGGAGATGAGGCTAAAGGAGACCCTGAAAAACCGAGGTGTTTCCAATGCTGTCATCTGGTGCACCTGGTTCCTGGACAGCTTCTCTGTCATGGCAATGAGCACATTCCTTTTGACGGCTTTCATCATGGTAAGAGCCAGGAGGGATCCAAATGTCCCAGACTTCTAGGTCCTTCCTTTCCTTCTTCCTATAAGTAGACCTGTGCCAATCACATCCCTCTTAGGACAAGCAAAGAGTACCATGCAGATTGTTCAGCCCATCAAAGGAAGATGACTAAGGGGAACTCCCTTAGGTTCACCTACGACACTATAGACCTCTTGTAAGCCACCTGATTAAAGTCAGTTTAATTCAATTTAATAAGAATATACAGGAAACAGCATGGCATAGTAGACAGAGGCATGGCCTTGGAGTTAGAGAGACTTGGGTTCAAGTCTTGTTTCTGATATACACTGGTTGTGTGACCCTGAGTAAGCCACTTAACTTGTCAATGTTCTAGGCAGTTCTCTCAGAATATAAATTGCAGAGAAAATACCAACCTGCATTGAGAGTGTTTCCTCATTGGAGAGTTCCCTAGATCAGTGAAATAAATCACAATGTTTGTTCCTTATCTGTCCCTGTTAACCAGCATCAGCAGAAGACCATGTCTATAGAAAAAAAAAAAAGAAAAAAAGCTCTGATCCGGGGATAGAAATATAGGGTCTGCTACCTGGGTGACCTTGAGCAAATTACTTCATTTCTTAACTTAAAAAACAAACTCCTACTAATACTAACTATCCCCTTCTTCCACCTTCAGATTCCTACATCTCCTTATAACAATTAAGTATAGTCAAGCAAATCAAATCAACTCATTGGTAGGTCATGTCTAAAATGTAGGTCTCAGTCATCCAGGAAACAGCCTGTAGATCCTAGATTTAGAACTTGAATGTATAGAACTCAAGAGCCACCTACCCTAGCTCCTTCATTTTATAGAGAAGGACACTGAGGCCCAGGAAAGTTGTGAGTTTCCTAAGGTCTCACAATTGTTGGTAGAAATGGAATTTGAACCCAGGTACGCTAATCCCAAGGACAATATTCTATTCATCAAACAATGCTACTATGTAAGCAGAAAATATAAAGTAATTTTGGTGGGGGACTAAACTCTAGGGAGTTACTTATAATTTGGAAAATCAGAAAAGTTCTATATAGGAAGAGATAGCCCCTGACTTGTGACTTGTATAAAAGTAGGGATTCTAAAGGGTAATGGGAGATAGCACTCCAGGCATGGAGCATGTTCTGTGTAAGAGTGTGGTAGCAGGAGAATGCCCTGCACGGAGAAGAAATGTTTCATCCATTTGATGAATGAGTTAGAGGGAGAAATGGGAAATAAGTCAAGAAAGCACTAGACCACCCAACCCAGGACAGCTCCTTGAGCCTGAGTAGATTAACCACCTTGCATTCTACAAAAGGCCTAGCAGAGCTTTGGGGAAGTAGAACCAAGCAAGGGGCACTTGGCTATTGAGAGATCTTTGTTTCCAAGTGTGGGAGAGATGACTGCAAGGAATTCTCCTCTCCTTGGGATTACAGGTCCCTATCCTCAAAGCACCAGTTTGATTTGGAATGTGGAGAGCATCCCCATAGTATTAGAGGGAGAAACCTGGGTTATTTATTATTGTTAACCAAGTTCAGATTCATTCTAAAGACATTCCCCTGCCTGAAGGAGTGATTCCTGTTCTAATAACTGGAATATGGAGACCTTACCACTTGGAGTATACATAGCTAATAATAATAATAGCTATTATTTTATTTAATATGATTAGATCCTTGAGGGCACAGACTATGTATGCTTTGCTCTTTTCATATCCCCAGCACTTAACGCAGTGCCTGCCACATAACAGGCATGTAATAAATGTTTATTAACTGATTAACAGTAGCTAAGATTTATGTAGCATTTTAAGGCTTACAAGATGCTTTAAATATATGTCTCATTTGAAACTTACAAGTGCTTGAAGTCCATGCTGTTGCTATCCCTATTTTTCAGATGAGGAAACTGAAGGTAAGAAAGTTAAATAACTTGCCCCAGGTCACATAACTACCAAGTGATCCAAACTCGGGCCTCCCGGAGTTAAGGACAGTACCCTCTCCGCCTTACCCATGGCTGCCAGCCAGTGTAGAAGCTCCTCTTACCAGGAAGCTTGCAGTGCCCTTGTAAACCAGGCCAAAAGCAGGTCTTCTGAGGGGATGGAACATCTCTTTGCAAGTGGTGGGGTTCCACCAGGCTAGACGATATCTTCTCTGCCCTTGAGACAACGAGGTCATCTGATCCCCTTCTGAATTACAAACCTTACTTCCTTTTCTAAGCTGTGGGAGCAGCTCTCCCTTCTGCCCATTGTCATCATCACCACTTCCAGACAGAGAAGTGACAGACTTCAAATCCATTTTTGTTTTTGTTATTTTGCATTGGCCACAAGACCAAAGAAGGGGATTTGTTTTATTTGACTTATACATGTCTGTAATGGGTTTTGCTTTTCTTGCTTTCTCAGTAGATTGGGAGGAGGGGGATATAGGAAGGAGAAAATGTAGATCTGGGAATAAAATAAAATTTTCATTAAAAACAACTTTTAAGCATTTGTTAAATGCTACTCCAAACTTGGTCCTAAGCAAAAGTTCTATAATGCAGGTATAGTGGATAGAGCACTGAATTTGGGATCAGAAAGACCTGAGTTCAAATGCTACCTCAGACATTTAAAAATAGTTATGTGACCTGGACAAGTCACTTAATTTTTCTATGCCTCAGTTTACTGCTGTAAAATGAGGAGAGTAAAATAGATGCCTTTTAAAGAACCTTCTAATCCAAAATCTACGATCAGATGATCCTACAGTCTCCCTGGGTCATCATATGGAGTCATTGCCCACCTGTTGGAAGCCTCACCCCAACTTACTTAAAGCCTTATTATTATTCCTGGACCCTATTGTTATCAAATTCCTGCTTATGGCCTGTGTTAGGCTGCACTTGGAAGCAGTGGAATGATCATTTGTTTTGGAGCCTGAGGACCTGGGTTTGACTAGTTGTATCTCTTCATATCTGAGTAACCATGGCCAGCTGCTTAATTTCTCTACATGGCACATTCCTTAGTAAATGTCTGGGTTGAACAAAATGACCTCTAAAATGGCTTCCAGCTCAAAAAGCTACAATCCTATGTTTCCAAGCTAAGAAAAATACTGAATTTTCTTCATGAGAAGAGACCCAATCAAACAAATCCCACTCCCTTTAATGCTTTTTTTTTTTTTTAATGAAAAGGTACTTTAAAATTTTTTCACTGGATTATAATAGAAATCTCAAGAGATAATGGCTTTAAGTTCTATATTAGGTTTACAAAAAGGCTCACAATTTATTGACACACAGGCTAGTCTAACTAATTTCCCAACTATTAATATTACTAACAATTAATAGTAACTATTAATAATTAACAATTTACTAACACACAGGCTGGTTAACTAGCTTGCACTAGGCATGAAATGAACATTAAATCAATTTCAGATGAAATTAAAGTTTCATTAAAGTTAACATTGCACTGTGCTTGAAATTCCCAAGTGATTCTGGGAGACCCTCTTAAATAAGTGGAGAGTCTTGATTGTTTGGGTGTCCCAGTAGGGGTAGCTCCTTCCTTCTCTCTAAGGGTGCCTTGTTCCTTCCTTCCAATCTTTTATTCCACCCTTCCCCCATTACCCAAATTCTGAATTTTCTCAGCATAATAAAAGCTTAGTAAATGCTTGTTGACTGACTTGAAAATACTCAAAATGCATTTGAGCAGGAATCTGAGTTGGCAATAAGACTTCACCTTGGTAGCTGCTGCTAAGTGACTTTTAAAATCTACTTTCTTAATCGATGGAACACTAGATCCCAAAGCTTTGAGGAAGCAAGGTGAAGGAAAGTTCACCAGCAGTGCCTTGGCCACACATGCAGTTCTGCTCGTGGGAACTGGAATGTCATTTGACTGCAATCAGAAACAGGGTTTTCCAAGTGGAAATAGTTTTCCTTTGATTGATTCTCCCATCTTCCCCTAACCACTCCCTCCTCAGCTCCAGCAGTCTGGAGGAAGGCAGGAAACAAGAACAATGGGAATTCCTTTTGGTTATTTCAGCTATTATTAAAAAAAAATATGTGCTGACATCATTTTAGAAAACAGTGTATGGCAAGCTAAATTAGCCAAGGATCTCTGCCTTGAACCAGTTAGAGCTTTCTGGTATTTTAACTCCATAGAATCATAAAACTTTGGCACTCAAAGGGACCTTAGATATTCTCTGGTCCTCTGTCCTTATTTGAAGGGGTTTTATTTTTTAGGTAGATAACCTTTGATTTATGTGGAGAATGTCTTTGGAATGAGATAAAGGACAGAGAAACTGATTTCCCTTAAGCCTAAGAAGAATTGTCTCCATATCCTGCAGCCAAATACAATGTTTTATGTGTTTGTGTACATGCACATACACATATATATTACATATATGTGCCTATGTGTCTATATTAATTAAATATGTGTTTATGAGGGCAGCTTGGTGGCTCAGTGGTTAGAGCACTGAACTTGGAATCAGGAAGACTTATCTTCATAAGCTCAAATACAGCCTCAGACACTTATTAGCTGTGTGACTCTGGGCAAATCACTTAACCTTGTTTTCCTTAGTTTCTTCATCTGTAAAAAGAACTGGAGAAGGAAATCACCAATCCAGTATCTTTGCAAAAAAAATTCCAAATGAGGTCACAGAGATGGAGAGGACTGAAAAATAACTGAACAACAACAAATCTATATTTATATCTATATCTATGTCTATATCTAAAATATTTACGTATATAATTTTATTTAAAATATATGAAAATTCTAATAAGCTTAAAACTGTTATTTCAGACTTATTTTGCCCCAGGCTCCAAGTGTTGCCTTCTCTGGTTGGATAGGCCATTCTCCTCCTGATGGCCCAGATAGCTCTAAACTTAGCTTTCACCCCAACCTAGCCTTCTTCCACACACTTGCTGTGAAAGGCACCACCACCCAGGTTCATAATCTCTCTTCCTTTTCACTCAACCCCTATATCCCATCACTTAGCAAATCCTGTTGCATCCATAGCTTTTCTCATGTCTGTCTGTTCTTTCCTGAACTACCACAGCAGCCTCCTCAATAGTTTTTCTACCTCAAAGCCTTCCCCACTCACTCTATCCTCCAGACAGTTGCCCATAATGCTTTTACTAAAGTGCAGGATTGACCATATCACTCCTCTGCTCAGGATGCAGCATTGGCTCCCTGTCACTTCTCGGGTCAAACAAATATAAACTAGTATGTGGCATTCAAAGCTCTTCACAACCTGGCCTCAACTTACCTTTCCAGGCTTATTCCCCTTCACATACTCTACAGATCAGGCATGCTGCCCTTCTTACTCATTTTCTCATATAACATTCCATCTCCCCTCCTTCCTGCTGTTGCCCTGGTTGCCCTCACTCCTTCCTCTTAGAATTCCTTTTTCTTAAAGACTCCACAGCAGGATGACCTGTCTCATGAAGCCTCCCCTGAGCCCCCAGCTGCCAGTGCCTTCCCCTCCCGCCATATCACCTGGCATCTCCTTTGGATCTCCCAATACATGTATGTTTGTCTTCTCTGCTGTTAGCTCCGGGTAGGCACGCAGGGCTTGTTTTTCCTTTTCTCTTCGTATCTTTGGCACCAAGCACAGCGCCTGGCACATCCTAGGCACGCCATAAATGGCTGCTGATTGATTGACACATTGGGAGCTTTTCTTCTCAATAACAATTTTCAGTAAAAACATAATATTTGCCAACACTAATATTTTTGTTTGAGCCCCTGCCCAGGATGTTCCCCTGGAAACTGGAATTTGCCATGTTTTGGGTGGCTTTCTTCCCAAAAGTCACCTCTTTGACTACATTGACTAAGATGTCAATGCTGAATAGAGACAACAAGTTCCTTGAAGGCAGGGACAACTTCTTTTTTCTACCTGTAAAATACAGCACAGTGATATGATAATAGCAATTAACATTTATATAATACCCATCTTGTACCAGATTCTTTGTAAATATTATTGTATTTGATCCTCATAACAATCCTGGGAGGTAGATGCTATTATTATCTCCATTTTACAATTGAGGAAACTGAGGCAAACAGTGGTTAGGTGATTTGCCCAAGGTCAAACAGCAAGTAAGTGTCTGAGGTAGGATACAAACTCAGGTCTTCCTGACTCCAAGCCCAGAGCTCTATCATGCTCTGAACCGCACAGCTGCCTCATAGCTGACTGGCAGCTGA
Organism: Bettongia penicillata ogilbyi; assembly: GCA_023548195.1. Taxonomy (NCBI): domain Eukaryota; kingdom Metazoa; phylum Chordata; class Mammalia; order Diprotodontia; family Potoroidae; genus Bettongia; species Bettongia penicillata. The sequence goes on along the minus strand of JAJHZJ010000314.1, from coordinate 25,901,185 downwards.
TGTTTGTTGAATGGTTGAATTTGGGAAATATATTTCTCGGGTTATATATCTCCCAGGATCACTAACTTAGATCTGATATGGATTTTATTTATTTACTTTTAATGATTTTTTTTGAGGGTAGGGCTTCCTATTTCAACCAAGCTAAAAGAGCAGCTGTCTCTCACTGCTCTCTGCTGATTGGCAGGGAAGCTTTAATTTTCTACACTTCCAACCTGGGCTGGTTTACTCCTTCATAGGAAGTATGATGGCCTCCTGTTTCTAGGGGACAGTATTGGCATCAGACTTTGTAGGTACCCAACCATCTTTAGCCCAACTTTAGCTTAGCACTCCTGAACTCAAAAGATCTACTAGCCATAGCCTCCTCAGGAGCAGATGCTACCAGCATACACCACTATACCAGGTGGGATCTTCTTTTAATAAGGCACAATATCTTATTAGTCCCTAAGGATAGATTTGCAAGCATGGATAAGAGGTTAATGGGAGGGAGCTATCGAGGCATCTGGCAAAACCTAGTGGAATTGGATAACTGATGTAGGTGGATGAGACTCACCCATCTTTATGATGTCTTTGGTTGTAGCATGGCCAAGTCCTGCACTACAGCAATCCAGTCATCCTCTTCCTGTTCCTCTTGGTGTTCTCCATTGCCACCATCATGCAGTGCTTCCTCTTCAGCACTTTCTTCTCCAAGGCCAACCTGGCGGCAGCTTGCAGTGGTGTCCTCTACTTCACCCTCTACCTGCCTCATATCTTGTGCTTTGCTTGGCAGGAACGTATGACAACCCAGATGAAGATGATGGTGGTGAGTATTTTCCTCTTTCCCTGATGGGTGGGGAATGTCCTGGTGTTAGCTTCATGCCCACTTTCTGAGAAGGGCTGATTGGTATGTATTATCCGGGAAGTATCATATAAGAGCACCTTGCCTAATTAAATAGTTTCCACTTAAGGCTAGTACCACAAACTGAATCAAAGCCAAACAGAAAAGATATACAGTCACAGTTGAAGGAGGTGGGCAAGGTTGGGAAACCATGAATACTCTGGGGAGGGAAGATAGAAAAGAGAATGATGGAGAAAGAGCTCACCCCAGCCTTCATTCTGGTAACTTCCTGTTCTCATTGATTATTGACTAGAGGCTAAGTTCTGCTGTTTCTGTGCTGCCAAATTACTGTTGTGTTGAACAGTTGTTGTCAGTGTTCTCTGAAATTGGCGCCCTGGGACAAAGCACCAGTAGCCCTGCCCTAGTCTGTACACTTGATCACACTGATTTCAGGAAACAGGGCTAAAAGCCACAACTGGAGGGGGTAGAAAGAAATTTCTTGTTTTGAGGCTCCTCACCTTTGTCCTTGTCCTGACCTGCTAGATAAAGCTGAATTAGAAACAGTTTGCAAAACTCAGATCAACTTTGTGGCTCATGGAGCTCATTTCAAGATCCAGAATGGCCCTTTTCCTTTATTGCTTCCTTTCCCTGACTCAGCAGTGCCATGTTGGTACAATGGAACAAATTTGGGATTTGGAGTCTGATAAACTAGGTTCAAAACCTGGCCCTGCCACTTACTACCTATGACCTTGGGAGAGTTGTTAATTTCCTCTGTGCCTCAGTTTCCTCATATGTAAAATAAAAGAGCTGGACCAGATACCCTGCAATATCCCTTTTATTTCCAAATCTATGTCTCTGTTAGTGATTAATTAATATAAACATTAATCTATGTCTGTATTGGTTATTAAGCTTCTAGCATCAGCTTTTTAGATTTTCCCAAAGGGTCTAAATTTTTGAATCTCCCTGCAAATGTCCTTAAGCTGAGGCCCTAAAAATGCATGGATCAAATGGATGCAGAGATGACCTGGCAAATCCAGGAAGGCAGAGAGAACAGGTACGGAGACCAGGGATTGTTCTTTGTTTATCTAAGAGACCATCAGTCCAGGAAGCCTCAGCAATCAGCTCTGTCTTCACTATGATTATTTCCAAACGTCCACGTCTCCAGTGGCTCATTTAACTAGAATAAACTGCCTCCCATCCCTTTACAGGATCCTTCCTTTCTTCTCTAAGTTTCTCTATTCAGGTTCTGGTGGGGGAGGAATGCCGTCTGTCTTTCGTTTGGGAAAAGACCTAATATATTCCCCCCTGTTTATCACTGCTGTTTGCCACTTATTTCTGGCATTAAACGCACAGTTAATTGTTGATCTTGACAACATGGCCCATAGTGGTCCCAGGCAGCAACAATTCTTTTCCATTCAACATGGCGGGCAGAGCTGGTCAGTTCCTGTAATAACTGGGCAGACAGAAGTACCGCTATGAGGACTCTCCTGACTTCCAAGTCTGCCAGGGATGCAGAGACCATACATACCCTAGCTAAAGATCCGGGTATCACAAAAATATGTCTGGAGATCACCTTCTTCCTTCCTTAGGGCAAGAGCCTCTAAGTCCCATTAACTTCCTCAAAACATTCAAGGCCTTTTATTTAAATGGAAACATATACAGCAGGCCTGGCTGAGTGGTGATATGGACCAGTGGCTCAGTGCAGCCCTGATTAAAGGGACCCCACTCCCCTTCCAAATTTCCTGTGTTGATACCATGGGGAATTCACCCACCTGGCGTGTCTTCCATGCAAACAGCCTGAGAAAACAAACGCAGTGGTCTTTAGTTTGAAGGTGGCAAAAGGTGAGCAAACACTTACTGGGAGGCTTTCTTTGAACTGGCTTTTTCCAAAAACTGGAAGTTTCAAATTTGCAGCCAAGGCTTCCACTGCTGAGGCAGTTCTAACAAACCACTGAGCTGCTGTGTACATTCTGGTCATTAGAGAACAGCATTCCACTTGATCAGTTCTGTAAACAAGTGGAAATGTAATTCTTGTCTTGGAGAATAAAAAGCATTTTAAAACTGGCACCATTTTTGAAAGAGAGGCTCTCTCTGCTGTCCCCTGAATAAATCTAGTTCTTATCTCCCTTTCTTCTCTGCTGGTTTCTTCTCTTCTGGAATGTGAAGTGGGTTAGAGAACTAGACCTGAGGTCAGAAAGGTCTCAGTACAGTCCCTTAGACACTTACTACCCATGAAACTCTGGACAAGTCACTTAATCTCTCTCCATCTCAGTTTCCTCACCTGTAAAATGGGTACAACAATAGTCCCCCTACCTTATAGGGTTTTTGTGAGATTGCATATTTGTGAAATTGCAGCAACAAGACACCAAGGTAGAGCAGGGCTCTAGGACCCCTCCGCTGCCTCCCCCACATACTGCAGATCAGGTTTTACCAAAGAATGTTTGGTTCAGTTCCAGATGATCTGAGAACTCTGCCCTGAAGTGTCCTGGGGAGAGTGAGCATAGGCATATCCTAGAGCATGGTCTGGGCATGCCAGGGTGCACCCTCATACCCACCTGTGCCCCTTCTGTGGTCTCCAGATTGCCCTCCCGAGCACAGCCTGTACAAGTGAGACAGCATCTACGATTTGTGTCTTGTTGCAATTGTTTTGTTGTGGAGACAGGAAGGAAGGAATCTTGGATCTGGGATTTCATGAGAAATGCCAGTGTGGAAATTCCTTCTCCCAGTATGGGCTGGCAATTTGTCTACAGCTTATTAGTCCTAGAGTTGCCCAGTCGGGAAAGAAAAATGACTTGATCAGAGTTGCCAGCTAGTATGAGTCAGAAAGGGGACTCGAACCCTGACTCCATTGCTGGCTCTCTAGGCAGTGTGCTATGCTGCATCCAGTATTCAGAGAGTCCTCATATTCAGTGTGATTCATAGGATCTTACAGTTAAAGCCAGAAAGAATGAAGCAATCTTTATTCATAGTAAGTCTGCAGCTTCTGAGGAAACTGAGGCCCAGAGAAATGCAGTAGTGTGCTGAAAGTCACCACCTGGCATCTGAGGCAGAACAGAACAATGCTAATGTTAATAACAGCAATAGCCAGCATTTATATCGCATTTTAAGGTTCGTAAAATGCTTTATAAATACCTCATTTTGTCCTCATAACAACCCTGGGAGGCAGCTGCCATATGCCCATTTTACAGATGAGGAATCTGAGACAGAGATGAAGTGACTTGCCCAGAATTACCTAGCCACTAAGTGTCTGAGACTGGATTGAAACTCAGGTCTTCCTGACAGTAGGCTCAGCAGCAGCTTCTGGCTTCTATTAACTGGATGAAGAGGTGGTCCAGGGAGGGGCTGAGCAGAATTCCCAGAGGCCTGAGAGCCTATATCATGCCTCTTAATTCTTTCATCTTTCTTCAGCCTTTCAGCGTTAACACAGTACCCAGCACTCAGTAAGCACTTAATAAATGCTCTAGTCTGATTGAAATTTCCTGGGAGGAAATTAGACAGGCCTTCTCCTAGCACTCTTTCTGTTCTCTGCACACTTGTGTTTGTCATTGTGTTATGTGAAGGAGTGTCCTGCAGGTCCTGGGACACCTGCCCTAATCTATCTGTGACTTTCTTGCCCAGAGCCTGCTGTCTCCTGTGGCGTTTGGGTTTGGCACCGAGTATTTATCTCGCTATGAAGAGCAAGGCCTTGGACTGCAGTGGGGCAACATTGGCACGAGCCCCATGGAAGGGGATGAATTCAGTTTCTTTCTCTCCATCAAAATGATGCTGATTGATGCAGTCCTTTATGGCTTCCTGGCCTGGTATCTTGACCAAGTACTTCCAGGTGAGTAAAACTCTGCTGAGATCCAGGGATGTTTCTTGTTGCCTTTGGACATGTGCTGAAACAATCTTCCCCAGCTCCCTCCCTTTTCTGCCTCTTTCAGGAAGAACCTCCTACCTACACTTCCCTTTAGTTGTGACTATTTGTGACCCCATTTAAGATTTTCTTTGCAGAGACCATTTCCTTCTCTGGCTCATTTTACAGATGAGGAAATTGAGGCAAACGATGGTAAGTTGTTTGCCCAGGGTCACACAGCTAGTAAGTGTCTGAGGATGGATTTGAACTCACAAAGGTGAGTCTTCCTGACTCCAGGTCCAGCATTCTATCCATTGTACTACCTAGCCATCCCCGTTTAGTTGTACCTTCCTTCTATTTTCTGGTTTCATTTATAGAGGTGATGCCAAAATGGATATCTCTTTCAGCACTGTGTCTATTCATTGGTCATTGGACAAGAATCTTACATTTAGAGGCTAGTAGCTAAATTAATGTCCAACTGTGGGATTCTTATACCCTCTCCTGTTATTTTTGCAGCTTTGCCACCATCACTGTAGAAGCAGAAATGGGGGACAAAGAAGGCTAAGGGCCATTTTGTTTTTCTCTTTATTTTATGAAGATCTTACTTCCCTCAGGACAGACATATCCTAGGTTCTTCCATTTCCCCACCCCACTTCACTACTCCTCGCATTTCATGGTGGGGCATTCATCAAATGACACTACCTGAAATTCAAGGGCAAATAGAGTACATGGGACAGCCATTCTGTCCACTGGGCTTGGGGACAAGTTCTTCCCATGTTAACAGAATCAAGTTCCTGGCATCATATAGAATCTTAGGGAAGGAAGGAACTCCCATGGTTGCTGAATCCAACCCTCTAATTTTACTGATAAGAAGACTGAGTTCCTGATAGGTTAAGGGTTTTACCTCCCATCACAAAGTAGGTTAGGGTGGGAATTTGGAGACAGGCCTTCTGTGTTGTTGGTGGGAACTACTTCAACAGAAGCAAAGTTGTCAGATACCTTAATGATAGCTGATGAAGCCAAATTCTTCATAAATTTTCAAGAGGGTTCAAGATTCCCAAAGCCCTGTATATCCCAGCATAGTGCCTGGCAAATAGAAGACATAGCTCCTTTATTAATGCCGTCCAATGTAATGAAAGCATTTTTGGTTAAAGTATCATCTAATCCTAAAAAAATAGCATGTCCCTACAGCTGGAAAAGGCCCACCTTGATTTAAGTGGCCTTGAAGTCAACTAAAAACCAGTTTCGTGCTTGAACAGTGAATAGGTATTTTCCCCATGGATATCTTGCTTAATTCATGGGGCCTTAAAGGATAAGGGTCAGCAGCAGAAGAGAGTGAGTCTGGAATTGACTCCAGTCAGGGTGCTGATTTGTGTGAATGTAAAACTCATGACTATTCGACCATTTTAGGAAAATCTTGGTCAGTGCAAAAGAACAAGGAACCATAACCAGGGAGCAGTAGTCAATCCTGCCACAGAGTGATAACAACACTCACATTCCTTCAGCAGGAAGACACAACTGACCTTAGAATTTCATTAATAAGAATAACTAGTTAATATAAAAAGCTACCAGATGGTGCCCTTCCTCACCAGGACAACTGCACCCCCAGTGACCCCCGCCTTGCTCTGCTTCATCCCATTTCCAAAAAAGTATATCCAAGGGTCTCTGTTCATACATGGGGTGGGGATGGGAGGGTGGTCAATGTCCTAGGGATTCTGCCTCCTTCTGTTGGACATTTTTCCCAGGTCCTTTCCCAATTCTCAACCTAATTTGTATGAAAAAGGTTTTTTTGAGGACACCCTTCATGAGTCTCACCCTGAATGTGTTCTGTAACTCTAGTCCTAGGCACTAAAATTGCCTATAACTTTGATGAACAGGCAAGGAGCTGGGCAGCTAAGAAAACTCCACAGTCTTGCTTCTCTCCTACCCTCTGATAACTGGTTCCATTAGGGCAGCAGAGTGATTGGCTAGACTACAAATGTCCAGCTTTTGCTCATCTGTTCCCATGAGCATTATATGATTGATTATAGCTCTAGATCTGGAAAGGACCTTGGAGACCATTTGCTGGAACTTCCTCATTTTACAGATAAGAAAACCAAGGTCTCAAAAGGCTGTAACTTGCCCAAGGTCACACAGATAGCATGTGGTAGGGCTGTGATTTAACTCAGGACCCTCTCACTGCACCAACTGTTCATATCAGTGTGGGCCCCTCTCTTTCCTATTTACTTTAGCACCCTATCTTTCCTGAAAAATATAAGAAAACCAATGACATAAGTACATGAGGAAATATAAGAAAACCAAGGCTCTTTTGATGAACGCATGCAACATGGTCAGTCCTTGTGAGAGGCTGTAGTTCTGTTGTGTTATGGCTAGCAAAACTATAAATATCTATAATTACAGTCTGAGATTCACATAGATAAGTCCCAGGCGCTTACAAGAATGTAGTTGGGTGGGGTGCCGGTTAGAACATTTAGTCTACACCTCCTTGTTTATGTGTGTTTGTGTGTGTTTTCCAGGGGACTACGGAACACCACTTCCTTGGTATTTCCTTCTGCAAGAGTCCTATTGGCTTGGAGGTGAAGGTGAGTCCTGAAAACCTTCTGCCTGGATCTAGTTGTGCTGTCCTGCCCTATTGAGATGTGACTGGGTGACTCAGGTCCCTTTCTGGAGCAGCTGGAGAGATTCCAGTGGGAATGCCAGCCACTGGCTTTGAACCTGGGTATCCCATCATTAGGAGGGTATTATTAGTGGGTGAGTCAGCATGCCACCTGAGGGCTCTCTACTGCATTGCAGAGGCATCTGGGCATCTGAGAACATCCCCCACATGTATCCCCAGTGTGTGTGAGAGATGTCTGATAAGGCCTTTTGTTCTTGACAATATGAGTGAAGGAGATTAAGTAACTCTCCAAGGAGAAGCTTAAAACAGCAGCCCTTTCACCACTGGGTGTTCATGACTGTTCAGATCCTTTGGGATGGGGAAAAAGATCTCTGGGAATCACAGAATCCATCACACAGTCCCTGAGCCAAATGGGACCTTGAAGGTCAGTTAGCACAGCCCACTGTCCCATCCATAAATCTCCTCTGTGGTGTTTTCTTCCCCACCCACTCCCCAAACCAAATATCTTAATTTTTCCATTTGCACCCCCAGCATTAACAAAGAGAAGGAGAGAAGAAAGGGAACAAGAATTTAAGTTTCTGCTCTGGGTCAGGCATTGTACTAAGCACTTTACAAGTATCATCTCTTTTGATTCTCACAACAACCCTGTAGGGGAGGTACTACTGTGACCCTCATTTTACACTAGAGGAAATTGAGGCCAACAGAAGTCAAGTGACTTGCCCAGGGTTACACAGCAAGTAAGGGTCTCAGGTTGGATTTGAATTCAGGGCTTCCTGACTCTAGACCCAGAGCTGTACCCTCTGTATCACTTTGTGCTTTGCACTTAGTAAGTACTTAATCTGTGCTTTTTCATGCATTCATTCGATTCCAAGGGTTCTTGAACTTTTTTGTGTTATGGACCCCTTTGGCAGCCCTGTGAAACCTATGGGAATAATGTTTTTAAATGCCTAAAATGGAATGCAGAACATTACCAAAGAAACCAATTAGATTGAAATGGGTTTTTTTTCCCCCATCCAAATTCACGGACTGAGATCTACCCACAAGCCATCTGTGGACCCCAAGTTGGGGATGTCTGATTCTAACAATCTTCTAATCTCTGCCCCAATAGACCCCTTAGCTTCCACTAAATACTACCTCCTCCAAGAGCTCTATACCAGTCTCACGTTTAGTATCTTCCTTCACATTCCTGACATTATTTTGTGCTTACTTTTTGTACAAGGTTAGGCAGTAGATAGAGTCTTGTACCTGCTGTCAGAAGACCTGGACTCAAACGCTGACGATGCCATGTACTTCCCATGTGACTCTGGGCAAGTCACTTTAATCCCTCTGAGCCCCAGTTACTTCCTTTTTAAAATCAGGGGGTTGGAGGGTGTGGCCTTTAGCTCTATGTCTATGATCCTATGTGGGTTTTCTCCAGGAGAATGTGGGCTTCTTTGTTACATCTTTGTCTTTATATCCCCAGAGCTGAGCCAAGTGCCTAGTATACAGAGGTAGATTAATAAATGCTTGCTGAATGAATGAATGCATGCATGAAGAATTGAACCCTCCTTCTCCTCTTTCCTATTCACCTGGTCTTCATCTGCTCAAATTCTTAAAAGGAACAGGTGGTTCTCCCAAAATGAAGAGACTTCCAGAGTTTCTGGGGAGTTAATCCTCAGAACAAATATTCTCAGTTCCCTTCCATGTTGACACAAGCACCCAGAAGGCCCAAAGTGAGGAGAGATAAGGACATTTGTTCTGCCATGAGGCTTTAGATAAAAGTTCACCCTTCCCACTATCAAGGACACCTGGCCCAGGCAGGGTTCTGGAATTAAGGAGGGATACCACCTTCCCCCTACCCCACCTCCTTTTTCTTTTTGGTATCTGGGGACAGAGGCAGAGAAAGAAACTTCAGGGACAAAGCCTTCAGCTGGCTCTGTGGGCAAAGGAAATGCTTCCCAACTTGAAATGTGAGAAGCCTGCCTTTCTCCTCCCCATCCCTACCAAAAAGGTACTTTTTGGTATTTGCTCTGTAGTAGTGGGCTTGGGCCTGGGTTAGCCCTCCCCAGGAAGACCCTTCAAACATCCATGTAGGTCTTACCCCAAGGCTTTTATAAGGCTCAGGTGACTAAAAAAAAAAGGAAATGTCTTAAGCACAGAGCATTCACACAGCTTGGTCTTTTTCTGTGCAGCTTCTCCTATTTATTTTTAGATAGTTAATGAGCATTTATTAAGAGTTTTCTATGTTCCAAGCACAGGGATAAGTGCAAGGGACATGAAGGAAGGCAAAACCAGCTCCTGATTCTAATGGGGAAGAATGAATGAATTTTAAAAAGAAAGATTTTGAAAAGTTCGGTAGGGCTTCCTCAGAGGTGACAGTCCTCTACTCACAGGGGTGGCTTTGGGGATGGCTATCTGTTATAAAAGGCAGAAAACCTGTCTGGAGCATCCTTATTAACAGCTTATGTGTCCTTTATGTCTTACGATGTCACAACTCCACCTCATCATGAAAATTCTTTTATTAGGTACCACGTCCTTCATCCGAAGGTACAAAGCAGAGAAGGACACACTTTAGAATTTGCCTAAATATTCCCTGTACATTCCTGCCCCTGTGTGACGCTGCGGGGATCACAGCTGGGGGAGAGGGCACTCAGGTTTGGGATCTGAGATGCAGAACTGGAGGAGGTTTTAGGAATCATCTAATCCTAACCCCCCCCCCCTTGTTTTAAAAAATGAGGGAACTAAGGCCATCATTTCAATTCCCTCAGAAGAGAAAGGACTTGCCAAAGGTCACAAAGATAGGAAATGGCAGAGCCAAGATTGCACCTCTGAAGGTGAACCCCACCTATGTACCCTCACTTCCTACCTCCTACTGTGCCCTTCACCCTCCCAATTTCTCAAGGTGATTGTCTGGTATGTAAAAATGGATAGGACCCAGAGAGAAAATAATGAAACCTACCTCCCCCTTCCAGGTGGAGAAGCAGAGTGTTATAGACAGATTCAGGTGAGGTAATTGCTTTGGATGATTTGGTATGTGCTATCTGTGTGATGGGGGATGGGGTATAGGGAGGATTAGTGACTGATATAAAAACAAAAGACAACTACAAAGCCTAGCTTTAAAAATAGCAAAGGAGTCCCCAGGGTGAGAGGACCCACTTTTACACCCCACCTCCATCTCTCCCACTTCCCCCACTACCTTAATGGGGCCCTGGACTGGGGAGAAGAGTAGTGGATATTGAAGACCAAATAAACCTTGTCATCAAATCCAGGTTAAAAGCCCCTTCCCAGCAGGCTTTTCCACTACCTGACGCATCTCGATGCACTGAAACTGTCTGACTTTCAATGAAGCTTGTATTACAAAGCCCTCTGGAATGGCAGTGACTCCTGGGCACAGATTGCGCAAGGGGGCACCCAGAAAGCTTGAGTGAAAGCTCTGGCTGGTTTCAGTACGTCACAGGCTATGTCACAGGGGCTGCTGAGTAGGGCAGGGGGGGTGGGGGTGGGGGTGGGGGTGGCTACCCCGGAGGGGGCCTGATGTTAAGCATGCTGACTGGGCTGTTTGTGTATGCCTCCCAGGCTCCTTCTCACAGGGAAGACTCTTTGGCTTCTTATGTCCTCTCCCACCCCCTGACCCTTCCCAGATCTTATGGAGAGCGTTAGCTCTGGTGTTTGGTCTTGTAGGATGTTCAACAAGAGAAGAAAGGGCCCTGGAAAAGACTGAACCTATAACAGAAGAAATGGAAGACCCCAGTCACCCAGGAGGGATACATGGTATAAACCCTAGACCAGAAGTTCTTAAATTTATGTGTCCTGGACCCCTTTGGCAGGCTGATGACACCTATGGGCCCCTTCTCAGAATCATGTTTTTCAATCCATAAAGTAAAATATATAAGATTAGAAAGGAAACAAATTCTATTGAAATACAGTGTGTGTGTGTGTGTGTGTGTGTGTGTGTGTGTGTATTTAAAGTTCACAGACCCAGGATTAAGAACTCTTGCCCTAAATTAAAAAAAAATTAAAAATAAATATATGTAATAAAAAAGAAATAAAAATAGACCAAAAATATAAAAAAAAGAATAAAAATAATTTTTAAAATCGAGAAAAGAATTTAAAAAGATAGAATTCTTGCCCTTCCTAGACAAACAAGGAAACCCAAGCAAAGGAAAGGTGGAAAAGGCCAGAGTAACATGTCTAACTTGGGTGAAAGGAAACCTAGGGAAATTAATGATCTTCTTCAACAAAAACTAAAGCTGAACCCTTTGGAAAGGACCAGTTGCACATGTGCAAAAAAAGCATGGGGCAGCGGGGGAAAGCAGGGGGGACCCCAGACATGAGCACATATTTCCTGGAGAAAGCATGTCCTGAAGCGGGTAATGTGTTTATGCCCTTGTTAAGCAAATCCCAAGTGAGTTACACAAATAGCTGACTTCACTTCCGAGGGTTTAGCAAGAACAATTCGTTTGGGTCACTGGGCCCTGAGAAGGATATGAGCTGTGAGAAAAGGCAGAAGATATAGCCCATGCCCCAACTGTATGAGCAGGCGGGGAGCCAGCTCCAGAGCGCCTCCCTACCCCACTGGGGTCTAGAGATCTGAGAGCCCCGTCGCTCTGCGCTGTTACCTGATGATTCCCAACTGGTTGGCCCAGGTTCAAAGTTGTCATTTCCCTAACCCAAATTCCCGCCTTTCACCCCAGGATGACATTGCGACTTTCTTTGGCATCATCAACAAAACCAGCCTTGGAGTCAGAAAGACCTGGGTTTAATTCCAATTAATTGGAAAAATCACTTAAACTGGGAATATCTCAGGGGACTCCAGGCAGGAGCACAGATTTAGAGCTAGGCATGGAGAGAGGCCATCTAATCCATTTTACAGGAAAGTACTTAACAACCAGCTCTCCAGGGAAAGGATGTACTCATGACATAACTTCTAAGTTTAATCTGCATCATTAACATTTTCTCCATCATGTTCTTAAGTCTACACAGTCAGCAAAATGTAAGTTCAGCCTTGAGTTGTAGCATTTGCCAATTTCTGAGGTATAAAGGCCCATGCTGAGAATTTAACAAGCAGCTCTCTGGAGCCAGTAGAAGCTGGTTCCAGAGCACTGCTGCCTCTGGAGCCTTGGTCTAGTAGGGACAACAGTGAGCTTAGGTCAGGAGACAGCTCTTACCTAGCTAAAAAGCAGGGTTGATGAGGCTTTGCCATCAAGGGATCTAAACCAGAGACACCATGCTAGGGATGAGGCAAGACCTGACGACCCTCACTCATCTGTCAACCTCTTTTTCTCTAAGATACCTTCTTTGAGAGAGAGCAACCTGGACTGGTCCCTGGAGTGTGTGTGCAGAATCTGGTGAAGGTCTTTGACTACCAAGGCAAGCCAGCGGTGGACCGCCTCAACATCACTTTCTATGAGAGCCAGATCACTGCCTTCCTAGGGCACAATGGTGCTGGAAAAACCACCACCATGTGAGGACTCAGGGAACCATCTGCAGGAGGCTCAGGCTTCACCTTGGGATGGGGTTGGGGGAATGCACTCTTTTCCCAGGGATGCATTTTAGGATCAAAACTCCTTCAGGGCTTAGCTTAAGTGCTGTGAGAAACCTTCAGAGGTCAGTCAGGGGGAGCTACTTGATGCAATGGATAGTAGACCGTGCCCTAGGCCTGGAATCTGCAAGACCTGAGCTCAAAGTCAGCTTCAGACATTTACTAGCTGTATACAAGTCACTTCATCTCTGTCTGCCTCAGTTTCCTCAAATGAGATAGTAATTATAAAGTGCTTAGCATGATGCCTAGCACACAGTAGGTGCTCAGCACTAAGTGTTGATTCCCTTCCCTTCTGATGATCTTTTATTTTTATAGGGGCAGGGAGGCGGTGATGGTGGTGTGGGGCAGGGAATAAACCTGAGGTGCTCTTGGTTTAGAGAACTCCCAGTGAGGAAACCCCCTTCTACCAATGCAAGTTGGCACCCACTCTTCCAGTTTGAGTCTTAGAGGAAATTGTCTGGGGCACTGAGAAGTTAATGGATTTGCCTAGGTTTAGATAGTCATTACCAGTCTACATCAAGCTCCTCCAGATGTGGAGACAAGCTTTCTATGTGCCACACTAGGACACCCCTCTTGGCTTCGCTTCTCAGAGCATCTTATTTATCTCCCTAGGAGACAGGGACTTTCAATTTATACCCCTAACAACATCTTGCAAACATTGGGTGCTTAATTAATAAGGTTATATTTAGAGCTAGAAGTGACCTCTGTATGATCCAGCTCCTCATTTTACAAATGAGGAAACCAAGACCTAGGAACCTTGGAACCAGGGAGATGAAGCAAGAGTTACATAAGAGGTGGGATTTGAACCCAGGTCCTTTGCTCCCCAGAGCCAGTTTTCTTTCCAGTATATGGCACTGCCTCATTTGACATAATCTGGGGCAGCTAGGTGGTGCAGTGGATAGAGCACCAGTGCAGAAGTCAAGAGGACCTGAGTCCAAATTTTACCTCAGACACGTCACACTCACTAGCTGTGTGACCTTGGGCAAGTCACTTAACTCCAATTGCCTCATCCTGGGTCATCTGCAGTCATCCTGATGAATATCTAGTCACTGGATTCAGATGGCTCTGGAGGAGAAGTGAGGCTGGTAACCTCACTCAAAACAAAGTCAAGTGCAAGTCATGTCATTATTTCTCTGACAGCAACGAAGGATGAACACACACACACATATAGGACTTACTATGTGCCACAGACTGACTGTGCTAAGTGCTTTACGATCATTTTTGTTGTTCAGTCATGTATGGTTTTTCATGGCTCCATTTGGAGTTTTTTTGGCAAAGATACCAAGTGCATTGCCATTTCTTTAGCACATTTTACAGATGAGGAAACTGAGGCAAATGGGGTCAAGTGACTTGCCCAGGGTGACACATGTAGGAAGTGTCTGAGGCCGGATTTGAACTCATGAAGATCGGTCTTCCTGACTCCAGGCTGGCACTCTATCTGCTGCACCACCTGGCTGCCCCAACTTTACCTCCTTTGATCTTCACACTTAAATTCCTTGTGACATAATGGGGCCTCTTTCTCTCTTTCTAGTCTTAGCCCTTCCTTGTTCTTCTCCTTGTCCTCTATGTTTCCACAACCCTGGCTTCCTGACCTTCCCCCACTCTTCACTTCATCTCTCGTCTCAGAGTCTTGGAATTAGCTGTACCTCCTACCTTCAGTGCGCTGCCTCCTCATCTCCACTACCTAGTTTCTCATTTCCTGTGAGTCTCCACCAGATCCTTCCTTCTGCAGGATGTCTTTTCTGGTCCCCTCTGGCTGCCCATCCCTTCCCCTCTAGAGCATCTTCCATCCACTCTCTCTATCTCTTGTATCTGCCTGGTTCTTCATATCTCGTTCCTCCCATGGAATGGCAGAGCTGGGGGCGGGGTGGGGGGGCGGATGAGATGGTGGTGCTGTGTAAATCCCTTTACCTTTCTTTGAATCTGCCAGGGCTCAGCTCAGCGCCTTGTACATAGGAAATTATTTTCTCCAATTGTTTCATGGTTATGAATGAGAGTGAATTGCATTCTTTCTCCTAAATAATGTTGGCTCCCTGTGGTTATAGTAACAGAAAGGAGAGTTATCTAATCTGAGATCTTGTGAGATATCTTTTATACATGCAATTCCCAAAGCTCTAATGTAGTCCGAGCTCATGAAAACCAGCGTGGCATTGGCCAGAGAGAGCTGACTTAGACTTTGGGGTTAGTGAGTCAGACTTGGGTTCAGATACTGCCTCTGACACTTGGGCAAGTCACTTAGCCAGGAAAGTCGCTAATACTCTGATCTGCAGGATGGAGAGAAGTTTCCACAGTGAAAGTCATCAAAAATCCAGGTCAGGAATAAAATAAAATATGAAAGGCAGTATGACAGAAGTGGAGGGAGCTCCAGCAATAAAGTCTAAAGACCCAAGATGAGATTCCAATTCTGATAGTTTTTTTTTAAGTTGTGTGACCTTGGATCAATTAAGTAACTTCTCAGAGTCTCAGCTGCCTCCTGTGTAAAATGGGGGTGATAATATAACTACCTCCCAGGATTGTCAAGGGTTATATGAATGGAAACCATTGTTACTGCTACCTGCCTTAAAAGGAGTTAGCTGTGCATGGGCTATGAATCAAATAAGTTGATGTCTTTAGTTTTGTTGTGTGTATATATATATATATATCGAATGTATATAATATATATTCTAGATGTCTATAGTGGTTTGTTACTCTATATTTGCAAGGGTGAAATGGTTATTATTTTTGATAATGAAAAACAGTTTGATGTGGTGAATAAAGTGTTGCCCTCAGAGCCCACAAGACCTGGGTTCAAGTCCTACTTATCAGATATATATACCCGGGCAACCAGTGTGCCCTCTTTGAATCTCGGTTTTCTCATCTGTAAAATGGGAACAATAATAGCTATAGCATTATATAAATGTGGGTTATTATTATGGTCAGATGATAGATAAATCATCATATGGCCTCACCTTTGTATAATGGTCTTTTAAAATTACTTATTGTGCACTTCTGTCTTGGTTTAGGCACATTCTTATAGCAAACTGTCAGATGTGAGGTTGGCGGTGGAAAAATTGAAAAAGCAGAACCATTCCTAGAAGATGGTGGGAGGTGAGAAGAGGCTTAGCCCTGAGAATTCTCAGATAGGGAGATCAGACAGGGGGCTAGTGACGACATTCCGGGGAGCAGCAGATATCTCTGAGGGCCCCGGGGATCCAAGGGTAGCCTTTGGTCTTTTGGTTTCTGGAAGGAGATAAGGCTAGAGCCGGAGATGTACACACCCAGCGTTGGAATGTGCCCTGGGAGGGAATGGAATGGCAAGTCCCAGAGGCTGTCTTTCTTCTCTTGCTGCCCTCTGCTGGTCCCCAGTGGACACTTCACTTGTGTGGGCTGGCTGGCAGGCAGAAGGGAATCCTGGAAACTTAGATTTAGAAAGGACTCGGGAGAGGTTGTCTGGGAGTCCATAATTAGCACCTACTATGTGCCATGAGCTAAGCGCTGGGGATACTAAGGAAAAGTCAAATATCCCCTGCCTGCAGGGAATTTCTGTTCTATTGAAGTAGAAAACCTGTACATACTGAAGTGCTGAAGAGATCAACACTGGGGAGATGGAAGGGAATTTTAGACTCCTGCTGATTTGCACTTAAGCTGAATCTTGGAGGAGTTGAGGGATTCTACAAGTTGGAGGTGAGGAGGGAGAGCATTCCAGGCATGGAAGACAGCCAGTGCAAAAGGCTGGACAGGAGAGCGGTAGGACTGGCCCATGGAGTAGAGAGGAAGGGGCTAGGCTTGTGAAGTGCTTTAAATGCCAAGCAGAGGATTTGATCCTACATGTAATAGGGAGGCTTTGGCATTCACTGATTGGGGGTGAGTGGTGATGTAGTCAGACCTGTGTAAAAGCCAGAGGGGACCTGGAAGCCAGTTTAGTCCCTTCACTTTTGCATTGAATAAGCTGAGGTCTAGAACAGTGAAGACTACTTCTGCCCAAGGAAACAATGAGGAAGGGGCAGGGCTAGAATTTGAATCTAGATCCTTAGACTTCAAATTCAGTATTCTTTTCATTAAGGTATACTATTCTAAACCAATCCCTCCCTGAAGCACAAATCCTTTCTTTAATAACTTCTCTAAAAATTAATTCAGAGGCTGCATGGTATTGTGGAAAGAGGATGAGTCTGGAGTCAAGTAGACTTGAAAGTCCTGCTTCTGACACATACTAGGCATGACCTTTAACCTCATAGGACCCCAGGGACCTCACTAAGATTATAAGTTATGGATGAGCTGCCAACTTACATGATGAAAGGAGTTTCCATACCTGGAATTCCCCAAATCAATGCAACTACAGATTTAGATAAACATTCGAGCCACCATTTGAATATCTCCCAGAGATGGGAGACTCACTACCCTATAAAACAACAAGTTCTTGAGTTCTCCAGCTTCCCTTCTCTGTCACTGCTTTGTTCCTGTCGTATTTCCCTTTTCATCAGCTAGAGCTCCTTCCTCATCTCCCAGAAGCAAGCCGGCCAAAAAGGTGAGGGCACAGGATGTTTTTGCCATTGAGCCCTCGTTAGTCTGTGAGCCCTAACACAAAGAGGATCCTAGGATCATAGATTTAAGGCTAGGAGGGAACCTAAGAAGACATTTAGTCCAACCCCTTCATTTTGCAGGTGAGCCTGAAGTGACCTACCTGAGGTTGTACAGGTTGTAAATGCTCAGGATTAAGATCTGAACTTGGGTCCTCTGACCAGAATCCACTGTTCTTTTCCCTGCATCCTAATGACTTGCATTTGTCACTTTACATAGAAGCTGATAAATAATCTTCATAGTGTTATAGATTTAGAGATAGAAGGGACCTTAAAGCCCACAGAGTCCAATCCCCTTATTTTTACAGAGGAGGAAACTGAGGCACAGCAGGGTTAAGTGATTTGCCCAGGGTCACACAGCTAGTAAATATCACGGTCAGGATTTGAACCTGGATCTTCCTGCCTCCAAGTCCAGTACCCAGTGGAGGGAGATGGCTGTGATTATCTGAACTAGGAGCTAAGTGAACACAAGGGCTTACATCTGTCTACGAGTTTTCCTTTAATAACTCTTTGGGTTCAAACTAGAACAAAGGGAAAGTTTCTCCCTGACTCAGGCTGAATGGTGCCACCGTGCCAGTATGTTGGTCTCCTTGTCCAAAGAACACAGAGTCTTGATTTCTCCAGGTCCATCCTGACCGGGCTGCTCCCTGCTACTTCTGGCACTGTGCTGATTGGTGGGAAAGACATTGAGACCAACATGGACTCCATCCGGCAAGACCTGGGCATGTGTCCTCAGCACAACATTCTATTCCACCAGTAAGTACAGCCTGAGTCATGACTGCCCACCCTCTGGGAGTGTCTTCTAGATCTCACCTTGGGTTCATCTCCTTCTTGGATTGCCCTGGAGGTTGTTACTCAGAGACATTGAGCCTTAAGGTTCTGGCTATCACTGGGGAGAACCTTCCTTCTAGGCATCTGATTGGGTTCTAGGTCATTCACTTGAATGATTTTTCTAATTGAGAATTAAATTGAGGTGAAGATGTTTTGCTTCTTCTAAGGTGTGACATATGAGGTTCATCTCCCTCAGCACTAGGGTTCCAGGGCCTCTTCTTTGTTCTGTTCTCCTAGTCTCACAGTGGCCGAACACATCCTGCTTTATGCACAGCTGAAGGGAAAGTCTAGGAAGGAGGCACAGCTGGAGATGGAAACCATGCTGGAAGACACAGGCCTTCACCACAAAAGAAACGAAGAGGTTCAGAACCTGTCAGGTGCTGAGACTGGGCCCAGGCTAGGTTTCTGATAGCCTTGATTTTAAGCTGTGGGGGTGTTTAGAGTGGGGGGGAGGGGAGGGGGGTGGAAGGAGGGGAGGGCTGGGGAGGGGAGAGGAGCATATTAAAGAGACCAGTTGTTTGGTGTGGCTGATCAACCTCACAAGGGGTTAGGGCTTGAAGATGGTGAGCAACCAAGACCTTGGAAAGTTCTTGAAAAATTTCCTGATGTTTGGGAAACCTTCTGGGGGGAGCTTGCCTCTCCATCAGTTTTCATTTGGGATGAGCAATGGAAAAGGTCAAGAAGTGGGTTCATTCATCCATTCATTCACTCATTAAACAAGCATTTATTAAATTCCACTTTGTGCCAGGTGATGTTTTATTTATTTGTCTTTTGGATCATACTTGTGATTTTAATGATTTAAGGAACTCCCAAAGAGGCAACTCCTTCTATTAATGGTTTTCAACACCTGACACTTAAAGTCTTAGATATTTGCCTGGGGCCACTGAGAGGTTGGTGTTACATAGCCAGTATGTGTGAGGCAACACTTGAACCCAGGCCTTTCTGATAATGAGGATGGCACAAAAACTACTTCTCTACCAGGTTGTTTTAGTTCTAATATTCATAAAAGTTTGGGCTAAAATATGAAGGTGAAAGTGATGTGTATTGGCTTGTAGGAGTGTGGGTTGTCTTTCTCCAGATGATTCGCTTCCAGAAGGCCTTCTGTATTTAGGTGACCCTTCCTGGGCCCTAGCTCCAGGAGCCAATTCTAAATGTCAAGGAAATAGGAGGAGGAGACTTGTCTTCCTTAAGTTGTCCTCCCTCAATATGAAGGTCCTGATTATCCCCTCATTTCATCTTTCCTGCCCTCCTTCACAAATATTGTACTGTGAATACCCTCTCTGGTGTCTGTAGGGGGCATGCAGAGGAAGCTGTCAGTTGCCATTGCCTTCGTGGGAGATGCCAAGGTGATAGTTTTGGATGAACCCACCTCTGGAGTGGATCCCTATTCTAGGCGCTCCATCTGGGATCTGCTCTTGAAGTATCGCTCAGGTAATGGGCTTCAGCCAGGGGGCTGGGGCTGCAGTCTCTATGTGCCCTGTATAATAACTGCAACACAGAGGCCCAGGTTCACAAATGGGGTTTCCTAATAGGTAATTAACGCTGGAGAACCAGAGGGATTCTATTGACATTTGGATTTACCTGTTACTTAGGTGAATCCAAGCTCCCATCAAAAACTTAGGGAACTTGAAGTGCCCGGACATTTTCTGAGAACCATTGACATAACCCTAGAGTATCCTAGAGAAGTAGAATTAATTGGTTGTAGGTTAGAGCCATCTGAAGCGATGGGTGAAGTAATGAGCTAATGTCCCTAATGTTCTAAGTGGTTAAGATGAGCATTGACAACTGCATAAACAAACAAGCCCAGAAAGCTCCGGAAGAACAGTGACCTAATAAACGGGTCCAGGAGCCGTGTGTTGAGTGTAGAGACATTCATTGCCATAGATTAGGATGGGAATTCTTCATACTTGAGTTGTTTCCTTCCTACTATTTTTTGATTACCTTCTGCCACCTTCTGACAATGAAAAAAGAGAATAAATAAAGGTCAGAGCCTTCCTAACTAAGACAGAGTACCTGGCCCTTTGCCCCAGGATGGGTTTATTTAGAGGGTGCTGGTCCTGGGGGCACTTTCTCTCTTATTCACTTTGCCTCCCTGGCAGCCCCAGTTACCATAGCTCAGGTGTATAGGACTATGGATGAGGCTACACCACAAATGGGTGAGACTACACCACAAATCTCCTTTGTTCTTACACTTGTCCCAAGTGTAGAAATTGCCAAGTTATTGCTTTGGTCCGAATTTCTGTTAAATTGAACAATGAATGTCTACTAATAAGAAGACATCTAGCCACTGCATAACCTTTCCGTGTGTTATTCGCTGGTGGTTTAATTGCCTAGAATTCTGCTTTCCTCCTCTGAATCGTGCCTCCAGGTAAAGCGCATGCGCTTGCTTCCCAAAGACTTAAGGAGAGGTCCTTTATCATTTCATAAGGCGCTCACACACCCAGCGCGCCCAGTGTGGAGGTGGCTTGGGTGATGCCACCCAATTAATTCTAATTAACAACCATGAATTGTCGCACAGCGGCTCGCTCTTTGGTCCCTCCACACTGGGCACATTTAGGCCCTAGGCCTGGTCTTAGAGCTGGGCAGCATCCAAGTTTGCCCTGAGATTGGTACTGCAGGATGAGTCCTCTCCTCTCAACTTGACTACCATTTTTTTTTTCAAGCATTTGAGCTGACTGGTGATATGCCTAGAACATATGCGTGACCATTTCAAGTCCTTGGCCCCCAGCCTAGCTGAGAGAGCCTGGATCTGTAATTTCACCGAGATAGGTTACTTCTAGGTGAGGAAACTCCTTCTCCAAAGCAGAGTAGCACCTTAATGATCTCTCTTGCTGCCCCCTCCCAGGCCGAACCATCATCATGTCCACTCATCATATGGACGAGGCTGACCTTCTGGGCGACCGGATAGCCATCATTTCCCAGGGCAGGCTGTACTGTTCAGGGACTCCCCTTTTTCTGAAGAATTGCTTTGGCACAGGTTTCTATCTAACCTTAGTGCGTAAGATGAAAAACATCCAGAGCCACGGGAAAGGCTGTGAGGTAGGTTTCTGTCTGGCTCCCTCCCTGCCTAGCAAGTCAGCAGCAAGCCATCAGTGATTAGGACAGGACAAGATAAGGGAAGGAACATCCAGTCTGGCTAGAACTGCCCCAGAGAGGCTTGTTTGCATTCCTGGGCTGACTGTTGTGCTGAGATGGCCTGGGATTATCTGGACTTGGCCTCTTCGTCCCTTTGGAAAGTTTTCAGAGGATATTGATAAACTGACATTCCCAGATCTCCCCAAAGGGAATGAAGTCAATGCAGAGTAAAGTAACTGCCCGTGGCACAGTGGGAAGCTCATTGGGCCAGGCCCAGAGGTCTCCCATCTTCCTTTTCTTGAGCTTCAGTTTCCTCACCTATAAAATAAGGAGATTGCACTAGATGCTCTGGGATGTTCCTTCCAGTTCTAATATTCTATGATGTTAAAAAAATGCAGAAGGAATCTGTGTAAGGAATTCCTTGTGTGGAAATTCCCTCCTAAGCATTACAGCAGTTCTGCTGTTAACCTGCAGTCTTAGGGAGTAGGGAGAGGGGTTGAGACATTGTGATTTACTCCAAATCCCCCTAAGAGATGGATTTTTGTGTTTTTTTGTGTTTTTGTTTTTGATTAGGTAAAAGAGGCCAGTCTTTGCCTCATTTCTTACCTACCCTTAATCACTGAAGGAATGTTGCCTGAGAGTTGGGAAAGATCTTAGCACTGCACCCAGGGCCATTGCCAGTCATCCTGATCTGTAGCTTGCCAACTGGACTTAGATGACCCTGGAGGAGAGAGTGAGACTGATGACTTTACACAGCCCTGCCTCACTTCAATCCAATTCACTTACAAGTCAAGACATCACCTTCCTGATGTCATGGTCCTCTTCAAGAATAAGGACAAACAAGGAAGGATTCACCTAAGATCATATAACTAGCTTATTGTTTTTTTTAAGCAATCAGTTAATAAGCATTTATTAAGGAATATTAAATTTATTAAATTAAGTAATATTAAATTTATTAAGTAATATTAAATTAATTTATTATCTACCATGTACCAGGTACTAGGTGCTAGGTGCTAGACACACAAAGAAAATTATTTATTATTAATAACTAGCATTTATGTATCACTTTTAAGATTTGCAAATACTTTGTTTTGACAAATTAATTGAGTTGACGAATGTTAACTCATTTGGAACAGACCCTCTCTTCAAAGAGCTATCAAGGGAGAAAGCATATATCCTATCTATTTAGTATATGTATACATGTAAATGTATACATATATATTTACACATGTATATACACACATATATGCATGTATACATATATATACATATATATACACACATATATATATATATATATACACAAAGTACAAAATAAATGCAAAGTAATTTGGGAGGATAAGTCACTGGCAACTGGGGTGATCAGGAGCTACTTCATGTCAAAGGTGCTGAGTGATCTGGGATTCTATGAGATAGAGGTGAGGAAGGAATGCATTTTTCCAAACATAAGAAACAGTTTCTAGAATTCCCAAGGGTAAAGGGATTTGTGAGTAGAGCAAAGTGTAATAAATACTAACTATAGGGCCAAGATCAAGAAGCAAGAAGAGTGAAGCCCAGGTAGGGGGATGGTCTGGGAGAATACATACTGAGGAATGATGGGACTGGTGGACCTGGTGAGGATAAAGAATAGGGTTAGGAGTGAAATGTAGACCAAGACATAGGAAAAGATCGGATGGGCTTCTTTCCCTTCTTCCCCTGCTCTATCCCTCCTTTGCCCAGTAACAGCTTTCTCAATGACATTCTCAGCAACAGTCTTATATTGATGAGAAGAGATGTATTTGTTCACCAGTGTTAGTGATGGCAAATAAGTATTGGGATGGTAATCAAAGAAAGCAAATGCCTGTTGGACATGTTTACTGAAATGACTGATATCTTCTCATTCCCTTTCATGTGACTGTTGTAGGAGGCCTGCAGCTGTACACCCAAAGATGCATCCCTCAGATGCACAAAGGTTGGAGAGATAACAGCGGAACAAGTGTTGGATGGTAAGCAATGAAAACGTTGGCATGTTGTACCCTGAGTTGGTGGCCTTCTGTCTTTACCTGCATTTCATGTCCCTGCCTTGTGTATCCTGTGCTGTACAACTTTATTGAGAAGAAGGAAATATTGCCTCCCACCTCGTGTTTTCTCCCTCCTCTCCCAAATTAAAAGACCCTGAGATCTAAAAATGACATCTTAAGGCTCTGGGTCATAGGATCAAAACTTTAGAGGCAGAAAGGAATTTAGAAGTCACTGAATCCATCTCCATCATTTCACAAATGAGAAAACTGAGGCAGAGTTAAATGATTTACCTGGGGTCATCAAGCTAGTATCTGAATGGGCATTTGAACTCATATCTCTCCTGACTCTAAGTCCTGAGCCCAGGTCCTCCTACCCTGATTTAGTTTCTCAAAAGTCAGTTCTGATGATATTCTTGAAATATACCCACCTTCATAGAGAAGGAGGCATTTGCCTTTTGCCAAGAAAGAAAAGAAAGTTCCTAGTTAGCACAGACTTTTCCCCCTTGAAGTTTAAAGAACATACTTTTTGAAATCTAGATTATCAAGAAAAAAAAAGGAAAATGTAAATGATGATTTTTGCTTAAATACTTGGAGAAAATGTCTATAATCTATTTACTGGTATGTGCTACCATATCCTCCTGGAACTTTGAAAGAATTTGAGGGGGGTTGGGAACATCTTTTATGGCCATGCCTCTGGACTGTGAAGAATCTCAGATTTTGCTTCCCTTCCCTCCATCCAGTATCTCCTGGCTGCCTTCATGGGACTATTGTCTCTTCCCCCCCCTCCCCCATCTTCCCTTTTCTAGTGTATAGGGCATGTGAACCAGTCAACAGACAACTAGAAAAGGGTCATAAATAAATTGAGTGAACACAGTCATTCATCAGAACCAAGAGGGAGCTGCGCTGGCACGGCAAGGGGTTATAAGAACCCACTTTGTTTTTTTGTTTGTTTTTCTTTTTTAAAAATGTTTTTATTCACTTTGAACTTAAATACAGAAAGATGAAAAAAAATTCTATGTACACATCACAACATAAAAAGAGGATTCATATAAAATCATTAATTTACATTTCATACTATTTACTTTTTTTTTGAAAACTACTACACATCATTTTCAAAGCTACCCTGCTTTTCTGTGCTTCCCTTTTAAGTTTTCTTCTGTTTTTTTCTCCCTCCCAGTCTACACTGGCCTAGAGAAGGTTACTATTAGACACAAATGCATGTGTATATATGTACATATGTATGTGTGTATATGTACATATGCATGTGTGTATACATATATATATAGATATAGAGATAGATATGTAAAACCATACTATACCTACTTCTATTTATCAGTTCTTTCTCTGGAGGTGGATAGTATCTTCCTTCATAGGTCCTTCATAGTTGATTTGATTATTTACAATACTCAACATGCTTTAGTTGTTTTCAAAGTTGTTCTTAGAACAATATTGCTGTTACGATGCACAATAATCTCTTGTTTCTGCTCATTTCACTATTCATTGTTTCATGCAAGTCTTTCCATGTTTTTCTAAAATCAACCAGCTCATCATTTCTTACAGTACAGTAGTATTCCATCACAGTCATATACTACAACTTGTGTAGCCATTCCCCAATTGATGGATGTCCCCTCAGTTTCTAGTTTTTTTTTTTATTTTAATGTTTATTTATTTATTTTTAGTTTTCAACATTCATTTCCACAAAATTTTGAGTTCCAAATTTTCTCCCCATCTCTCCCCTTCCCCCACCCCATAATGCCTTGCATTCTGATTACCCCTTCCCTCAATATACCCTCCCTTCTATCACACCCCTCCCTTCCCTTATCCCCATCTTCTCTCTTTTCTTGTAGGGCAAGATGGATTTCTATACCCTATTACCTGTATTTCTTATTTCTCAATTGTATGCAAAAACAATTCTCAACATTCATTCCTAAAACTTTGAGTTCTAACTTCTCTCCCTTCCTTCCTGCCCACCCATCCCCACTGAGAAGGCAAGTAATTCAATGTAGGCTATATATCTGTAGTTTTGCAAAAGACTTCCATAATAGTCATGTTGTATAAGACTAACTATATTTCCCTCCATCCTATCCTTCCCCCCATTTATTCTCTTCTCTCTTTTGACCTTGTTCCTCTCCTAAAGTGTTTACTTCTAATTACTCCCTCCTCCCATTTGCCCTCCCTTCTATCATCCTCCCCTCCCATCTTGTCCTCTTCTCCCCTACTTCCCTGTAGTATAAGATAGATTTTCATATGAAATTGAGTGAGCATGTTATTCCCTCCTTAAGCCAAATGTGAAAAGAGTAAGCTTCACTTTTTCCCTCTCACCTTCTCCCTTTTCTCCTCCATTGAAAAAGCTTTTTCTTGACTCTTTTTGAGAGATAATTTGCCCCATTCCATTTCTCCCATTTTCCTCCTAATATATTCCTCTCTCACCCATTAATTTTATTTTTTTAGATATTATCCCTTCTTATTCAGCTCACCCTGTGCTCTCTGTCTGTGTGTGTGTGTGCATGTGTGTGTGTGCATGTGTATAATCCCTCCAACTACCCAAATATTGAGAAAAGTCCCAAGAGTTACAAATATTATCTTTCTATGTAGGAATATAAACAGTTTAACTTTAGAAAGTCCCTTATGATTTCTCTTTCCTGTTTACCTTTTCATGGTTCTTTTGAATCTTGTGTTTGAAAGTCAGATTTTCTATTCGGTTCTGGTCTTTTCATCAAGAATGCTTGAAAGTCCTCTGTTTCATTGCATGACCATTTTTTCCCCTGAAGTATTATACTCAGTTTTTCTGGATAGGTGATTCTTGGTTTTAATCCTAGTTCCTTTGACTTCAGGAATATCATATTCCACACCCTTCAATCCCTTAATGTAGAAGCTGCTAGATCTTGTGTTATCCTGATTGTATTTCTACAATACTTGAATTGTTTCTTTCTAGTTGCTTGTAATATTTTCTTCTTGACCTGGGAACTCTGTAATTTGGTTACAATATTCCTATGAGTTTCTCTTTTGGATCTCTTTCAGGAGGTAATTGCTGGATCCTTTCAATATTTATTTTGCCTTCTGGTTCTGGAATATCAGGGCAGTTTTCCTTGATAATTTCATGAAAGATGATGTCTAGGGCTCTTTTTTTGATCATGTCTTTCATAATTTTTAAATTGTCTCTCCTGGATCTATTTTCCAGATCAATTGTTTTTCCAATGAGATGTTTCACATTATCTTCTATTTTTTCATTCTTTTGGTTTTGTTTTGTAATTTCTTGGTTTCTCATAAAGCCATTAGCTTCCATCTACTCTATTCTAATTTTTAAAGAACTCTTTTATTCAGTGAGCTTTTGAACCTCCTTTTCCATTTGGCTAATTCTGCTTTTTAAAAAGCATTCTACCTCATTGGCTTTTTGGACGTCTTCTGCCAATTGAGTTAGCCTATTTTTAGAGGTGTTATATTCTTCAGCATTTCTGGGGGATTTCCTTTAGCAAGTTGTTGACTCGCTTTTCATGATTTTCTTGCATCCCTCTCATTTCTCTTCCCAATTTTTCCTCTACCTCTCTTACTTGATTTTCAAAATCCTTTTTGAGCTCTTCCATGGCCTGAGACCATTGCATATTTGTTTTGGAGACCTCTGATGGTAAGCACTGTTCTTCCTCATCTGAAAAAACAGAAGGAAATACTTATTCACCAAGAAAGTAACCTTCTATAGTCTTATTTTTTTCCCATTTTTGGGCATTTTCCCAGCCAGTTACTTGACTTTTGAGTCCTTTGTCAAGAGGAGGGTATACTCTGGGGACCTGTAAGTTCTCAGTTCGTCCAAGGTGGCACAGTCAAGGGAGAGGGCAGGGCAGCCACTCAGGGCTGAGCTTCAGATCAGCTGCTCAGTTCCACCAGGGGCTTTAGGTGGGTGGCTCCAGAAATGGATGCTGCCTCTATAGTGTCTGCTGCAGGTGGTCCAGTCTGCATTCCCTTCTCCAGGGTGAAGGAGCTTTCTCATTGACCTTTGAAGCTGTCTGTGGTATTTGTGGGTTGAGCAATCTGGGAACTGCTGCTGCTGATGCCTCCCTGAAGCCTGTTCAGGGTCTTATCCCTGCTGTGTCATGTGGCCCATGCTGGGCTACGCTCCATGCCCAGTGTGATAGACCTTTCCTGTTAGTCTTCCATGCTGTCATGGGCTGGAAATCTCTTTCACTCTGTTGTTTTGTGGCTTTCTGCTGCTCTAGAATTTGTTTAGAGTCATTTTTTACAGATATTTTATGGGCTACGTGGGGGAGCTTCTACAGGTCTATCTTTCTACTCTGCCATCTTGGCTCTGCCCCCTCAGTTTCTAGTTCTTTGCCACCACAAAGAGAGCTGCTGTGAACATTTTAGAACATGAGAGTTCTTTTCCTTTTCCCTTAATCATCTTAGGAAACAGACCTAATAGTGGTATTGCTGGGTCAAACAGTATACGCGGTTTTTATCGCTGTTTGGGTTTCATTTCAGATTGCTCTCCAAAATAGTTGAATCAATTCACAATTCCACCAACAGTGAATTAGTGTTCCAATTTTTCCATAGTCCCTCCAACATTTGTCACTTTCCTCTTCTATCATTTTATCCAATCTGATAGGTGTGAGATGATATCTCAAAGTTGCTTTAATTTGCATTTCTCTGATAGTGTTTTAGAGCATGTTTCACATGACTATATATAATTTTGATTTCTCCATAGAAAAACTGCCTATTCATTTCATTTGACCATTTATCAATCTGGGGATGATTCATATTCTTACAGATTTGGCAAAGTTCTTTATATATTTGAGATGAGACTTTTATCTGAGAAACTCTATAAAAATTTTCTCCAAACTTTCTATTTTCCTTCTAATCTTGGCTATATTGGTTTTATTTGTAAAAAAAAAACCTTTAATTTAATATAATCAAAATTATCCATACTTCACAATGCTCTCTCTTGTTTATTTATAAATCATTCCCCTATGTATAAGTCTGATAATTATAGTAATATGGTAATATATTCCCTGTTCTTTTAATTTTCTTATGATATCTCACTTTATACATGTATACATTTTGAACTTTTCTTAGTAAGTGGTTTAAGATATTGGCCTATGTCCACTTTCTTCCAGACTTCTTTCCAGCCTTTCCAACAATTTTTGCCAAATAATTCTTATCCTAAAAACTTAAATCTTTAGGTTTGGCAGACACAAGGTTGCTATATTCATTTGTATGTCTGCTCTGTTCCACTGATCTACCTTTCTATTTCTTATTATCTTAGTACTAGGTAGTTTGGATAATTATTTCCTTAGAATATAATTTAAAATCTGGTACTACTCAATCTCCTTCCTTTACATTTTTTTTCACTAATTCCTTTGATATTCTTGACCTTTTATTATTCCAAATGAATTTTATTATTATTTTTTCTAGCTCAGGAAAACAATTTTTTTGGTAATTTAATTGGGATGGCATTGAATAAACAGATTAGCTTAGATAAAATTGTCATTTTTATTATATTGGTTTTGCCTCTCATGAACAGTTAATATTTTCCCAATTATTTAAACCTGACTTTATTTGTATAAATAGTGTTTTATAATTATGCTCATGCAGCTCCTGGGTTTGTTTTGGTAGATATATTCCCAGGTATTTTACACAGTCTACAGTTATTTTAAATGGGGCATCTCTTACTATCTCTTCTTGTAGAATTTTGTTGGTGATATAAAGAAATCCTGGTGATTTATGTAGGTTTATTTTAAAACTTGCTACCTTACTAAAATGATTCCATTAACTTTTTAGTTGAATCTTTAGGATTTTTTGAATGTATCATCATGTTGTCTGCAGAAAGAGATAATTTTATTACTTCATTGCCCATTCTGATTTTTAAATTTCTTTTTCTTATTGCTATTGCTAACATTTCTAATGCAATATTGAATAATGCTGGTGACACTGGGCATCCTTGTTCCACTCTTGATCTAGTTGAGAAGACTTCTAGCTTATCTCCTTTATGAATCATGTTTGCTGATGGTCATAGATAGAAGCTTCTTATGATTTTAAGGAAAAATTTCTTCATACCTGTGCTTTCAAGTGTTTTTGATAGGAATGAGTGTAGTATTTTATTAGAACCTTTTTCTGCATCTGTTGATGCAATCATTTTGTTTTATTTTTTATTAATGTTATCAAACATGTACTTTGTATAAGGAGAAAAGGAGCTCCCCGCATCAGGAGAAGGAACTTCCTCACCTGGGAGTTCCCTATCCTAATGAGATTACAGGTGTACGACAGCTCCCTAACCTAACTTGTAAGGGATAAATAGAAAGAAAGATGAATATATAGATGATAGATAACAGAGAGATAGAGAGGCAGACCATTTATTAAATGCCAGTAAGCATGCTAAGTGTTAGAAATTTTTTAATCTCTATTTTAATTTAATCTCAATTTTTTTTAAAAAAGAGACAACCTATAGATAGAAAGTAGAAATAGAAGTAGGTAGGGTGAGAGTGTATCCCTGTAAGGACAAGTCCAAAGAGCAAAGAATAGAACTGGAAGGCTAGGACTAGGGAAGAAAACTAATTTCATTGTTAGAGGGAACTCTCAGGTGAGAAAATGCCCTCTACCCATGCAGATTGGCACGTTCTCTCCAATTTATATTCTATAGCCTTAGAGAGTTACCTGGAACACACAGAGATTCTGACTTGCCCAATGCTCACAGGACTGAAATGTGCCAGAAGTGGGGAAGGAGGTACAGTATAAGGGGAAGGAGTCATGTGCGTATACAGAAAAAAAGGTACAATACAAGTCAAAAAATAACTAAGTGCATCAAAATGGTTAAACTGGGTGGCCTGGGAGTCTTGAGGAGGGAGGGTTAATTTCTATCTAGGGGAAATCAGAAGATGCTTTAGGGAACTGGTGGCAATTGATCTAGGCCTTGGAGGAGAAAGATATCAGTAAGTGAGGGAAGGGGAGGGGGAAGAAGCCAGGCATGGGGGTTGGTATCCTCAAAGATACAGAGGTATATAGGAGAGAATAGGATAAGGAGAGGAGCACTGAATAATTGAGTTTGACTGGAGCATAAAGTGAATGTGTAAGAATTGTGTGAAATTTCTGGAAAGAAAGGTCAATATCAGGTTTGCAAAGCCCCTGAATGCTGAAGAGTTTATATTTTGTTCATTGGGCAATAGGGGAGTCCCAAAGGTTTGGATACAGAAATGATGTGATTGGAGTTTTGCATTGGGTGAAGGTAATCAGTCAGTCATAGAACATTTATTAAGTGCCAACTTTGTACAAGGTACTAAAGATACAAAGACAGGGTGACTAAGTTTCCAGCTAAGCTTTCAGGCATTTTGCATGCCTCTGCATTTGAGCAGAGAGAGAGAGATGACTCTCAATTATTGGAGAGAATGCTGACAGAACACTATGGGACCTCTGTGTGAGGGGCAGAGTTGGTGCCAGAGCTTTTTGGGTAAAAGACACACTTGGTCCAACACACACTTAGAAAGGGAGAGACAGACAGACAGAGAAAAAGAGAATAGGGAGAGAGACAGACAGAGACAGACAGAGAGATAGAGAGAGAGAAAGAGAGAGAGAGAATAAGGAGAGAGAGAGAGTTAAAAGAACTTGCTGAGCTTCAGCCATGAAGGAGAAGCTGGTTTCTCAATGTGTCCCTGAAATCCACCTTGCCTTTCCCAGATACTCCCCAGAGATTCCCTTGTTGCCTTACTCTTTCTCTTGTGGAGTTGCTATCTTAAGACATTCACTCTTGTGTACTTCCTAGTATATTCTAGTCTGCAGAGATTCTTCAGTTTCCACTCTCTGTTTTTCATGGTTAAATGCGCTTATTCATTATATGTTATTTGTGCTGCTCTTTTTTATAATGCGCTTTCGATGGGAAAGAGCTCAGCTGGACGGTTTAAGCTAAAGGGCTACCCTCACACATGAGGGCTAGGGACCAGAGAAGTGGCTGTTGTTCTGAACCAGACTTGTACCTTTAGAGGAACATTATTTAATGAGGCCAGATATCAATTTAAACTAGTACTCTTCTTGGAGAATATGGCCGTAACCTTTCTTTTATTCCCCACTGAAGGCAAAAATTGCAGTGTCTTTTGTAGAAGGTGGAGTCAGATTCCAAGGATTGCTATCCACATAGCCCTTGAGCCCTGTCTGGACGTTTAGACGTCCGTGTAGGTATATGTGTTGTTTGGTCATTTTTCAGTCTTGTCTGACTCGTCATGGCCCCATCTGGGGTTTTCTAGGCAAAGATACCAAGTGCTTTGCCACTTCCTTCTCCAGCTTATTTTACAGATGAGGAAACTGAGGCAAACAGGGTTAAGTGACTTGTGCAAGTTCACACAACTGATAAGTATCTGGGGCCTGGATTTGAACTCAGGAAGATGAGTCTATCGACTCTATCCCCTGGCACCACTGAGCTGCCTATGGGCATACATGTCTCACAACAAAAATGAATCCATCCTTGCCCTTCAGTAGTTTGCATTGTGCCAGGGGAACATAATCCATAAAGTTGCCCTTCTCCCTCCAATTTCCATTTCTTGTTACCCATTTTTAAAAATAAATATGACACGAAGGATATCAGCTCTTTGGGGATAGGGGCCATTTGTATTTTGTTTTCACATTCTTGAGAAGCAGCATGGTCTAGTGCATGGGTGGTGAACCTGTGGCCTCAAGGCCGTGTGTGGGCTTCTAGGTCCTTGAGTGTGACCTTTTGACTGAGTCTGTTTTACAGAACAAATCCTTTCATTAAGGGGATTTGTTCTGTGAAGTTTGGATTACTGGTTGGTTACTATGTGACTTCAGAGTGCCCCTTATGGGCACGTTTGCCACCCTGCCAAACCAAGGCAATATAATTTGAGCTTTACCCCATGTTCTGGTCCCTTGGACTCCCCACGTTAAAAAGCTCCAGTAATAAGTAGTGTATTGGCCAAAGGATAGATGGGAGAAGAGAAGGAGAGAGAGCAAAGACTGTAGCAAACCTACAAACCAGAACTTGATCTCTGGGTAAGATGTTCACGTGAAGCATTTCCTGTTTTTCCCCAGGAACTAGTATCTCTCTTCCCAACTGCCTGTCTCCACCCTTCCCTTACACTACCCCTCCTCTACCCCAATTATTACCTTGTTTTACTTTGTATCTTACATATACATACTATGGACAAGTTATCTCTCTCCGATAGAATATAAGCTTCCTGAGGGCAAGGACTGTTGTAGTTTTTTGTCTTTGTAAAGGCACATGGTAAACCCCTAATTAATCTTCATTGATTAATTGATAATATTCTGACTCTTTCCAGGAGATATAAATGAACTGATTGAAGTGATTCACCATCATGTGCCAGAAGCAAAGCTAGTAGAATGTATCGGCCAAGAGCTTATTTTTCTTCTCCCAAATAAGGATTTCAAGCAGCGGGCCTATGCCAGCCTCTTCAGAGAATTAGAGGAAACACTGCCTGACCTGGGCCTCAGCAGTTTCGGGATTTCTGACACTCCGCTGGAAGAGGTAAAAGAGGCTCTGCTGGGGTTTTTCAGAGTATTGCAGGAGAGTCTGTGATACTGTACATTAAAATTCTCTTATTAGAAGAGGTTCTGATAAATTTGATGAGGTTCCTCAATGTACCTGAAGAAATTACACAGTATGGACCTTCATACCTAGAGGCATCAGAAAGGAGGCATCCTGACTCCTTACTGAGAGGACCCAGGGAGCAACTATGATTGGTCCTCAGGGGCTTGGGGCTGCTGCAAGGTGATTAGTGACTGAGAGTCAGAGGTCAAGATTTTTTTGGAAGTATCACCCCTGACACATAGTCTATAAAATTGAACTGGTTGAGATTTTCTCTCTCTCTCTCTCCCTCTCTCTCTCTCTCTCTCTCTCTCTCTCTCTCTCTCTCTCTCTCTCTCTCTCTCTCTCTCTCTCTCTCTCTCTCTCTCTTTCTCTCTCTCTCCCTCTCTCTCTCTTTGCCCCCACCTCTCTTTTTCTTTTTCTTTGTGTCTCTGTGTATGTCTATCTCTGTTTCTGTCTCTCTCTGTGTCTCTATCTCTCTCTCCTTTTCCCCTTTTTTTCCCATGGATTGCAGACAAGAGAACAGCTGAGCTATGGCTAAGAGGGAAGAGAGATTTCTCTTTCCCCACCCCAAGGACATGTTGTTGATAAACATGTGCTTACATACAGCCTTAAAAAAGTTCAAAGACTTGACTCTTGAAACCTATCTCCTGTTTAGGAGGAGTGTTTTGAAGATCCTAGGCAGTGAAATCCCAGAATCTAGCCCTCTCAAAAAGGGATTTGCTGGGCAGCACAAGCTTTGGGAATTTCCTAGTGAATTATATTGAATTTGAGAGTTTCTACATTCAAGCAGTCTTGTACTAGTCTCCTAAAAGATTTCTTCAATAGTTTGCTTCTTGCAGATGAAAGAGGATGGGCAGTGAGGATTGCCCTGTCACTGAACTAAATCTATACTTTGGGCTTGGGGCAGGAGCTTTAGTCCTTGACACCCCACTGTTGCCATGTGTTACTCTGACAATGCAGTCCTTGGGAAGGGGCTGTTTGTCTGGCAGCTCTGGGGGATTCTGATCATCTATTTGAGTGCTTTATGTGCTCCAGAATCCATTAGTGGATTCCAATGGGTACTTTACGTCTTCTAGATTTTCTGTAGATGGGGGTGGCAGGCGGTAAATAAAAGGGCTGCCCCATACCTGTTATGTCTTTAGTGAATTAGATTTAGTGAACCCTGAGGTAGAGCACAGGGATGGGCAGATGATTTTCAGT
This sequence comes from Bettongia penicillata ogilbyi, assembly GCA_023548195.1. NCBI lineage: Eukaryota > Metazoa > Chordata > Mammalia > Diprotodontia > Potoroidae > Bettongia > Bettongia penicillata. The sequence continues at coordinate 25,867,198 of JAJHZJ010000314.1, read as the reverse complement.
GAGCCAGTCACCAGGAGGCAGCCCCAGGCCCCGAATCTCAGCCAGTAGGACTGCAGTGGACCATGCTCACATTCCATGAAGAAGTATCCTTTAGCAATAAATAAATAAAATAAATAGTATCCAACTATTGCCTGTCATCAAGGCTGATTGAGGAACTCATCAAATTGATCAGGGATTCTTTTGGCCAATTCTCCCTAACACAGGCTTGTGTCTTATCTTCATACTAGATTACAATAAGCTCAATAAGGCCAGTGTCTGTCCCTTCTCTAAATTTTTTATCCTTTATACATATTTTTTCACTGATCAAATGAATGAATGAAAAGCTCAAATATATTTTCCCCTACATAAAACATAAACTTAACAAAAGCAAACTATTGGACAGATTTTCCTGGTGACCTTCACAGATGGAAGTACCCAGCTGACATCCACAATATCTTTCCTTGGCAGATTTTCCTGAGGGTCACAGGAGATTCTGAATCTGGAGCACTGTTTGTAGGTATGGGCTGGGGTTTGTTTCTGGGTCCGGATCTGTTTGTGTGCTGGGGTCTGCATTTTTGTTTCTTTTTAAAGAGTTTTTCACCGTGAGAATCACTAAGTCGAGGCCTTGGAGAGCTCCAGACAGCTGTTATTTACCTCTCTGTTGTGTGATTATGGCTAGTAAGTTGGAGTACCGGGTTCAAATACCCCTCTGCTGCTTACTGCTGTGTGACCTTAAGCCATTCCTTGGGCCTCAGTTTCCTCATCTGGAAAATGAAGGAAAATGAAGACGTTGGACTAGAGAGTTTTTCAGCTTCCTCCTGTCTTTAAATCTGTGATCCTATAATCATCTGCCATTGTTCACAACGGCAGGGAAAGCTATAGGTAGAAGCTGTCAAAACCTGCCAGTGAGAGAGCGTGTGTTGCACCTCCCTCACTTTGGGACTCATTATCCCCAGCCTCAAGTCCCCTGGAAGGTTGGATCTCCAGAGCAAAGCTCTAAGTCTCTCTCATGGTTCTGAGGTTAACCTAGAGGTCGTAGGGTTTTATCTGATGCTGTCAGATTAAACCCCCATTCTAGCGTTGTCTCCCCCACTAGAATACACCATCCTAGAGGGAAGTGCTTAATAAATGCTCGTTGACTGACTAAGTTGATAGAAAGCTGGCCTCAGAGTCAAGCCAGTAGCACCAGGATTCAAATACAACCTATGTTTGCTGTGTGCCCCTAGGCAGGTCAGCTAATCTCCCAGTCCTCCAGGGAGCCCCCAAGACTGGAAGCTGCAATGCAGGCACCAATCTGCATCGTAGAAGAATTTTACTCACTGAGAGTTCCCTGTACTTATTAAATCATAGATCCAAAAATATGCAAATTATCATGCTAAGTGCCAGCAACACAGGTATGATTTTCTGCAGTCCTCTATGGATAAAGATGGCTGGTAAACTTTGGATGAACTTTTTTTTAATCTTTCCTTGTGAGTATTTTTCCAAATGATCCCTTCAATTTCCAAAATTAGGTGACACTCAGCAGAAAGGACCAAGTTTTAGCTTTAGAAACCCCAGTTCAAGTAGAAATGAGAAAGCAGCAGGAGGAACCCAGGCCTCCAATGGCTCCTCAGCCCCAGAACCACCCCATCTGGCTGAGGGCCAGGCAAGCAAGGAGTCTGAGGACAACGGAATGCAGCTGAACAAGGGGACTCAGCTGCTCTGTCAGCACATCCAGGCTTTACTCATTAAGAGGTTCCACCATGCCGTCCGGAGCCGCAAAGACTTCCTCGCTCAGGTATTTGGCCCTTTCATTTTGATCAAATGTTCCTTAGGACTTGACTGTTAAGAATGGTGAAACAGTTCTAAGGTTTGTGATTCTAACCTGGCAATCTTGTTGCTCAATTTTACCTGCTATGCATGCATGCATGATCCCATCGAAGCATCCCACACCTCTTTCTCCCTCTCTGTACCCCTCTCCTCTCTCCCTCTCTTCTTTTTCCTTCCTTTCCATATTTTTCTCTCCTTCTCTTTCTTTCCTCTCTCCCTCAATTTCTCCATCTGTAAAACAGGGATAATAATGACAGCACTGACCTTACAGGGTTCTTGTGAGAATCCAAAGAGATAACCTATACAAAAAGCTTAAGTAGCATCATTATTATCATTATTCAGTAACACAAATTGGCTTCATTAAAATCAAACTCAACTAAGTAGTAAAAATACCATAATTTATACTTATATAAGCAACTCTCTAAGACTTTATGTTGCAGAACAAGAGCTGATGTACTTTGATTTTTCTCACCAGGGGTTCCCTACAGCAAAAAAATCAACAAATTCAGACCAGAAAAGTGATATAGTTAAAATATTCTTATAAATTATTTAAATGTTTGCATTGAACTTTATAGTCATAGTCTTAGTCAATCCTCACACTACACCTGGCACTTCAGTGTTATTATTATCTCCTTTTTTAACCGAGGGGAAACTGAGGCACAGAGGAATACAAGGTATATAATATGAAACGACTAGGTAGCACGGAAGCTGGAGTGTAGGACCCAGCGTTAGGAAGACCTAGCCTCAGGTACTTACTGTCTGCCCATGCCAGGCCTTCAATCTATGTTTGCCTCAGTTTTCTCAGTTGTGAAATGGAGATAATAATAGCACCTACGTCCCATGGTTTTGGGAGGATCAAATGAGATGTATTTGTAAGCTGCCTGGCACATAATAGGTGCTTAATAAATGCTAGCTATTGTTAAGTGATGAGAACCTGTGTGGTATAGTGAAAAGTGTGTCGGATGTGGATTCCAAAGACCAAAGTTAGAGCCCAGTTTGGCCACTTAACTAGCAGTTTAGTAAGACTGCAAAAGGAACGGTGGTGGTGGCAGTTTATGAAGGACTTTGAACACCAGCCAGAGGATTTGACCTTTGCCCCTGGAGGTGATAGGGTCTGACATCTCTTTTGTCCAACAGATTGTGCTTCCAGCTGGTTTTGTGTGTTTGGCTTTGTTGCTTGCTGTCATCATCCCCCCTTTTGGAGAGTACCCACCTTTGATGCTTCACCCCTGGATTTATGGACATCAGTATACCTTCTTCAGGTCAGGAGTCTAGAGATCATTAGGTATCTTGCTTCTCTTGTCCTTTCCCTGGTCTATGACACACATTTGTGTGCCATAAGTATGTCCAGATTTCCTAAATAGAGTTGTAGCCTGCTCTGAGGGCCTTTGACCTGCCCACTCTATTGGGAAGTTAATGAATTCTTTACCACTGGCTGACCTTTGACATCTGAGCTTTTACTTTCACTTCCTGGAAAGTTATAATACAGGTAATATCCAGAGTCAGGCAAATACCCATGGAAAATGACCAACAGACAGAAAGAACACCATTAGGGGGTTGAAGTCAAACATTTACGGGTCACATATGTTATATGCATCTTTGGCCCCTCATAAGATGCAGATGACCTTGGCGGATTCACTTAAACAGGAATTGCGGTGCAGTGAAAAAAAAATCACAAGATTGGAAATCAGGACATCTTGGTCCAAATCCTGCTTCTGACACTTAATACCTATGAATTTTGAGCAAGTCACTTAATCTCGCTATGCCTCTGTTAGCTTATTTGCAAAATGAGGATAATGATCCCTGCTCTCTCATAGTGTTCTTGGGAGGAACAAATGAAATGATGCATGTAACATGATTTACAGATTTTAAAATGTTATATATTGTGAGTGGCTATCACTGTTAACTACTCTGATCCAGCATCAGAATAACTGCCCAGCCTCCAGTGGGTCAGTGACTACATCAAGTCAGTTTCCTTCCCACAGTCTGAATAACAGCTGGCTTGGTGTACTCTGCCACAGAATTGTTTCTGTAAAATAAAGCTTTTCCCAATTTGCTTAGCTCTGAACAGCCAGGCAATGAACAACTGTCAACTCTTGCTGAAGTCCTCCTGAATAGACCAGGATTTGGAAATCGCTGCCTGAAAGAAGAGTTCTTCCCGTAAGTCAGAGTGCCCTCTTGTTTTCGGTTTTCCAAATGGAAAAGAGAATGGCAGAAAGTTACCAGGAGAGAGTATGGGCTCATTGCAGGAATTTAACAGTGAAAGCCAGTATGGGGTCATGGAAAAAGACCCAGTGGGATCCACTGCAGGGACGGGAGGTCCTGATTCAACTTCTTCCTACCTGTGTGACCTTGAACAAGGGAATTCATCCCTTTGGGCTTCAGTTTCCTCATTTGTAATATTTTTTAAAGAGGCAGAGTTGGAGGAAGGCAGTTGTACTCAATGATCTTCCATGACTGATGGTGCCTTCCATCCCTGAATAATCAAAGGGCTTGACACAAAAGACTTTTCTTACTTTCTGACTTCTTTCAAGTAACATAGAAGGGCATGGAGGATAGAATGCTATCCAGATTGAGGGTGTGCTTATAGACATCAATTGCTGCCTCTCAAACATCATGTTATAAGAGTTGGAGAATAGTTACAGTTATCCCCCAATAGATTGGGCTACTCCAAAAGAAAGTAGGTTTCTACACAGTCCCCTGAAGGTTCTTTGAGCAGAAACTAGATGGCATATTTTAGCATCCCCTCTACAGCTTTATGCCTTACATATAGTAGGTATTTAAAAAATATTTGCTAAATTGAATTGAATGCTAATGTCACAAGATATGATCCCATGTTTCATGCTGTTTCTGAGGTTTTTGTGAATATTATAGCTGGAAGTTAAAATATTCTCTCTTTCTTGATTCAGGAATTATCCCTGTGGCAATTCAACATCTTGGAAGACACCTTCTGTTTCTCCAAACGTGACTCATCTGTTCCAGAAGCAAAAATGGACAGCAGACAACCCCTCTCCCGCCTGCAAGTGCAGCACCCAAGAGAAGCTCACAATGCTCCCAGAATGCCCTGAGGGGGCAGGGGGGCTTCCTCCTCCCCAGGTACCAGGCAGTTCTCCAATGGGGTCTGACCACCATGCACAACATCAAAACAATAAATCCATGATGCATCCTAGCCAACAGGAGCTCAGTAATGGACTCTGCTGGACCCTCACTTGCTTTTATAGTGAGATGCCCAGAGGGAGCTATAGGAAATATTATGGAAAAGGACCCAGGACAATGGACAGAATGACCTCCAAAGCCACCCTCCCACTCAGTCACCCAGCCAGTATCTCCCCAGGGTGTACTGTTCAGCATTATGATCTTGGTACTCTCTCATTTTCTGTCTCTCTCTAATTATTTACACACCAAGGTATAGCATCATTCTGGTAGCCCAGGTCCAATCATGTCACTCCCCTGCTCAAGAAGCTTCAGCAGCTCCCTATGGCACAGTGGCAAATGAAAATCAACAAATGTATACACTGAACACTTTCAAGTTTAATCTTCGTTATTAACACTTTCTCCAATACTGTTTTAACACTAGACAACCGACAAATCAACCCTTGATGTGTAGGGTTTGACAGTTTCTGAGGCACAAACGTTTGCCCTGAAAATGTAACAACTGACTGGTTGGCTCAGCTCGCCCCGCCCTATTGCTTCTATGATAACATACAGGCTCCTCTGGCATGTGAAACCTTCAGTGTCTGACTCAAGCCCACTTGTTCAGCCTGATAACACCTGACTCTATCTCACTCATTCTGTGATCCAGCCAAATGGCCTAATTAAGAACATAGAATCAGGCATTTAGAGCTGGAAGGAACCTGAAAAATAGGATGGAGCAAACAGAATTCAGTGAGTCCACGAGACAAGAAATATCAGAATAAAGTCAAATGACTGAAAAAAATAGAAGAAAATATGAGCAATGAGAAAGCATTTGTTAAGGGCTTATTTTGTGCCAGGCACTGTATAAGGTATCTGTTTTCAAAAATAACTGACTAGAAAAATGAATTAAGGGAAGAAAATTTAAGGATTTTTGAACTCTGAAAACTATAACCAGCCCTCCCAAAATCTGAATGCCATATTTCAAGAAATCACAAAAGAAAATTTCCTAGATCTATTCAAATCAAAAGACAAAGCAAAAATAGAAAAGAAAAATCCACTAATCACTTTCTGAAACCCCAAACTGAAAACATCCAGTCAATAATGTCCCAAATGTCACAAAATATTGCACGTGTTCAGAAATAAAAAGCTCAAGGACCAAAGAAACACAGTCAGTATCACACAAGATTTAGCAATAATACTATAAAGGAGAGAAAAAATCTCCATCTATGATATTTTTTTGCCAAAAGGCAAAAGATGGTAGTTTACAACCAACCAGATTTACCCAGTAATATCCTACAGAGGAAGAAAAACAAATCTTTAATATAATAGAGAACATTAAAGCAGCCATGGTAAAAAGACTGAATAGAAACTATGAAATGAAAACACAAAAGTCAAGAGAAACATAGAAGTGTTTGGTGGATGTGAAATATGATCTGAGGTCACTGAGATTTCTTCTCTTAGGTGAGTTTGTACTCATTCGCTTGTCAGTCAAGCTCACCCCCAAAAAGAAATTAGAAGGGATCTTAGAGGTCGTCTAGCTCAACAAGGTAGCTATTAAACTGAAATATGAATCTCCCATACAACACCTGTGAAAAGTGCTTATCCACGTTCTGCTTTGAACATCTCCCATGATGGGGAACTCACTTGATGAAGCAGTTCATTGTTCCTGAAATGAACTGGAATTTATGTCCTTAAAAATCCATGAAATCTGTGCCCCTGAAATCTAAGCCAGGCAGAAAAGATCTAATCCCTCTTGGCACACCCATTACTAGGACCTTGATTAGCTCCAAAGTCCCAACACTAATCATCCTGTGTGACTGGTTCAGGAGAAAGATGGCTAGATTTGGGGTTGGGGACCTGGGTTTGAATTTTAGCTAGATAGTTTGCTACCTTTGTGACTGAACAAATCACTTCACTCCTCTGGGCCTCAGTTTTCTCATTTATAAAATGAAGAGCAGATGGTTGGATAAGATATCCTCTCAAGACTCTTCTAGCCCTAAATCTCCAGTCCTACAATCCACCCTTTCTAAGATTCTACACTCTCTTCCCAACTTTTATACTGGGAAATACATGAATGGGCAGGAGTACTAGCCTTCTCACTTTTGTTTTAGTAATGGTGAAGAGCCTTCCTGGCTAGTTAAATGATTTCCAAAGTCTCTTCCATCTCTAAAAAAGAAATTTTTTTTTCAATGATCTATTCTTTACTCATAGATACACAAATCCAGAATTCTGAACTTGACCCTTAGGCAACAAAGAGGTACGACTGATTTACCTGAACTATGAAAGGGGCAATCAAGATCAGAACTTCTTAACCTTTTTTGTATGTTGTAGATGTACAACATGTTGTATGTGTTTTGTAGACCTCCTTGGCAGTCTGGTGAAGACTATGGTCCCCTTTTAATTTAAATGTATAAAAGAAAAATACAATGCAAAATAAATAATTATGTTGAAATACAATTATCAAAACATCAAATTATCAGAAAACAAGTTCACAGACCCTGATGAAGTACTTCTGGCTTAGATCAGTCAGTGATCAATGAATGTGAGAAATGGGCCCAACCAACAATCTCCCAACTCTAAGAAACACACTCACTTTAACAAAGAACAAAACTTGTGAAATCAGGAAAGATTTTATTAATCTTTACGTTCATTCTCCCCCTGAATGGATGGGTAGCTCCCAAGTAAGGATACAGGAAGACTGCAGTTTGTTCCAACCAATGCAAGCCTTTTATACTGTTCCAAATTTTGGACTTCCCACCATATCATCCATTGGCCATGTGACTTCATGTTCTCCTCTCTGATAGATTTCCCCTAAAATAGCTCATCAATCATGCACACAAGTTTCTGACCTGACCATGCTAGGTCACAACTCTGATCACTTTAAGCTGGGATGAGTTTTAGCCCTGAGGAAACTGAATTCCTTCCTTGATTTCCACAATCAAGTATTTATTAAAATATGCCAAACACCCTCAAGGAGTTTATATTCTATTGTCAGGCAGAGCCAAAGTAGACATATATTAAATATATAAAAAATAAAATACAAAGGAGTTTTGTTTTTTTTTTGGTAGGGAAAATGGACCAGGGATGGATTAGAGTCCAAAATTTTCTGATTAGGTGGAGGCTAAAACATTATTTGGAAAGGACTGTCCCTCAGGTCAGCAACGTTTGACAAGCAGGGTAGTTGACAATGCCCATAGATGCCATTGGCAAGAGGAAAGGAAGCAAAAAGAAGGGAAAAAGAAGAGGCTAAAAAAAAGCGGGGGGGGGGGGGGGAGGGAAAGATAAACAGAAGAGAATCAAGCAATTAAAGGACAGGTTGATGGGGTGTGTGTGCCCTGCTCTTTCTCCCCGCTGATTCTAACTAATTTGAAAAAAAAAAAAAATAATTCCTCTGCTCCTAACTTTGAAGCAATGCTCCCCTCTGGTGGCTGAACACACATACTTCAGCCTTCACTCACATTTTCTATCTCACCAAAATTCACCAAGAGAAGGCTTTGTTTTTCACTGGTTAGGAAACTGTTCATTTTACTGGAGGTGACTGAAGTTAAAGGGATGCTAGACTCCAGAGTAATTCACAGGGATTCCTCTCTCATGTCCCCAGAGAGTACAACGCAGCATGGAAATCCTGCAGGACCTCACAAATCGGAACATCTCAGACTTCCTGGTAAAAACATATCCCACGCTTATAAGAAGCAGGTAAGGAGAGGTTACTAGGTAACTATCAGAGAGGTTGTTAGGCTCCTAGATTTAGAATTGGAAGGGACCTTAGAGGACTTCTAGCCCAAAGAGTTCATGTTTTGCATCCTACATCCTATAGGTGTAAAGTCAACCTGATTTTTTTCTTCATAAAAATTCAGCTTTTGTTCTTTATTTATGGTTCTACTACCCAGCAGCTACCAGCTGGTTCTACTACCTGTAGAACCACACTTTGTGAATTTTCCAGTAGAATGGAAGGTCCTTCAGGGGAGGTGGTTGTTCCAGTTTTTATTTGTGTTGCCAGGGCCTAGCAAAAGTGCCTAATGCATAATAAAATACTTGTGGTAGTGAATTATATTTCTGAAGCAATCTGATCTAAGAAAAGAAAGTATACTTTTAATGAGGTTTTTCAGAAAAGCCAGCCTTTGCCAGACCATAAGTCCCAGTTTGAAAGAGGTCAGCCTATTATGGACAGTAAACGAAACTTTTGTTGGCTGTTACTTGTCGCCAGAGATCATCCTTACCTCAGTTTCTGCCCTGCCTGGCCCCTGCTCCTTAGACCATGAGGTCTGATTTGTTCTTTCCCTACCTGTGCTAGGTATGTTTTCTTAAGAGAGATGAGTTCAGATGCTACAGCATCTGTCTCATATTTTTGTGTATTTGGAAAATTATTAAATATTTTACAATTAAATATTAAAGTTTCACTCATAGGCCAGAAAATTGAAGGCTTTTTGAGAGTTAGATAAGGAGTGTAGGGGTAAAAGATGGGGAAACATTAAGGAGGAAGGGGAAATTAACATTAATACTCTGGTTTCATTACATTATTTTATTTGTGTTTTTCAGCATGAAAAGTAAATATTGGGTCAATGAAAAAAGGTATGAAACTGTTTTTCTCACCCCGTTTTAAGGAATTTAAATCTCTGAAAGGGCCATCCAGGAAAGGGTCCCACTGCTTGAATCTGGGATGGGGTCTGGAGGTCTTTGACTTTGCCAAATTTTGTGAGCAGCAGGAGCCCATGCCTGGTCACTCTCCTGTCACCCTGGCTTGTGCCTTTAGAGGATAATTATGCCATCCATAAACATGGTGACTGGGCCCTTGAGGCATTTTAGAAAGTCCCGTGGCCTTTTGGTCTAAGGACAGGCAGAGGCTGAGAGATTCATTAGGGAGGGATCCCTCAGCCTTATTTCTTCTTTAGCACACTTATAAATTCTAAAACCAAGTCATATATACTCCAGAATCACAGAATTTCTGAGATGGAAAGGACCTTGGAAGCCACCAAGCCCAATCCACATCTGAGCAAGAATCCTATCTATGACCTGCCTGGCAAGTCATCACTTACTCTTTGCTTAAAAACCTCCAGTAAGGGGAAACCCATTCACTGCCTCCTGAGGCAGCTCATTCTATTTTTTGTAAAGTTCTAATTATTAAGAAGTATTTCCTGACATCCAACCTGCATTTTTTTTTTTGTAATTTTCAACCGGTGTTTCCAGGTCTTGTCTCTGAAGACAAGCAGGAAAAAGTCTAATATCTCTTTTTTAAAATGAGGGAAGATGGAATAAATGGTCTGTGAAGTCCCTTACAATTTGAAATCTAGGATCTTGTGATCTTTCATGTGACAATTCTTCAAATACTGGAAGTCAGCTGTCATGAGCTGTACCTCCATTCCACCCCCACCCCCACCCCTACCCCCAAAGTCTTCTCTTCTCTATGATAAACATTCCCAGTTCTATCAATCAACCTTCATATGGCATAGATTCAGCACCACTGTGCTGGTCGATTTTTGTTCCCTGAACAGGTATGGAGGGATTTCCATTGGAGGAAAGCTCCCAGTCTTCTGTATCACTGGGGAAGAAATAGTTGGATTTTTACGTGACCTTGGTCAACTTATGAATGTGAGCGGGGTAAGTGAACTCTGTCTGTGGCCAGATGTGGGGTTTGTGGACAACATAAAATTCGTGAACATAAGGCACCAGCATAACTGAGAGAGAACCCTTTCTTGTTTGTTTCTCTTGCCACTCTAGGGCCCTGCCACCCAAGAGGCTGCGAAAGAAATGTCCAATTTCCTTAAATATCTGGAAACTGAAGACAACATTAAGGTAACAGAACTTGTCCTAAGACATTAGTTTCATATAGCCCAGTTGTTTTTCTTCTTCTTTTCCCAGATGAAAGAAATCCTTCCTCCAGCTGAAATTTGATGAGGAACATCTGGGTTCCATATATTTGCCTCCTTTCCAGATTTCTTTCCCCATTGCAGATATTTTCAATTTGAATCGGTTATGAGGATGTTTCTTTACATTAGTGGCTCACACTAAGAAAGGTGTTACTCATTGTCCTCTGCTAGGTATGGTTCAACAACAAAGGTTGGCATGCGATGGTTGCTTTCCTCAATGTGGCTAACAATGCAATCCTGAGAGCCAACCTGCCAAAAGATGTGGACCCAGAGGACTTTGGAATCACACTCACAAACCAGCCACTGAACCTCACCAAGGAGCAACTCTCTGAGATCACAGTGTAAGTAAGCTGTCATTCGTCCGTCACCCCTCTCCTGCCGCCTTTCTTCATTCCATTTTGGTGAGCTGAAGGCAGCTTGACATGATGGAAAGAGCCCTGGGTCTAGAGCCAGATGACCTGGGTTCTCATCTGGAAGCTGTCACTTAGTACCTATGCAAGCCTGGTAAAGCCGTTGACTTCAGATTCTGCACCTGTCCAATGAGCAAATTTGACAAGATGACCTCTAAGTTTCTTCTAGGTCTGAGGCCATAATAGTGTAAATAGACTATCAGAATTTCAGAACTGGAAGAGATCTTAGTGGCCATCGAATCCCCCCATAACACGCTCAACTCTAGTGAGAGGGAGCCCATTACTTCTTGGGGCAGCTTGTTCCACTTTCAGACAGCTAATTGGCAAGGAAAATCCCCACCCATCCATCCCTTTTCTACATGACAGCTTTGAGGCAGCTAGGTAGTGCAATGGATAGAGCACCAGTGCAAGAGTCAGGAGGACCTGAGTTCAAATCTCACCTCAGACACTTGACACTCACTAGCTGTGTGACGTTGGGCAGGTCACTTAACTCCAGTTGCATCATCCTGGGTCATCTCCAGTCATTCTGATGAATATCTGATGGCTTTGGAGGAGAAATGAGGCTGGTGACCTGCACAGCCCTCCCTCACTCAAAACAAAGTCAAGTGCATCATTTCTCCAATGGCATGGTCTTTTTTGGCAATGAAGGATGAACACATACACACACAACAGCCTTACAGATTCTTAAAAATAGCTGTCATAGGTCTGTAGCTACAAAACAGGGGTTCTTCCGCCTTTTGGTGTTACAGACCACCTTTGGGAAGCTGGTGAAACCTGTGGATGGTTCAATTATCAAAATTAAAACAAACCACCAAAATTCATGGATCCCAATTCTAGAGCTAGAAAGGGACCTCAAAAACATCTACTTGAATCTTATTATTTGACAGTTGCAGAATGGAGCCCCAGAGAGGTTGGGTGACTTCCCTGGGGTCATCCAGACAGGAAATGCCAGGAACAGGATTTGATTCTAGAGGCAGGGTACTTTCTACTGTAATACATGTTATACCCACCACCAAGTCTTTTCTTCTTTAGGCAAAACATCCTTAGTTTCTTTAACCTAGACTCAGATGGTATAGACCCAGGGCTTTTCATTCATTGAAGCAAGTCAACTGCCCCAGTTCAGGCCCTTGTCTCCTGAACATCACAGTATCCTGCTGATTAGTCTCCCTGCTTCAGGTCTCTTCCCACTCCAATTCATTCTCTACTCAGCTGCCAAAGTGAGCTCTTAATATAGTTCAGACCATGGCATCTTCCTCATTACCATCATCCCTGCCTCCCTGTTTGGTTCCTCTTCCATCTCTTGTCACGAGTTTTCTCCTCCCTGTGCCCCTGGATGGGGGCTTCTTCAATGACCTCTCTGCATGGCAGCTGTGACAGTATCTATGGCTGCTACCATGTAGAAACTTCATGACAACTAAGTTTATATCCTCCCTTTACTACTTTCCTTCAAGGATTCCCTTTCCACTTTTAGCTAGCTCCTAGCACAGTACCTGGCACATTGTGGGCAATAAATAAATACCTTATTAATTGGTAATAAGTGACTATAAAAAATGTTTATTGATTGACTCAATGGATGGAGCAATCCTTTATAGAGGGACATGGCCAGGCTCAGGGTGCTTGAAAACTCTAGCCAAGAAAGAGGCTTTATATCTTCCTCTGTTCCTTCATAACGTACTTCCTCTCTTCTCTTTCCCATTCTGTCCCCTTGTAGGCTGACCACTTCCATCGATGCCATGGTAGCCATCTGTGTGATCTTTGCCATGTCCTTTATCCCAGCCAGCTTTGTTCTCTATCTGATCCAGGAGAGAGTGAGCAAAGCAAAGCACCTGCAGTTTGTCAGTGGTGTGAGTCCAACTACCTACTGGGTCACCAACTTCCTGTGGGACATTGTGAGTATTTTGGGGGTGAGGCCTCCATTCATTGTCTCTCTGCTCTGAGGCGGACACTTGGAAATGCTTCATGGTGGCCCAGGGAAGTAGCAAAAACAATAATAAAAGAGCTGACATCTCCATGGAGCTTTAAGGTTTGCTGGTTCAGTAGGAAAAGTGCTTGTTTTGGAATCATGGGACTTGAGTTCACCCTGCCTGTGTCACTTAACTGCCAGTGTGACCTTGGGTGTGACTTAATATCTCTGGGCCTCGGTTTCCTTATTTGTAAGATGAAGGAGTTGACTAAATAGTGCATGCCCTTTGACTCAGTGAGACTACTACTCAATCTGTGCCACCAAAGTGATCAAAGAAATACAAAAGGGACCTACGTGTACAAAATCTTTATAGTAATTTTTTTTCTAGTGGCAAAGAACTACAAACTGAAGGAGTGTCCATCAGTTGGGAAATGACTGAATAAATTATGGTTGTATATGAATGTAATTGCTACATGTTGTAAGAAATGATGACTGGGACAGTTTTAGAAAAACCTAGAAAGATCTGTATGAACTGACGCAGAGTGGAGTGAGCAGAAGCAGAACGATTTATACAATACAGTAGCGTTATAAAGACAAACAGCTGAGGCACCGAGGAGTTCTGATCATTGACCAACCATGACTCCAGCGGACCCGTGATGAAACACCCTGCCCTCTTTGGGACAGAGGGGCGATTGACTCAAGGTCAGAATGACTTAATATATTTCTGGACATGGCTAATGAGAGAAGTTATTTTGCTTGACTATGTATATTTGTTACAAGGGAGTGAAGAGAGGTGGAAGAGGGAGAAAATAAATAACCTCTGAAGACTCTTCCAGCACTAAGTCTAAGGTCTTATGAACTCATTTGTTTCCAACAGCCCTGTAAATTAAAGCCTATAGGTGTTATTACCCCCATTTTACAGATAAGGAAATTGAGAGTGAGAAAGGGTAAGTGAATTATGATCTCAGAGTAATGAAGCAAGGTACAAAATATTCATTCTTTCAAAGCTACTGAGTCACATAGCAGTACACAACACCAGTTCAGTTCACACTGACCTAGAAAGACCAATAAAGTATGTGGTTAGTGGTCATGTAAACCCTTGTGAAATTCAGTACCTATTACCATTCTATTTCGGAGGGGCTTTTTGGAGTCTTTATCACCTTCACAAAAATAGAATCCTCTCACTCTGAGGAAGATCTCTGCATTGCTGGGGCAACAAATGGGATTCCCTGACCTTGGCTATTGCTGTGGGAGGTATGGCAAAGATTGCCTGGTATCTTGACATCTTTTTGTCTAATCCTTGCTCTAGACCATAGTCTAATATCCTCTCGAGTGTGCCTTGAGGGATCCTCAAATCTAGGATCATCACTTCAGAGTGAGAAAGGATTTTAGACATCTTCTAGTCTAACCTAACGGAGTAGTTAGGTAGCCCAGAGTGCCAATGATATGTTCAACTGAGGGGAAGCCCCTAGAGGTTCCTGCCCTTCCCAGAGTTAGTCTGAGCTGGCTTCCCCTGTGGGCAGCAGAGAGTGGAGACACTCAAAGCATGAGAGCAGAGTTGCAATGGTGTAATCTGAAATCAGCCAACAGTGCTCAACCTATAATGAGTTGTAAACTCTACTCATGTTTTTGCTTACTTTTCAGTTGAACAGAATTCATATTCAAGACTGACAGTTTTCCCATTGTTCAGTTAATTCAAGACTTAGTGGGAAAAGTCCCTCATCTGCATTTTTCTTTCATTCAACCCATCAAGAAAGCTGAACCAAGGCTGATTCCAGGCACAACTCCCTGAGCCTAATGATAAGGGACCTCTGTGACTTCCTATTCAAACAAACAGAAAGAATCCCTACTATAACATATCCAGCAAGTGATCATTCAGTCTCTACTCCCTCCAGGGATGGGGAAACCACTCTCTCTTGAGGTAGCAACCCTTCCTTTGACTCTTGGAAAGCTCTAATTATTAGGAAACTTTTCATACATGAAGACGAAATTGGAATCCTTGCAGTTTCCACCCACTCTTCCTGATTCTGCCCTCAGGGTCTTGACTAAATGAGAGTTTGGAGAAATTTGTTGATAGGAAGATTATTTTTCACAGGCTTATGGATTCTTGGAGAGTATCCAGAAGGCTATGATGCACAAGAATTTCAAGTCATTAGCCTAAATCTAGGTTGGAAAAAGAAATGTAAAGTGAGCAGCTGGAGGAACTCTGTAACCCTGAAATGAGCCAGTGGCAAAAGAAGAGAGAGGTCTTTCACATAAGTCCTTAGGGGTCCCTCATTGTGCAGTGGACCTTTGTAAAGAACTGATCCAAGTCCTTGGAGTATGTGACCTATTTGGCCAAGGAAGTCAATGGCTCCTCACCAGACAGAATTACAGAGTTCCCATGAGAAAATGTACTTGTTGATGATATTTTCCCTCTGGTATAATAATTTTGAAATTATTATTGGAAAAAGTTCTACCATGTACCTTATTTTTCAGCATAAAACAGGATTAACGTCTTCTCTTTTGTTAACAAAATTTCCCTTCTCCCATGTCATGGCATAGTGGATTGGGCACTGCACTTGGGATTAAGAAGACCTGAGTTCAAATCCCACCTCAGTCACTAAACTAGTTGTGTTTCCGTGGGCAAGTCACTTAGTCTCTCTGTTCTTATCTTCTCATCTATAAAATGTGGAGGCTAACCTAACTGTCAGTCAACAAGCATTTCTTAAGGGCTGACTGTGTGCCAGGCAGGACAATACAAAATTACTAGCCAAAAGACAGACTCTGCCCTCAAGGACCTCTACATTCCAATGGGGAAAGATAACACAAAAGAAAACAGAGAGGGGAGAGGAGGAAGGAAGAAAGGACGTGCCTCTAGGGGGAGGATGGTACAGGGCATGATAGAGAGTCTGGAGCACAGCCTGGAGAGAAATGAAGACAGCTGGCCTGAGGTCTCTCCTTAAATGGAGGTTCTGGGAGGAACAGTCCAATCAGAAGGAGTGTCCTCAGGGGCCAAGGGCACTTCCGAGGTATGAATTCCAGAGCTGAAGGGATCAGATTAGATGGCTTCCAAGGTCTTCTCTAAACTGTAAATCTTTATGATTCTCTGATCCCATTCCACCAACATTTAAGGATTACTCTCCCACTTCACCCCCATTTTACAGGTGAAGAAACTGTGGCTCAGAAAGTTCAAATGAGTTTGCCCTTTTCTTTTCCTCCTACCAGGTCAATTATGCTGTAAGTGCTGTGATAGTGGTGGGGATCTTCATCGGATTTCAGAAGCGAGCATACACTTCTCCAAACAATCTCCCAGCCCTGATTGCACTGCTCTTCCTGTATGGGTAAGTCATTTGGAACTGATGGAGGCTAACACTAGGAGAAAGCCCCGTATCAAGTCAATGTGCAACAGATCTCCCCTACCTGGGTGAGGTTCCCAACTGGGCACTAAAGAAGAGAAGGAACAGTGTTTGTGACAGGCCCAGGCAGCTGGTTGTGTTTGCTGACCGAGAGCCTGGAGAGGACCCAGTGCACTGATTGTCTGTTGAGCCGGAGGTGTCGTAGGATCACTGTCAGGAGAGACCTCAGAGGTCATGATTTCCACCTCTTCAGTTAGTTCAGGTGGGAAGCTCTTCCCTAGCTGCATTCTTCTCTCACTGAACCCAGAGAGCTGAGAATGAGCCTCTCCTTGACTTCATCCCCCTTTCTGCCTTGGATTTCCTCTGGGACTTTTTCCATCAGTGCTGACCATGGTAATTTTGGCTTGGACATGTATTGGAAAATGTCACAGAAATACTTGTGTTAAGTTAATACAGGAAAGTAACTCTGGAATTAATACAATGTAATTAATCCAATCATTCCAATTAATACTTTTTCATCCTTTCCCCACCTGGCACATTGTAACCTATTAATAAATGTTTGTTGGCTTGACCCTCCCCCGCAAAAAAAGGAATCCCCAAAGCCAAACTGGCTTAACTCTTTGTGGGTTCTCTTCAGATATTTCTCACAAAAACTAATAAATATGAGTCGGTATGGTGTGATGGAAAGAGTGCCACCTCAAGAGTCAGAGGATCGCAGTTCAGATGCCAGCCCTGCCCATTTGTACAATGATGGACAAATCACCTCTCCTCTCTAGGCATCACAGAGTTTCCTCATCTATAAAACAAGGAGATTGAACTAGATGACCTGTAAGGTCCTTCCCAGCTTTAAATAATGATTTTATGACCCCTAAATGCCCCTATAATGAATGAATAAATATGTCCCTATCATAGGAAACAGTTTAGAGTGGAGAGAGACCTTAGATACCATCTAGTCTGACTCCTAATCTTACAGATGAGTAACTGAGGCCCTGGAGGTTGTATCATTGCCTGAAGGTTACACAGATGATATGTATCAGGGCCGGGATTCCAACCCCAATCCTTGGACTACAAACTTTCCTCTCTTTTTCACTGTACCATTAGAATTCTCATAGATTTACTCAACAATCCCAGTCAGATTGGTCTTTTGGGAGATCAGGGAGATGGCAGCTTGTCAGTATCTGTGGGTTAGGAGAATCTTTTCTGTTTCGTGCTGCTAACATAGAGTATAGCGGGGAGAGAGGCAGAAAAGAGAAGATGGCAGGCAGCCAGCCTGGGGGCCTAGATATTCTCATTGTCTCGCTTGAAGCTCTGGCCCCTTCCAAGATTTCGCAGTTCACCAGAGGGAAATCAATCTTATCACAGCCTAAAGGAATGGGAGAGGAAATGAAAACTGAAAACCTATCCTATTGTGTTTGGGGGTTTTCAACAGGTGGGCTGTCATCCCAATGATGTACCCTGCCTCCTTCCTGTTTGATGTGCCCAGCACGGCTTACGTGGTCTTGTCTTGTACCAACCTCTTCATCGGGATCAACAGCACTGCCATCACGTTTGTCCTCGAGCTGTTCGAAAACAACAGGGTGAGCGCAGTCCTCTTCCCTGAGATATTCATCTTCAGCAAGCAGCAGGGCAGCGGAGGGCACCCCATGGTCAAGAGAGGTCACCTCAACCCCAGTGCCTGGTTTTTGTGTAAACTTCCTTTTATTTTGCTTCTAAGTGAGCAGTGTTTGGTTTTCTCTTTTATTAGCCTTGCCCCATAGACCCTGAAGGACCTCTGGGTTCAAAGACTTTCTACCAGGTCACTTGGGGGAAAAAATCAGCAAGTCCTTTATTTCGTTAGGGCTGAGGGTCTTATTTTTAAGAGCACTATAGACTTAGAGGTAGAAGGGACCTTAAATGTCATCAAATCTAACCCTCCCTTCTTTGGACTGATTGAGTGAGCTAATATTTCTAAAGCACTTAACATGATGCCTGGCACATAGTAGGTACCGTATCACTGCTTATTTTCACTGCTTTATGGATGAGGACACTGAGACCGAAGGAAATTAAGTGATTTGCATGGGGTCATATGGCTAGTAATAATAAAAATATTAATAAGTAATATTTACTTGGCTAGCATGAAGTTTTACCAAGTGCCTCACACAGATTATCGTCAGTGTTCATCTCAATAATCATGTAAGGAAGGTGCTATTATTATCCCCATTTTACATATGGGGAAACTGAGCTTGGGAAGTTAAGTGTTTGCCCAGACTCACACAGTAATTATGTGAGGCAGGATTTGAACTCAGGTCTTCCTGTCTCCCAATTTAGTATTCCATCTACCACACTACACTGCCTTTTTAAGGACTAAGATTGTTTGGGAGCTGAATATCCTGAAGTGATAAACCATAAGTATCCAAACCCTAAACTCCTTCAAAGAATTCTCCCTCTCCTCTCTCCCTGTCCAAGAGACATTGAGGGAGCTTCACCCATAGAGGACACACCAATAAATATGACATCATCTTAGTTCTTATTTGGGGTCTCTTGGAGTTTAGCCTGAGTTATCTTGGGTTCTCAGTCCTGCTCTCAACAGTCTCTAACAGTCCCCCTACAGATCTTTTCTTTCTAACAGCTATTCAAGCTTCATTCTTCATTGGTTTTTCATGAGACAGGATGCTGGCAAAGAAGCCACCACAGCCTTCTCCCACCCCACTGGGCTCAAGATCCTTGTAGATTCCCAAAGCAATTTAAATTTTTAATTTAATTTTTAGTGATTAACAAAAAAGTTATTTTCTTTCCATCACTTCTCCCACCCACCTCCAACTGGAAAGGAAAGAAGGAAGGAAGGAAGGAAGGAAGGAAGGAAGGAAGGAAGGAAGGAAGGAAGAAAGAAAGAAAGAAAGAAAGAAAGAAAGAAAGAAAGAAAGAAAGAAAGAAAGAAAGAAAGAAAGAAAAAGAAAAAGTGCTTGTAACACTATGCATAATCAAGAAAACAAATTACTTCATTGACCATGTCCAAGAAATATGCCTCATTCTGTCTCCTGAGTCCATCACCCTTCTATCAGGAGCTGGGAAGTACGTATCATCATGGGGCCTCTGGAATCCTGCCTGTTCATTTCATTGATGAGAGATCTTAAGTCTTTCCAACTTGCCAAATCAATTCTCTAAGGCGGTTTTCTAGTCCATGGGCCTCAGTGCCAACAAAGCCTCCCTGGAGACCTGGAACAAGCACCTTTCTCAGCAGAGTTGAGTAGGCATAGGGACTCTTAAGTGTCAGCCTTATAATAACCGTGGCAGACCTTCAGGTCATACTCCTAGGCTGCTCCCTAGCCCCTAACTCTATTACCAAAGAGTATTCCAGTCCCTGGAGTCGCCGTCACTGAGGGCCTCCTGAGATACACACTGTCCAAGATCTTGTCAACCCTTGTCAACCTTCCAGGGTTTCCAGGCAAGAAATAAAACCCCATCTGTCTTGTCACTGACATAAAAGGGTCTGCTCCAAAGCCAGGCCCCAGAAGTGAGATGGGTGAGAGTACAGAGCCTGTGACAGCAGATGACAGCCACAGAGCCACCGGGGGAGGGTGAGGCCTTTTCTCTCCCTCACTGAGTCCTCAGAGATCCTGTTACTTGGATGTCATATGAACAACTCGGCACTATGCCTAAAGCAGTTGGAGGATGCCCTTCTCAGGCTTGATTGAGGTCATATGAACTCAAAGAGAAATTTCTGGGATCCCCCAAGTTACACCTTCCCAGAGGGTGGAAGACCTCATGCTTGTTTTGCACTGCTCCACAAGCACCAGCCGTCTACACTGGGATGGCATGGAATATACTGTGATGTAAGAAGGACAAATCTACAAAGAAAGGTGTGGAAAGACTTTCAGGAACTAATGAGGAGAGAAAAGGAAGCAAGAATCAGAAAGATCGTGTCCAAAGCAACTACAGTGATGGAAATGGAAAGAAAAACCACTGCCCAGACAATTGAAATGGATGCTGCAAAACTCCAGAGAACAAGCTGGTCCCCACAATAGAGAGAGGAGAAGACACCCCCCATCTCACTTTTCTACAAAGCTGAGGGGCCACCGTGAGAACATTGTTTATATTGTCAGGGTTTTGAGATGTAGTAGCTGGTTTGGCTGGGGTATTTTGTTTTGTTTTTAAAGAAAATTCTTTGTTATAAGAGATGGCTGTCTGGGGAGGGGGAAGGAGAGAGATGCAGGAGGAAATTTAGGTAATGTAAAAACCAAAAATAATAATAAAAATTATTCATTAAAACAAAGGAGCCTGTGCAGAGCACAGTGCTAGGCACTGTGGACTTGAAAGGTATGAGCCAGTGAGCCTTAGGAGGTTTACAGTCTAGTGAAGGAGACAAAACATAGGCAGGAAAAATTAAATAGCAGGACAGCACAAAAGCTTAGCGCAAAGAACACTGACTCTGCCGTCAGACCTGGGTTCAAAGCCTGCTTTGACCCCTCAGTATCTCGGTGACTTTGGGCAAAAGGCCCGCCATCTTCTGGGTCTCAGCTCTCTCATCTGTAAGTGAGGGAGGCAGACGAAATGGCCTCTGGGGAGTCCTTCTAGTGAGAAGTCTGTGACACTTTGTGACTTGGTGCCAAGTATATGCCCTGAGTGCAAAGGACAGAGGGACTTATGGGAGCTATGGGAGCCGGGGCAGGCTTCTCAGAGGGGAAGATGCTCGAACTGGTCCTTGAAGGATGTGTTTGGTAGGAAATTCTATGAGTGTGTGTGTGTGTGTGTGTGTGTGTGTGTGTAATATGTATATATAATGTATGTGTGTGTAATGTATGTATAATATGTGGGTAGTGTGTATAATGTGTGTATGTGTAATGTGTATGTGTGTGTATGTGTGTGTGGTGTGGAACCAAAGGCAGTGAGACAAAAGGTCTGGAGATGAGAAAGCCTATGTCTGGCCTAGAGGACAACAGCCCAGAGCAGTGTCCAGGATCCTTCATTCCTTTCCCATTTTCCTTATCCTAAGGCAGCATTAGCTGTCCCTCCCCACCCCCAACACATGCACATGCTCCATAATACAAAAAAAAGGATATTTTATTTGCAACCATGCAAATGGGGAGGCAGTAAGGTACAGTAGTTACAGACCTGACCTCAGAGTGAGGAAGACATGGACTCATCCTACCTCTGACACACATTGTTAATTTCTCAGTACTCCCAGAATCCAGACTATAAGCTACAGAGAAATATAGACAAGGTGCTCATTGGCCTGCCCCCCATGAAATCTTTGGTCTGCCCCATTGTTGTTTGGTCATTTTTCAGTCACGTCTGACCCCATTTGGGATTTTCTTGACAGGAAACTGGAGTGGCTTACCATTTCCTTCTCCACTCATTTTACATATGAGGAAACTGAGGCAAACAGGGCTAAGTGACTTGGTCAGGGTCACACAGCTAGTGAGTGTCTTAAGCTGGATTTGAACTCATCTCCCCGACTCAGGGCCTGCACTCTCTCCACTAGCTGCCCCACTCTCCACCAAAGGACTAAGCAACTTGAGCAGTTTCCTCCCATCTCAGTCTTATCAGGGGATGGTAGTTCTAGGGCTAGAATGGGCATCAGAAGCCTTCTACCCCTGTGCCTTCAATTCACAGTGGAGGAGACCCAGCACTGAGAAAGTTAAGTAACTTGCCCAAAGTCACACAGATATTAAGTATCAGAAATGGGATTTGAACCCAGGCCCTCTGATTTCAGGGCCAGTGTCTTTCCAATGTACCAGGCTACATGTTTGAAGCTGATCAAGTCTCCCCCAAACTTTGTGCTCACACTCTCCCAGCTCCAGCCAAAGAAGACAAGAAACAGACATTCGTGGGATGCAGGTGTCTGGAGATCCTGCAGGCAGATACACAAGCTACCTTCATGAGAACTATCTCAGCTTCCTAAGGAGAGGCGGCACGATGGAAGGAACACAGATTCTCCTAACCTCATAGGATTGTAGATTTAGAGCTGGTAGGGAATGTAGACATCACTGAGTCCAATACCTTTATATTACAGGTGAGGTAATTGGGACCCTGAGAAGTAAATGACTCGCCCAGGGTCACCCAACTGCTAATGTGTGTTTGTGGTAGGTTTTGAACAAAGGATATTCCTGAATCCACATCCAGTGCTCTATCTACTACACCATGCTGCCTTTAGCTGTGCTTAGGCCAGAATGAAGTTTAATATTCCAAGAAGAAATCCACAATGAAACTACCATCCAGCCTTGCCCTTTGCAAAAATAACAAAAACAAGAACCAAGTCTGTGTCTCCTTTTTCTGGGTGTGGGGTGTCTGACTGGAGGCCACAGAAGAGCTGGTGGTTCCCACTGACACATGGAGAGACAAAGCTAAGACATGTTCTGTCCGGCCTGACTCCACAGCTGTGTGAGCTCAGTGACTGGGAGCCAGGAGCAGTGAAGTGTCTCTACTTACCTTGGAAGCAAACAGTATCTGGTACCCAGGGCAGAGCCAGTGACCACCATTCTAAGGCTGGGTCCCCGGTGGGTGCCATCCCTGGGCTGTGGAAGGAAGAGAGCCCAGAGCATCCTGACCAGGAATGAGATGGCTTTCTCCAGAGGGTATGAGTGACCATAAAAACACTGGTGTGACAACTGATGGCTATTATCAAAAAAAGGGGAAGGAAACTACACACAGTGCCACATGATTGCTAGATGTTTCTAGTGGTCAGTGCGGCATGATGTGGCAAGGAAAGTGATGAATCTGGAACCAGGAGACCTGGCCTGGAGAAACCTCTCAGAGTCCAAATTTCCACAGCTTTAAAATGTGTGTGCCTACTCTCAAGGGCACAGTGGGGATCATTGAGTCCAGGCGTATGAAGGTGCTCTGGAACACTCACATCAGTCGCCTCCTGCCTCTTGGGTTCCCTGGCTTCTTTCATGTCTCCCCAAAGAGCTCCCCCTTCTGCAAGAAGCCTTTCCTGGCCTCGCCCAGACTCTGTCCTTCTGACAGTCTCTCTCCCTTTGATACAGCACGTATGTTCTGTTTGCACCTGCTGTCTCCAGCTGTGAGCTCCTCAGACTCAGGGATCATTCTGCCTTTTGTTGTGTCTCCAGCATTTAGCAAATTCTCGTTCAGTGCTTTTTCAGTTGTGTCTGACTCTTCGTGACCCGTTTGGGGTTTTCTTAGTGAAGATACTGGAGTGGTTTGCCACTGAGATGATGGAAACTGAGGCAAACCAGGTTAAGTGACTTACCCAGGGTCACACAGCTAGTAAGTGTGTGAGGTGAGATCTGAAGTCAGGAAGTCTTCCTGACTCTCCAAGCCTGGTACTCTGTCCACCGCACTACCTAGTTGCCCATTTAGCAAATAGTAGGCACCTAATAAATACTTGTTGACTGAATTCTGTAAACTGTAGTGATAGATACATGTAAGACATCATTACCAAGCAATCGATCAAGTTCTTTTTAAGCTCCTGTTTTGGATGTGCCAAACACTGTGCTAGTTCCTGGGGTTAGAGACAAAAATGACATTGTTCCTGCCCTCCAGTGGAGAGTAGGGGAACTGCAACGACAGTCATATAAACATGACAGGGAAGTATAATAATCATATAAGTATATGAGTCATATAATCGCACAAAATATATAATGCAAAATAAATGCAAAGTAAATGGAGCTTGGGGAAGAAGCACTAGGAGCTGGAGGGATCAGCAAAGGCCTCCTGCAGGAGGTGTCTGAAAGGTAGAGGTGGCAGGTATTTGCAGGCATGGGGATAGGAGATTAAATCTTTATCAATTAATTATCATTATTATTATAATTTAGAAGCCAGTCTCTACATGATCATCAATCAGAAGGAGCCTTCTGAAATGTTTGCCAGTGGAGACAATGGAAAAGATGTGTTTCAATTCAATTTGAAAAGCATTTTAAGCATCTACTACATGAAATGTTATAAACTAAACAATTGCTACACAAAGACAAAAACAAACCAGTTCCTGTCCTCACGAAGCTTTTATTCACCTGGGAAGACACACATTTAAACGTAAATAAAAACAGACTAAATTGGGTAGTGGAACTGGAAAGGACTAGGACGGGGCTTTAGAGCTGAATCTTCCCACTCCATTTTTATGAGCCAGTGAAGTCAGCCCCAGCCCCCAAGAGGCCCGTTCGCTGAGGTTTCACTGACCCAAAGAGGCCTGCGTCTTTAAGCTGTGGCACAGTTAGAATTATCTCCTGGTTCCCAGTCTTCCCTTTTGAGGCAGTTCAGAGACAGCCTCATTTCAGTGGTTCAGACAAGTCCACACCTCCTTGCCTCCCTGGGCAAGGGGCAACCTCTTAATGCTCCATCAGGTCTTTGTCTAAAACCTCCATTAATAGAGTCCTGAGTGGTTTGTGGACACTTGGACATTGAGTCAGAGCATGCATACTGCCCATGGAGCTAAGGGCAATAGAGGCTTCATACTGAAGCAGTTGCCCATTGGCATCTATGTCCTTCCCATAACTGCCATAACTAGGAACTGAGGTGGTACAGTAAATAGAGCTCTGGGCCTGGAATCAACGAGGCCTGGCTTCAAATCCAGCCTCAGACATTTACTAGCTGTGTGACCCTGGTCAAGTCACTTAACCACTGTTTGCCTTAGTTTCCTTATCTGTAAAATGGGGATAATGACATCACCTACCTCCCAGGGTTGTGAGGATCAAAGGAGATGATAACTGTAATGTAACTGGAGTGTAGTAGGTGCTCTATAAATGTTTATTCCCTTTCCTCCCTTTCATCTCTGTATGCGTCAGTGCCACCGTTTGGAAACAATTCTCTCCCCCTTTGTACTGCAATTCTCATTGTTATCAAAAGAAGGTAGAATTACTCTCCCCTATGCTGGGGGGGGTTGTGTAAAGTGCAATAAAAAAATAAACAGTTCCTGCTTTCAGGAGTTTGCAGTGTTCCCCAAGTGTTCCGTGTCCTCTGTGAGTCTTGAAAGATCTGATTTCCTACGTTCTGCAAGTCCTTCCTTGTGGCCTCCCCTGACTATAGTGGCCAGTAGCCACCTCGCCTCTCACCCAACCAAACAGCACCTGATGAGTCTGTCCTGGACCCCTCGGGCAGCCTGGTGAAGCCTATGGACCCCTGCTCAGAATAATGGTGTAAAATTTTTATTTTTACTTAATAGTATGTTTTTTCAATTACCTGTAAAGATAGTTTTCAACATTTGTTTTTGTAAGATTTTGGGTTCCTAATTTTTCTCCCTTCCTCCCCCCTCCCCACGACAGCAGGCAAGTCAATGTAGGCTCTACCTATCCAGTCATGTTAAGCATATTTCCACATTAGTTGTGTTGTGACAGAAGAATCAGAACAAAAGAAAAATCATGAGAAAGAGAAAAACAAAGTGAAGATAGTCTGCTGCAATCTGCATTCAGACTCCATAGTTATTTCTCTGGCTGTTGTTAGCATTTTCCATCACAAGTCTTGGAGCTGGCTTAGATCACTGCATTGCTGAGAAGAGCTAAGTCTGTCATAGCTGATCATCACACAGTGTGGCTGTTACTGTGTACAGCGTTCTCCTGGTCCTGCTCACTTCACTCAGCATCATTTCGTACAAGTCTTTCCAGGTTTTTCTGAAATCCACCTGCTCATGATTTCTTATGGAACAATAATATTCCATTACATTCGTATGTCATAACTTGTTCAGCCATTCCCCAGTTGATAGGTATCCCCTCAATTTCCAATTCTTTTCCACCACAAAAAGAGCTGCTATAAATATTTTTTACATGTGAGTCCTTTCCCCTTTTTTATGATCTCTTTGGGATACAGATCTAGTAATTGTATTGCTGGATCAAAGGTTATGCATCATTTTCTGGCCGTTTGGACATAGTTCCAAATTGCTCTCCAGAATGGTTGCTCAGTTCACAATTCCACCAACAATGCATTAGTGTCCTACTCACAATAATGTTTTTAAATGCACAAAATAAAATATGTAGGATTACAAAGGAAACCAATTATATTGAAATATAGTTTAAAATTTAAAAAATGTTGGGTGCCCCAAGTTGAGGTTATTCTATTGACTTATTCTATTTTTCTTGACATGGAGATAACCAAGTTTCAGAGACACTGTGCTCTTGTCTGCATCCTGTGCCCTCATTCAGGATGCTGCTGCTTCTCTGTTTCAGACATTGCTCAGGTTCAGTGCCATGCTGAGGAAGGCACTACTCATTTTTCCTCACTTCTGTCTGGGCCGGGGACTCATTGACTTAGCTCTGAACCAAGCTGTGACAGATGTCTACGCCGCCTTTGGTAAGTGACTGTCCTCGGGCCAGTAGAGGGTAGACGCTTGTGTGTGGAGCTTAGGTGTGGGGAGTGTAGACTCAGAGGTGTGGGCCTCCTGTCTGCCAGGAACTGGGCCCAAATCACAAACATTTAATAAGCAATTTCTATTTCAAGTCACTGTTGCTAGGTATTGTGCATACACAAGTTTTAAGAGACTGCCTCTCACCTCTAGGAGTTCACATCTAATGAAGCTAAGATAATCAGCTCTGAGTAAGAATGAGAGGCGATTTGTCACCTCTAATAGAGAGCCAGCCTCAGAATCGGGAAGGCCCACCTCTGACCCATGATGTAACTGTGTGTTCTTGGGCAGATCACTTAATTGTGTTTGCCTCAGTTTCCTCATCTGTAAAGTGGAGGTAACAATAGCCCCTACCTCCCAGGGTTGTTGTGAGGCTCAAATGAGAGAAAAACTGCACACAGCACCCAGTGTGCAGTAGGGCCTATAGAAATGTTATTGTTATTGTTGTGGTTTCTATCCCATACGGTACTTTGTGACCTTGAGCCAGTCAGTTCACATCTCAGTCCCCCAGGCAACTCCCTAAGACTCCATATTACAGCACAGGGGTCAGTCTGCCCTGGTAGAGAGGGCTTTCTCTCATTGAAATATCAGGGCAAGTCTCAAACAAGTAATCACATTTACATAGCACTCTAAAGTTTGCAGAGCACTTTACAAATATCATCTCATTTTACCTTCCTCATAACCTGGGAGATAAGGTTATTATTGTTTCTACTTTGCAGATAAGGAAGCTGAGGCAGGCAGACATTACAGGACTTGCCTAGAGTCGCAGAGCTAGGAACTATCTGAGTACAAATTTAAACTCAGGTCTTCCTGACTTCAGTGCTCTGTCCATGGAGCCACCTAGCTGTCTGAGTACACAAATAAGTGTGACACAAAGTAGAATGTGTTAAGGGCAAAGGAGAAATACTGATAAAGCTAACATTCATGGAATGTTTACTATGGCCAGAGACTGTGCTAAACGCTTAACAGTGGTTACCTCATTGGATCCTCACAACAAATAAATGTAATACAAGGTAGAATGTAATAGGGGAAAAGAGGAAATCTAGACAAATATGAATCAGGAGAAAACACTCATAGCTAGGGATTTGGAGGAACTTCCTATAAGTATCTCCCAGCTTAAACCTTAAAGGATGAGCAGAGAAGGGAGTGCCTTTGGGGTCTGGCTGATATGCCAAGCAAGAGAGAATAATGGGAACCAAAAGAAATGAACAGTCACAGGAGGGAATGGGGATGAAAGGCCACTGGCCTCTGTGCAATTTAACAATGAACACCCAAAACATACATTTTTTTCACCATCTTCTGTCACTGAGAGCCTGACAATCAATCAGCATTTATTAAGCTCCTACTATGTGCTAGGCACTAACAATCTCTTAAGTTGGGGCTGGTCTATTGAGTGCCATAAAAAATGACCCTCAGTAGAGTTTGTAGAGATATTGAGGGTGTGTTGTCCACCAGAGTTTGACATCTCCAATCTTTGGACTATAAGCTTTGCACAGAGCCTCAGAAGTGGAAGGGATCTTGAGCTCTTTTTGTTTAACCCACCTCTGGAGGACCCCATGTGTTTTAACTGGAAAAGTTAAATTTTAGTTCAATCCAATAAGTATGTATTAAGCATTTACTGTGTGCAGTGTTGGGGGTGTATGTGTTGTGATCAAGGACCTTGGAGTCAGAAATGCATGGATTCAAGACCTGCCTCTGACACGTATTGGCTGCATGATCCTCAGTAAGATGTTTAACGACTCAAGAACTGGGCAGCGGTATTACAAGACCACAAGCTGCAAGGAAATTGCCAGTTTGCTTCCCTACTGAGAGTTCCTAACACTGACAGAATCACAGGTCATTGTGTTGGACCACATTTGTTGTAAGAAAGGATGAGTAGGTTGAGCTTTGAAAAATGTGAAAAGATTTGCATGAGATAATGAAGAGTGAACAGAGCAGAACCAAGAAAACACTGTATACAGTAACAGCAGCATTGTTCAAGAATCGCTGTGAATGACCAATTTTCAAATCAGAAACAAAGGACCTCCCAAGGAAGAACTGATAGATAGAAGTATGCCTAGTATGGTTTTACATGTGTGTGTATGTGTGGGGAGAGAAAGAGAGAGAGAGGCAGAGGGAGAGAGAGAGAGCAAGAGAGAGAGGTAGAGAGAGAGAATAGAGAAAGGGAGAGAGATGGGGAGAGAGAATAGAGAGAGGAAGAAAGAGAGAGAAAAAGGTGGGGTGGAGAAGGAGAGGGAGAGAGAGAATGGTGGCCTTCTCTAGTGGACGTGGTAGGGAGGGAAAGAAGGAGACAGGAACTTAATATGTAACAAAAATAAATGAAGTTTTAAAATTTACAGATCAAGACCATCCACAACCACTTCTCCCCAACCTCAATTCTCACCTCAAAAAAAAAAATGTACAAGGTTTACTGGAGATACAAAAATAGTATGATGAATGAAAAATAGTCTTCGGCCTCCAAGAGCTTCTCTTCTACTGAAATGAATAATCCTAAAACACTGATCTGACCATGCCACTGCTCTGCTCAAGTAGCTTTGGTGGTTTCCATTTCCTGTAGGATCAAGTAGAGTCCCTTTTGGTATTTAAAGCCTTTCACAATCTAACTCTGCCCTTCCAGATTAATTAGATATCACTCCCCGCTTGTGTCACACTTATTTCCTGTACAAACACTTCCTAGCTGTCTTGGTGCCTTCATGCCTGGAGACCTTGGTGGCGTGACACCCCCAGCTCCCTTGAAGCCTGGAAGCCCTTCCTGTTTCCCTGAGAGGAAGCTGCTCCCTCCCATCCGTTCTCAATGACTTTGCATTTCTTTATAATGTAGTTTTCACAGACGAGTTTGTGTGCTAGCTGTTTCCCCCAGCAGAACACAAGCTTTCCGTGGGCAGAAAGTGTTTCATTTGGGCCTTCACATTCCCATTGCCTGAAAACATGAATGGGCACGTTGTAGATACTGAAGAAATGTCCACTGAGCTGAACTGAAGCCATAACTCACATTGCTTTTTTCCCCTCCCTGGTTCTTTTCATAGGTGAGGAGCATTTTTCAGATCCTTTCCAGTGGAACATGATTGGGAAGAACCTGGTTGCCATGGCAGTAGAAGGGGGAGTCTACTTCATTCTGAACCTGCTCCTCCAACATCACTTCTTCCTCACCAGATGGTACTTGATGGAGAAAGGGAAGGGGCGGGGAGATTGTCTCCCTGGGCTCGGTCTCCCACTGACTGGTCTCTCTCTTCTGAGCTTCCATTTCTATCCCCATCAGTTGTGACTGAAGTAAAGCCTTCCTCCTTCTGACAAACAGGATTGCAGGGGGTGGGGGTGGGAAACGGAGGGGACTAGTGGATTGACTGACTCTGTGTCCAGCCCTTTTTCCAATATTCAGTTCGATTCTACAAGCAGGCTTGTTGAGTTTCCACGATTCCACGCTGCTGTCTCTGTCTACCTCGGAGAATTTCTGTCTTGCTGACAGTAAAATCCCTGAGCAAGCAACGGGGAGGCGATAGAGGGGTTGGAGTGGAGGGTGTAACTGCTTGCGAGCCCAGGGAAAGGACACAGGGTGATACCTTCTGACCTTCCCCTTACACCTGCTAGTTCAGGTTTCTTAAGCAGCCGGAGGTCCCTGATCTAAGACATATGGTCCAGCTCCCGAGGCCTCCCTGGGATATATCTCATTGTAATATTAGTCTTTTGGGGTCCAGCAGAGTAATATTCATGCTTAATCAGGTTTCCACTTATTAAATGCTAAGATAGGCATAAGAAATTCCCAGGAAGGAAATTCTCTCTACCAATGCAGATTGGCAGCAGTTCCGAAATGTATGGTCTTAGAGTTGCCTCAGAGAATGGAGAAGCATTTTGCCCAGGGTCACACAGCTAGTTAGAAGGGACACTTGAACCCCTCTCTTTCTGACTCCAAAGCCCTCTCTCCATCCATACAACCACATTGTTATATATGTGCATCTGAACTGAAATTTTACTGCACTACTTTCTCATGTATTTCATTCTTTAAAGTGAAGCAACAGGACTTGGACCTGGTTTGGGGGTTTTTTAATCTATGACCAATTCACTAATTACTCTAGCCTCCTCCCTCCCAAAGTGCTCTTGTGGTTCAAATAAAGTAATGGATGCAAAATTCCTTGGAAAATTACTATACTGATGGAGTGTAGTGCTGTTATTTGGGTTGAAGACAAAGGGGTATAAACAAAAAAATGTGAACAAAAAAGTGGAGACAGGAGGGTACAAGGGATGTTCATTGGCCAACAAATAGACTACAATTTAGAGTTGGAAGAGAATTTAGGGTTCTTCTAGTTTAGCTCCATTTTACAGATGAGGAAAATGGGACCCCCAGAGATCATGTGACTTGTTTAAGGTTGCACATCTGAGATTCAAACCCAGGTTCTCTAATAACAAATCTAGTTTTCTTTCTATCATAGCTTGCAATCTGGCTGGAGTGAAGAGTTCATGCAAGAGAGCAGTAGAATCAGGAAGGCCTGAGTTCAGATCCAACTTCAGATACTTAGTGTCTGACCCTAGTCAAGTCACTTAGCATCTGTTTGCCTCAGTTTTCTCAACTGAAAAATGGAGGATAACAGCAACTGGCAATGATGTGGCAGAGTGGACAGAGCACTGGACTTGGAATCTGGAAAACTCATCTTCCTAAGTTCAAATCTAGCCTCAGACACTTACTAGCTGTGTGGCCTTGGGAAATCACTTAACCCTCTTTGCCTCAGTTTCCTCATCTGTACAATGAGCTGGGGAAGGAAATGCCAGCATCTTGAAACCCCAAAATGGGATCACAGAGAGTTGGATACAATTGAAATAATTCAGCAATGACAAATAGACCTACTTCCTAGGGTTGTTGTCAGGATTAAATGAGAAATATTTGTAAAGGGCTTAGCTACAGTGCCTAGCATTCAAGGCTACATGATAAATATTTTTTTCTTTCCTTCCTAATGTAGATTAAGAAAAACCAATTGGTGCCAGATTATGGAAACCCTTTATTTCTAGGCTGAATTTTAGGCTCAATTCTGTAGAAAATTAAGTAGACATTGAAGATTCTGAAGCAACACCTTGCATCTGAACATAATAGAAATTTAATAATTTTCATTCACATATTCCAAAAGCATTTCTAAATGCTGGTCACTCATTATACAAAGATATCCCTTCCACCAAAGTGCTTATACTCTATTAGGAATAATAAGAGGAACGCAACATGTGCACAGATAAATAAAAAAAATATATACAAATTGAATGAATAATCAGGAGAGAAATATGAGGAAAGTAGCCTAAAAAGGAAGATTAGTCTGGCAGAGATATGAATGATAGATTAGGAAGACAGAACCTAGAAGCAGAAACATCACTTAGGAGATTGGTTCAATAATTCACACGTGCTTTAGGATTGTAGACATTAAAGGGATGTTAGAGATTATCTAGATCATCTAGGAATTCTTAACCTTTTTGTGTTAGGAACCTCTTTGGCAGTGTGGTGAAATCTTTGGACCCCTTTTCAGAACTATTTTTTAAATGTATAAAATAAAATGTATAGGACTTCAAAGGAAACCAATTAAATTAAAATGCAGTTAGAAAATGCCTTTTTAAAAGACAGCCCCTGAGCTAAGAGCCTCGGAGCTGGTTCAGCTTACTCATTTTGCAGATGAAGAAACTGAGAGAAACCAAATAAGTTGTCCAAGGTCACACAGAATGACAGGATCAGGATTCAGATTGGAGTCTTTTGACATGAAATCCAGCTTTCTTTCCACTGCACCATACTCCTTGTGGCGATAAGGGCCTGGGCTGGAGTAAGAGGTGCTAAGGGACAAATGTGAAGGAATGTTACAAATGATTCCAGGTTGAGTATCTTAATGGAAACAAGGCCACTAAACCACACAGAAGGATCTCTGGGGCGACATATCAATCTAGGAAACCAGAGACCAATATGATTTATTTCTATTGTATTTTTATTTATTGTGTTAAATATTTCCCAATTACATTTTAACCTGGTTCCCCATGCAAGGGAGGATGGTCCTTCTTGCCCCCCTGTCTAAAATGAGGGGGTTAGGAGAGGATCTCTGGCCCTTTCTGGTTCTAACTCTGTGTTCCTACAATAATCTGTCCTGTTTCTTGGGGATTAATTAACTGTCTGGTTCCTCTAGGGTTGCTGAGCCTGCTAAACAACCTATCACCAATGAAGACGATGATGTGGCTGAAGAAAGACAAAGAATTCTTAGTGGAGGCAATAAAACTGACATCTTGAGGCTACATGAGCTCAGCAAGGTGAGAGCTTCATACCAAATGAGTTTTTACATGTTTGTTATGTGCAGTGGGCGCAAGACTCTAATTTACTCTCTTTTTATAGAGCAATCATATATTCAAAGTCCTAACTAGCAATTTTTGCACCTGGGGCAAGGAGGATCAGAGAAAACCAGGGGAAGGGTTGGGGAGGGAGGGATTGCAGAAGGAGAAAGCATGCCCTTGGGGAATGCAGACAAGTCTGAAAAGGCAGGAAGACTATTCTCTTGGGAGGCTACCACACCCAAGAATGGGGCCAGGTCAGGGAGAAAGCATATAGTGTGGTCCCACTGTGGTCCCTGATGAAATGTCCTGATGATTCCACCTTGGTTTTATTTCTGTGTTTGCATATGTGTATATGAACACACACACACACACATATATATATATGTGTGTGTGTACGTGTATTTCTGTGTTTGCATGTGCTATATTTTTTTTATTCTGAACTTAACAAACATCAAATAAAATAAATATTTCCATATAGATTATAGAACAGGATAGGCTTGTATATGAAACTGATAAATATGTCTATATAAATATATATAATTTATATATAAATATGTATATACACATATATAGTATATGCATATATACATGTATACATATAGTATATGCATATACATACATGCACAATTTTTTAAAAAAAGTTTAATTGAACAAATTAATTACTCTTCTTAAATTAACAGGTGATTTCTATTTTACTAATTGCTCATGGGAATCCACTTTCAGTTCTCATTCTTTCCATTCCTCATTCAACACAGTAGAGTCCTAGCCTTCTGGTCTAATCAAATACCAGGCCATTTTTAGCCTTTTAATCTCATCATAGCCTCAGGGGTCCCAGGAACATAACTTAAGCTTGTCCTGGGATCAAGTACTCCATCCCCGCATCCTGCAAGTTCTTCTGTAATTTCTCAGGAGCTCCTAGATGGACGTATTTTCTTTCCAGAGTAGATTTCACTTTTTAATGCTCACTAGCCTCTTCAAACCCAAATGCTGCTCTATGTTTTGATGATTGCTTCCTGTTATATAGTTGACAGCCATCAAAATGTTTTCTCCTCTCTTTAACTGGTTTTAGACTTTGTGATCAAAAATACTGCTGGAAGTAAGTGTAGTTGCAGTCCTTTCTGTTGTAAAGGAATATGTTGAAATGACTTGAGGTTGATACTACCCATTGCTTATCTTTTTTTTTTTTTTGATCAAGGCTTTCAGGTATTCCCATAATTTTTAAATTTCTCTCCTGGATCTATTTTCCAGGTCAGTTGTTTTTCCAATGAGATTTTTCACATTATCTTCCATTTTTTCATTCTTTTGGTTTTGTTTTGTGATTTCTTGGTTTCTCATAAAATCATTAGCCTCCATGTTCCATTGTAATTTTGAAAGAACTATTTTCTTCAGTGAGCTTTTGAACCTCCTTTTTCATTTGACAAATTCTGCTTTTGAAAGCATTCTTCTCCTCATTGGCTTTTTGAACCTCTTTTGCCAATTGAGCTAGCCTATTTTTAAAAGGTGTTATTTTCTTCAGAATTTTTTGGGTCTTCTTTAGCAAGGTGTTGACCCCCTTTTTACACTTTTCTTGCATCTCTCTCATTTCTCTTCTCAGTTTCTCCTCCACCTCTCTCACTTGATTTTCAAAATCCTTTTTGAGTTTTTCCATGGCCTGAGCCCATTGAATATTTATTTTGGATGTTTGGGATACAGAAGACTTGATTTTTATTATTTCCCTGATGGTAAGCATTGTTCTTCCTCATCCAAAAGGATAGGAGAAGATATCTGTTCACCAAGAAAGTAACCTTCTATGGTCTTATTTTTTTTTCCCTTTTTTGGGCATTTTTCCCTACCAATTACTTGACTTTTGGATCCTTTGTTAGTAGGGTATACTCTGGGAATCTGTAAGATCTCAGTTCCTCCAAGGTGGCACAATCAAGCATGTACTGGTCTGGGTGCAGAGAGGGATTTTTGTGCCCAGAATCTTAGCAATTACCTCTCACAGCCACCTGGCCTCCAGTTTCCAAGTCAGCACTGGGGGCTAATTTTCAGCTAAGCTGGATAGGCAGGGCCACCATTCAGTGTGAAACAAAGACCAACTCCCCCAGGGTTTTTACACTCCAGCAATGCATCCACCTGCTGTGCTGGCAGATATGTCTTCTGCAGTTGCCTAAGGCCAGAGCTATGGAAGGCCCTTCTCCCCTCCTGGCCAGCTGAAAAAACCCTGTTACTGACCTTTGGCACCTGTGGGTTGAGGGATCTGTGAACCCACTGCTGCTGTGACTGGGGATTCCACACTGGAGATTCTGCCCCCAAGGGCTGTTCACCGAGCTGTGCGCAGAGGCCAAGGCTGGGCTGGGCTCATCACTCAGCTTCTTGTCGGGTGCAACAGATGTTTCCCGTGGACCTTTCAGGTCACCCTGGGCTGGAAATCTCCACTCTGTTGTTCTCCACTTCTGCTGCTCCAGAATTTGTTGAAAATCCCTCTCTCCAGATATTTTATGGGCTATGTGGGGAGAGCCTCCGTATCTGTGTCTTTCTACTCCGCCATCTTGGCACCCCCCATTGCTTATCTTGACATAGATCACCTGTCAAAGAAAGTCTTTGAGTTCTTAGAGGCAGGTATGCTCCATGTCTTTCTGGTTTCCATATTGAAACCAAAGAGACTAAAATAGCTGTCTTGGCTTATGAGTTTGGTAAATAAAATAGAAGTAGTAGGCGGGACCAGAATAATTGGGATCAGAAAGGCAGGATGGTATAGTGCCTGAGTTCAAATCCTACCACAGACATTTATTTAGCATCTCTTGGACTGGTTCCTAATCAGCAGAGTAAGAGTATTGGACTGGCTAAATCCGACCTTCTAAGTCCCTTCTAGCTTGAAATCTATGATATAGTGACATTCTTGAAGAGAAGACTTGTGAGAGATAGTGGTTAGTACAAAGCAAAAAACAGAGAGAGACCAAGAGAGAGAGAGGAGAGAAAGAGAGAATGAGAGAAAGACAGAGACAGAGACAGAGAGAAAGAAAGAAAGAGAGAGAGAGAAAGGAAGGAAGGAAGGAAGGAAGGAAGGAAGGAAGGAAGGAAGGAAGGAAGGAAGGAAGGAAGGAAGGAAGGAAGAAAGAAGGAAAGAAAGAAAGAAAGAAAGAAAGAAAGAAAGAAAGAAAGAAAGAAAGAAAGAAAGAAAGAAAGAAAGAAAGAAAAGAAAGAAAGAGAAACCTGGAAGAAATTCCTGGCCCAAAGGTCGCAGATGAGTAGGCACCTACTATTGCTGTGACTTCAGTCTGTATTCAGTTTGCTGATTCAATTCAATAAATACTTTTGTGCACTTACTTTGTGCAAAGTCTGTGCTGGTTACTATGATTATAAAGACAAAAAAGAATCCCTTCCCTCAAGGACCTTATATTCTACAGAGCAGAGTCAGCACATATACAGATATGTCAATGTAAAATAATATGAGGAGGGAAAGCACATCAACAGGTTAGGGGATCTGGGAATGTTTCAGGAAATTGGTTCTTAATCTTTTTTGTGTCATGGAGGCATTTTGGTGAAGCTGATGACCCCAAGGCACCTGAACTGCTCCTTGAAGGAAGATGAGGAATCTGAGAGGCAGAAATCATTAAAAGCCTGGAGAATGACCTGTGCAAATAAATACAGGGAGATAGAAGATGGAATCCTGAGTCTGGGGACTAATTGCTGGTGGTCCAACTTATTTCAAGAGAATGCATGAAGATAATATGAAATAAGGCTGGGAAAGTTGATGACAGCCAGATTCTGAAGGGCCTTGAATGCAGGCTAAGGAGTTGTTCCCCCTAAAAGCACAAGTCACCAGGGGTTTCCTGGTCAGACCTGTGCCTGAGGCCATCTGTTTGCTTTGTGGAGAGTTGATTGGACCATGGTGAACTGGAAGTAGAGAGACCAATTAGGAGGCTATGGTACTAGTCCAAGTGAGAGGTGATGAGTGTTGGCAGAGTGAGTGGAAAGAAAGGGATGGATGCCAAGGAAGAAAGGATATGCTTAGCAAATGATTGACTGTGGAAAAAGGACAAATAAATGACTGCAAGGTTGAGAGCCCAGGGCCTAAAAGCATGGTGGTACTGAACAGATGAAAGAAAACTTAACAGAGGGATAAGGAAAGGTGATACCTATGTTGTTTCTTCCGAAAGAGTATAAGCATCTTGAGGGTAAGGACAGTTTTAGGGTTCCCCTCCACCCCATATCTGAAGCACCAAGCACAGTCCTTGGCCCATTGGCTCAAGAAATGCTTCAATTTTGACATATTTGAGAGTCTCATGGCAACAGAGACATCCAGGTGGAGCTGTCCAGCAATTAGTTAGAGAAATGAGATTGAGATTTAGGTAGGAATAGAGATTTGGGAGTTATTTACAGGGAAATGATATTGCAGGGAATTGAATATGTGGGAGCCTATGAGCTCATCAAGGGAGAAAGTGTAGAGCAAGAAGAAAAGAGAACTCTCATCCCTAATTGTCTTTATTTTTTTCTGAGTACCATATCACTAATGGACCTTTCCATCCTGCTTGGTTTATCTACCAATGAACTAATATATACATATATGTATATAATATATACATATATATACCTATACATATATGTGTATGTATGTATGTATATATATATATATACATACATACATACACATATATAGTTTATTTCCAATAGATCATAAGCATCTTGAGGGTAAAGATTGTTTTGTTTTTCTTAGGAAAAGTGATATGGCTAGATTTTTGGTCATAATTCAGGATTAAGACTATAGATTTAATCTACAGACCTGGACTATAGGTTTAGGTAGCTGGGCAGAACCTTGGATAACATCTAATCTATCTCACCCCATCCATTTTACAAATGAGTAAAATGAGGCCTAAAGAGATTAAGTGATTTGCTCAAGACTGAACAGTAATTTGAACCAAGTCTTCTGGTTCTAAATCCAATGCTCTTTCCACTCCACCATGATATTAAACCCTTCTGCATTTCTTGGTGATTACAAGCACTCCCTAAACACCCATTTTTGTCCTCCCAAAGTCATAGATTTGGCTAAACATTAAGATGTTGAATATTTTGTCCAGCCTCCTACCCTGAGGTGCCGGAGCACTAGGCTATCTACCGCAGTAATAAGAGTAACTTCTCATGTTTATTTGCTTTTTTCCAGATTTATTCAGGCACCTCAAGCCCAGCAGTGGACAGGCTGTGTGTTGGTGTCCGCCCTGGAGAGGTCTGTATATATCGGGCTTTGTGTAGAGAATAAGAGTGAAAATTAGTTCAGTCCTAGGAAGCCAGACCCATAAAAAATGCCAGGCTGAGAACTTGAAATACTATAAACTCACTTGTCACCTCCCTGAGATCTCTGTTTTGGGGGAGGTCTCTCTGAGCTGTATCTTGAAGAAAGAAGGTATTCTAAAAGCAGAAATGAGGAGTGGTGCATTCTGGGCAAGAGAATGACCAATCCAAAGAACAAAGAGATAGGAAATGGAGTACTGCCTATGAGGAATAGAAAGTCCAGTGGGCCATAATGTGCGAAGGAAGTATTGTATAATGAAGCAGAAAAGACAGGTTAGGTCTGGGTGCTGAAGGGCCTTACAATTCAAGTGGAGGAATTCCCGTTTTATCCTAGAGGCCATAGGGAGCCCTGACATTTTATTAACTTGGATTTGGAGCTTTGGGGAATGAGTGACCTGTGCCCATATTTCAGTTAGCAAGTACTGACTGAAAAGATCTGTTATGGGTAGGAGGAAAGGAGGATGGAGGGAAAGGAAAAGGAATTGGCTAGAAACTGACTTGTAGCAATTGAAGTAATGTCTCTGGATTCCGTTTTTTATTTTATTTTTGTTATTGTTGCTTATTTTCCAAGCTGCTGGGCCCATGGTAGAGTGTAGATGCTTCCATACCAGAAACAAATTTGGCCTAATTTCAAGGGACCTACAAGGCATAGAAACCTGGCATGTAGGTCACCCTGACACCACCCTCTGATTAGGGAAGCACTGGGGACAAAGTCAGTCCTGGTTTTCCTTTCTTTGTATCCCTGGCCTACACAAAACCTGGCACATAGTAAGTACTTAAATGCCTGTTGACCGAATACCTTTGGTAGATCATCATAATAATCACAGTAACTGACATATACATACATACGTATATATACACATATGCATAGCAAAGCTTGCAAAGCATTTTTTAAGCTTTATTAGAAGAGGCAGACATTTATGTTTGGGCAGCATATGTGCTGCAACCATGAATGGTTTGAGCAGCAAAGAAAAATCCCTCCAGCCCATATATCATCTATAGCACAGGGCTATCAGACGGTTTGAATCATTTAGTTCATCGATTCATTCAACAAGCTATTATTAAGTGCATATTATTATATTCAGGCACTTTGCTTTTAGTCATTTGAGTCAAGAGATTGAAAACTCCAGCAAAAAAAGTGGAAATCTGCAAGCCTTTATCAGTCATTAATATGTTAGCCAGAATTAGGTTATCAGTTAATCTATCAGACAACAAGACTCTATGTGGATGGGACATAGAACCAGGGAAGGGTATGGTTCTGAACACTGAAAGCTGCCCTTTGGGGCTCAGGTGGGGAGCCCCAGTAAAGGGATAATGGTAGACAAGGGGCATACTGGGGACTCTGGGATCCCAAGATGGGAAGTAAGAAGGGAGGAAAAGAACATACCCAACCCCAGGAAGATGGAGAATACTGGACGCCAAAGTCCTGCTTCATAGTGTGGTCTGGGGCCAGCTGTGATCAAGGAGATTATGAATATTTGTATTGC
Source organism: Bettongia penicillata ogilbyi (assembly GCA_023548195.1). Classification (NCBI taxonomy): domain Eukaryota; kingdom Metazoa; phylum Chordata; class Mammalia; order Diprotodontia; family Potoroidae; genus Bettongia; species Bettongia penicillata. Next base: position 25,827,441 of record JAJHZJ010000314.1, on the reverse strand, counting down.
ATCATCAGGGCAGACCTGCAGCTGGCCGAAGAAAGAGAATTAAGGAAACCTTCTTTCTAGTCCACTGTTTCCCTTCTTGTTTCAGTGTTTTGGTCTCCTGGGAGTGAACGGTGCTGGTAAGACAACCACATTCAAGATGCTCACTGGAGACATCACAGTGACCTCAGGAGATGCCACCGTGTTGGGGAAGAGGTAAGTGCCTCAGTTTGTGTTCAAGGAGCGGCCCCACGTGTGTTGAAGTACTGACCCTTGGCTACCCCAATGTAGGCCAGCTTAGGGAAGCCATTATGAGTGTTCTCTACCAGACAAAGTCCATATCTACCATTATCAGGCCCAGAGAGAGTAAGTGAACAAGATCCTACAGGGACCAAGGTAGTAGACCCAGGATTTGAACTTATCTCCTCTGACTCTAGAGTCCATGTTCCAGGCACTAGGCTATACCTCCCTCTCCTATACTCTCTACTAATGATTAAGGGTGAGAAAATTCATTTCCATCTTCAGTCATCTGGTTTCTCTACCTAGTTGTTGAATGTCTAGAAAGTATGAAAGCTAAAGGATTTTCTTCCTTATGTAACTTAAATTCATTTGTGTTTTTAGTCAGAGCCTTGAAACCTCAGGTGACCTTTTTAACATTGGGAGCCTCAAGAGGGGGCTTGTTGTACTCTCTCCCCCTGGAGTGCTGATATGAGGGGGCTCACTTCCTTGACACCTTTTCCCCAGTCTGGGTTGGGTGCCACCTCACAAAAGAACCTAGTAGCAGCACAGTCCTCTCCCTAGATAAGGAGATAGGATCCCCTGTCCTCTGTCCTGGTCAGTAAGATCATATCTAGAGCCTCCTCTACTCTTCTGGGCATCATATTTCAGGAGGGGCATCGAGAAGTCGGAGAATATCCAGAGGACACTATCCAGGATGGTGAAGGGCCTTAGGTCTGTGTCATATGAGGACTGTTTGAAAGAACTGAGAGTATTTAGCCAGGAGAAGAGAAAATTGGGGGGTAGGTGTGATGGTGATTATGAGATCTGCCTTCAAGTATTTGAAGGACTTAGAAGCATTTCAGGGTTTGATAATAATTAAGAATAACTCACATTGATATAGCTCTTTAAGGTTTGCAGACTGTTTTACAAACATCTCATTTCATCCTCATGACAATCTGGGGAAGTAGGTGCTATTAGTATGTCCATTTTGTTTATGAGGAAACTGAGGCAAACAGAGGTCAAATGGCTTGCCTTGAGTCACACAAACTAGTAAGTGTCTGAGGTTAAATTTGAACTCAGGTCTTCCTGACTCCAGATCCTGTGTTCTATCCATTGCACTACCTAGACTTACTCTGTTTGACCCTTGAATGTAGAACTAGGAGTGATGGGTAGGAGGTATAAAGAGGCAGATTTAGGTGTGGTTTCAGGCAAGATGTGCTAATAATCAGAGCTGTCCCAAAGTGGAACAGACTGCCTCAAGAGGAAATGGGTTCCTTGTACCTGGAGGCCTTCAAGCCAGGGATGTTGGCTTCTGGGCTGTGTTTCAATAGGGATTGCTTTGGAGCATGGGCTGGACTAGATGACTATACTGAGGGACCGTCCAACTCTTGCATTCTGTGATCTGGGGTATGTGTCAAGTTCAAAGTTCTGAATCTCTGGAGTTAATTTCATTTCTAACCAGCGCTCCCTTGTCCTTGATTTCTAAAACTGGGCATACATCCCTAACACTTGGGCAAAGGAAGGAAGCATTTTGTCTTTGCTCAGGTGTCCTCTTCAGATGCTTAAGAAGGGCTCTTCTCTCCCCTCTCCGCTCCCCCCTCCCCCACCACCCCGACCCCAGCCCTCCAATCCACTTAGTGTTTCTGCAGCTAAAGATTCCTCCTTTTTCTTACAGTATTTTAACACAAATTTCTGAAGTCCATCAAAATATGGGATATTGCCCTCAGTTTGATGCTATCGACGACCTGCTCACAGGCCGAGAACATCTGCATCTCTATGCCCGTCTCCGAGGCGTCCCAACAGATGATATCAAGAGGGTAAAGTTTAGCTCATTATCAGTGCTCTGGGGGGAATACAACCCAAATCCATGACTGTGGTCTTTCATCCAGAGCAGAGCAGGACAGGGCAAGATGGGGATTGGGCTCTGACAGGCTTCTTTATTCATCAACTGAATTAACATAGGTGAAGTCCTTTGAAGACCTTAAAACCATTTATAAATGCTGATTACTCATTCGCACCTTACCTCCTCAAGTCCAGAAGCTGCCAGTTCATGCTCACAGGCTCTGGTCACCAAGTAGTCACCAGTGGGACCAGAAGTTAGGTCTGGTTATTTTCAGAGCTTAAGCTAAACAGGATTGAGGCCTTTTATTTCTGTCATCAGACCAGATTGAAGTCTTGAGTCTAGGATGATTTCTTGCCTTTATAAAATTGGAGACCCTTTCCCTGATATAGTACTTAGCAACCTCCCTTTCCTCTTCCCCCTTCCCTCCCCCTGCCCCAAGTGATCTGCAATCCTTAACCAACAGACTCCATGTCCCAACCAGGCATTTTCTCTGACGTCCCCCATGCCCCAAATGCTCTCTCCCCTCATCTAAATATCCTGATTTCCTTCAGATCCCAACTAGAAGCCCACCTTCTCCAGGAAACCTTCTTTATTTCCCTCTGTTAATTACTTCTACTTTAGTCTGCATTTAGCTTGTTTGTTCACAGTAGTGCGTTTGTTGTCTCTCCTATTAGACTGTGAGCTCCTTGAGGGCAGAGCCTGCCTTTTTGCCTTTCTTTGTATCCCTAATGCTTAGCACAGCGCCTGACCCACAGCAGCACTTACTAAAAGCTAGTTAACTTAGTAAACGCTTGTTGAGGAGTAAATGGTGTAAAGGTAGAACAAAGCGGAAGAAGGACACCAACAGGGGCTCACACTGTAAGTCTGTGGTCTCCAGGTTTCCCTTGTCTCTCCTGGGAATGTGAGGGCAGAGAAGAAAGGGTACCACAAGGTATTTCAAATATCTTGGCACGGTGGGGAAGAAACTGCATGCCTTTTATTTTGGGTCAGGATCATGTTTGGCTGCTTTGTGTTATTTGATTTTGTTTACTTGCTCTCCCTAATAATTTCTTCTCCATCCTTCTCCCCACTTCAGTACTTTGTACTAACCTGGTATACAGGGTGTCCCAAAAGTCTTAGCGCACTCTTACACCATTGAAGCCTGGAACTGCACTAAGACTTTTGGGACACCTGGTAAACTTTATATTTACTTTTCCATCTATACATTGTATCCCACTAGTAGAGTGAGTGGAGAGGTTGGGGAGAGTGGTTGGGTTTTTTGTATTTGTATCCCTGGAATCTAATATAGCATATAGTCAACACTGTGTAAATGCTGATGGAATTGAATTTTACCAAAAAGGATTTCTGTCCTGGTCTGCTTTAATGCTTGTGCTTTCCCTCTGAAAAAACCTTCTTTACCCTGTGCATTTTTTTTTGTTGTTTGCACATTGTCTCCTGCACTAGACCATGAGCTCCTTGAGTGCAAGGGACTATGTTTTTATCTTTCTTTGTATCCCTAGAACTTAATACATTGCCTGGCATACAGTAAGTGCTTAATAAATGCTTGTTGACTTACTGATTTACCTTTCTTCCCCAGGTAGCAGACTGGTGCATCCAGAGCCTGGGTCTATCTCCCTATGCAGATCACATAGTAGGCAGCTACAGTGGCGGGAATAAGCGGAAACTGTCCACAGCCATTGCTCTGATTGGTTGCCCACCACTGGTGCTGCTGGTAAGAGGTGCCAGTGAATCAGGGAGAAAGAAGGTCCCTGCAGCATGGAGACTCAAAGGCTCTACACCCATCAAAACATCATTCAGTTCAAAGAAGATGTCAATGACTTAGGCCAGTAGTTCTAGAAAACAGTGATTCAACTCATCTTCGATGGTTTATTTAAAAGAAAAACACTTCCATTTAAGTTAGTGGTCCAGGAATATGGATATGAATGTTAAGAGTCCAGCAATATTAAGCATAAAATATATATTTTATGTATATACCTATAACCTATATGAATATATGTATATGAAGAGAGTATGGCTTAGGGGACAGAGAGAGAGCTGGCCTTGGTACCAGGAAGGTACAGATTCAAGTCCCATCTCTAACACATCCTGGCTATGTGATCTTGGGCAAGTCATTAGCCTCTCATGCTTTAAACAACTTTTTAAGATGATAAGTTGGAGAGCAGGTGTCTACCAGCATTGGTAGAGGAAGCTCTCTCACCAGGGAATTCCCTAAACCTCTGAAATCATGGGTCCAGCATGTACACATGTGCGTACATACACACAAGAGGCACTATGATGGAGTAGGCAGAGTTGGCTTTAGAATCCATAAGACCTGGATTCAAATCCTGCCTCTGACACCTACTGGCTATATAACCTGGGCAAGTCACTTAACTTCTCAGTTAAAAAGACAAATCTCTAAGACTTGAAGTTGTAGAGAAGGTATCAACCTTCACTGGTAGATAGTCACCTCACTGGGAATTAATTCTCAGACCAACGAAATCATGGGTCTAACTGAGGGATGGGGAACCCACAGCCTCAAGGTCACATGTAGTCCTCTAGTCCTCAAGTGCAGCCCTATCCAGGGCCTCATGTGGCTTTGAGGCTACAGCTTCCCCACCCCTGGGCTAGCCCTAAATAAATAGATATTTGGATTTATTTATATTTATTCATATACATAAGATATAGTACGTATAATGTATTACATCTATGTATGCATGCATAGGTACACATATTTTTATATGACACATTTGGATTAATTACATTTTAAAATTCAACAAAATAACCCAGTTTCCCCACTTTCAGTTTGGTTCATATCTTTGGATGAAAATATAACCCTCTTTACTTGAGATTCAATTGGGTACATCTCTTTGGCCATTTGAGAGAATTTCCCAGTAGGGAGAGGGATTATTTTTGTGAAAAGGTCAACCCCGCCCCCCCTCCCCAAGTTGGTCGGACACACAATATTGTTCTGAGCTCACAGACAACCCTATAGGAGGGGGGTAAGGCCTACTTTCACTATGATCCTGGAACCACTCCTGGCCACTGATCCTCATCTGTGACTGCAAGAAAGGATAGTGCATAACTCTCATTAATACCAGGCAAACCGGAGTTCCTTGTAGTATTGAATCTCGGGACCCAAGAGACCAGAGAAGTCTCTTAGATTGTCCCTCTGCTCCGGGTAAATATAACTCACTCTAACTTTTAAAGGCAGTGCCCTAAGCTTCACTCCTATCTGTAAGTACGAGTGCTTCCCCACCAAATACTTTCCATTATTTTTTATAGCTTTTGCACACACTTCTGGTGCATATTTGTTTCCCTGATAGATCAGAACCTCCTTGAGACAGGGACTGCTTCATTTTGTCTTTTTGTATCTCCAGCACTTAGCACAGTGCCTGGCATCATAGGTGAAATCATATAATTAAGAACAGAGCTAAGGACTAAACTTGTGATTTCATTGATATAAGAAATTCCACCTACCAATGTATTTTAGCATTTTTTCTGTGTTATATTCCAAAATATTACCTAATTTATTGTTAATAAATAGGTTATGTGACTTGCCCAGGGCCACATAGCCTGTCTGTTTCAGAAGTTGAATTTGAACTCAGGTTTTCCTAGCTTCAAGGTAGCTTTGTATCCACCAAATCACACTACATATCTATTATACAGTTAGTATTATTATATTAATAATTATATTGACAGCTAAGTGACAAAGTGGGCAGAGTGCTAGACCTAACTAGAAGACCAGAGTTTAAAGGCAATCTCAGACATTTACTAGCTGTGTGACCCTGGACAAGTCACTTGACCTCTGCCTGCCTCAGTTTCCTCATCTGTAAAATGGGGATAATAATAACAGCCCCTCCTCCCAGGGCTGTTGTTAGATAACATTTATAGAGAGTTTTGAAGACCTTAATATAAATGCTAGCTATCAACCTCAACATTGTTATTATAGTTTCCTTATCTATAAAAACAAGGTCAACTAGGTGACCTCTGCCATCCCCTACGGCTCTATGTTTCTGTATTAGAAATTTCTCCAGTGCTCTTCCTTCTCTCTTCCTCTATCTGTGTTTCTAAATTAGAGACTTCATGTCAGTTTAGTTCATTCTTTTCAAGAGGCCTTAGCTCTCTATAGGTTAAAACAGGGACACTTTGGGTCGATGATATGACCAGGAGAAGACTGTTCATCACAACTTTTTCCTCTCCCTCCTTCGCTTCCTCCTGTGCCTCCAGGATGAGCCCACCACAGGGATGGACCCGCAGTCCAGGCGACTGCTATGGAACACCATTGTTGGCATCATCAGGGGAGGGAGAGCAGTTGTCCTGACATCCCACAGGTGAGAGCTTTGTACCTGGGATGCAGGGAGGTTCAGGGATTGGGGAAAGGAGTATCCACACTGCTTCTTATCCCCACTCTTTTCCTCTCCCCCTTTCTTCCCATCAGCATGGAAGAATGTGAAGCCTTGTGTACCCGACTGGCCATCATGGTGAGAGGAACCTTCCAGTGCCTAGGCACCATACAGCACCTCAAATACAAGTAAGGAAAAAGTCACTCTGCAGGTGGGCAGGGCAATCTTGCTCTGAAGTGTCAGGGTCTTGTCCTCTCCCAAGGTGGAGACAGGTGGAGGATAGCAGAGACAGAACCCGCCCCCCCTGCCCAAGATGTCAGACAGACAATGCAGTGTAGCCATGAGGAAGGGCCTAATTCAATGATCAAAAGTATGTAAGAGTCTAGCCTGTGTATCTAGATGAGGGCAGGTCTGGCTATGGTGTATGGAAAGCCCCATTCTACCTGCAGTCAGGGATAAGGGATGGGCAAAATCTTCACTTTCAGCACACAATCAGCCAACCAAATCACTTTGTGTATGACTTGTATTTGTTTTGTCTATGAACATATTAAATCTCCCCAGCTGAAAGTAAATTCTTGGAAGTCATGGACTATTTTCTTTCTATCTGTATTCCCAGCACCAAGTACAGTGCCTGGCACATAGTAGGAATTTAATAAATGCTTGTCAATGCTGACATAGTAGGACCTTAATATAAATGGCTGTAGACTTGAAATTAATTTGTAATCCTGTGTTTGAGCTTGAAAGTTAGCAGAAGAATTTGGAGAGGAGAGGTGTTCTTATTGCATCCTACTTCCTACTTTGGGAGAGCATCTCTGCCTACTGGTTTGCTGGCTTCTTTTAAGTCCCAACCAAAATCCCATCTTCTACAGGAAGACTTTCCCAATCCCTCCGAACACAGGATAGTAAGAAGACAGGGAAACTATGTATGGAAGATTAGTGCTTGACCTGTAGTTCAGTACTGCTGGAGAGAACCAGAAAGTGCTGGTCACTTCTTATGACCTTGGTGTAATTCAACATCTGTTAATACATACAGGGTGCTTTATTATGTATTACAAGGTAGATACAGATGTGAATGACTGGAACCCCTGTCCTCAAAGAGCTCAAAGAATCTGCTTGGGGGAATGGAAAGGGTGCTGGATTTGAGGTAATAGAACCAGGGGTCAGATCCCTGATCTGCTATTTATTAGCTGGGTGACCCTGGGCAAATTATGTAACCACTGTGTACCTTGATTTCCTCCTCTGTAAAGTGAGAGAGTTGGACTCAGTGACCTCAGTGGCCCATCTAGCTCAAAATCTATGTTCCCATGATGAATAATCTAGCCTACACCCTCAATTAACAGTCTGGGATGTCAGCTTGTGCCAGGAAAATGGTCTCTGACCCTTTCCTCTTGACACCCAACAAATCAGTTCACCAATGATAGAATAGGTAAGAGCATACATAGGCCTATAACTTTGGAGATCCAAGACCCTCTAGTCCTTCCCACTCATTTTACAGGAAAGGAAACTGAGACCCAAAGAGGTTAAATGACCTTTCCATTGCTGCACACAAGGTAAATGGCAGAGCCAAGATTAAAGCCCAGGTCATAGGTTCAAGGATCTCCAATTAGAAGAGACCTCAGGGGTCATCCAATTCAACCCTTTCATTTTACCACTGAGGAGACTCAGTTGCAGCAGAGTTGAAGTACAGGGACTTGACCAGGGTCCCACAGGTAGTAAGTGTTCTAAATGATAATAATAGGTAGCTTTGATATACGCTGTGGATAGCTCAGTGACTAAATATCTCAGCTGGATCTGAACTCAGGTCTTTCTGGTACTCGGTCCCATGTTCTCCCCACCACACCATCTAGCTGCCAACTATTCAGCACTCCTCCCTCCTACCCTGTTAGACTTCCTGGGTGAGGACAGATGGAGGATTTTTCCTGAGCCAAAAAAGGAGAACCCCTCTCCTTCATTTTTCTGGCTTCACTTTGTACCCTTCATTCCTGTGTCTGCATCCTAGGTTTGGGGATGGCTACATTGTCACAATGAAGATCAAGCCCCCCAAGGTGGGCTTGCTTCCAGACCTGAACCCAGCCGAGCAGTTCTTACAGGCAAACTTCCCAGACAGCGTACAGAGGGAGAGACACTACAACATGCTCCAGTACCGCATCTCGTCCTCCTCGCTGGCCAGGATCTTCCAGCTGCTCATTTCTAACAAGGATAGCCTGTATATTGAGGAATATTCAGTCACACAGACCACGCTGGACCAAGTAAGTCAGGGCCAGGAGCCCAAAGACAAGTCTCCATCAGACAGAAATGGAAAGCGCAGAAGGCTGAGAATTTATGCAGAGTCATATAGGACCTCAGAATCTGAGGGGACTCAATGATCCTGCAGTCTAGGTGTCAAACATAGCCCTCTGAGGACTCCCCAGGGCAACCCAAACAAGTTAAAATGTAATTGGGAAATAACATGTTTGTTTCTATTAATATCCTCAAAGAAACCCTTTAAGAAAGTAAAAACAAGGGTTCCTCTTCATTTACCTCACTCAGACAGTTTGTGCCCAGGTTCATACCTGTATTTTTCTGTAAACCTCAGGGATCCAGAGACAAATGCACAGTGCCAAACTCATGGTCATATCGGGGGAGTGGGGGGAAAGATGGGGATTTTATTTTGTCCCCAATTTATTTAGAGTAGAATGAGATGAATGCCTCAAACTGGCCTTCTTTCTGTTAAGTTGTTACTCAGGGTTCACAGTACCAGACGTAGGGCTGAAATGGACCCCAAAGGGTGTCTAGTCTAACTGCCTAATTTTAGAGAGGGGGAAAAGAGGACAAGGAAAGGTAAGTGAATTATCCAAGGTCACATAGGTAGCATCAGAGTAGGATTTGAACCCAGGTCCAGGGTCAGTACCCTTTCCACTAGGCCAAACTAGAACTGACCACATCTTCAGTCTCCCTGAGTCCTTTTGCTAAAATCATCCCAGCTTCAGCTGAGGAATATGAGAAGCAGTGGGACACAAGTGTCTGGGGATTTTGCAAGCCAATTACACAAACCACCCTCATGAGAACCAATCCAGCCCCTAGCACCTGGTGACCTTGGCCAAGTCACTGAACCAGTTTACCTCAGTTTTTTCCAGCTATAAAATGGGGATAATAATAGCACTTACTTCCCAGGGTTGTCCTGAGGCAGTTAAGTGGTACAATGGGTAGAGTGCTGGGCCTGGAGTCAGGAAGACCTGAATTCAAATCCAGTCTTGGACATTTACTAACTGCATAATCCTGGGCAAGTCACTGAACCTCTGTTTGCCTCAGTTTTCTTTTCTGTAAAATAAGGGTGACAATAACAGCACCTGTCTCCTAGGGTTGTTGTGAGAACTAAATGACATGACCATTGTACAACACTTAGCTCAGTGCCTGGCACACAGTAAGGACTAGGTCTGTGTTAGCTATTGTTATTACATAGGATCATAGACGCAGAGCTGGTGGGGAGCCTAGTGGTCATCGGGTCCAACACCCTCATTTGACCGATGAGGACACTGAGGCTTGTGCAAGGTCACACTCCCAGGAAGTGTCGCAGGCAAGCTTTGAACATAGTTTTTTCTGACCCCAAATCCAGTGCCTTATACCATGTGGCCTCCGTGGGTCTGTTTCATTTGTAAATGTGGGGGTGAATATGGGGGGTGCTTACTCTGTGGCTTCTGAGGTCTATACTCTAGATCTATGGTCTATGATCTATGACCAAGTTTTGATCCAGGCAGGTCCACCCCTACATAGGCAGAGCTAAGCCTTTTAAACTGAAGACCCTGTAGGGGGTGTGCAAGCCCAGGAATGCTTATGTGTTGCTCTCTTTCTTCCTCCTGTGCACCCCTCAGGTATTTGTGAACTTTGCTAAACAGCAGACAGAAGAGGACGATCTTCTCTTACACCCCCGTGCAGCTGGAGCCATCCCAGATGTCAAGGTAGCCCCAGCTCCTCCCTCCCCGGATGGTGTATAGAGCAAGCCCTCTGCTCAGACAGGCCAGCGCAGGCCCAATGCACAGTCCAGGTCAGCCTCTCTGAAGGGCTCTTCCATACCTAGGCAGATCTAGTGGTGAGAGGGACATAGTCACCCTAACAAAGCTGCTTGAAATAGTTCTGGGCAATGAGATATTTCATATGTATGTCAAGGCACAATATGTCTGAATATGCAACACATCTGAAGTGAAAATACAGGGAGTAACGAATTTGTCTCTGGGCACTCACTTCCTTTAGCCAGAATTCACCCATTAGGTCAGGGGTTCTTAAATTTCTTCCTTTTTTAAAATCATGGAAATTTTTTGCAGTTTAATGAATGAAGCCTGTGCACCCCTTCAGGTGGTTGCCTACATTCATAATTGAATGAATTTCAGTTAGAGGTTAGTGAAAATAAAGATGTCATTTTTCCCCCATACATGTTCACAGACACTCTGAAATCTATCCACAGACCCAGGTGAAGACCCCCTACAAAGAAGGACAGAAATGGATGCACATAGGTCCTTTCCTTGTCTAAGCTCTTTTCTGTGTGAGATCTGAGGACCGTAGATTTAAACCTGGAAGGGATAATGACATCTAGACTGACACCCTCATTTTACAGATGAGGAAACTGAGGCCTTGGGAGGTTGCCCTAGGTCACACAGGCATATATTTCATGTTTAGCACAGTACTTAGCATATAGTAAGCACTTAATGAATGCCTTTTCATTCACTAAAGTATTACCCTCAGATACTTTGGTCATAATAGTTTTTACCCTCCTCTTGATAAATCCAGTCCAACCCAAGGAGCATTTATTAAGTGCTGACTGTATATATAAGGCCCCATGCTGGATGCTAGGACTACAAAGACAAAAAGGGAAATAAGGGAAATAGTGCCTGCCTTCAGGAAATAATGGCTGTTTGGGAGAACTGACTCTGTCCAGATGCTGCCCAAGGGCAGAGAAATGCCTAAATCCTGGAATGCCAAGCTTCAGGGAAAGTCTTGCCAGCCATGAGTTCTGACACATCCCTCTGACTTAATTGATGATGATGATGATGATAATAACTTACATTTATACAGCTCTTTATCCTCATACAGCTCTTTTAACAACAAAATTACGAGGTAAGTAGTGCAAATATTTCCTCTGTTTTATGAGAGTGACTCTTGGTACACAGCAAAAACTCTAGACTTTTGGGGAAACCAAATGCAGCTTTTGTATGCAAAAACTGAAGAACCAAAAGCCTTGTTTTGTATTTTATACTATGCAAAGATTCATAAGATTTGATCGACTTACAGCCCAATGACTGTTGCCTGGTGTTTTCATATTGACTTCAGAATTCAAAACATAGCTTTGACTTTATTATGTAGATCATCTTTACAAAGAGTTGCAAAAATCTTGCTGTAGAGCACTTGTAGGGAAATAAATCTGTTGCAGAATAAATCGCAATTACATTTTCCGGTTTGTGTTATGAGATCCTAAAATATTTTTTCCTCTTTAAAATGTCCCACAAACTAGGATGTTTCTTGCACATTTCTTGCACAGGTTTATAGAAATCCCTCAAAACTTTCCCCTGAGCAGATGGCAGAAGGTCAGCTCCCCAGGAGGTCCTAGAGCTAGCTGACTTCCCTCCTAGCTGTGGGTTGTAAGCACAAGAGCTGAGCTGAACTGTCCATTCAGGAATGAGAGATCAGTGTATTGGTTCAAGTACATTTGAAAACCTTGTTGAGAACACGACCCTGGAAAATATCCAGAAGGATGATGATCCTTTGGTTTCATCACAGCTTGTTTTATGAAAACAGGTCGAGGGTCATGTAGATGATCGAGTCAACCAGCAATGTTTTAAATGGGATATAATTGCATATTTATGACCTGGACCCTCCAGAATCATGAGCTGCTCCAGTCAGTGCCTGAGACCCATTAGGTCAAATTATCCACTTTCCCCAATAACAGAATCCTCTTAAATTGCTTTCAGAGATGGCTAGAGCATTGGTTAATCCATGTGACTTTCCCCCACGTCCTGGTCTCATGCCATTATATTCTCAGCCCCAAGTACAGTACATGGAAAGGTTTCTTCTTGAGGTAACATGTGACTAGACTATATGATCTATGGGATAAACATGTTCCATCTAGATGGGTCCAGGCTTTGCACTGTTTTTCCAACTCAGATGGCTAGGACCTGATTTAACAATTAAACCTCCCTACCTCTCAGTTTTACTTTGCCCCTTCCACTCGCACCCCATGCCCTAGTGGCAAAGGCCATAGCATTTCTTCATCAGTTGAAAAAATAGCATTGTCTGCCACCTCTCTGTGAGTAAGACTGAGAGAACATGGCACTGAATGTTACCTCCCAGACCTGAGCACCTGAGGGCGAGGGGGCCCATCCCATTTATAAGATGGACTCTTCCTCATGGCTAAGCTTCTATACTGCTCTTCTGGTACAAGAAATGATCAAACATCCTCCCCTGAAGACCTCCTAAATTATGGGAGTTTCCATAGACAGGAAGACTATGTCAACTTGCCTGGGCTTACAAACAAACAAAAAGGAAACAACCACCTACCCCCTACTCCCAAAATACACCCAAAAAAACCCCTGCAAACTCAAAACGTCATAGGTATGTGTTACCTTTTAATATGCATGTATCTATGCATAAAGGGAGGTGTGTATATTTATGAATACACACACACACACATAGAATTATAGGACTTGGAAGCTGGAAGGGACCTTAGAACAAACATAATCCAGGCCTCCTTCCTTGCCAGGTGAGGAAACAAGAATATTCTATGACTTCAGAGTGCTGACAGCCCCACCCAGTGCCTCAGTTTAGCTGTCTTTGAGAGAATTATTGCCAATTGATTAACTTTAAAAGTTGATGTCACCACTTTTTTTAGAGAAATCTCAGAAGACCAGGGCTCAAATGTTGTCTTTTCTGCCCTTAGGCCTGCTGAAGTGCCCATGTATCATTGCTGGCTTCCTACAGCAAGAAAGGAATGATTGGCATCCGGAGACTGGGGTAATCCTTGAACTCCCTTACATAAGTGCAGTGTTTGTCCTTTGCCCAGATTGTCATCTGAATGAAGCCAACCAGCGTGAATAATCCCACTGTAGCAACAACAAAAGAAAGGAAGGAACGAAGGGAGGAAGGGAAGAATGAAGAGAGGAAGAAAATAAGAAAAAGCAAGAGAAAAAAGAAAAGGAAAAGGAAAAAAAACAAAAGAAAAAGAAAACAAAATCGATTTAATCTGATGTGAGGCTCCCTGGAGGAGTGCACAGGGTCACAATAGGACCCCTGTTGGAGAAGAAACCAAGCAGACTCACCTGGCACACACTGAGTCATGATGGTGAAACTGATCCAGGCCCCCACCTGCAGCCAAACAGACACAGGAATGCTTCTCATCTAGTCCAGAGGTCCAGATTTACACTACTAGCAAACATTTCAGCTGACATTAGCATAGGATCTGTTTGCTTTTCAAGTTATCTATGTGACTCTGCTTGTCTACTGAGAGAGAATAAAAAGCGTGTGTATCCACCACAAATAAGATGTCTGTGTTTATTGATTTCCTTGATGAGGGATGAGTCTGTGTGGTTTTAAACACTACAACTTGCTGGCTTCACACACCCCTGCTTTTAGCATCATGGCTCTGCTAGTCCTGGCAAGATCACAAATGAGGGGGTGGTGAGGGACTGGAGAAAACCTATGAACTAGCCTGGATCCTGCCCCCCACCCCACCTTGCTGAGTCTGCTTCTTACTGATAAATCCTCAAAGGATAATAAATCTTCTCTGAGGCATTGTGGGCATGCAGAAAGGCCACCCCTTCCTTCCCTTAGCTCTCCCTGCCCATTGGCGTACGTACCTCATAGGTGTAATTAGGGCAGGAGACAAAAAAAAATAGCCACGTGAATGGGTTCTTGGTTGGATAGGGGATGCGCCGGGTCTTTGGTCCTGGGAACATAACAGAATGGTCATGTCAGTCCTTTAGAACAGGTCTACATTACTAACATTTCCTTCATCACCATCAACACAGCAAGCCAGATCTGAGATGTAAATGCTCACGCTGAAAATTTACCAGTGGACTCTGATGAGCTGGCTCCAGCCCAGCCCTGAAGAGGGAAACACACCGAGTTTTTTTTTTTTTTCTAGAGATTGTCTCTAAAAGGGGCCAAAGAGACCCCTGTGAAACTTTTGGTCACATGGATCTAAAACACCAGTAGTCACCAGAGCCTTAGGGAAGGTGGGACCCACAGGGAGCTGCTTGGGGACAGTCAGCTTTGGGACGGTGAGGGGGACAACCCCTGGTGCTTCACCCCGTCTAGTACAAATGCTTGTTGACTCAATCATTGCATCAGAGAGTTAGAGCTTGGAAGGGATCTTTTTCAAGGTCATCAAATTCATTCAAAGATGAGAATAGGTGACTTGCCCAGGGGCACACAGCTAGTATGTGCCTGAGGTGCGATTTGAACCTAGGTCTTCCTGATTCTCAGTCCATCACTTTATACACTCCATCAAGTTCCCTCCCAAAGGGCCATTCAATTCCTTGTCTGACAGAGGAACATATTCAGACCTAGATGGGTTGGAGAGTATCAACAGTATCGGTGGAAAGGCCTTACTTCCTGTCTTTCAGTCCTGGTCCCAAATCCAGGGTATCTCAGTCAGTCAGCTAGTATACATTAAGCACCTACTATGTGCTAAGAGTGGCTAATAGTGATTCGGTGGTTAACGAGAGGAGGATGGTTAATGGTGAGTTAGTAGACAGTGCTGGCCTGTCTGTGCTTTCTGGGCTCTGTCCAAAGCAGGCCCCTTATTAGCCATTTTCCAAACATCTCCAGGATATGTGCACAGACTAGGCCAGGACCACTGGGGCAATGGTACCAGGACACAGCCAACTTTGGGGCTTGGGGTTCTCAATATTTTGCCCCTGGGTGAAGAGCTAGGAGATGCAATCAGTCATGACAACAGAGCACAGCAATGTCTTTGGAGATCTTCAGGGTCCAGAAGCTACTGTAGGGCCCACTCCCCCAGCCCTCACTCTTTTAGCCATTGGCTTGAGTAGCACAGACATTCATGTGTTAGAGGTGAAATTTTATAATTACCACAGGTTTTGTCATCAAATCTCATAAAGAAATAAGAGTCTGGTTGGCTTTATGGTTGTTGATCTCTTTTAATTACATAAATATTTAACAGTGACAGTAAAAATAAGGAAAATAAACTAACTCTCACCATTTCCTATCAGGTTATTGAGTTCCACATGGATTGAAAAGTTTCCAGCTTCACATAACTGCATTAAAAGACATAAAAAAGATAGTGACACATATTTTTGTTATAATTTTTAACCCTATTATGTATGTTTTTCTCCTTATTGAACCTATGATTTCATTGTCCTGGGATACTTTTGTACCAAAGTGATTCAGCATACAAACTGATATGCTATTTAGTCTTTTAGAGTTGTCTGGGGCCCTGAGAAGTGACTTGTCCAGGGCCCCATGTTAGAATGTGTCTGAGGTGATGCCAGAATCCAGAGTTATCTGACTCTGAGGCCATCTCTCTCACCCCTTGACACCAAGCTGCCTCTTCTGCCCCTACAACTTAGACACATTTTCAGAACTGCTCCAGAGAACAAAGGAGTTCTTTAGTCTACTTCTAAGGACAATCCAGGAAACACATCAGGTCAGCTTCTCCCTCCATCCCCTTCAATTGCAGGGACTTTCATCTGATTTCTCAGGTGAGGAGAAAGGTAAGCGAATTATTAAAAAGCCCTCTCTCCTGGAGCCTTGGCTTTCTTAAATGAGTGTTTTCAAAAGCCAGGTTCATGGAGCTTAAAAACACCAACAATCTTCCATTCTGGTGACAGAGAGATCAAAGAATATGAAAGAAGGACATCATTGTCATAATAATGGCTAACATCTATCTCACACTTACTATGTGCCAGGCACTATGCTAAGCACTTTACAATTATTATCCAATAATAATTGATAACAGTATCCTAGGAGGAAGGTGCTACTATCATCCCCATTTTGCAGATGAGGAAACTGAGGGAAACATAGGTTAAGTGACTTGCCCAGGCTCTCATAGCTAGTAAGTATCTGAGGATAGATCTGAGCTTAGTTTTATCCTGACTCCAGGCTAGGTGTTGTACTCACCGTACTACCTAACTGCCCCAAGAACATGGGGGTGAATCTTGCAGAGGTTCTTAACCTGAGGTTAGTGAACCCATTTAAAAAATATACATATTGACAATTGAATTTTGGTATTACTGGTTTTCTTTATAATTCTATATATTTGATTTTATGCATTAAAAAACATTATCCTGACCTGTGAGGGGTTCCATCAGCCCCCCATAGGGCTATGTATCCCCCAAAAGTTAAGAATTTCTGGTCTTCAAGTACTATCTTTCATGACTAAGTGGCTAATAGCACTTGATGTCCAGCCCCCCACCCCCCCCCCAAACCAGCCCAGGAAAGTTTCTCAAAGGGAAAATGGATAGCCAAGTCCATTGTACTCCTAACACAATAAAATAAATGTAAATTAGGGAGAGGGTGGTACAACAGAAGGAGGATAGAATTTGGAGTCAGAGAATGGACTTTGAATGCCAGCCCACTGCCTATTTCCTGGGTCACTGCACTGGGCCACAGTTTCAACCTCTGTGAAATAAAGGGTTAATACCAGATACTGTCTATGGCCCCTTCCAGCTCTGTCTCTGATCCCATCATCAGTCTCCAAGACAAGCGTGGAAGTCCAAAGGCAAGATCTTGTTTTCTAACGATTGCTTCATCTGCGGATGTCAGGCAGAGAAATAGAGGAAAGCACCCATCAGTAGGGACTGAGAACTCAGGGACTTTTCATTCAGTTCCCTGGAGAGCTCTTTGAATTGCCTTGGCTTCTCACCACTGAAGGCAGCCATTTGTGAGCCAGAGAGCTTACATCTTTTCTGGTAGAGAGAAGTCAAGAACTAGGAGTACTCTTAGCCAGCTCCTGACACTTGGCCAGCTGGTAATCACACCTTTTTTCTTTAACTATCCATTTTATTATTTATTATGGCACAAAAATATTCCAAGATATTCCATAACATTCACAGTTTATCTAGCCATTTCCCAATAGAATATCCCCTCAGTTTTAAATCTTTGACTACTACAAAAGCATTTCCAGGAATATCTTTGTACATATGGGTCCTTTCCCTCTTTCTTTGATTTCTTTCAGGTGTAACCCCAGCAGTAGTTAAAGGGTATGCAGAGTTTGGTAACTTTCTGAGCAGAATCTAAATTGCTTTCTAGAATGTCTTGACGAATTCATGGCTCTAACAATAGAACGCTATTGTATCTTTGCTGGCAGCCTTTCCAACATTCAATGTTTTCCTCTTTTACTATAAATTTACCCTTGCCAATCTGATGGATGTCAGGTGGAACTGCAAAATTATTTTAATTTGCATTTCTTTTATTATTAGGGAACTAGAGTATTGATTTCACATTTTTAAAAATTCGAATTTATGTTTAGCTCTGAATTCTCTCTGTCCTCCCTCCTCTTTCCCCATCCGCTTCCCCTTGAGAAATCAGAAAAATAAAACCACACTCTTCATCTATGCCTTTTGCCCTAAGACATTTCAAAAGAGGTAGCCAGTGCTAGGTCACATCCATGTGAGATCAATTCTCATCAATTATTAAGATGTTCAAGGTGATCAAATTAATAATTTCTCACCTACAGGCTTTTAGGATCATAGGATTTAAAGATCCTCAGGGTCTCTCTTCATTTTACATTATTCTCCTTGATAAAGTCTAAATTCCAGCCTCAGTTGGTCTATTTGCTGGCCCCTGAATAGCATTTCTCCTCACCTCCATCCCCCAGAGGACATACAGTTGGGAATCAGCAAGAGCTACAGAACTACAGATTAGAATCTGTGTTATAGAATCATAGAAGGGACCTCAGAAGCTAGCTGGTCCAACACCTTCATTCCACACATTCCATGTGAGGAGGCTAAGGCCAGGGACATTAAGTGAGGCAGAGCCCCAGGATTTGAATTTGAATTCAGGATTTGAATCTAGATCCTGTGACTCTAAATCCAGATAGTTGGACAGCATATAGTCTGACCTTAATTTCTCATTAAAGTCCAATTCAAGGATTGTCTTTTGCCTTTCTTTGCATCCCTACCCCTTAGCACAGTGCCTGACACATTGTAGGTCTATAATAAATGTTTAATGACCAGCTGACTGATTTTTTCATAAGTTTGTCGTTGTTTAGTTATTTCAGTGAACCCCTTTGGGGTTTTCTTGGCAAAGATACTGGCCATTTCCTTCTCCAGCTCATTTATAGATGAGGACATTGAGGCAAGCAGGGTTAAATGACTTGCCCAGGGTCATATGGCATTTAAGTGTCTAAAGCTGAATTTGAACTCAGGAATATGAGTCATCCTGACTCCAGGGTAAGCACTCTATCCACTCTGCCACCCAACCATCATTATTTGTCCCTAGACAGTCCTCCCAAAAGAAAAGAGAGGCAGTGTGCTATCGTGGATGCAGCAATGGACTTGGAATTGGGAAGACCTGGCTTCTAGTCCCACCTCAGACACTAGCTCTGTGATTATGCACAGGTTCTTTACCTCTTGATGTCTCCATTTCCTCATCTGTAAAATGGGGAGGTGAGCACTTGTGCTAAGTAGCTCACAGGAAAAATCACACACTATAAATGTGAGTTATTTGAACGTTTATGAGTCAGGGAAAAGTTCAGCATAAAAGACCTACCAGAAAGGTGATCAGAGAAAAATTGATCTGCTTTTGTCCGTAGGCTACACACCAATAGAACAGACAAAACAAGACAACGAGAAAAAGGGGAAAAAAAAACAGGAGAGTTAATGACAAGGCCACCCGAGAGAAAAGCAGAAATGATATGAACTGAGGGCGTTTTGTTACTTACAGGGAGGCGTGTAAAGAGGATGATTGATGTAATAAGCAAACCAAGCAGCAAATCCCCAGTAAAAGAAGCAATTCTGGAAAATAAGTCAGTGTTCTTATTTCAATTTTAGTTTCAAGCGTCAGAGCCCAGCCACCTCCTCTAAGCATGGAGGCTGGTTATGGTTAGTCACCTTCTCCCTGGGAGCCCCATCTCACACTACGAGGCAGGGAGCCCCTTCAGATCCAAGGTCTTGGGTCCCTTCCACACCAATCAGACAAGGTCAGTGCAGCCATTCTGGGGGACAACATGACAGCCGACTGGACAGAAGCAGGCCTCCAGAATGCAAAAGCACCCCATTCTGTATGGAGGCTGGTCCTGCTCTTTTGGAGTCTCATTCACTGAGAGTCATCTAGTCCAGACTCCTCATTTTACAGAGGAGGAAACTGAGACCTAAGGGATAAAAGAGAGCAGGTGGACTACTGAGTCAGAAGACCTGAGTTTGAATCCTGCCTCTGACACTTAGGATGGGAATGATCACTAAACCTCTCAAAGCTCCACCTACAAAGTGACAATAATGACATCTGTACTACCTACCTCACAGAAATATTATGAGGAAAACATATCTCGTGACTTTTAAAGTCTTATGTAAAGGAAATTGCAAAGTGATCTATCATAATAACAAAGTTGGAACTTGAACTCAGGACTTCAGGGACCAGAGTCAACCCCCTCTCCACTAAGACCACACTGTCTCTTTGCTCCAATAGTGGCACATAATTATCTGTAGTGCTGTAAAATAATTTCAGAGATCTATTATGACCTACTGGAGAACAGGGAT